>JAJGRX010000603.1:82500-1282500 GCA_025461125.1 Carex kokanica
GATAACACCAAACTAGAATATTGTTGTAAATGTCTAATTTTTTTTAATTAAAAGCCGAATATAGTTTAAAAGTTTAAAGTTTGATAAATTTTATATTTGTCATACTTGTAATTTTTTGGTTAATTATATGAAGGAGCCAATTATTTTATAGAAATATTAAAACTCATATCTAAAAAAAATACGTCTTTTAAATTAGAAATTGTCACCGAATTGCAATAATTTTTTTTTGATGTGTATTTGTGTAGAGAAAGAGAAACAAAAGGGGCTCATAGTCGGTACTAGCACATGAATTCGTAGTTGTTTGTCAACTTCTTCGTGTGGATATCAGTACATATGTGGCTATTGTTGTTGCTGTGTAAATTTGACACGAGAACAGAAGAGAAGACCACTACCCATATGACTAGATGAAGAAATAACTAATTTTTAAATTTAAATGGAGAAATATTTAATTGAATAAGTTGTGATGGATGTAAATCTTTTTATTTATAGAAATTATTAAATTGAGACGTATGAAAATAGAAAGAGTACTTCATTTCCAACAAATATAAAAAGATCTGATTTAGTGAGTCCGATTCGAAAATTCGGATTGGACTCAATGGTCCAGATCCACTGTTATTTTTTTTTAAACAGTAGAAAAGGATGGGTGCCACATTTAATCAAGTCAGAAGTGGATCGAACTCATTGAGTCCGATCTAATTTTCTTTTTCCTAAGTTCGGTCATTTCCATTATTTTTGCGGAATTAAAAAAGAAAACCCAACTTGGATCGTACTCAATGAAACAAATCCAATTCTCACCTTATTTTTTGTGGCAGCCATATTCCAAAATTTTCCATCAGTGTCTAATTTTAAAAAGAAAAAGAAAATGACAGTGGATCTGAACCATTAATTTTTGGATCGGACTCAAATAGGTCATATCTTTCTATATTTGTTAGAAACGACGTACTCTTTCTATTTTTGTACGTCTCAATTTAATAATTTCTATAGATAAATTTTTTTCTGATGGACATATATCTTTATTTTTTTTTCTTTGAATATCTTAGATTTGGGTCCTGAAATAATGATTTTCTGGCCCAAATCATAATGATTTCAGTTGGTGAAACTAGAGGTGTTATCGGGTTTGGTAAGGTCCGGATACTATTATATTTGGACCTGTACCCTAAAAGTGTTTGGGTCCGAATTTCAATCCATATACTTATTTGTTTCAAATCGGGTCGGGTCCGGATCCGGATACCTATCTACCCAAAGATATTTTGAGAAACACTTTACGTTTAAATATAATTATAATATCTCAAACATCTCACATAATATATCATTATAATATAAATTAAAATCTGCTTCAAAATATTGAAGGTGAGATAATTTAGAAAGTAAAATATTCGAGATGGTGATTTCATTATATGGTTGCAAAATTCAGGAATAGAATATTAATATTAATTTGTTTCAATCAGCGAATAGAGCAATAAATTTTAATAATCTGTGCAGAAAGGTAGATACATGGTAGATAAAGAGATCAAGAAAGGAATTAATTAATTTTGAAAATTATAGGCAAAAGGTGAACATGATATTTGATTTTAATAATCTATGCGAAAAGAGCAATAAATTTCATTCAAGAAATTAAAAAATACTACAAATGATTGTCTTTTTATAGTTATTAATATATATGTTTATATTAAATAATTATAAAGAAATGGTATTATTATTTTATCGGGTATTTATACGGATATAGGGTCCGGTTCAGTTATGGGTCGGATAACTAAATCAAACCCATATCCTATCCATTACAGTATCAGTTCCGGTTCGGATCCAAATCGGATATTAAATTATTAATTTTGTAACCGTACCAATAATGTAACCAATTATATTTTTTAAACCATATCCTATCCAAATTAATCGGATCCGGATAATTGGTTAAAAGTAGCACCTCTAGTTGAAACGAGCATGGGGTAAAGATTTTAACTGAGCGGTGTTGACTTCATACAAACACTCAGTTGGCGGAGACAAAGGCGAGAAATAGAGGTTAATTGAGCCCATTTACCTCAGTGTACATTTTAGAATTTTGATCTAAAACTCAAAACTGAGATTCAATCGCAATAACTAGTCTAAAGGTCACGACCCAAGTGAGATATTAGTTTAAACAACATCTTAATCAAGCAAAGCAATCACCAAACTAAGAAAAATCAATTCGAGTGGTCAAGCGATAAATCAACAATTTAAAGCACCCGATTTGTTGTTTAAAGTTTAAACCATACTCGATTCACATAATTAGAAAATCAAGGAGCTCGAAGGCTTATCATATTCAAACTCATTTTAAATTTATGAAATTTCTATTTGAGCTTTTATTAATATATAAAAGAATATATAGCATGCACATAAAAGTATTCAGTCTTCTAATTTGTCAGTTTATGACGATAATTAATTCAATACCTCACTTGTTGTTTACCAGCAAACATATATCTTTTTTGAATTCTTAATTGAGAATTTTGTGGTATGGTCAAAACTGAGAAGGTTTTGCAGAACTATTAAAGACAAAATAATAAGAAATATATGACTAGTGCACTGTATGAAGTCAAACTTTTGCCCGTTTACTTGAGATTCATTTTGGGCCTAAAAGATAATTTTTTTATCAAAGCCCAATTACCTGAGTTTCATTTTGGGCCTAGAAACAATTCATCAATGGATATTGTATACCATTCAAGTAAATCAACTAAAAATAATTACCACAAGTAACTGGGAATACAAGTAAAAGAAGCCCAAGTGACAATAAACTCTACTTAATTTCTGATATAGTTTTTTGTGACAACTCTTAACACCTCCTTTAAATCTTGCATCTCTGTTCTCCAATCAAGCTTACACTCTGCTGTTGTTTTCATATACTCTATCTTTATTCATCTGTTTATCCATTTACAATTGTATAACTAATTATAATCCAACCATAATTTTAACGAGGAAAAGATATTTCAAAAGTATTTGTTTTATAATATACAATAAATCAGCAAGGAGGCTTGTCGGCAGGGGGAGGCAGCATTTTTGCATATGTACTATTACCATCCTTTGTTATAAACACAGTATCCATTCCCCAAATTGCGTGTGTTTCATAGTGACAGTGCAGGAACCAAACACCTAATTAATTGTAAAACCAAAATATGTTCAGGATTAGTGTCTGAAAAACAATAAAAACAACAATTTGTAACAATAAATAATCTACTATTTGATTAATTTAGCTGATCTACTTAATTAGTCGAGATCAACTATCTAACCAAAATTTGCTAAACAGATCGTTCTCATTGTAGTTGTGTAACACCTTTGATTGTCAAAATTAAATCAATTAAAAGATTTAATAAATTTGATATTTAAAAGAAAAAAAGAAAAAAGAATAAACTCACCCGGATTCGCTGCCCTAAAGCGGATAGTTGCCCAACCGTTCTTCGGCACACCGAAAGTGCTCTGATATGGCGGATCGACCAAGTTGTAACTTAGAGGATCTGTTGTGTTGTCAAAGTTGCCGGTTCCTCTTCCAATGACATAGAAGCTGTGGCCATGCAAGTGTATTGGATGGGTAACCTGTCCGTCTGCTACGTTAGTGCCCTGAAACACAATCTCCACAGTCGTGTCATACTCGAGTACTTTTACTTTTGTTGATTTATCAACAAATTTTGCATTCTCTTGATATTCTGCATCGGTAAAATTGAAGAAGAGCGGTGGTTGGTCAGGGAAGTCTGTGGTGTACACACCGGCAATCGAATTATAATATGCATCTAGCACATCAATTTTCGGGTCTTGGAAACTAGCATTGTTCATGCTGGCAGCAAACCTAGTACCGTTTGGACCCTCACATGTGCCGTTAGGGGCCAACTTAGGGCAATTTTGAAAATTCGAAGATATCGTGATATACATATTGACATCGACAGTTTGAGGTACGACAGCTGGGTGATCTGAGCTGGCCAGCGAGCGAAGACCGCTAGTGAACGCAGCTGATGCATTAGTGTCATTGTAGTTTGGTAAGGAGGTGAAAACCGGTCTTCTTGATGGCGAGAAATGATTAGTTTTGTATTCTAAAATAGCTACAGCGTTATTCCAATCTCTAGAGGCTGCAGAACTTCCATCAAAGTATAGAGATGCGATCATGTAATAACGGAATGGGGAAGAAGAGTTTTGGAATTGATTGGCCTGTAAGAGGAGGTCCATCGTTTGGCCCGGGGTGATCATGATAAATTCATTTACATAAGGCTTCGTATAGCTGGCGTCGGTTCCAACCACCGTTACATTGTGGCCGGAAACCCCAAAAAAGAACGCATTTTCCATGGCTGCATTTATTACACGAAGGAGGTACATTTTGCCTTGTTCGACTTGTACCTTAAAAGTTTCTGCAACAAAAATAAAAATAAAAATATATGTAGTTAGACCACATTATATTTGAAAAACAATAATAAATTTGGTTGCTAATTTTGTTTAATTGATAAAGTAACAAACATTGTCAAAGAGAATTTCCATCTTATGAAGCATTAACAACTTGCATTATAAATAAACAACTTCCTATACCGGGAACAATAAATTACCATTTGCTGAGCATGGCATGAAGTCACCAGGCTGTCCATTGATTGTGTTGGCATCAGACAGGTCGAATTGATTACCAGACTCCATTGCAGTTTGATACACATCTGATATGTTTTTGTTCCACCACTCTCCTAGAATTAGCGTGAATTCTTTATGGGGTTTTGGGAAGGGGAAGGTCGTTTCGAGCTTCGGGTGAATAACAATAGCACCGTGAACAGTAGCACGATCAAATTCGCTATGTGCGTGCCACCAGAGCGTGCCTTCTTCTTCTGTAAGTTGGATGCGTTGTGTGTAGTTGGCTCTTGGCTGGATAGGGCACTGTGTAATGTACTCCGGTCCATCTGACCACGGGTCCCTCGGCTGGATTACGCCATGCCTATATATAGAAATTAGATGATTACATGTTAGTCTTGCATGGATTGAAATAATTTCTTAATTAATAGTGAAAAAGACAGATTCTTTATGTATGTACTCTGTGTGTATAGTACCAATGGATGGTGATGTTGTTGTTCCCTCTATTGATGACCTTGACATAGACTGTATCGCCTTTGCGAGCAGAGATAGTGGGTCCCGGATATGATCCATTGACAGTTAGCATGCTCTTTGTATTATTGCAGAGCCGGGTGTAGGTAGCTTCTTGAATCTGTTTAAGGGAAAAACCTAAAAAGTAAATATATATATCAAGTTACAAGTTTCATAGTTTGGTTTCGTTGAAAATAAATTTTATTTTGAATTAAATAGTAAACAGACACAGAGAATATGAATATAATGTTAATATCAAATTCGTATCCGCCTTTCATTGTGCGGATATGAATATGAATATAAATAGTAAACAGATGTCAAAATTTAAAACTAAATCCGCGATAAACAAATACAGATACAGAGAGGATAACTTACGGATAAAGATTCAATTATGAAAGAAATAATTGACAAATAATTGAGTATATATTATGAACTGTACGATACAAATTTTAATTAACAAAATTTAAATATGAAAAAGAAAAATTACTTTCCGGACCTATCTTGTCTAAATAAATAAAAGTCAATAAACACAAATTTGTAAGATGCTAATTATAACTTTAACATTCCGGGTAATTAAGAAATAAAGGTGGATAGATCTTCGGAAAGAATTGCCCACAAGTAATCCGCCTATCATGAGCTCCGGTCGGTTTTTCAAATTAGTCCCACAATGTATTGTCTATGGGAAAGCCTATATATAATGGAACCTACTCTCAACTCCAACATTCACGTGATGAGTTGGCCCCACAGGGAAATCACTTACAACAAAAGTTGCCTTTTGGTAAGACAAGCTGATTATAAAATTTAGCAGAGAAATCACTTACAACAAAGGTATGGTGATGAATCTTGGCCCCACAGGGAATGGAGAACAAACAAGATAGCATTATACCGACGACTATTAGCCATAACGAGAAAAGCTTACTAAAAAACATAGTGCTTGAAAATTAAAAATAAACGAAAAGCAATATTGCTAAATATTTTGTTGGGTTGCTTCCTTCCTCTGAGGAGACTGTTAGAGCAATATTGCTAATTTGATTTAGTGATCTTTGGAGAACATGCATTGATGGTATTTATAGGAAGATTTTATTTTATTTTATTTTTTGAAGACGAAATATACGGGTCAACCCTCTATTTTTGAATATAGGAACAAAATTAGAACCCTTCTCTTTCCCATTGTTCCAAAAACATTGGCCCACTGGTTTTCTTGTAAAACGGATCAGATAGACCAAAGAATCTTGCTGATTCTTGTGCCATACTTGGGTCTAGAAGGACTGGTTTTCATCAGGTGTACGAGTATGAATATGGACTCAGATTTTCATATACCCTTTTCCTTGCAAATATGGATAATGTTGATTAGTGTAAAGTTGTGTAAATAAAGCAACCTTTTGTCAACTTGAAAAAAAGCAACCTTTTGTGTGCGCACGCATCATACATAGAAAATTTAATTAAAATATGCTCATAACCATTACTTATGACTTGTGAGTAATTAATGTTTGTCTGATTGGTTACGGAAGGTCACAATGACCTAATCAATTAGTCACCATTGAAATAATGTGGTTTTTCTATCTCCATTCTTATCAACTTCTAATCAATTAGTCAATGGTTATCATTAAATGTAGATGTCCTCATTTCTCAATGGTTGTCATTAAAAGATAAAATTACAAATTAAATATCAATTTCTAATCAATTAGTCTAATATTTTTTATTCTATGCACCTTTTTTATATTTTTTTGCCTATAAAAGTCCAAATTATTTAAATATGTACTCGCCACACATATTGGTTACACGATTTTCTGAGTAGTCATGATTTCTTTCCGTTTTTTAAATGTTATTTAGAGAATTTTTAAATTGGTTAATAATTGATTGACTGTGTCTTCATTTCATTCCATTTTTTATATTATTTAAGGAATATTATTTGTCATTTAAACAAATAGCATAGATGGAGATAAAAAGACATCTACATGTGGAAGAGATTTTATCTCCTTTCTAGTTTTCCGCCATATCAAACAGATAAATGTGATATCTCAAATGACATAGATTATATAGAGAGAGGAGAGAGAGAGAGTTGAAGAAAATTTAAAAAATAGGATCAAATAAGGAAGTTTACACATCTTCTCCCATTTTATTTTCTATTTTTTTTAACAGTAAGGAATGAATTATATAGAAATTAAGGTCAGATAGAAGATATTAGTTGAAGTAACACAATTTTTCAGTTTTATCTTCAAAATTTTCAGTATCACGAATAAGTTTAAATATCAAATATATATGAAGCATTCAAGGTTAATCAAGAAAAAATTACGATCTGACTTGTTGAAATGGAAATTTTTAGTTTATCTTCACAAAATGTTTATATTTGTTTTCATTTTTTCGGATCATTAAGGGAATAATCAAAATGATTAATAGAATAAATTTCAACAACAGAGGAAATTACAAGAGAATTTAAATAGGCTTTCAGATTTCTTGGTTATAATTACAGATATTTTTAGTTATAAAATATAAGACTAGATCATGAGGCAATTAATGGTTTTGAATTAATGTATCCTATATTTTCTTTACTATTTTATTTAGAATAATTATTTTAGTACCCACGCTACAGTACCCGCACTGTTATTTTAGGAAAATTCATATATCATATGTAGTTCATTGTATAGGTATAAATACTTGCCCTGTTTGAGCTATATACTTCACAGTGTTACTATTAAAATTTGTAAAACAAAATTACAGTTTTGGAACAGTTGCGGTCCCCACATGCCGTTTGAGTGGTCCCCTAATGCGGGTACGACACAAGAATTTTTCAAGAAAAGGTGCGGGTACAGTTATTTTAGGAAAATTCATATATCATATGTAGTTCATTGTATAGGTATAAATACTTGCCCTGTTTGAGCTATATACTTCACAATATCAAAATTTGTAAAACAAAATTACAGTTTTGGAATAGTTACGGTCCCCACATGCCGTTTGAGTGGTCCCCTAATGCGGGTACAACATGAGAATTTTTCAAAAAAAGGTGCGGGTACAGTTATTTTAGGAAAATTCATATATCATATGTAGTTCATTGTATAGGTATAAACACTTGCGCTGTTTGAGCTATATACTTCACAATATCAAAATTTGTAAAACAAAATTACAGTTTTGGAACAGTTGCGGTCCCCACATGCCGTTTGAGTGGTCCCCTAATGCGGGTACAACATGAGAATTTTTTAAAAAATGGTGCGGGTACAGTTATTTTAGGAAAATTCATATATCAGATGTAGTTCATTGTATAGGTATAAATACTTGCCCTGTTTGAGCTATATACTTCACAGTATTACTATTAAATTTGTAAAACAAAATTACAGTTTTGGAATAGTTGCAGTCCCCACAAGCAGTTATGGCAGTTTAGGTGTGGGTATAGTGCGGGTACTGTAGTGTGGGTACTCATATCAGCTTCCTTTTATTTAATGTAAATTTTAACGATAAACCTTATAAATTTATCTATTGATGACCTTAAGTTTATTTTTATTACAAAGAAGTCCATTACTATAAATATTTGTAAGCCTAATTAAATGTTATAAGAGTAATGAAATCAGATTCCAATTAATAAAATAGCAAAATAAATAATCTGAAAATTTAACCAAAATAGCCAAGTTATTATATTTTAATATGAGCAAATTTATGATATATCTAAATAGATCATTTCACCTATATATTGTTTCTAAATTACTGTCTATTGATCAATAATAACAATAAGTTGAATTTACTGTACATATGATCATAATAACCTTTTTAATTAACAATAAACATTCTAGGCGCCATGCACTTACTATTTTATTTGAAAAATTAAACCTTTGAAATTTTCACTTGCGTCTTTAATTAACTATATAAAATCAACACGGTTTGGTAGGAATAATTCAAATACAGTAGGCATAGGAACTAAGTCAAATACTTGAACAAGAATTAGTATATTTTGGATATTACTCTGATTATAATTCAAATACAGTATATACATTTCTTTTTCCTTGGCTATACTTGAACAAGAATTAGTATATTTTGGATATTACTCTGATTATAATGACAAAAATAAGTACGTAGATGTCCTGATTCACCAACGACTGTGATTAAAAGATGAAATTTCGGATTGAATATCAGCTCTCCGATCAAATAGTTTGCATTAATTATTTTTATTCTATTCATCTTTTTTAGGTTTTAATATGTGTAGAAGTCTAAATTTATTTACACATGTACTTGCCACATGTTTGTTTAGTTTGCCTTCTTTTGATCCCTATTTCTTTCCATTTTTTAAATATCAATTAAGGAATTTTTGAATTGATCGATAATTGATTGGTCATGTTCTATTAATTATTTAAGAAATATTATTTTTAGCCTCCTAATTCGATACGCAAAAGTTGTTAGCTTAAATCGATCAGTTTCAATTAGTATATATGTTGGGGTCCATTTTATAGAATTTTCATTTTCTTCAGGAGGTTCGTGGTTGTTGACTAATTGAAAAAAATTTCTAGAACCGTCCAAGAAGAATAGTCCAATGCTCTCCTATTGTCAAGAAGAATAGTCTCATGCTCTCCTATCACATGTTTGTTTATTTTATCTTGCGCACCAAGGCTTGATTGGCCGAAGCTCCATGTCATGACTGAATCAAACAAGGGAGTCTCCGTCCTTTACGGAACATTACGTTTTTCAAATTTATGTTTCAATTTTCATGTTTAATACCTTTCAAAGAAATATTATTCTTGACGAAATGTTTATATTTGTTTCCAGTTTTTTTCGGATCATTAAGGAAATAATCACTACAGCAGAAATACCCTCCAGCCACCGGCCAAATCGATCACAGAAGGGTAAGACGCCGGTCGCAGAAAGGTCGATCGCAGTTGCTCCGTCGCTGATACCCTCCCCGGTGACGTCACCGGTCGCTGAAGGGTAAGGCTCCGGTCGCAAATGACCCTATAGCGACCGATGAGATCGGTCTCTGATGATATATGTTGACGTGGCAGGAAGACCATCAGAGACCGATTGGACGGTCGCTGATGATTCCATAGTCGTTCACACAAGGGTAATTTTTTTTGTTTTTGGATATTTGCTGTTATTTTTCTTTTCCCCAATTGGTACGAATGTACCAAATAAATATAACAACCATTGAACCCATTCTGTTCATTTATATTTCGCCAGCCCCAAACAAATATAACACCCCATTCTGAATTACAAGATATACATAAATATATTACCAATGACACATAATTGAACCACAATACATGAAGTAAATTTCTTAAGTCTAATTTGTTTTACATGTCTCAAAGCAAGAGAAAATGAATCAAGCATTGTGAATTGTGAATTGTTACTACCTCAAGATCTCATCCATCTACCATTGTGAATTGTTTTGACTACTAGAAATAGTAAAAGGCTTGATGATAAGCTTTAGCATATACCCCAAACAAGCGACAAAACAATTAATGTCATTATCAACACTACCTTCACTGTAAAGCAAGCCCACTCGGAGTAATACATCTGCAAGCAAAAATTTACAACAAAGAGGTTAGAACTCACTTAAGCAAACAAGTGGAATTTTAACAAATGAGAAATGAATTTCAAAACGATGTAACCAGCAATCCAGGCACGAATCATCAAACAATTCTTATCAACCTTATGGGCTTAAATCAAATTTCGCGTATATTCCAATAAGAAAGTAAGCAATAGTAATTCACTTGGTTTGATTTTTTCTCAATTACATATAACAAATTGTGGAATTGCTAATTACATTCACTCAATTTTGTAAGGGCTTTTCTGCAATATCTTAAAGATGGAGGAATGCAAAGCACGATTCCGAAGCATAAAAATAAGTTGTGTTTCAGGTGGCAGCCGGTGAGCACATGCACTATAATTTTTATAATTTCATATTTTTTGTTCAAAAATTAATTGTCATTCTAACATAGGCCGCTAAATGAAAATTTCAGTGCCCGCAACAGTTGCAGGGTTGGGAATGCGGTTATTACACGATGATTTATATGTATCACTTTGTTGAACGCTTACAACTCGATTGGCCAAAATATCCGGTATGTAATTCATATGTTTGCCTTGACTTATCCATATAATTAATATTGATTTCCTCTAATATTTTATTCTACTAAATTTGTTTTATTAGTTGCATTGTTATAATTACAATATTTATTTTTATAAAGCAAAACAGAGATGCAGTTGTTATATTGTATTTTTCTAATAACCTACATATTTTGAATTTTTGGCAGCATAAATCGAACAAAAAGGCAGGGCATTACAGCAAGGAAGATATAGATTATTTTAGATGTATGTGGGCAAAGTGGTTTCAAAATGAATTTTGTAAACCAGAATATGGATTTGTATAATTTAGTGTGCATGAATTTTTGATATATTTAGTGTACATGAATTTTGTTTAGGGGTTGTATTCTGATATATTGGAAATTCTTTGTTTGGAATTGATTTTTAATGGCTAGCAAACTGGAGGCTAGCCAAAACATAAAATAAAAATTGAAAAAAAAATATAACCATTCTACACGGATGTTTCACATAAGTCCGTGTGGAAAGCCAAATAAAGAGCAATAAAAATATAAGATAGGTACACGGCTGCTTATGTAATGATCCGTGTAGAAATAGTTATTCTACACGGATATTTTGATAGACATCCGTGCAGGAAAATGATCGTACACCGCCTTTTAGTTAAATATCCGTGTATAGATCTCCACTAATGTGCACGGTTGTTTATGTAATGAGCCGTGCAGAATAACTATGTCTACACGGATATTAACCTAAAAGTCCGTGTAGACAGAGAAATCGTACACGGCTGTTTATCTTCCAATCCGTGTACCTCTGCTTTGGAGAGCGCCACTTGGCAAGGAATTGGACACGGTTGTTCAAGTAATAAGCCGTGCAGAATAACTATTTCTACACGGATATTAACCTAAAAAGGCCGTGTAGACAGAGTAATCCTACACGGCTGTGTATGTTACAATCCGTGTAGCTCGGCTTTGGAGAGCACCACTTGGCAAGGAATTGAACACGGTTGTTTATGTAGTGATCCGTGTAGCTCGGCTTTGGAGAGCGCCACTTGGCAAGGAATTGGACACGGTTGTTTATGTAATGATCCGTGTAGCTCTCAGGAATTGCACACGGGTAAATATCCGTGTATAATTTATTCAGGGAATTATACACCCTCGCACTCCACACGGCAGGAAATCCGTGTAGCTCCCCTGTTTATGTCCGTGTACAATGACCATTTCTGTAGTAGTGTAACTTGACTATTTGGGTAAATTTATTATTTCTTTTGCTATTTTATTAATTGGAATATGATTTTATTACTCTTATAACATGTAATTAGGCTTACACATATTTATTTAGAAAAGAAAAATAAAATTACATGCAAATATATAGTAATGGACTTCTTTGTAATAAAATAAACTTAAGGTCATCAGCAAATCAATTTATGATGTTTTTGGTGAAAAATTACATTAAATAAAATCATAAAAAAATATAGAAAACATTAATCTAAATCATTGCCTCATGATCTACTCTTATATTTTATAACTCAAAAATATAATTAATTATTATAACCAAGAAATTTGAACGTATATATATTTAAATGCTCTTGTAATCTCGTCTGTTGTTGAAAATTATTTAATTAATCATCTTGATTCACTATAGCAAAATTGGTCTTCAGCGACTGGTTCTGTCGCCGGTTGCTGAAGACCCAAAAAAAGACAAAAAAGGATTTTAAAGGATTTTGCGATGAATCCTTCTGCGACTGATTTGGTCGGTCGCTGAAGGGTGCCCCCTAAATTAAATCCCCGTGCCATCGTCTTTCCTCTCTGGTTCCCGCCGCGTTAGGTTTAGCCAAGAAAAAAACCCTAGAGCCGACTTCTCCGCACTCTCTCTCTCTGTCTCTCTCTATCTAGATCTGTTGCCTTTCTCTTTGTTTCTCTCATGTGTTGAGAACATCTCTCTCTCTTTCACTCTTTTCTGTTTGCCTCTATTTCACAAACCCTAGGGTTTTGTGCATTGAACCCTCGTGGTTCGGTTAATTCGGTGCCTCCTTGGTGCTTACCTGGTGCTCGGAGGTGCAAATTATTGCGGGTTGTGGGTTTAATTGGACGGCCGTGAAGCGAGGTAGCCACCTTGGTACCAGCTAAGTAACACCCTCTTTTGCGATTCGGTCCTTTATCGGGTAAATATCACTACTACAGAAATGGTCATTGTACACGGACATAAATAGGGGAGCTACACGGATTTCCTGCCGTGTGGAGTGCGAGGGTTAGAGAGGGAAAAAACGTGCCGTGCCGTGACTAACACGCCGTGACTTTGGTCACGTGCTGTGCCGTGCCGTGACCAAGTAAATTTTTCACGTGCCGTGCCGTGCCGTGACAAAAATTACGAGGGGTGGTCACGGCACGCGAATGGTCACGGCACGCGAGTCACGCCGTGACTCGCGTGCCGTGACTAAGTCGTGCCGTGACTAATTCGTGCCGTGACCAAACGTGCCGTGACCAAACGCGCGTTAGTCAAGTTTGATCGCATTTAACGTTTAAAAAAAAATAAAACGATTCTTTAAAATTCAAATGTTTTAAATTGAAATTTAAATGTAAATATTTTAATTAAAATAAAATTATACCTTATAGGAAGGTATGTTAGTGCATTGCTTCGCTACTGCCGTGACTGGCGTGTCTTCCGTTCCGTGACTCGCGTGTCCCGTGCCGTGCCGTTTCCGTGTTCCGTGCCGTGCCGTGCCGTGACCAAGACAATTTCCGTGCCGTGCCGTGCCGTGTCTTCTTTGCCAACAATTGGTCACGGCACGCGACACGCGAGTCACGGCACGTGACCGACACGCGTGCCGTGCCGTTCCGTGCCGTTACCGTGCCGATCCGTGACGGAGCCGGCTCCGGCGTGCCATTTTTCCCACTCTAGCGAGGGTGTATAATCCCTGAATAAATTATACACGGATATTTACCCGTGTGCAATTCCTGAGAGCTACACGGATCATTACATAAACAACCGTGTTCAATTCCTTGCCAAGTGGCGCTCTCCAAAGCCGAGCTACACGGATTGTAACATAAACAGCCGTGTAGGATTACTCTGTCTACACGGACTTTTTAGGTTAATATCCGTGTAGAAATAGTTATTCTGCACGGCTTATTACATGAACAACCGTGTCCAATTCCTTGCCAAGTGGCGCTCTCCAAAGCCGAGCTACACGGATTGTAACATAAACAGCCGTGTACGATTACTCTGTCTACACGGACTTTTAGGTTAATATCCGTGTAGAAATAGTTATTCTATACGGCTTATTACATAAACAACCGTGTACAATTACTGGAGATCTATACACGGATATTTAACTAAACGGCCGTGTACGATCATCTTTCTGCACGGACGTCTATCTAAATATCCGTGTAGAATAACTATTTATACACGGACCATTACATAAGCAACCGTGTAGCTATCTTATATTTTTATTTGCTCTTTATTTGGCTTTCTACACGGACTTTTGTGAAATATCCGTGTAGAATGGTAATATTTTTTTTTCAATTTTTATTTTATGTTTTGGCTAGCCATTAAAAATCAATTCCAAAACAGAGAATTTCCAATATATGAGAATACAACCCCTAAACAAAATTCATGTACACTAAATTATATCAAAAATTATACAAAAATTCATGGACACTAAATTATATCAAAAATTATACAAAAATTCATGCACACTAAATTATACAAATCCATATTCTGGTTTACAAAATTCCTGTTGAAACTACTTTGCCCACATACATCTAAAATAATCTATCTGGTCCTTGGAGTAATGCCCTGCCTGTTTCTTCGATTTATACTACCAAAAATTCAAAATATGTAGGTTAGAAAAATACAATATAACAACTACACCTCTGTTTTGCTTTATAAAAAATAAATATTGTAATTATAACAATGCAACTAATAAAACAAATTTAGTAGAATAAAATATTAGAGGAAATCAATATTAATTATATGGACAAGTCAACGCAAACATATGAATTACAGTTAATATGAATTACATACCGGATATTGTGGCCATGTGAATTGTATGGATTCGACAAAGTGAAACATATAAATCATCGTGTAATAACCGCATTCCCAACCCTCCAACTGTTGCGGGCACTGAAATTTACATTTAGCGGCCTATGTTAGAATGACAATAATTTTTTGAACAAAATATGAAATTATAAAATTATAGTGTGCTCACCGGCTGCCACCTCCAACTCAACTTATTTTTCTGCTTCGTGCTTTGCATTCCTCCATCGTGAATATATATTTCAGAAAAGCCCTTACAAAATTGAGTTCATGTAATTAACAATTCCACAATTTGTTATATATAATTGGAAAAAAAATCAAACCAAGTGAATTACCTATTGCTTACTCTCTTATTTGAGTGCAGATCATTTTGGACTGCTGAGGAGTGATGTTTCCTGTGGGCTGTGAAGAATCCATGACAAAAACCAAATTTTCAAGTGGCACAATCACAATCAAACACTAGTGGCCCCTTTGACGGTATGGTAGGAGAATAAATTTCTTCTTCTCCGAATGAGCCTTATGCATCGCTGAACACAAGTACTCGACAGTCTCTTCCGGATGATATTCCACCATCGTACCATTAGTTTGGGCAGAGTCCAACAATGCACAGGAGTTCACCTTACCTTTTCCACAATCCACAGCATGTTTTCGGTGTAACATCCTGAAATATCATCATTTCACATTAGAATATATATTTGAGTGCTATACACATGATATATATGATTTTTGGTCACTAACATGAGGAAAATGGTGAGGACTCCCACATTGATCCATTTATCGCTTGACGAGGCATGCAGAATGTCCTTGAATTCTTGGAAAGGCAGCAGGACCGTCCTGCCTTCGTGTAGAAGCATCTCGGGGGGGACAGCGAATATTACTTCCTCCATAGAAAAAGGTGCCTTAATCAGGCAAGCGTGGAGATTCCGCAAATCCTCGGGCAAACGGCTAACCTCTTCTTTAGTGAGCCCCGTACGGTCTACTCGCGCAACTACTGGCGCAGCTACTGGTGCATCAGGAGATTCTTGCGCATCAGCCCCGACGACTACTTCCAAGCCTTGCCGTACCGGTGACAAAGCTTCGTCCGTATTATTGGAAACGCCTCTTCGGGTCTGTATCAAATTTTGTACCTTTTTCAAGTATTTCAAAATAATGATTTGAATGTAACATAAGATATCTGTGTTTTATTTAGAGATTACCTGATCCAAAATAATCTGACACTTGGGCCATTGGACAATCTGTCCACGGGCTTCATCAAGCACCAGCATGTCGTCAGTGGTGACAGGAAGAGGTATGCGGGCAGCCCATTCGGTCATGATCATGTCAACCATTACGGGGAGATGGTTGGGCCTTAGCTGATAACCGGCTGGGAGATGTACAATGCCCTTAGCAAGGGTCAGAGGAGTTTTATCGTGCCACATGACGAGGTCGCATGCTGTGGCCTCCTGCAATAATTATCAGCAATTAGTTAATGAACAAGTCAAAATTACGGGTAGATTATGAACAAGTAGTGATTACCTGTAGATTGTCCAACTCACCCAGCACTTCGATCCCGGATGCTTTACTGCTTCGCTGAATTCCCGGTGAAATGGGAGGTTGTTGCTCGGATAGCTGCGTAAGAGATGTAAATTTGTTCAACAACCTTGATTCCATCTCAGCCATCCTTCCATCGTACTCCATTATGATCTCCTGCTGTACCTCCTGGCGTACCTGCGCCAACCTTGATTCCATCTCGTCCATGCTAACTTTGGCACGCGATCTTCTTTTTGGTTTTGGTCCGTTGTATACATTCTTCCAGCCACTGTAGACTGAGACATCCCTAACTCGACCCGTGTGTTCTTTACTCCCGAGCGCCGCGGACAAGGAATCATCCACTCTTTCGACAGTCAGGGAGCCCGAATTTACCTCCCCCTCCAAATCCAACTGTTAATAAAAAAATTAGTTATAGCAAAAGACAAAGTAATGTACACAAAGTTACAACAAAGACTCTTACCATTTTCTGAGCCACGGGTTGCACGTCATCTGGGAGTACTATCCTCCCGTCAGCGATTACCTCGGATCTTCCCATGACCCAGTGTTGGCCCCTAGGATTTTGGATCATAACCACAGGTGAGTCAGAATCTTTGTTTTTCTCCAGTACTTCCGCCCATTCGGCCGACTTACCCTCGTAACCACCTGACCCTAATTTGTGCGGGTGCTTGTTCAATTTTGCGATCCTCTTGCCCTCGTCACTTTTTATCTTCACACATCAAGGTAAATCAATTAGTTTAAGGAAGATAAGTACATATCGAGAAAGAACAAAGACTAAGTTGGCTAAATTTATATACCTTGAACTCTGCTGTGGACTTCAAAGCTTGAAACTCCTCCCAGTCCTCTTGTTTCAGCCATTTATAATAGCCTACCAGATTTCTCCCTTTCCCCATGAAATCCGTCTTCAACGTGCTCTTGAATTGCTTCCAACCTTCATTCATTTTCCTCAAAGTCTTTTTCTTTTTCGTGGACTTTGGGTCGTCATCTTGGATGTTCCAATGAGCCTGCATGATTGACAACAAAATTACTGCATGTAAGTTCATTCAAGTTTTGAGGTCAGGTATAGACATATATAACTTGCAGGAAGACAACTACATGATGCCTAGCAATTTAAAAAAGTTATTATTTACTTATAAATGCAAATTCTAAATATGCTAAGGTTAAGACATGCTAGAAAACTTGTATCCAACAAAAAAAGAAATAACAAACAGAGAGAGAATCGGAAAAATGAATATATAATGCATGTAAAGTTTTATATATTTTTTCAATTACTAAATGGTCCTGAAAAATACAACTCAAGATATTAAAGAAAGAACTACACATGAAGGTTGGTGGGTGTTCCAGTCAAGGATAACGCAGCCATCGTTCCAGTCAAACGAATTAACCAATTACTGATCATGTACAATAATGAAAATAAGATTTATAATTGTTAGGTACTTTACCTTCACAATGTTCCACCATTCGTTCTTATCTTTGTCATCGAATTTGTCCCACCTCTCAACCAAGATAGATGCCTTTTGCTTCACCAAATTGTTACACCAATTTGTGTACTCTGCCCTACGTGGACCCTTCGGACATCCGATTTTGCTGAACTCGATTTGCAAATCCTTCGCCTCTGAGGTCTTCGTGCACATTGTCGGACCTCTTTTTCTCCTTTCTTTCTGAGCCTACGGCTCCTCTTCTTCCAATATCATATCTACCTACGGTTCCACTGTTTCCAATGTCATATCAACATTCTCACCTGATTGTGACATGGTTCTTTCTACAAAAAAGAAACATTATTACAAATGCTATGAATGTAAAATTTAGGTCTAACTTATGTGTTGTTAGGTCCTTTGTTCAATCATAGTGTTGGTTTTGCAATTTAGTCCCTGTAACATTAGGTTCTGTCCTGATCACCATAATAGGTCAGTTGAGGTAACTTTTCATTTAACCAAAATACAATCAGAGATAAGGGTTTTGATTTAACCAAGATACAGGGAGCATTGCAACTTAGAGAGAGAGAGAGAGAACCTTTCAAAGAGAGAATAGTAACCGCGCGAGAGGAGCTTAGAGATTCAATTGGCGAGTTCAGAGGAGAGCGACAGAGATTGGAGACCGAGCTAGCACCGAGAGAGAGAGAACGATGGCAGCACCACAGAAAGAGAGAGGAGACGAGGGGGTTTAGGTTTTAGGGGAGATGAGGGGATTTTGAAAAGATCGAGCGACAGAGACGAGGCGCGCATTTTATTTCGCGTAAACTAAATATACACGGATATTTAATTAAACAACCGTGTAGAAACGTAAGAGAGCTACACGTTTAATTAAACACCCGTGTAGAATTAGTTTACGCGAAATAAAATACGCGCCTATATATGGTTTTTCTAGATTAATTTTTCAAATTCCATATTTTTCAAAATGAAAAACTTAAAAATAAAAAGGAACCTGATTTCAGTTTTATTTAGCTTGAAAACTATTTTATCCATGTATCTTCAAGTATCTAGCATAACTTAATAATAAATGCAAATAAATATTTCAATTTCTACACGGGCGTTTAATTAAATATCCGTGTAGAAAATCTTTTGTACACGGATTTTTAATTAAACGCCCGTGTACGTTTCTTAGAAGACGATACAACTCTTCAAAATTAAACGGCCGTGTATGATTCTTAGAAAACGAAACGACTCTTCAAAAGTAAAGGACCGTGTAGAAAACTATTCTTACACGGATTTTTAATTAAACATCTGTGTCTGTTTTTAAATTAAAAGTTTAATTTGAACAGGTTTCATAACGGAATTTGAGAAGTTGCCTTATCTTTTTAATTCTGAGAAGACGAAACGACTCTTCAAAATTCAATATAATCTGAGAAACTCTCCCGTTTCGATTACTTTTCTCTGAGATTTGGAAGAAGAAGTTTTGGAAGAAGAAATGGCCGCTTGGGTGCCACCGGAAGACGCAAATGTGCCATTTCCATGGCCCCCCGACTATGAAATCCCTCCCGAAGATGCTCATGTCGATTCCATGTTGGAAGTCCCTCTCGGCTATGAAATGCCTCCTCCCAACTACAGGAGGACATGGCCATGGCCGCCCTCAAATGTGGCACGGCGAAGCCCAAGGGCACCACCAAAGCCCTACAAAAGGAGGGGCAATCCCTGGATCAGGCCAAAGAGACACTGGATTAAAAGGAGGGTGTCAGGCCAAGGAGCAATCCAGCGAGGCCAGTGAAGGAGTGTTTAATTAAGTTAGCTTTTTTTTTCATTTTGTTTTGATGTAATATATTTTGTTCTTAATTTAATCAGCATTTTGTTTTCCCGTTTAACTATTTTGTTAAATACTTCATGCTATCTAAATAAATACTGTTATAGATATAAATTAGCAGTACAAAACAACCAACAAATAATTTATTATGGATAATCACTACAAAGTATATTATTTAAAAAAAATTATTTAAAATTAACTTAAATAATCTGTCTAAATAATATCATAGAATAATTAATGCTTAATGCTCTCTAAATAATCCGATTTGAAAACATAAATGAACACTTTACTTGATATGACCTTTTCTGGGTTTACAAATTATAAAACAACCATAGAATAATTTTTCGGAAAAAAAAATACTTTTTGTTCAAGTAAATATTTCAAAAGTATATTATTTTAAAAAAATATTTCAAAATAACAGGGACGCTGTTGTAATATGCAATTTAGTCCCTGTTGTTCAAGTAAAGTATTTCAAAATAATGATTTGAATGTAACAAAAGATATCCCTGGAACGATTTCAAAACATAAATGAACACTTTACTTGATATGACCATATCTGGGCTTTACAAATTATAAAACTACCATGGAATAATTTTAGGGAAAAAAATACCTTTCTACACGGATGTTTAATTAAACATCCGTGTATAAATGTATTTGTACACGGATGTTTAATGAAATATCGGTGTAGCTCCCTTTGAATTTCTACACGGACATTTAATGAAACATCCGTGTAGAAATGTATTTGTACACGGATGTTTAATTAAATGTCCGTGTAGCTCCCTTTGAATTTCTACATAGATATTTAATGAAACATCCGTGTGGAAACGTATTTGTACACGGATGTTTAATGAAACATCCGTGATTAAAAGATTTTTTTTAATGAACTAGAAAGATGGATTTTTTTTATTTAAACAAATAAAATATAAAATTTATGTACACTAAATTATATAAAAAATTATACAAAAATTCATGTACACTAGATTATATCAAAAATTATACAAAAATTCCTGCACACTAAATTATACAAATCCATATTCGGGTTTACAAAATTCCTGTTGAAACCACTCTGCCCATATATATCTAAAATAATCTATCTGGTTCTTGCTCATGATATGCAAAAAAGAAATATTAGAAACGAAATAAAAAATATTACAATGAGACAGAAATATCCAAAGATAACCAACCTTAAGTCTTTAGTCTGACTCTTCGTTGGGCTCTCTGAAATATTATAAAAGAAATAAATATTATGCATTGAATTTTTTTTTCCAAATAAGAAATATTAAAATTTTCAAGTTTAAAAGGAGTAAATATTATACATTGGATTTTTTTTTCCTTTTTCTCTTTTTTTCCACTGTTTGAGCATCTTCCCATAATCCTTCATTGTGGTCAGATCTTATGTAATTTGCTTCGTCTTGTTCTTCAATTGTTGCTATCTCAGCTTGCACATTGGTACAAAAATTGAGGTATCTTTTCGAACTGGTCGTACTCTTCTTGGTTGGTGACATTTTCTACGCAACAATTCTTCTTTTTTCGGATAGGACGACACTCCACCTATCATCACTCAGGTCAGTGACATAAAAGACTTGGGTGGCTTGCTTGGCAAGTATGAACGGATCATCAACATACCCGACTTTGTCAAAATCAACGTGGGTGAACCCGTCGTTATCAACTTTAACACCCTGGTCTTCGACCCATTGGCACCGAAACAAGGGAATGCTAAGATGAGGATTGTAAATGAGCTCCCAAATTTCTTTAATAACGCCGTAATAAGACTTTGATGCTATTACAGGCCGGGCATCCCCCGATCTACAGAATTCTTGAGACGTCACCACCAACGTCACCCCACTATTTTGCATCGTGCTCTTATCACACTGTAATTTAGTGTAAAATGTATATCCGTTAATCTCGTATCCTTGGAATGTTCTAACAACCATTTGGGGTCCTTCGCCCAGCAATCTAACAGTTTCATTTACGGGCGACTTTTCAGGGTGTGATTTCACTCTTTCTTTCATCCATCCTATAAAAGAACGGTTATGCTCGTCAGTAAGCCACTTCTCACTTCTCGTGTAGTTCTGTTGTCGAAGGATTGTCATGTGCTCATCTATATATGGAGCAACATCTGTCATGTGCTGTAGTACAATAAAATGTGTTTTTCACAGGTCATCGTTATCAGCAACTATGGCTTTCAACCCAATTGTCCCTACTCCTTGGAGCCTTTCCTCGTATCGATATTTTGGAACGCCAATAGGACCCACACCGATCATGTAGTTGGTGCAAAACTCAATTACCTCTTCCGTGGAATATCCTTCCACAATGCTACCTTCGGGACGATATCGGTTCCTTACATAACTTTTCAAAATACCCATGAATCTCTCAAATGGATACATATACTGCAGGAACGCGGGACCACAGATCTTAATTTCCCTCACGAGATGAACAACAAGGTGAACCATAACATCGAAAAAAGATGGCGGAAAATACATCTCAAGATGGCAAAGGGTAACGACGACTTCCTTTTGCAAAGCGTCCAATTTGAGCGGGTCTATCACTTTGGAATTAATTGCATTGAAGAAAAAACAAAGGTTCGTAATGGTTTGCCGCACGGGCTTCGGTAAAATTCTCCGAATTGCAATAGGAATCATATGTGTCATTAAAACATGACAGTCGTGGGATTTTGGACCAATCAATTTCAGGTCCTTCATTGACACTAGCTTCTTAATATTCGAAGAATACCCTAATGAAACTTTAATACTATGAAGGCATTTACAAAAACTCATTTTCTCGATCTTCAACATTGTGCACATTGCGGGGGGTAGGTATGCCTTTTGCTTCCCTTTATCCTGCAGTGCAAGCTCGGGTCGTATTCCCATTAATTTCATGTCTTCTCGAACTTTGAGACCGTCTTTAGTCTTCCCCGAAATGTTCAATAATGTACCAATCAAACTGTCACAGACATTTTTTTGCTCCTTTACAAGTGTAACCCGATAAATTCCCGTACGCGGGGAAATCATTTATGGTGCAGAATACCATGGCCCGCAAATTAAATTGCTCTTTGCTGTGCGCATCCCACACCCGGACGCCATCCCTCCACAATTTCTGGAGGTCCTCAATTAGTGGTGCGAGATACACATCTATGTCATTTCCGGGTTGTCTGGGTCCTTGGATTAGTAATGACATCATTATATACTTGCGTTTCATGCACAACCAAGGAGGAAGATTGTAGATGCATATGAGAACTGTCCAAGTGCTGTGCTGACTGCTCATGCTTCCAAACGGACTCATTCCATCTGTGCTCACCCCTAACTTAAGGTATCGTGATTCGCCACCAAATCCTTTGAAATGTCTATCAATGTTTCTCCATTGAATTGAATCAGCCGGGTGTCTTAGTTTACTATCTCTTTTGCGCTCTTCTTCATGCCAATGCAATAATTTTGCATCTTTGTGATTTGTAAATAACCGTCTGAATCTCGGTATTATCGGGAAATACCACACCGCCTTAGCTGGAGGCCAGCCCTTTTTTTCTTCATCACAATCGTCAGTGTCCTGGTCCTTACGTTTATACCGTGAAACACCGCATTTAGGACAAACATGCATGGCCTCGTACTCTCCACGGTACAATACACAGTCATTCGGACATGCATGTATTTTTTCGATCTTCAAACCCATTGGATAGATCAACTTCTTCGCCTAATATATTGTACAGGGTAACTCGTTGTTATCTGGGAGCATCTCTCGTAAAAGCTTTAATAAGGACGTGAAACTCTTATCGCTCCAACCGTTGTCTGCTTTTAAGTTCAATAATTCAACACAGCTGATAGTTTTGTAAATTTGGTACACCCAGGATATAACGGCTTTTTAGATTCATTAGACAGATACTGAAATTTTTTATAATTTTTATCACTAATTTCATCTTCCACATCACGTAACATGTCCTCTAGATTCTCAGTAAAATTGTATTCTGCATTTTCATCAATATTCATCTCCAGCTCATCATCCTCGTTGCAATCAAGCCCAGCATTATCGAAATTTTCGACATTCTCAAAATCATCGTTGCATTCAAATTCAAAATTATCAACAATTTCTACATTATCATCATTCTCGTCCAAAACATAATTTCTATTGGTACCACTACATTCTCCAATTTTCTCACCATGCATAAACCAACATGTATATCTTTTCTTAAATCCCCGACAAATCAAATGAGCTCTAATTTCTTCCGAATCCCCAAATCTTATAAAAATTTTACAATCTCTACAAGGACACAAGATGTTGTCATCTTTTGTGTCCACTCTATAACTCTCAGCAAATTTTATGAACTCATCAACGCGAGCCAAATATTCTGCACTATCACGTCGCAATTCGTACATCCAACTTTGATCCATCTATAAATTAAATTAAAAAAAGAAGATTCCAATTAAACATATATGGTGGTTAGCAAATTCTTGGCTTACAAAGGGCCGGTTTACAATCCTAACCCACTCTTTGAATATTATGCCTCATATGTGAACACATATTAGTGAGATTTAATTAGTATTTGAGAAATTCGGTAGCATTTCCCCTTAACTCCCCAAGTATGCCTAAAAACCACATACTCGTTGGAGCAATAAGGAGAAATACTGTCGAACTTTTCTTAAATACTAATTAAATCCCGCTAATATGTACTGTTCACATCCTAAATGAGACACAATATTCAAAGAGCAGTCCCAAACGGGGAACTATCCAAAATTAATTCCTATTGGATTAATCTTGAATGGGCATGGACCTAAAAGCATCAGTAGGTCGGTTATTGGACCACAATACACTAATTATTTACATTATCTTAACAAATCAAGCACGCATGCATTAAATAATAATTGACCTAAAAAATTAAGCAATATTAATCAGTAACAGAAAATTAGATTAAAGAAAAGAGAAATATATGTATGACTAACCTTAGCAATAGAGAGGAGAAAAGCGAATTAACTTCAAAAATCTCAGATCCGGCCTCGATCCTTGTGCGCATAAATCAAACCAATTTAATACAGAGAGAGAGAGAGTATTAATTGATCAAAACGGCACCGGAAGAAGGCCTTTTATATAGCTCCAACCCTAAAATATCCTTTGTACACGAATAATTAGCTACAAATCCGTGTAGAAAGCATTGAGCCACACGGACTTTCATATAGGTAGCCGTTTAGATTACTCTTTCTACACGGACATTTATATAAACAGCTGTGTATAATTTTCTGTCTACACGATCTTTTATATAAACAGCCGTGTAGAATTTTCTTTTTTTTTTCTAACTATTTTTTATTTTTTTGGCTAGCCTCCATTTTTGCTAGCCAGTATTTTCTATGTTTAATTTCAGATAGCAAAACAGATGAAAATATCAATTTGCTAACAATAAAATGATATAAACAGCCATGTAGAATTCTTTTTTTTTCCTAATTATTTTTTATTTTTTTGGCTAGCCTCCATTTTTGCTAGCCAGTATTTTCTTTGTTTTCGGTTAGCAAAACAGAGTAAGATGAAAATATCAATTGCTAAACAAATAGAATGAAAAGTGCCAGTAGGGTTTACAGAGGGTAATATGGAGATACATGTTTACAGAGGGTAATATGAAAATAAATGTTTTAATAGTAGGCCTTTGTCAGAATCTTCGTATTTCTCCTCTAGATCTTGCTTGCCCGAATTAGTTTATGACATATGCAAGGAACTAACCAAAAGACTACTTAGGTTAATGCAACCAAATTAAGGACTACTTTGGTTACATTAACCCAAGTAACCTTTTGGTTAGTTCCATATGTCCTAAACTAAACACCTTAGCAAGATTTAGAGGAGAAATACAAATTAACTTCCAAGATCTCAGATCCGGCCTCTAGTTATAACATCTATCATCATATTACCCTCCAAAAACACTTTAGCGCAGAAATCAGACCAATTAATTGGGGAAATGAAGCACTTCGCATTGCAATTCGAGATGTAGGTTATCAATTATATCAGACCGCTCATCTGTGAGCTCAAAAAATAGTAGCTCATATTGATATAATTTGCGATCCGACATAATTGATAAACCTAGATCTCAACCCAATTGTTAACTGTGAGAGGGAGAGTATAAATTGATCACAACGGCGTTGGGGAGAAGGCCTTTAATATAAATCCAACCCTAAAAGAACCTTTCTACGCAGATAATTAGCTATAAATCCGTGTAGAAAGCATTAAGAGAGCTACACAGACTTTCATATAAGTAACCGTTTAGATTACTATTTCTACACGGACATTTATATAGATAGCCGTGTAAAATTTTCTGTCTACACAGACTTTTATATAAACAGTCGCGTAGAATTTTCTTTTTTTTTCTAACTATTTTTTATTTTTTGGCTAGCCTCCATTTTTGCTAGCCAGTATTTTCTATGTTTTTAGAAAGCAAAACAGATGAAAATATCAATTTGCTAACATTAAAATGATATAAACAGCCGTGTAGAATTTTCTTTTCTTCCTAATTGTATTTTATTTTTTTTGGCTAGCCTCCATTTTTGCGAGCAAGTATTTTCTTTGTTTTCAGTTAGCAAAACAGAGTAAGATGAAAATATCAATTGCTAAACAAATAAAATGAAAAGTGCCAGTAGGGTTTACAGAGGGTAATATGGAGATACATGTTTACAAAGGGTAATATGAAGATAAATATTTTAACAGTAGGCCTTTGTCAGAATCTTCGTATTTCTCCAATAGATCTTGCTTGCCCAAATTAGTTTAGGACATTTGCAAGGAACTAACCAAAAGAGGCTAATGTAACCAAAGGACATATGTAACTGAACAGTAGTCTTTTGATTAGTTCCTTGCATATGTCCTAAACTAAACACCTTAGCAAGATCTAGAGGAGAAATACAAATTAACTTCCAAGATCTCAGATCCGGCCTCCGGTTATAAGATGTATCATCATATTACCCTCCAAAAACACTTTAGCGCAGAAATCAGACCAATTAATTGGGGAAATGAAGCACTTCGCATTGCAATTCGAGATGTAGGTTATCAATTATATCGGACCGCTCATCTGTGAGCTCCATAAACAGTAGCTCATATTGATATTAAGTTGCGATCCGACATAATTGATAAACCTACATCTCAACCCAATTGTTAACTGTGAAAGGGAGAGTATAAATTGATCAAAACGGCGCTGGGGAGAAGGCCTTTTATATAACCAAAAACCTAAAATAACATTTATACACAGCTCTTTATTAAACGTCCGTGTAGTTCTCTTAAGGCTTTCTACTCTGTTAATTAAACAAAAAACCGTGTACAATTTCGACCTTTCTACACGGCTCTTTATTAAATGTCCGTGTAGCTCTCACAGGTTATCTACACTGTCATTTAAACAAACATCCGTGTACAATTCTTACCTTTCTTCACGGTTCTTTAATTAAATATCCGTGTAGCTCTCTCAAGGCTTTCTCCACTGTTATTTAAACAATAAGCCGTGTACATTTCCTAGTAAACGTCCGTGTAGCTCTCTCACGTCTTTCTACACTGATTCTTTAATAAATATCCATGTAGAGATCCTACAGATATTTCAGGCATCCAAAAAATTACAAGTTCTACACAGTTTTTATATAAAATTGCAAAATCGGTGTACAATGTGCCGTGTAGAATGACCATTTCTGTAGTAGTGTATTCAAAGCCCCTTTTCTTTTCTTGAGTGATGCTTGTGCTTGATGGATTTTTGACAGATTTGAGGGTTTAGCACGGGTTGTTGATTTTCCCAACTTAACCCTTTTTCTTGCTTGATTTGGTACTGGATCGTACCGGTTCTGCTGTTTGATTTTTCTTTGACCCGATTGGGCTTGGGGTTTGGTTTGTTGGCTGGATAGTTGTCGGATGGTGCTGCTATCTTGAACCCTTCAGTTCTGGTACTGATCAGTACTGGGACAGGGAAGTTATTTGTGCTTGGGTTCCTTATTGACTTCCTGTGGTGCTTTCTTTTGTGTTCTTTCCCTTTTTCCCCTGTGCTTGTGCTGTTATTGCGATGCTAGTATCAGTTGGTACCAGCCCAATGTACCTACTAGTACTGGTTTGAATTGATGAGATGATTATACCGGCCCCTATTTGAACTGACAGTGATTATGCTCGTATATTTAGACCCGATTGCAAAAATCCTACCTGAAAAATATTTTGTAGTACTTCTAGTACATTTAAATTATAAGATGTTTTATCTTATTTGTTTGATGTTCCTTCTAGCACATTTAAATTATAAGTCTCTTCATTCATTTAAAAAAAAAAAAAAATCTATTTTCAATGGGATTCTTACTTTCTGCATGTTAAGACGAATTCCATATTAATTAATGGACGTAATTTTTGTGTTTATTATTTTTTTTTTCAAAAGGTATATTTAAAAAAGAGTGAGGCTACGATACTATGCATAGTGGCTCAATATTTGAGTTTTCAAAATTCTAACGGTCGATCCAAACCGTTCAACATGATTTCCACAAGAATAGGTACGTAGAAAATCACTGTTTTTCGATGATCCAGAATTTTCAGACCAAGTGATATTCTACCTATCTAAAAAAATAGTAAAAAAATTCTAAAAAATGTAAAATTTGGTCTGCAAGTACATATTCATATGGAGATCATGTTGAACGGTTCGGATCGACCATTAGAATTTTGAAAACTCAAATATTGAGCCGTAGCACGGACCAAACTGTGCTATGCATAGTACCGTAGCCTCACTCTTTAAAAAATTCGGCATTTTATCTGTATTTATATCAGACGCACTCGGATTAATTTAGTGCTTGCAGAAAAACAGGGATTAATGTGTAAGTAGATTTTTATCGTGATCAACTACTTATACATAATTATCAACTTAAGTACAACTAATCATCTTTAAAGTTTTTGACAGCGGAATTAAGAATTAATTAAACAAATTAAAGACCTTAGAAATCATAGTCTCCACGTATAAATCAATCAAATTAATTTCATACCTTTGCCCATAGTAAATTCTTGAGACGTTCTTCACAAACCGTCAGAAGAACTGTAAAGCGATTTCTCTCCTCTTTCTCTTTCTAAGCAATGACAACTTTTGTTCTTTCTGAATATAGATGAAGAGAGGATCAACCTTACTATTAGAATTCGTATATTTTTGCCTGTCATTAAAGCAATTATTTATAGGGGAGATGCACCCTTTAATTAATCAACACATATAATTTCTGAACAGAGATGCATGCACCTTTAATCAAATAGCACCTTTTAATAGCACCTTTTAATTTGATGCATGCACCTTTAATTAAATGGGCTGTTCAGTCATTTAATTAAATGGGCTGTTTTAATCTTTCTTAGAGACAGGCGAAAATGTCTCTTTATAATCAATGCCGTCTTTCTGAGTGAAACCTTTGGCAACCAATCTAGCTTTATATCGTTCAATTTTGCCTTTTGAGTCACGTTTGATCTTAAAGATCCATTTACATCCAACTCGCTTGGAATTGTGAGGCAATTTGACGAGATCCCAGACTTGATTTTGTTCCATTGATTTTAACTCGTCTTTCATGGCATCAATCCATTTATCGGATTCTTCACATTCAATAGCTTTCTTGTATGAAACCGGATCATCAATTGTAGAATCAATTTCAGATTCTTGTAGATAAACCAAATAATCGTTAGATATAGCCGATCTCCGTTCACGGTTAGACCTTCTTAATGATATATTATTTGGTTCAACTAAATCATCAACAACGATGTTATCAATCGGAATGTCCTCAGTGGCAGTTGGTTGTTCTGGAACAGTCGGAAGAATTACTTTCGAAACAAAAGTCGGAACAACTACTTTCGAAACAACAGACAAAGGAACAGTAACTTGTTCTGTAATTTCCTGAAGATCAGAATTACACTGATCAGAACTTCTTGCACTGACTTCAGCATTCTCGATGAAACGGGCATTTCCGGATTCAACAATTCTCGTGCTATGATTCGGACAGTAAAATCTGAACCCTTTGGATTTCTCTGGATATCCAATAAAGAATCCACTAACAGTTCTGAAATCCAATTTCTTTTCGTGTGGGTTATACAAACGGACCTCCGCAGGGCAACCCCATACATGTATATGACGCAAACTAGGTTTTCGTCCCGTCCACAGTTCGAAAGGAGTCCTTTCTACTGCCTTACTAGGAACCCGGTTTAGTAAATACATGGCGGTCTTAAGTGCATACATCCACAAACATTTAGGCACATTTGAGTGACTGAGCATACTCCGAACCATGTCCATAAGTGTTCTGTTACGACGTTCAGCAACACCATTTTGTTGTGGTGTGCCTGGCATAGTGTATTGCGCACATATACCACGCTTTTCTAAGAATTTAGCAAAGGGTCCAGGATTTTGTCCTGATTCGTCATATCTACCATAAAATTCCCCACCGCGATCAGATCGAATGATTTTCACTTGTTTTTCTAACTGTCTTTCAACCTCATTTATAAACACCTCAAGTGCATCAATAGATTGTGATTTTTCATTTAGAAGATAAACAAACCCATAACGTGAGAAATCATCGATGAAGGTGATGAAATACTTTTCTTTATTAAAGGAGGGAACATCAAATGGTCCACAAATATCCGTGTGAATTATTTCTAGAAGTTGAGAGCTACGAGTGGCACCTTTCTTAGTATGTTTTGTCTGTTTGCCTTTTATACAGTCGATACATACACCTAAGTCAGTAAAATCCAAGTTTGGAAGAACTTCGGACTTCACTAAACGTTGTATTCTTTCTTTGGATATATGACCCAATCTTTTGTGCCACAAGTACGCCGACTTTTCATCATTCATATTTCTTTTCATTCCAATAGTATTGTTTACGGTAATCAGAGATTCTATATACGAATTATCTAACTCTAATTTATACAGTCCATCAATCAAATTGCCACAACCAATCATGCAATTATTTTTATATAAACTAAAGCATTTAGATCCAAATTTAAATACATAGCCACAATCATCCAACTTAGATACAGATAATAAGTTGCGAGAAAACAAAGGTACATATAGTGTATCATACAAATCAACAATATTGCCAGAACCTAATATAAGTCGGTATGTACCGACACCTTCCACTGGCACCTTGTCTTTATTGCCCATAATTACATATCTTTCACTTTGTCGACTTTGGCTTGTGGTTTGGATCGTAAGAAATCCCTGTAAATTGTTTGAAATATGAGTTGTAGAGCCCGAGTCAATCCACCAAGTATTATTAGGAACATCAATAAAATTTGACTCAAAAGTAACAAAAGTATGATTCATACCTTTCTTTTCGAACCAAACCTTCCTTTTCAGACAATCCTTCTGAAAGTGACCCACCTTACGACAAAAGTGGCACTTTTGCTTGTTCCCTTCTTTCTTGAAGCTTGCCTTAGAAGACACCTGAAAGGCTTTCCCCTTCTTTTTGGTCTTAGCTTTCCCTGGTTTAGCATTAGAACCCGACCCAACTTCTAGTTTTGAAAAATGAACAGTGTTAGGTTTCATTTCCTTAAGCCTTGCCTCTTCCTGAACAAGTTTACTAGTCAATTCATTTATGTTCCATTTCTTTTCTTGAGCATTATAATTAATTTGGAACGGACTATAAACATCATTCGGCAGAGAGTTCAAAATAAATTGAACTAGAAACCCTTCGTCAACTGTCATTCCCAAACTCTTAAGTTTTGCGGAGAGAGACGTCATTTCTACGATATGTGCATGCATAGTGCGACTACCATCATATTTCATGGTGGTAAGTTTTGCCATAAGCGAACCGGCAAGCGACTTATCGGCTGTCTGTGAGCGTGCCCTGACGTTTGCTAGAAACTCTTGAGCGTTATCCGTGTCCGGAAGAGCAACCTTAATGTTTCCATCAACCGTCATTCGCAAAAACATAAGGCATAACCTGTTAGAACGTTCCCATTCTGCCATAAAGGCCTTATCTTCCTCGCTGCTTTCATCAGTTATAGCATCGGGCTTATCAAATAATAGTGCTATGTCCAAGTCCTGTGCACCTAAGTGAAATTGGACTTGTTCATTCCATTCAGCAAAGTTAAGACCATTAAAGACCGTCACAGATGACGCATGCGATTGCATCGATACAGGTGCATTAACTGTAATTTTAATAGAGAAGATGAGAAGAAAAAATTAAAATAAATTAGGGAAAGAGAAGATTATAAGGAAAATTAAGAAGAAATAAATTTTCCAAAATTTTAAATGAAAAGAAAATCAGAAAACATAATCAGCAATATGGTCCTGCGCATGCTTCACGAAAAGGGGCGTAACTTTTGATCCGTCCGTCGGATCGGGCTGAAATTTTGACAGGAATTCCACAACCCAAAACCGGATCAAAAACTAATCTATGATTCGTTTTTGCCCATTTTTTGGGCTCAGATTCGCGATCCGAGTCTTCCTTCATGGACTTTTGGACCTTTCTTTATAATTTTAGAGTTTTTAGAGTCTTTGATGTATCTTTTATGTATTTTCTGTTTTAGGGTGTGTATTTAAACAGTCATGTCTTTTGGAAGATATAATATATATATAAATTAACTCAAAGAGAAGATCAGAACAGAGGAGACATAATGCAATAACTTATAACTTCAGATTTTCGGAGCAATAACTTAATTAATGTATATCCTAATTATCCTTTGGGATTTATTAAGATATATATTAAACATAATATTTTACTAGAAAATACTTTAATATGATAATTTTATTGTTTCAATACATGTTGTTGCCTTTGGGTAACCAACAATTGAGGAATAACGTAAATTATCAACTTAAGTTGTGTAAATTATGAGAATGTAATCAACCTTTGGGCAATTCAAAAATTCTCATAATCTACTAATTAATTAAACCATTAAATTTAGTATATGACAGATTTTAATATCATATAATCTTAATAAATGATCAATTAATTTTAATCTACGGTTTATAGAAAACAGAATTGCAATAAAACTATTCTAAAATTCTTAGACTCATAATAATTCAATTTCAGAATTTTAATTGGAAAGAATGCCGTCATAATTATCCATGCTTATGGTAAAAAAGAAATTTTCAGAATAGTCTATTTAATGAACTCTATATAATCCATACTTCGATTTCTTTAGGGTAAGGACACTTTGGTGTCTAGCAATACCGTCATAATTCAAAGTTACCGCAAATTTCAATCACAAATTATTTAAAAAAATAAATAAATAATAATAATAATAAATTTATAAAACAAGTAACTCATTCGGGAGATTATGAATTCCAAAAACATGCTCTGATACCACATGTAAGTAGATTTTTATCGTGATCAACTACTTATACATAATTATCAACTTAAGTACAACTAATCATCTTTAAAGTTTTTGACAGCGGAATTAAGAATTAATTAAACAAATTAAAGACCTTAGAAATCATAGTCTCCACGTATAAATCAATCAAATTAATTTCATACCTTTGTCCATAGTAAATTCTTGAGACGTTCTTCACAAACCGTCAGAAGAACTGTAAAGCGATTTCTCTCCTCTTTCTCTTTCTAAGCAATGACAACTTTTGTTCTTTCTGAATATAGATGAAGAGAGGATCAACCTTACTATTAGAATTCGTATATTTTTGCCTGTCATTAAAGCAATTATTTATAGGGGAGATGCACCCTTTAATTAATCAACACATATAATTTCTGAACAGAGATGCATGCACCTTTAATCAAATAGCACCTTTTAATAGCACCTTTTAATTTGATGCATGCACCTTTAATTAAATGGGCTGTTCAGTCATTTAATTAAATGGGCTGTTTTAATTTTGGGCCACTTAATTATATTTTTCTTACATAATGCACTAAAGAGACTTCAGGTAAATTTGCTTCTGGGGCAAGGCATGTAGATAAAAGTAGAAATAAAGATGTGCGCTTTTCGCGGCAAAAAACGAATCAACCGAGGAGAAATAATAAATGGAGATCTCCAGTATTTCTAGACGCGGAGAGATAATAAAGTTATCCGCTTTCTGCTGCATCAGCTGTTACACGGCAATCTCCAGTCAAACCCTCATTCGGGATTCACAATCCGCACGGTACCGTATTGTGTAGAATGAAATCTTTATCGTTCATTTTAACAAGGCACCCATCTTAAAGTAAATCTCTATTTATCTGAACGTCGTCAATGTTATTGTACACAGTAATGTACCACAGAGTATAATCACACGCCTCAGAAGCCACAGCCACAGGTTTCCCACACCCTTTCTATCTTTTAACAGAGTAGTTTTAACTTTATGCAGAACAATGACTACAAAATCATAATATTTTACAATTTGTCTTTTTTTTTTTTTTTAAATTTAAGCAAAATGGTATTGTGAACCCATTTTTGCCTCCAATTTTCTTGACTTGAAAAAAGATAGTTGATCGGCCGGATGATTAAGATAAATAAAAAGATAGTTTCAAAAAGCCTTGCTCAAATGAGAAAAGATAAATAAATAAATTGAAAATACAAAAAAAAAGTGTTTTAAAAGTATAATAATGAGAAAATTAGATAAAGCTAATACCGTGATAGTTGATCGGCCGGATGATTAAGTAACTTGAGCGAGATGTCCTCAAAACTGAAAAACAATATACAAACACCATTAATTAATTTTTGAAACAATACAAAAAATTAAAAATTGACACAATTGAGCCGGAGGTTCGAGAGGCTCGGCTTTGAGAGGGAGAGACGGAGACGGAGACAGAGAGAGGAGAGACACGGAGGTCTGAGGATTTGAGAAGGAGAGACGGAGACACAGAGAGAGAGAAAGACGCTAAGTTGAAAATGAGAGGCGCGATATGAAAATAAGAACTAAGCAGGAGTTATCAGGATCGGTTATTTCGAAATAACCGATCCTGATTGTTTTTGTAAGTACAAAGGCGCGAAACAGAATTAAACCCTAGCGTCAAATTAGCATTAGGATCGGTTATTTCAAAACAACCGATCCTGATACCTTTTTTTAAGTTGTTTCTGAAAAAAAAAAAAATCAGGATCGGTTGTGTTGAAAAAACCGATCCTGATACTTTTTTTTTTAATATTGGTTCTGAAAAAAAAAAAGTATCAGGATCGGTTCTTTTGACCAAAACCGATCCTGATACTTTTTTTTTTTTTAATTTTGGTTCTGAAAAAAAAAAGTATCAGGATCGGTTCTGTCCACAGAACCGATCCTGATACTTGTTTTGTTTTTTTTTTTTTTAATGATGGTTCTGAAAAAAAAAAAGTATCAGGATCGGTTCTGTAGACAGAACCGATCCTGATGTATTTTTTTTTATTTTTTTATTTTTTAATGTTGGTTCTGAAAAAAAAAAGTATCAGGATCGGTTCTGTGGACACAACCGATCCTGATGTATTTTTTTTTTTTTTTTTTAAATTTTGGTTATGAAAAAAAATAAATAAAGTATCAGGATCGGTTTTGTCCACAGAACCGATCCTAATACTTTTTTTTTTTTTAATTTTGGTTCTGAAAAAAAAAAAGTATCAGGATCGGTTATGTTGACAAAACCGATCCTGATACTTTTTTTTTTTTTAATGTTGGTTCTGAAAAAAAAAAAGTATCAGGATCGGTTTTGTCAACAGAACCGATCCTGATACATTTTTTTTTTTAATATTGGTTCTGAAAAAAAAAACTCAGGATCGGTTTTGTTGAAAAAACCGATCCTGATAGTATCAGGTAGAGGTGCTATCGGGTCGGGTCAGGTCCGGATACTATTATATTTGGACCCGTACCCTAAAAGTGTTCGGGTCCAAATTTCGATCCATACACTTATTTGTTTCAAATCGGGTCGGGTCCGGATCCGGATACCTATCTATCCGTAGATATTTCGGGTCCAGTCTTTCGGTTCCGGGTAGATAGATACCCATAACTTGTTTGTGGATTATCGGGTCCGGTTCGGATATGGGGCGGTTCCGGATCCGGAGCGGGTATATGTCACAACTCTCATACTACAGATGTTTTTCTTTTTTTCTCATTAAGTGCCTTCAATAATATTTTGTAAAACTTGCGTAGTATTTTCAGAATTTGATTGTTGATTGTTTGGAGTACTCATGGTGTAACAAAAAGTATTCGAAAGTTTTTTATTTTTTGTTAATAGCTTTTGAATTCAGGAGGCTTGAGATAAATAACTTTTGAAAATCAAAATATTGAAGAATAGATATAATTTTTAGAAAGTAAAATATTGGAGATGGTGATTTCCTTTTCTATGATTCAAAAAATTCATGAATGGAATATTAATACTAATTTGTTTGAATAGAGAATTAAATTTATGACAAATATTTGATTTCAATGAGATTTATTGTGAATGGCATATCAATGAGAGTAATAAATTTTTATGATAATGAGGAGGATATATAAGGCAGATATTGAAGAATATATTCAAAGCAATAATTTTATTCAAAAAATTAATATGCAAAATGTGATTACTGGCGTGACATTTGTTGATTTGATTATATGTAAAATTATATTTTCATAGTTATTCATATATGTTTTATCAGGTATTTATATGGGTATCGGGTCGGGTACGGTTATGGGTCGGATAACTAAATCAAACCCATATCCTATCCATTACAATATCGGTTCCGGTTCGGATCCGGATCGGATATTAAATTATTAATTTTGTAACCGTACCCATAATTTAATCGGTTATATTTTTTAAACTATACCCTACCCAAATTAACCGGATCCGGGTCGGTTCCGGATCGGATCCGGTTCGGTTCCAAATCGGATTCGGGTAATCGGATAAAAGTAGCACCTCTAGTATCAGGATCGGTTCTAATAAAAAACCGATTCTAATTGTTCATAAATTAGGATCGGTTAACCATAAAACCCGATCTGAATAGTTTTTAGGATCGGTTTTCTTAAAAAAACCGATCCAGATAGATATTAGAATCGGTTGTTTCATATAACCGATACTATTAGGCCGATCCTGATTCCAGTTTTTCCACTAGTGTTAATATAAGAATGGAGATAGAAAAACTACATTGAAAATTTCAATGGTAAGATACTACTATAGGTCATAGATAGGAAAACTACATTGAAAATTTCAGTGGAGAGATACTACTAAGTCACCTAACCAATAAAACAAACATTAATTACTCACAAGTCACAAGTAATGGTCTTATGAGCTTAATCAAATTTTCTAAGTATGATGCAGGCGAATACAAAAGGTTGATAAAAGGGTATATGAAAATCCAAGTCCAAGTCATACATACAGCTGATCCATTATATTTATGACAATATATAAAGAAAATTCTTCAAGTAGGTGTGCATAAAATTTAGTTATAATATTAACAGCCAATGGCCAGTTGCCGGGCCACCACACTTAATAGTAATGTTTTTGGAACAATGGAAAGAAAAGGGTTCTAATTTTCTTGCTATATTTTTTGGAACAATGGACTTTGAAACCTTCGTATCAATAAAGCAAATAGGGACTTTGATCCTTATTCAAAAATAGGGGGTTGGATCCTATTTTTGTTCTACAAAAAATAAAATAAAATAAAATAAAATCTTCCTATAAATACCATCAATGCATGTTCTCCAAATCTCACTAAACCAAATAATTTATTACTACTTCTCTAATAGTCTCCTCGGAGGAAGCAAACAACCCAACAAAATATACTGAGCATTGCTTTGGTTTATTTTTAATTTTCAACCACCATGTTTTTTAGTAAGCTTTTCTCATTATGGCCAATAACCGTTGGTCTAATGCTATGTTGTTTGTTCTCCATCCCTTGTGAGGCCAAGATTCATCACCGTACCTTTGTTGTAAGTATTTTTCCTGTTATCACAATTCACAATGTCTGGTATAATTGTTATTTTATTTTATTTTTTTTAATTCACTGAGTTATAGTTTGAATATTCAATAGAAATAAAATAAAATCTTCAAAAGAAATATAGGACAAAAAATATAACTTATTTTTATTAAGAGTTAGATTTTTCAATACACATCGGATTGAAATTTACTCGATGTCTAATGTAAGCAGTATGAATTCGCTTCAGACCCGGATATGGATAGATGAATTCGGATAATCTCATGGATCGGATCTGAATAATTTGCTATCTGAATCTGCTTGAAACCCGATTGATAATTATATAATTAGATTAATCAAGTATTTCTAAGCTTTGCTCTTGCTCTAATCCGCTTGAAACCCGATTGATATATATATATTTACTTTTTTGGTTTTTCCCTTAAACAGATTCAAGAAGCTAGCTACACCCGGCTCTGCAATAATACAAAGAACATTCTAACTGTCAATGGATCATATCCGGGACCCACTATCTCCACTCGCAAAGGTGACACAGTCTATGTCAAGGTCATCAACCGAGGGAACAAAAACATCACCATTCACTGGTACTATACAAAAAGCGAATCTGTTATTTGCACTATTAATTAAGGAATTATTTCAAGCCATGCAAGACTAACATGTATTCATCTAATTTCTATAGGCATGGCGTAATCCAGCCGAGGGACCCATGGTCAGATGGACCAGAATACATTACTCAATGCCCTATCCAACCCGGAGCTAACTACACACAACGCATCCAATTAACGGTAGAAGAAGGAACGCTTTGGTGGCATGCACATAGCGAATTTGATCGTGCTACTGTTCACGGTGCTATACATATTTACCCGAAGCTTGGAACCACCTACCCCTTCCGCAAACCCCCTAAAGAATTCACCCTGATTCTTGGAGAGTGGTGGAACAAAAATATAACAGATGTGTACCAAATTGCAGTTGAGTATGGCGGTCAATTCGAACTGTCTGATGCCAACACCATCAATGGACAGCCTGGTGACTTCATGCCATGCTCATCAAATGGTAATTTATTGTTCTCGGTACAAAAAGTTGTTTATTTATAATGCAAGTTGTTAATGCTTCATAAGATGGACATTCTCTTTGACAATGTTTGTTACTTTATTAATTTAAACAAAAATTAGCAACCAAATATATTATTTTCTCAAATATATTGTGGTGTAATATTTTTCATATTTATTTTTGTTGCAGACACTTTTAAGGTACAAGTCCAACAAGGCAAAATGTACCTCCTCCGTGTAATAAATGCAGCCATGGAAAATGAGTTCTTTTTTGCAGTTTCCGGCCACAATGTAACGGTCGTTGGAAGCGATGCTAGCTATATGAAGCCTTACGAGAATGAATTTATCATGATCACCCCGGGTCAAACGATGGACCTCCTCTTATGGGCCAATCAATACCAGAACTCATCTTCCCCCTTCCGTTATTACATCATCGCAACTTTATTCTTTGATGGAAGTTCTGCAGCCTCTAGAGATGCCAATGTAACCGTAGCTATTCTAGAATACAAAACTAATAATTCCACGCCATCAATTAGACCGGTTTTCACCTCCTTACCAAAATCCAATGACACTAATGCAGCAGCTGTGTTCACTAGTGGTCTTCACTCGCTAGCCAACTCAAATGACCCAGCTGTCATAAACCAAACTGTCGATGTCAAAATGTATATCACGTTATCTGTGAATGAAGCATTGTGCCCTAACAACTCATGCGCTGGTTCAAACGGTACTAGGTTTGCGGCGGGTTTGAACAATGTTAGTTTCCAAAACCCGAAAATTGATGTGCTAGATGCATATTACAATTCTATTGCCGGCGTGTACACCACTGACTTCCCTGACAAACCATCGCGCTTCTTCAATTTCACTGATGTCAGAGATCAAGCGGAGCTAAAATTTGTTGATAAATCGACAAAAGTGAAAGTGCTCGAGTATAACACCACCGTAGAGATTGTGTTTCAGGACACTAACGTATTAGACACACAGGTTAACCATCCAGTGCATTTGCACGGCAACAGCTTCTTTGTCATTGGAAGTGGATCCGGCAACTTCAACCACACAACTGATCCTCTGAGTTACAACTTGGTCGATCCGCCATATGTGAGCACTTTGGGTGTGCCGACAAACGGTTGGGCAACTATCCGCTTTAGGGCATCTAATCCGGGTAAGTTTAATTTAATATCAAATTTATTGAATCTTTTTATTGATTTAATTTTGCAAATGAAAGGTGTTACACAACTACATTAAGAACGGCCTGTTTAGCAATATTTGATTAGATAGTTAATCCGGACTAATTAAGTAGATTGACAAAATTAAGCAAATAGTAGATTAGTTACTGTTACAAATTGTTGTTTAGTATTTTTTAGACACTAATCCTCAACATATTTTGGTTTTGCAATTAAATTAGGAGTTTGGTACATGCACTGTCACTATGAAACACACGCAATCTGGGGAATGGATGTTGTGTTTATAACAAAGAATGGTAATAGTACTGAGGCAAAAATACTGCCACCCCCTGCCGACAAGCCTCCATGTTGATTTTACTCAAGCATTGTATTATTATTTATTTTCAAAGGTGAGTTTGCACTGATTAATATATTGTATATTGGAAATACTTTTCAATTATCTTTTCCTCGTTATTATTATGGTTGGATTTTAATTTGTTATACATTTGTAAATAGATAAACAGATGAATAAAGATAATATATGAAAACGACAGCAGAGTATAAGCTGGATTGGAGAACAAGGAGTCATGGAGATCCAAAATTTAAAGGAGGTGCTAAGAGTTGTTACAAAAATAATAAATCTGAAATTAAGTGGAGTTTATTGTCACTTGAGCTTCTTTTACTTGTAGTACTCTCAGCTTGTGGTAATTAATTTTAGTTGATTTACTTGGATGGTACACAAGATCCATTGATGAATTGTTGTGTACCAACAAACATATATCCATTGTTGAATTGTTTCAGGCCCAAAATGTAACTCAAGTAATTGGGCTCACATACAGAATTATCTTATGGAAGAAATATCGGAGTTATAAAACAAGAAAAAGTTTAACTTCATATAGTGTACCGGTCATATATTTCTTATTATATTGTCTTTAATAGTTCTCCAAAACCTTCGGAGTTTTGAGCGTACTACAAAATTCTCAATTGGGAATTCAAAAAAAGAGATATATGTTTGTTGGTACACAAGTGAGGTATTGAATTAATTACCGTTACAAACGAACAAATAAGAAACTAAATATTTCTCATGTACATGTTATATATTCTTTTATACAAATAAAGACTATAATATAAACTTTATATATTTAAAATGTGTTTTAATATAAAAGCCAATATATATGGCTCTAATTTAAAATTTGGAAGAGTTAATATGAAATTATAAAAAATATACATTAAATATTCCAAAAGTCTCTAACTTAAATCCTTTTAAAGAAGAAGCAGGCTGCATCTTTTCTTTCATATATGGTATATGCATGGAAGCTGCTTGATTCTTCTGAGAAATAATATGATTCCAAATCTATCTATCCCAAACAAAAACCTAACTAGAACTTTTCAGGAAAGAACAGATGGTGATGTGGAGTAGAACTAGGGTGTTCCTAAGCTCACCAAGCCCTTCCGTGAGCTCGACTCTAAAACCTATCGAATTGACTTCAAACGACATTTCCAAACCGTTAGATGTTCAATCTATATTAAAATGTGCTTGGAGACCAAATTTTACATTTTTTTGGAATTTTTTTATTATTTATTAAGATGGTTTGAAAATCGCTGTTTTCCAATGGTGCAGAATTTTAATAAAAACAGCGATTTTCAAACCATCTTAATAAATAGTAAAAAAATTCCAAAAAATGTAAAATTTGGTCTCCAAGCACATTTTAATATAGATTGAACATCTAACGGTTTGAAAATGTCGTTTGAAGTTAATTCGATAGGTTTTAGAGTCGAGCTCATGGAAGGACTTGGTGAGCTTAGGAACACCCTAGTTCTACTCTAGTGATGTGTACTTGTTTGAAAAATAGTATGAGAAAACATGATGGTTTTCATTGATTGTATTTCTATTTATTGATATTGATCTATTTGATATATAAGTCCTATGTTCTATTTATAATTTACATGGATCAACTAGCCGTTAGAATACCACACGGTATTGTTCTCTTATTTGATAACAAAGAACTGTTGCTTTATTTCTATTTCTAAACATACACACAAAATTCCCTTTTTGCCCCTTGATTAAATCCTAGCCTTTGAATTCTTGATCAATGATGAAATATGAATATGAGATCTTGATCTTATTTCTCAACATGATCATTATAAGAAAACAAAGTTTCTTATAATTTGCATAGCTTCACGTGTGATTGATTTTCTAGATTGATTTCTAAACAAATGTCATTGACACTTCTAATTGTACACTTTTTTTTTGGAAGGAGACTCATAATTATAAACTTGGCACTAAAAAAAATGTGTGTAGCCATAATATTTTATTTAATTTGGAAGTGCCATAAACCTATCCCGAAAATATAAAAGCCCAAATGTCGAAATCCTAAACCCGAAAGCAAAGGAATAGATCAAGAGAGGGTTAACACTTAACACCCGTGAGGGTATCTGCACTGTCCAGGCCCAATGTTATATCGGAGCAATACAAAAAAAATGATGATACGGTCCAAAGTTGGACAAGGTGCATCAGCATCTATAAGTTTTGACTAGACATCTATAGAAGTGCTACTTTTACTCAATTACCCGGATCCGATCTGGAACCGAACCGGAACCGACCCAGAACCAATTAATTTTGATAGGATATGGTTTAAAAAATATAACCGGTTAAATTAATGGTATGGTTACAAAATTAATAATTTTAATATCCGACCTAGATCCGAACCGGAACCGATATTGTAATGGATAGTATATAGGTTTGATTTTGTTATCCGACCCATAACCGAACCCGATCCATAACCGAACCCGACCCGATATCTGTATAAATACCCGATAAAATGATAATATCATTTCTTTATAATTATTTAATATAAACACATATATTAATAACTATCAAAAGACAATCATTTGTAGTAGTATTTAATTTCTTGAATGAAATTTATTGCTTTTTTTGCACAGATTATTGAAATCAAATGTCATGTTCACTTTTTGTTTATAAATTTTCAAAACAAATTAATTCCTTTCTTGATCTCTTTATCTACCATGTATCTGTTATAAAATAAATATAAAGAAAAGAAACAATATAGGAAGAACAAATAAAAGATGACAATCTCTTTATTGATACATTTCTCATGTGTACAATACATGATTACAATGCCTCTATTTATAGGCTACAAATTATAAATGAAAAGACATTACAATAATAAATAAGACATTGAATTCCAAATGATAGTGGCCTAGTATATGAATTCCAATGGTAGTGGGAGTAGTGGAGGAATGAATATTGGGAGTCATGGACATCCACATTAATAATTTTATTCATAACACTCCCCCTTGGATGTCCATTATATAAGAATATGCCTCATTAAAACCTTACTAGGAAAAACCCTATGGGATAAAAATCTAGTGAATGAAAAAGAGTACAATATTCCTTTTAATATACAACTACAACCTTACCAGGAAAACCCAGTGGGAAAAACCATGGTTAAGGAAATATAGTACATATTAACTCCCCTCATGACACATCAATCAAGATCTTTAAGTCGACGAACTCCAATATTACAAACTAGTTTTTTGAATATTGCAATAGGGTCCGCCTTAGTGAATTAATCTGCTAGATTTTCACTTGAACTAATTTACTGAACAATAATAACATTATCATCTTGGAGATCATGTGTGAAAAAGAACTTTAATGAAATATATTTTGTTCTATCTCCTTTAATGTATCATTCCTTTAATTGAGTAATATATACAATATTATCTTAAAATATGATCGTAAGGATCATTTCTCCATAAGACAAACCACATGTCTAATGAATGTGTTGAATCACATATCTTAACCAAACACATTTTCGACTTGCTTCGTGTATTGCTAAAATTTCTCAGAGTTAGCGAAGTATATGTTTAATTTCATTCCAATGTCTTCGCATGGGAGAAGAACTATATCTTGCAAATAAATTTGCAGCAAAGGATATATCAGATTTTGTATGTCCAGCAAGATACATAAATGGTACTATTGCACTAAGATATGGTACTTCAGGACCAATTAGTTTTTCATCACTTTTTCAAGGTCTAAAAAGATATGTATTCACATTTAATAATCTTACAATCATTGGAGTACTTAATGGATGTGATTTATCTAAATAAAATCGTTTAGCACTCTTGCAATATAATTTTCTTGATGCACAAAAATACCATTTTTCAAATATTCAATTTGCAATCCAAGGAAAATTTTTATTCTTCCAAGATCTTTCATCTCAAATTATTCCTTTAAATAATTTATAACTTTTGAAAGCTCTTCAGGAGTTTCAATGATACTTAGATCGTCAACATACACTGCAATTATAACAAAATCATTTTCATATCTTTTCATAAAAATACATGGACAGATCGTATCATTATTATATCCATGTCTTAATATATATTCACTTAGACGATTATACCATATGCGTCCAGATTGCTTTAATCGATATAAAGATTTATTCAATTTAATTGAATAATGTTCTCGAGAACCTAAATTACATGCTTCAGGCATCTTAAATCCTTCAGGGATTTTCATATATATATCATCTTAAAAATAGGTTGTAACAACATGCATTACGCGCAAATCAAGTCCTTCATGAACTGCCAGACTAATTATGTACTGAAAAGTTGTTGCATCCACCACATGTGAGTATATCTCAAATTTCACCTTTATTATTTTATTTTCGCATAAATACTCATTTATATCCTACTGGTTTTACACCTTCAGGTATTGGGACTACAGGTCCAAAATATTTTTGTTTTTCAAGAGAGTTTAACTCTGCCTCAATTGCACATTTTCATCTTGGCCAATCATTTCTTTGTCGACATTATTTAATAGACTTCAGGTCATGATCCTCAATATTTATTATATTTAGCGCTATATTATATACTAAAATATTATTGACATCAATTTCATCTCGGTTCCATCTTATTCCATTCATGATATAATTTATCGAGATCTCTTCATTTTCATGAATTTCAGATACCTGAGTTTCTGCTGGAACTCCAATATTACTTATAATTTAATTCTCTTCTGGAGTTTTATCTGAAATTATCATATCCTCGACTTGACCATTTTCATTCTTTGCTCCTTTTCTTTTTCGAGGATTTTATCCTTGGAACCGATTAATCTTCTACGCTTCATGCGTGTTATAATATCATTAGTCTGTCCAACAGGGACATCGACATTAAGTGGAGCATTAACAGCTGTTATATGTGTTTTGGTCACTTTCTTTGTAAATGCGTCTGGCATTTGAGTAACTAATCTTTCCAAATGAATTATCTTTTAAACATCTAGTTCACATTCTTTAGTACGAGGATCAAAATGAGACAATGATAATTCATACTAATATTTTTTAAATTTTCAGCTGATTGTTTTCTCCCCCTAAGGTTGGGAATATTGATTCATCAAAATGACAATCGGCAAAACTAGCTGTGAAAAATTCTACCATCAATGGTTCTATATACTCTATTATATATGGAGATTCAAATTCAACATAAATTCCCAACTTTCTTTGATATCCCATTTTAGTGCGTTGTGGTGGAGCAATTATAACATATATCACACATCCAAAATTATTATATGGGAAATATTAGGTATGTGACCAAAAACCAATTATAAAGGGGAAGTTTTATAATAGCTTGTTGGCATGATGCGAATTAGTGTTGTTGCATGCAAAATAACATGTTATCATTTTGTATATGAACATTAGCACATGATGTTCAACATCAATTCTAATAGACATGCATTATCTGAGAAGTAAATTCACCAGCATTGTCTAGATGTATATTCTTAATTAGACAATCATAAAATTATGCTCTTAATCAAATCAATTTAGCAATTAATCTCGCAAACGTCAGGTTGCGAGTTGATAATAAACATACATGTGACCATATTGTTGATGCATCAATTAAAACCATAAAATATTCAATGGTTCACATGGTGGATATAGTGTTCCACAAATATCACATTGTATATATGTAGAAATAAAATAAAATAAAAATTCATCAGATTAAAGAATCTTCTGGTTCTTTAATTAATGTTCACATTAATTATCTATTATTTTTCGCATCATTATTGATCCAGAATGGCCCAACCGGTCATGCCAAACTATAAACATATTCTTATTTGTAAACTTCTGGTTTACAATAATATGTGCTTCAATTGTACTAATACATATGTAGTACAAGCTGGAGGAAAACATAGGCAATTTTTTCCAGTATGCATTTTTTTTTATTTGATATTATGCTAGTAATATGAAGATATTCAATATTTTCTTCATTGGTTGTCTCAACATGATACCCATTTCAGCGGATATCCATTAACAAATTTCCTTGAGACTTAGAAGAATATAATGTATCATCAATATAAATTTGTATTCCTCCATGTAATAAAAAGATTACTCTTCCGGACCTTTCAATCAATTTGTACTACTCGAAATAGTACTACCATTTACTTCTTATGTTACTAAATAAATAAATACAATTATGCATACATTTGATGAAAATTGAGCTAAAAAAAAAACTGGACAAAAATCTTTAAATAATTACCAATTAAAGCTTGTCGTGATCAATTCTCGCAGCTTATAACAATAATTTGGCCTTGGCTTAACATAATCAATTTTTTTTATTTATTTGGCCAATACATAAATTGCTACTTACCTAATAGCATATCAACAATTAAAACTTTTATCAAATTTTATGATCAAGTAAATCAAAGATAAAAATAAGTCTTATATCAAAAAGTCCCCAAATCACAACACAATTACAGAGTCTAGGTCAACAAGTTTGAACAGACAAAATAAAGTTATTATATCCTTCAAAAGTACTAAATATTTTTTTATTTCAAAGTTATAAATATTTGAGAAAGAGAAATAAATGCACAATAAATAATTTATTGCACTGACAAAACAATATATATTATCATTATCGGTAACCGAAAAAAATATTCAATGTTCTTTATTGAAACAAAACAGAAAAAAAACATAATAAATACCATTTCAACAATAAAATAATAAATAAGTAGTTAAACTTATTGTCTTATAAATTTTTTTTTTCATTAAACACTAATTTAACAATAAAATTTTATTAATTTATTTATTTTAAATATTATCATTACTAATTAAGTGATTAATCTTTATTTTCTTCGCTAATGAAATGAACAACATTTAAATGAGTAACATCAATTTCTCTAAGATCGAGATCACATTCACAAATAAAATTTGTTTCGATCTTTTGCTCCTTATTTTATAGTGATACGTAATATAGGTCAACAATATGTTTTGACATACGACAGGTACGTCGGCGTACGACAGGTACGTGACCAATGAGCTTTATCACCATAATGATAATATGAATTCTCTTGTTCGCTATTCTGTCACTTTTGTCATTCTTATTGTTCATTATTTTTTTCTCTTCTGGTGGTAATTCTTTTTGTTCATTACTTTTCCCTTTCTGATGGAATGATGCATCTTTTTTTCATTACCACATTAATATTTAAGAATTTGTCCATCAAATTATTTTCATATTATTTTTCACTTCTGGTGAAATGAAGACAAGAAATATACTCAAAATATTTCTAAAAATCTTCTTCAGGAAAATTAAACTATTAGAATAAAAAAAATAACATGAACATGTTAAAATTGAGTACTATGACAATTTTTTTTTTTAATACTATGGCTTCGGGCCAGTTGAATATACATTCGTTAATAAGAATATGATTGCGAATTTCAATACCATGGCTTCGGGCCAATTCTATGCCATCAGTTAAATACCAATACTATGACATCATTTAAAATTGAATTGGCTTCGGGCCATTTTTTTTAAAATTCTTTTTCAATAAAATGGCTTTGGACCAATTAATAAAATTGAGAATTTATGATTAATATATGGCTTCGGGCCATTTGATAAAGTTGAGAATTTATTATTAACAGATGGCTTCAGGCCATTTGATATTAACACAATTTATATATTTTTTAAATCTTCTTCAGGAAGAAATCTTGAAATCTTCTTAATACAAAATTTGTATATCATAGAAATCTTCTCATATTAATTTTTGTACATAATATGAATCTTCTTCAAGAAGATATCTTTAAATCTTCTTCCGGAAGATTAAATTATAAAAGTAAAATTGCACTTCATATAAAATTATATTAACCATACTAAACATCTTAAAGTAAATGTACAAAAATTCATAACTTATTCCATTTAGTAATTACTTATTATAAGTATTATTTATATGAATGAAATTGAAATAAACAATATTAAAATTACCTCGAATCTTCAACTAGTAGAGCTCTCGTGCTGATAACGTGTTATAAAATAAATATAAAGAAAAGAAACAATATAGGAAGAACAAATAAAAGATGACAATCTCTTTATTGATACATTTCTCATGTGTACAATACATGATTACAATGCCTCTATTTATAGGCTACAAATTATAAATGAAAAGACATTACAATAATAAATAAGACATTGAATTCCAAATGGTAGTGGCCTAGTATATGAATTCCAATGGTAGTGGGAGTAGTGGAGGAATGAATATTGGGAGTCATGGACATCCACATTAATAATTTTATTCATAACAGTAGCTTTCTGTAAGAATTATTGAAATTTATTGCTCTCTTCGCTGATTGAAATAAATTGATATTAATATTCTATTCTTGGATTTGGAACCAAATAATGAACTCACCCTCTCCAATATTTTACTTTCTAAAATTATCTCACCTTCAATATTTTGAAGCAGATTTTAATTTATATTATAATAATATGTTATATGAGATGTTTAGGAAATTATAATTATATTTAAACATAAAGTGTTTCTCAAATGATTGTGAGTTGCGACAGGTACCCGCTCCGGGTCTGAACCGGACCTGATAATCCATAAACAAGTTATGGGTATATATCTACGCGGAATCGAAAGACTGAACCCGAAATATCTATGGGTAGATATGTATCTGGATCCGGATCCGACCTGATTTGAAACAAATAAGTATATGGATCGAAATTTGGACGCGAACACTTTTAGGGTATGAGTCCAAATATAATAGTATCCAGACCCCGAAAGCACCTCTAGACATCTAATGACACTAGTATAGAAGATATTATAGAGTGATTATTTTCTGCGGTACTGGACTGCGTACAATACTCCCAACTGAATTAAATTATTTCAAAGCATATTTAAAATATAGGAGTCTTCTTTGAGATTCATGCTGGAATAAAACAGGTGACTCAGATCTCATTCTACAAGGTCCGGTACTGCGGTGGATTTGAACAGGATATCATCAGTGTGTTGATACATCAATGTCAATTCTTTTTAAAGAACAATCATTGATTATTGAGAACTAAACTAAACAAACTAATTTCATAGTAATTAATAATCTAAATTATAAAGCACATCGTCTGAAACTTGTCAAGCTAATGCCATAAGTTTGTCGAATTACCATTAAAAGTTCACCGGAGTATGGTGACTTTACCGGACCCTCATCACAAGTTATAAGGTACGTAGGTACACTAAGGCTGTGCTCCATATAGGGTTAGAGGAGGGGAGGGTGAATAGATTTTTAACTTTCACCTGCTCCACAGTTCAATTTTGGAAGGAAGTAAAGACACAGCAGGTGAAATAGTCACCCTGCGGAGCCCAAAATCGTCACCCCCGATTTGGGGTGTAGGCCCTTCCCCTCCCCTCCCCTCCCTTCCCCTCCCTCTCTAATAAATTATTGGAGCACAGCCTAATTGTTTTATATACGAAAGTAATTGGTCTGAATATTCACCAATAATAATAAAGTATTAACTAGTTAATTAATTGTTTAATAGTAATTTTAGCATGACACGACTCTTGTAAAGGTTACATGAGTCGTGCCATTCTAAAATTACGAAAATGCAACACCTAATAACATGAATGCACCTAAATTTTTTGTTATTTTTTATTTTTATGTCTAATAAAGCCCGTTAAAAATAGTAATAAAACAAAAAAACCTGGAAAAATATAAAAAAATGGAAAGTGATCTGAATAAAATTATGACATAGGATTTTGAAGTAGAAAATAATAATTTTTTTTTCTCTCTCTGTTTAATCGCGTATTCAATTTAAAATAAAATTCAGAATTAAAACCGCGCCATCCCGCTTGTCACAGTTCGTACCCGTGTCGTGGTGGCAGTTGATTCGTTGTTTCATTCACCGTAAGGAATAACACAATTACAAAGTGGTCCCAAGATTTCAAGAAATTTATGGCCAATAACCGTTGGTCTAATGCTATGTTGTTTGTTCTCCATCCCTTGTGAGGCCAAGATTCATCACCGTACCTTTGTGGTAAGTATTTTTCCTGTTATCACAATTCACAATGTCTGGTATAATTGTTATTTTTTTTAATTTTTTTTAATTCACTGAGTTATAGTTTGAATATTCAATAGAAATAAAATAAAATCTTCAAAAGAAATATAGGACAGGAAAAATATAACTTATTTTTATTGAGAATTAGATTTTTCAATACACATCAGATTGAAATTTACTCGATGTCCAATGTAAGCAGTATGAATAAGCTTCAGACCCGGATACGGATAGATGAATTCGGATAATCTCATGGATTGGATCCGAATAATTTGCTATCTGAATCTGCTTGAAACTTGATTGATAATTATATAATTAGATTAATCAAGTATTTCTAAGCTTTGCTCTTGTTCTAATCCGCTTGAAACCTGATTAATATATATATTTACTTTTTTGGTTTTTCCCTTAAATAGATTCAAGAAGCTAGCTACACCCGGCTCTGCAATAATACAAAGAGTATTCTAGCTGTCAATGGATCATATCCGGGACCCACTATCTCCGCTCGCAAAGGTGACACAGTCTATGTCAAGGTCATCAACCGAGGGAACAAAAACATCACCATTCATTGGTACTATACAGAAAGCGAATCTGTTATTTGCACTATTAATTAAGGAATTATTTCAAGCCATGCAAGACTAACATGTATTCATCTAATTTCTATAGGCATGGCGTAATCCAGCCGAGGGACCCATGGTCAGATGGACCAGAATACATTACTCAATGCCCTATCCAACCCGGAGCTAACTACACACAACGCATCCAATTAACGGTAGAAGAAGGAACGCTTTGGTGGCATGCACATAGCGAATTTGATCGTGCTACTGTTCACGGTGCTATACATATTTACCCGAAGCTTGGAACCACCTACCCCTTCCGCAAACCCCCTAAAGAATTCACCCTGATTCTAGGAGAGTGGTGGAACATAAACATAACAGATGTGTACCAAAATGCACTTGACAATGGCGGTCAGTTTGATCTATCTGATGCCAACACCATCAATGGACAACCTGGTGACTTCATGCCATGCTCATCAAATGGTAATTTATTTTTATTTGTAGAGGAAATTGTTTATTTATAATGCAAGTTGTTAATGCATCATAAGATGGATATTCTCTTTGACAATGTTTGTTACTTTATTAATTTAAACACAATTAGCAACCAAATTTATTATTATTTTCAAATATAATGTGATCTAAATACATATATCTTTCATTTTTATTTTTGTTGCAGAAACTTTTAAGGTACAAGTTGAACAAGGCAGAATGTACCTACTCCGTGTAATAAATGCAACCATGGAAAATAGTTTCCTTTTTAAGGTTTCTGGCCACAATGTAACGGTAGTTGGAACCGACGCCAGCTATACGAAGCCTTACGTGAATGAATTTATCATGATAACCCTGGGCCAAACGATGGACCTTCTCTTACGGGCCAATCAATTGCAAAACTTATCTTCCCCTTCCCGTTATTACATCATCACGGATCTATACTTTGATGGAAGTCCTAACGCCACTAGAAATAACAAAATAGCCGTAGCTATTTTAGAATACAAAACTAATCATTCCGCGCCATCAACAAGTCCGGTTTTCACCTCCTTACCAAAATCCAACGACACTAATGCATCAGCTGCGTTCACTAGAGGTCTTCGCTCACTGGCCAACTCAGATGACCCAGCTGTCTTAACCCAAACTATCGATGTCAAAATGTATATCATATTATCTACAAATGAACAATTGTGCCCTAACAGCTCATGTGCTGGTCCAAATGGTACTAGGTTTGCCGCCAGTATGAACAATGCTAGTTTCCTAGCCCCAACAGCCAAAATTGATGTGCTAGATGCATACTACAATTCTATTGACAGTGTGTACACCACTGACTGTCCTGACCAACCACCGCTCCTCTTCAATTTTTCTGATGCGACCAATCAAGGCCTGGACCTCAAATTGGTTCATAAATCGACAAAAGTGAAAGTGCTTGAGTATAACTCGACCGTGGAGATTGTGTTTCAGGGAACTAACTTAGTAGACGGACAGGTTACCCATCCAATACCCTTGCACGGCCAGAGCTTCTATTTCATTGGAAGTGGAACTGGCAACTTCGACAGCACAACAGATCCTCTGAGTTACAACTTGGTTGATCCTCCATTTGTACACACTGTGGGTGTGCCAAAGAACGGTTGGGCAACTATCCGCTTTAGGGTAGCTAATCCGGGTGAGTTTAAAGTTTTTTCCTTTTTCTAAATTTCAAATTTATTGAATCTTTTTTATTGATTTAATTTTGATAATCAAAGGTGTTACACAACTACAATGAGAATGGCCTGTTTAGCAATATTTGATTAGATAGTTGATCCGGACTAATTAATTAGCATGGCAACATTAATCAAATAGTAGATTAGTTGCTGTTACAAATTGTTGTTTTGAGTGTTTTTGAGACACTAACCCTCAATATATATTTTTGTTTTGCAATTAAATTAGGTGTTTGGTTCATGCATTGTCACTATGAACAACACACAATATGGGGAATGGATGTTGTGTTTATAACAAAGAATGGTAATAGTACAGAGGCTACAATACTGCCTCCTCCTGCCGACAAGCCTCGCTGTTGATTTTTCTCAAGCATTGTATTATTATTTTATTTTCAAAGGTGATTTTGCACTGGTTAATTTATTGCATCTTCGTAGAGAAAATATTATGGTTGGTTGGATTTAATTTGTTACATTTGTATTACAAATGGATATTGAAATTGTAAAGTGCAACCAATAATAAATAAGATGGGTGGTTGTTTTAATATTGAAGTATATTTGTTGAATATTTGTTGAATTATGGATAGATATGTTGAATGTTGAATATTGTCTTATGTATATTGCTTATGTTGAATGCTGATTATTGTGATAATTAAATTAAGTAGAGATTGTACTACAAGCTTGTGGAAATTAACTTTGGATGATTTACTAAAATAGTGTACAAGATCCATTGGTGAATTATTTCTAGTCCCAAAAAAGGAACTCAAGTAATTGGGCTGAGATAATGAATCACCTCCTGGAAGAGATATTTGACCCACAAGTCCTTCAGAGTTTTGAGCGTACCACAAAATTCTCAATTGACCAGAATTTAGAAAATAAAATATGTTTGCGTGTACGCAAAACTCAAGAAAATGAAGTTATTTGTCTTCATAAATTGATAATTTAAAATATTAAATATTTATCCAACACATGTCACACACTTTTTAATTTGTTTAATAAAAGATAAAATAGGAACTTATAAATTTAAAATGAGTTTTAATAAAAAGAAGAAGAGGAAATTGGGCGCTTAATTCAAACACACAGACTGAAAATTGGTATGTATTTTTAAATTTAGAGAATAAATATGATGCCATGAATTTTATAAAACAAATTGTAATTTGTTAAAAAAATATACATAAAATTTTCATAAGGGTTCCTAATTTAAAATTTTCATAAGGGCTACCTGGCTGAAGACAGACAAACTCCTCAAATGCTTTAGACTGAGACTTTGGTAAGCACCGCATGTTCGACAGACGGCGGGCCACAACCTTCTCCCCGATTGGTCTGGCACCCTTCCAAATCCAAAGTCAGCTTATGATAATATATTCAGAGAGACGTTCACTTAGATTGACTGAGGATTATTTTTTTCTGAACTGGCTTCCTTGAAATATTAATTGGGTCATGCAAGGTACATGAATTGTGAAACTTGGTGAGGATTATTTTTTTCAGTCGACTAAGTGAGGATTTTTTTTTCTGAACTGTGGCTTCCTTGAAGTATTAATTGGGTCATGAGGCCGGTGGTGGAAGGCGGCGGACTAGGAGATGGCGAGTGGCTGGCAGCTCCCTTGGTGGTTCGGCCAAGGAGGAGAAAGAGAGGAGGTGTGAGGAGGAAAAATATAGCATGAGAGAGGAGAGAGAGTAGGTGAATGGATTCATCTAAATTTGCTATTACCATCTTACCCTTGTATTCAATACATGACATTTGAATAATAGATGGATATATTGGTAATAAAAAAATCCGTTGGTCCATTGAACCAAAGCTCTATTAAAAAATCTCATATAAATATCTACGGACGTGAAACAGTAAAATCTCATATAAAAAATCCGTTATTCCATTGGACCAGTCAACATATATGGTAATAAAAATCCGTTATTACAGCAGTTGTTGACCGTAGTTAAGCAAATTTGTTTTGGCCATAAAATTAAACCCAAACTGTAAGTCCGTTTCACGCATTCCACATATTCAAGCGACCGTTGAATCAAGATCTATCCAATGGCATAAACATATTTACCATTATGATAAGTTTATTCAATTTCTTCTTCTGTTTAAACAATTTAAACAGCTCCTCAATTAATTTGATCATCATATATACTAAATTAACTCAACCAATGGTCCTTAAAATATATATATATATATATGTTGGGCTATGGTGAGTTGCGAAGTAAGAGTCTTGTTTTACCTCATCCTCATATTTTCTACTTTTAAAAGTTCAAAAAGTTGATCCAAACCATCCAAAATCATGATATATATTTTCTACTTTTACCTCACCAATTTTTACATTTTTTGGAAATTTATTACTATTTGGTTAGATTTTTTAAAATCACTGTTTTTCTACTTTTACCTCAAAAAGTCGATCCAAACCCTCATATTTTCTACTTTTACCTCACCAAATTTTACATTTTTTGGAAATTTATTACTATTTGTTTAGATTTTTTTAAATCACTGTTTTTTATGGTCCATAATCCATCAAAAAACAACGATTTTCTACTCATCTAAAAAAATAGTAAAAAAATCCAAAAAAAATGTAAAACTAGATCTCCAAACGCATTTCAATATGGAGATCATGTTGAGCCGTTCAGACCGGCTTTAGATTTTGAAAACAAAGATATAAACGTGAAGTAAAATAAAAATCTTATTTCGCAACTCACCATAGCCCAACTCTCTCTCCCTATATATATATACCGTACCATAAAAGTGTTCGGTTCTAAATTTCAATCCATATACTTATTTGTTTCAAATCGGGTCGCGTCCGGATCCAGATACCTATCTACCCGTAGATATTTCGGGTTCAATCTTTCGGTTCCGGGTAGATATATACCCATAACTTGTTTATGGATTATCAGGTCCGGTTCGGATCCAGAGCGGGTACATGTCGCAACTCACAAGCATTTGAGAAACTTTACGTTTAAATATAATTATAATTTCTTAAACATCTCACATAATATATCATTATAATATAAATTAAAATCTGCTTCAAAATATTGAAGGTGAGATAATTTTAGAAAGTAAAATATTGGAGATGGTGATTTCATTACATAGTTGCGAAATCCAGGAATAGAATATTAATATTAATTTGTTTCAATCAGCGAAGAGAGCAATAAATTTCAATAATCCTGCAGAAAGCTAGATACATGGTAGATAAAGAGATCAAGAAAGGAATTAATTAGTTTTGAAAAATATAGGCAAAATGTGAACATGACATTTGATTTCAATAATCTGTGCGAAAAGAGCAATAAATTTCCTTCAAGAAATTAAAAAATACTACAAATGATTGTCTTTTCATAGTTATTAATATATGTGTTTATATTAAATAATTATAAAGAAATGATATTATCATTTTATCGGGTATTTATACGGATATCGGGTTGGATTCGGTTATGGGTCGGATAACTAAATCAAACCCATATTCTATCCATTACAGTATCAGTTCCGGTTCAGATCTAGGTCGGATATTAAATTATTAGTTTTGTAACCATACCTATAATTTAACCGGCTATATTTTTCAAACCATATGCTATCCAAATTAATTGGATCCGGGTTGGTTCCGGTTCGGATCCGGTTTGGTTCCAGATCGGATCCGGGTAATCGGTTAAAAGTAGCACCTCTAGGTGAAACGAGCTTGGGGTAAAGATTTTAATTGAGCGGTGTTGACTTCATACAAACACTCAGTTGGCGGAGACAAAGGCGAGGAATGGAGGTTAATTGAGCCCATTTACCTCAGTGTACATTTTAGAATTTTGATCTAATACTCAAAACTGAGATTCAATCGCAATAACTTGCCTAAAGGTCATGACCCAAGTGAGAAATTAGTTTAAACAACATATTAATCAAGCATAGCAATCACCAAACTAAGAAAAATCAATTCGAGTGGTCAAGCGATAAATCAACAATTTAAAGCACCCGATTTGTTGTTTAAACCATACTCGATTCACATAATTAGAAAAATCAAGGAGCTCGAAAGCTTATCAAAAGAAAGAAACCACAGGGACTTGTCAACAATACACAAAGTCCCGGGGCTTTGTTCGATATCAAAATTCACAAGAAAAGAGAGAAGGCAAGGGAGCGAGAGAGTGAGATATAGAGTAGAGACAGAGTCAGAGAGAAGGCGTGGGCCACTGAATATTTGAGGACCTATAAAACATCTTGAGCTAGGTTTCATACTTGGTCAATTTTGGCTCCTTGAATCGTTTTGCTTTCTTAAAAAAAAAACATAATTTGGTAGCTTTCTTGTATGGTAATTCTTTCCTGAAAAGATCTTGCTAGATTTTGTTTGGAATAGGTAGATTTGGAATCATATCATTTTTTGGAAGAATCAAGCAGCTTCCATATACCATGGAAGAATCAAGCAGCTTCTTGTAAAGGATTTGAATTAGGGACCATTGAAAATTTTTATGTATATTTTTTAAAATTATTGAAATTATAAATTTTTCTTTCTAAAATTTATAATATCATATTTACTCTTCTAAATTTTAAAGACTCATCACACAAACGATTGGTAGGTATATTCAAATTAGTGGCATGACATATTCGCTTTTATATTAAAAGTCATTTTAAATTTATAAAATTTCTATTTGAGATTTTATTAATATATAAAAGAATATATAGCATGTACATAAGAAGTATTCAGTCCTCTCATTTGTCAGTTTATGACGATAATTCATTCAATACCTCACTTGTTGTTTACCAGCAAACAGATATCTTTTTTGGATTCTTAATTGAGAATTTTGTGCTAGGCTCAAAACTTAGAAGGTTTTGCAAAACAATTAAAGACAAAATAATAAGAAATATATGACTGGTGCACTGTATGACGTCAAACTTTTGCCTGTTTACTTGAGATTCATTTTGGGCCTAAAAGATATTTTTTTTTATCTAAGCCCAATTACCTGAGTTTCATTTTGGGCCTAGAAACAATTCATCAATAGAACTTGTATACCATTCAAGTAAATCAACTAAAATTAATTACCACAAGTAATTGGGAGTACAAGTAAAAGAAACCCAAGTGACAATAAACACTACTTAATTTCTGATTTAGTTTTTTGTGACAACTCTAAACACCTCCTTTAAATCTTGCATCTATCTGTTCTCCAATCAAGCATATACTCTGCTGTTGTTTTTATATACTCTATCTTTATTCATCTGTTTATCCATTTACAATTGTATAACAAATTATAATCCAACCATAATTTAATTTTAACGAGGAAAAGATATTTCAAAAGTATTTGTTTTATAATATACAATAAATCAGCAAGGAGGCCTGTCGGTAGGGGGAGGCAGCATTTTTTCCTCTGTACTATTACCATCCTTTGTTATAAACACAGTATCCATTCCCCAAATTGCGTGTGTTTCATAGTGACAGTGCATGAACCAAACACCTAATTAATTGTAAAACCAAAATATGGTCAGGATTAGTGTCAGAAAAACAATCAAAACAACAATTTGTAACAATAAATAATCTACTATTTGATTAATTTAGCGGATCTACGTAATTAGTTGGGATCAACTATCTAACGAAATTTTGCCAAACAGATCGTTCTCATTGTAGTTGTGTAACACCTTTGATTGTCAAAATTAAATCAATTTAATAAATTTGATATTTAAAAGAAAAAAAGGAAAAAGAATAAACTCACCCGGATTAGCTGCCCTAAAGCGGATAGTTGCCCAACCGTTCTTCGGCACACCCAAAGTGCTCTGATATGGCGGATCGACCAAGTTGTAACTCAGAGGATCTGTTGTGTTGTCAAAGTTGCCAGTTCCACTTCCAACAACATAGAAGTTGTGGCCATGCAAGTGTATTGGATGGGTAACCTGTCCGTCTGCTAAGTTAGTGCCCTGAAACACAATCTCCACTGTCGTGTTATACTCGAGTACTTTAACTTTTGTCGATTTATCAACAAATTTTGCATTCTCTTGATATTCTGCATCGGTAAAATTGAAGAAGAGCGGTGGTTGGTCGGGGAAGTCAGTGGTGTACACACCGGCAATAGAATTATAATATGCATCTAGCACATCAATTTTCGGGTCTTCGAAACTAGCATTGTTCATACTAGCAGCAAACCTAGTACCGTTTGGACCCTCGCATGAGCTGTTAGGGGCCAGCTTAGGGCACAATTGAAAATTCGAAGATATTGTGATATACATGTTCACATCGACAGTTTGGGGTACGACAGCTGGGTGATCTGAGTTGGCCAGCGAGCGAAGACCGCTAGTAAATGCAGCTGATGCATTAGTGTCATTGTGGTATGGTAAGGAGGTGAAAACCGGTCTTCTTGATGGCGAGAAATGATTAGTTTTGTATTCTAAAATAGCTACAGCGTCATTCCAATCTCTATCGGCTGCAGAACTTCCATCAAAGTATAGAGACGCGATCATGTAATAACGGAATGGGGAAGAAGAGTTTTGGAGTTGATTGGCCTGTAAGAGGAGGTCCATCGTTTGGCCCGGGCTGATCATGATAAATTCATTTACGTAAGGCTTCGTATAGCAGGCGTCGGTTCCAACCACCGTTACATTGTGGCCGGAAACCCCAAAAAAGAACGCATTTTCCATGGCTGCATTTATTACACGGAGGAGGTACATTTTGCCTTGTTCGACTTGTACCTTAAAAGTTTCTGCAACAAAAATAAAAAATAAAAATATATGTAGTTAGACCACATTATATTTGAAAAAAAAATAATAAATTTGGTTGCTAATTTTGTTTAATTGATAAAGTAACAAACATTGTCAAAGAGAATTTCCATCTTATGAAGCATTAACAACTTGCATTATAAATAAACAACTTCCTATACTGGCAACAATAAATTACCATTTGCTGAGCATGGCATGAAGTCACCAGGCTGTCCATTGATTGTGTTGGCATCAGACAGGTCGAATTGATTACCAGACTCCATTGCAGTTTGGTACACATCTGATATGTTTTTGTTCCACCACTCTCCTAGAATTAGCGTGAATTCTTTATGGGGTTTTGGGAAGGGGAAGGTGGTTCCGAGCTTCGGGTGAATAACAATAGCACCGTGAACAGTAGCACGATCAAATTCGCTATGTGCGTGCCACCAAAGCGTGCCTTCTTCTTCGGTAAGTTGGATCCGTTGTGTGTAGTTGGCTCTTGGCTGGATAGGGCACTGAGTAATGTATTCCGGTCCATCTGACCATGGGTCCCTCGGCTGGATTACGCCATGCCTATATATAGAAATTAGATGATTACATGTTAGTCTTGCATGGATTGAAATCATTCCTTAATTAATAGTGCAACGACAGATTCTTTTTATATGTACTATGTGTGTATAGTACCAGTGGATGGTGATGTTGTTGTTCCCTCTATTGATGACCTTGACATAGACTGTGTCGCCTTTGCGAGCAGAGATAGTGGGTCCCGGATATGATCCATTGACAGTTAGCATGCTCTTTGTATTATTGCAGAGCCGGGTGTAGGTAGCTTCTTGAATCTGTTTAAGGGAAAAACCGAAAAAGTAAATAGATATATTTCAAGTTACAAGTTTCATAGTTTGGTTTCGTTGTAAATAAATTTTATTTTGAACTAAATAGTAAACAGATACATAGAATATGAATATAATGTTAATATCAAATTCGTATCCGCCTTTCATTGCGCGGATACGAATATGAATATTAATAGTAAACAGACGTCAAAATTTAAAACTAAATCCGCCTTAAACAAATACAGATACAGAGCGGATAACTTACGGATAAAGATTCAAATACGAAAGAAATAATTGTCAGATAATTGAGTATTATGAACTGTAAGATAGAAATTTTAATTAACAAAATTTAAATATGAAAAAGAAAAATTACTTTCCGGACCTATCTTGTCTAAATAAATAAAAGTCAATAAACACAAATTTGTAAGATGCTAATTATAACTTTAACATTCTGGGTAATTAAGAAATAAAGGTGGATAGATCTTCGGAAAGAATTGCCCACAAGTAATCCGCCTATCATGAGCTCCGGTCGGTTTTTCAAATTAGTCCCACAATGTATTGTCTAAGGGAAAGCCTATATATAATGGAACCTACTCTCAACTCCAACATTCACGTGATGAGTTGGCCCCACAGGGAAATCACTTACAACAAAAGTTGCCTTTTGGTAAGACAAGCTGATTATAAAATTTAGCAGAGAAATCACTTACAACAAAGGTACGGTGATGAATCTTGGCCCCACAGGGAATGGAGAACAAACAAGATAGCATTAGACCGACGACTATTGGCCATAACGAGAACTGCTTACTAAAAAACATGGTGCTTGAAAATTAAAAATAAACGAAAAGCAATATTGCTAAATATTTTGTTGGGTTGTTTCCTTCCTCTGAGGAGACTGTTAGAGCAATATTGCTAATTTGGTTTAGTGATCTTTGGAGAACATGCATTGATGGTATTTATAGGAAGATTTTATTTTATTTTATTTTATTTTTTGAAGACGAAATATACGGGTCAACCCTCTATTTTTGAATATAGGAACAAAATTAGAACCCTTCTCTTTCCCATTGTTCCAAAAACATTACTTTCAAGTGTGGTGGCCCACTGGTTCTCATCAGGTGTACGAGTATGAATATGGACTCAGATTTTCATATACCCTTTTCCTTGCAAATATGGATAATGATGATTAGTGTAAAGTTGTGTAAATAAAGCAACCTTTTGTCAACCTTGAAAAAAAGCAACCTTTTGTGTGCGCACGCATCATACATAGAAAATTTAATTAAAATATGCTCATAACCTTTACTTATGACTTGTGAGTAATTAATGTTTGTCTGATTGGTTACGGAAGGTCAGAATGACCTAATCAATTAGTCACCATTGAAATAATGTGGTTTTTCTATCTCCATTCTTATCAACTTCCAATCAATTAGTCAATGGTTATCATTAAATGTAGATGTCCTCATTTCTCAATGGTTGTCATTAAAAGATAAAATTACAAATTAAATATCAATTTCTAATCAATTAGTCTACTATTTTTTATTCTATGCACCTTTTTTATATTTTTTTGCATATTAAAAGTCCAAATTTTTTTAGATATGTACTCGCCACACGTATTGGTTACACGATTTTCTGATTGGTCATGATTTCTATCCGTTTTTTAAATGTTATTTAGAGAATTTTTAAATTGGTTAATAATTGATTCACTGTCTTCATTTCATTCCATTTTTTTATGTTATTTAAGGAATATTATTTGCCATTTAAACAAATAGTATAGATGGAGATAAAAAGACCTCTACATGTGAAAGATATTTTATTTCCTTTCTAGTTTTCCGCCATATCAAACAGATAAATGTGATATCTCAAATGATATAGACTATATAGAGAGAGAAGAGAGAGAGAGAGAGAGAGAGAGAGAGATAGAGAGAGAGTTGAACAAAATTAAAAAATAGGATCAATTAAGGAAGTTTACACATCTTCTCCCATTTTATTTTCTATTTTTTTAACAGTAAGGAATGAATTATATAGAAAGGTCAGATAGAAGATATTAGTTGAAGTAACACAATTTTTCAGTTTTATCTTCAAAATTTTCAGTATCACAAATAAGTTTAAATATCAAATATATATGAAGCATTCAAGGTTAATAAAAAAAAATTACGATCCGACTTGTTAAAATGGAAATTTTAGTTTATCTTCATAAAATTTTTATATTTGTTTTCATTTTCTCGGATCATTAAGGGAATAATCAAGATGATTAATAGAGTAATTTTCAACAACAGAGGAGATTACAAGAGCATTTAAATAGGCTTTCAGATTTCTTGGTTATAATTAATTATATTTTTAGTTATAAAATATAAGACTAGATCATGAGGCAATGGTTTTGGATTAATGTATCCTATATTTTCTTTACTATTTTATTTAATATAAATTTTAACCATAAACCTTATAAATTTATCTGTTGATGACCTTAAGTTTATTTTTATTACAAAGAAGTCCATTACTATGAATATGTGTAAGCCTAATTAAATGTTATAAGAGTAATGAAATGAGATTCCAATTAATAAAATAGCAAAATAAATAATCTGAAAACTTAACCAAAATAGTCAAGTTATTATACTTTAATATGAGCAAATTAATGATATATCTAAATAGATCATTACACCTATATATTGTTTCTAAATTACTGTCTATTGATCAATAATAATAATAAGTTGAATTTACTGTACATATGATCATAATAACCTTTTTAATTAACAATAAACATTCTAGGCGCCATGCACATACTATTTTATTTGAAAAATTAAACCTTTGAAATTTTCACTTACGTCTTTAATTAACTATATAAAATCAACACGGTTTGGTAGGAATAATTCAAATACAGTAGGCATTGGAACAAAGTCAAATACCAGCTTGTATATGCATTTCTTTTTCCTTGGCTAAGCTATACTTGAACAAGAATTAGTATATTTTGGATATTACTCTGATTATAATGACAAAAATAAGTATGTAGATGTCCTGATTCGCCAACGACTGTGATTAAAAGATGAAATTTCGGATTGAATATCAGCCCTCCGATCAAATAGTTTGCATTAATTCTTTTTATTCTATTAATCTTTTTTATGTTTAATACGTGTAGAAGTCTAAATTTATTTACACATGTACTTGCCACATGTTTGTTTAGTTTGCCATCTTTTGATCCCGATTTCTTTCTATTTTTTAAATATCATTTAAGGAATTTTTGAATTGATCGATAATTGATTGGTCATGTTCTATTAATTATTTAAGAAATGTTATTTTTAGCCTCCTAGTTCGATACGCAAAAGTTGTTAGCTTAAATCGATCAGTTTCAATTAGTATATATGTTATAAGAGTAATGAAATGAGATTCCAATTAATAAAATTGCAAAATAAATAATCTGAAAATTTAACCAAAATAGTCAAGTTATTATACTTTAATATGAGAAAATTAATGATATATCTAAATAGATCATTACACCTATATATTGTTTCTAAATTACTGTCTATTGATCAATAATAATAATAAGTTGAATTTACTGTACATATGATCATAATAACCTTTTTAATTAACAATAAACATTCTAGGCGCCATGCACATACTATTTTATTTGAAAAATTAAACCTTTGAAATTTTCACATACGTCTTTAATTAACTATATAAAATCAACACGGTTTGGTAGGAATAATTCAAATACAGTAGGTATTGGAACAAAGTCAAATACCAGCTTGTATATGCATTTCTTTTTCCTTGGCTAAGCTATACTGGAACAAGAATTAGTATATTTTGGATATTACTCTGATTATAATGACAAAAATAAGTACGTAGATGTCCTGATTCACTACTGACTATGATTAAAAGATGAAATTTCGGATTGGAAATCTTCCCTCCAATCAAATAGTTTGCATTAATTCTTTTTATTCTATTCATCTTTTTTATGTTTTATCTTTTTACTCGGCACATGTTTGTTTAGTTTGTGTTCTTTTGATCCCAATTTCTTTCCATTTTTTAACTATCATTTAAGGAATTTTTGAAATGATCAATAATTAATTGGTCATGTTCTATTAATTTGTTTCCACTTTTTTATATTATTTAAGAAATGTTATTTTTAGCCTCCTAATTCGATACGCAAAAGTTGTAGCTTAAATTGATCAGTTTCAGTTAGTATATATGTTGGGGTCCATTTTATAGAATTTTCCTTTTTTTCAGGAGGTTCGTGGTTGTTGACTAATTAAAAAAAAATTCTAGGACCGTCAGGAAGAATAATGCTCTCCTATGTCAAGAAGAATAGTCTCATGCTCTCCTATCACATGTTTGTTTATTTTATCTTGCGCACCAAGGCTTGATTGGCCGAAGCTCCATGTCATGACTGAATCAAGCAAGGGAGTCTCCGTCCTTTACGGAACATTACCTCTTTCCCTTACTGGACTTGTTGGAACGGAAATTTTTATTTTTATTACAAAGAAGTCCATTACTATAAATATTTGTAAGCCTAATTAAATGTTATGAGAGTAATAAAATCAGATTCCAATTAATAATAAAGAAAAAGAAATAATAAAATTTAACCAAATAGTCAAGTTATTATACTCTAATATGAGCAAATTATGTTAAAACAAAAAAAACATCCTCTATCGGTACTAAACATACGAGTGGTAGAAGAAGAGCTTTTCACATCTATTGGTAATGGGTTCCCTACTAATTGAATAATGTTTATTCTATCGGCATATACAAAATCGACAAAAGAAATTGATGATCTTCTATCGTGTTGGTTTCTAGCGGCAGGGAATCCCTTACCAGATTCAATTTTTACCTGATAGCAGTCTACAATTTTGTAGCAGTGTAGAGAGAGAAGAAGGGAAGAGAAAAGGATTTTGATATTGGTTTTACTTGGTAATTTGATTTGTGAAATGGAAGGGATGTGTAGGAAAATTTGATTCAAAAAGGTAGACATGAAGTAGGTTTTTGTTTTATTGGAGATTTTTATTATTTTGTTTTGAGTTGACCTACAATATTATCGGATGAGTTTGAAAAGGAAAATTGAAAAGTTGTTGCTCAATTGAGATATGGACCATTGGCCTGGTTGACTAAACGATATTTTAGGTTTGGCTGAATATTCATGGTCAATTAATTAGTTATATGCTAATTCCATCCAAGTTTGTCATCTCCAAGCAACATTGTGATGTGAATAAGGAGCAAAATTGTCAATTAAAATTTCTCAAGATTATATATTTGATCTTAAGAAATGTAACTGAAAATAAATATCTGTAGTTTTTTTTTTAATCTTTGGATTAGTTTACTTTTCTTTGATTTAGATACCAACAATATTACATGTCTACTGAAACACTATTTAAACTTTTCTTTAAATAACAATTAAGATTATTTATATGAAAGGATTGACATATTTTAAAATAAGCGGTTGCAGTGCAGAACAATTTTTATTTTTATGATAGTCGTTCTTGTAGGATTTTATTAATAAAAAATTATATGTTCACTACATGAACTAAGAATATATATAAAATATTGTAACATACATTATTCATGTAATAGGCCTTTAATAGTGTCACTTGATTTATCCAGATAGAACTGTTCAAATTTTGGGCATGCTCCATTCTGTTTATCTAGCTCCAGAACTCAAAATAGAAAAAAAAAAAAAAAAGCTGCAGAACTTACCTTTATTTTCAGTTGACTAATTTGTAGCCGAAATTTTTATTAATAACATTAAATGATAATAAATTCAAAAAATGACATCAGTTTTTGAAAAATTGTAGAAACAACATTTTCGTTGAATTATTCAGGGAAATACATAGTCAATTCCGTATAATTGCATGCATGGACTCTTAAAAGTGTATTCACACATTCAATTCAAAGGCTGACAGTCAACTTCAAACAATAAATTTATAATATTTAACATTCAATTGAATCATTCAACTCAACTTTGTTTGTTTCCTATTAAAATATTATAATATTTGACATTTAATTCAAACATTGAACTCAACTTTTTTTTTGAGATTTATTTTACTATTTTGTTAGATCGGTACAAAATCACTATTTTCAGATATTCTGGACCATCCAAATAAGTGATTTTGTACTTATCTAAATAATAGTAAAAAAATCCCAAAAATATAAAATTTCGTTCCAAGCACATTTTAATATGGAGATCATGTTCTGTAGTTCGGATCGACTATTTGGATTTTCAAATCTCCAGTACTGTGTATCTAGTTGTCACCGTTGCATATGAGAGCTTCATAGGTTGCGAAGGGATGTGTTTCTTGTCGGAGATCGCCTTGAGGGCCGCTTGGAGTCGCTCCCGGCGTTGCTGTAGCGAAGCCATCTCCTTTCTCTCTCCCATTACAAAGTTTGTCATTAGTGGAAAAACACACATCAGGAACGGTCAAAAACACACATCAGGAAGAGACCTAGAGGCGATACTGACTTAGGCAATACAGATAGTTGAACTAATCAGGGACAGTTAAATAACCAATACTAAATCTCTCAATCAGGAACGGTCGTTTATAAACAACCGATACTGATGTTGACAATCAGGAACAGTCATTTGTAAACAGCTGATACTAATGTTGACAATCAGGAATGGCCTTTAAGAACAACCGATGCTGATTTAATCATCAGGAACGGCCTTTTAATAAACAACCGTTAATGTTCCTTTTTTTTTTGCTTGCAAAATGCAAGTATTAGCACATTACACAGTGCATCATATCACATGAGCTAATTCAAATATCACATTTAGGTCAATAACTAATATGCCACAATCACAAACAAAAGACACCAAAAAAGTTAATTGCCATAAAAAGTTATCCAAATTATCCAAATTACATGTCATATATCCACAAAACTCACAAAAGACACCAAATTATCCAAGTTAAATGCCATAAAAAATCTATTTACTTGACTTAAATAAAAAATGTTTCTCTTTCTTGCAATCATTATCGGAGCCGACTAATAAGGTTATAGGTAATTTTGGGCACTGAGCTATTTGCGAAAGATCATTTGGTTGTAACTCCTGGACCAGCTAATTGTACTAACAACCAATAACAACGAAATCATATTATTTGAAATGTTAAACCATGATCACAGTAGAATATTAGGTTGTACCTATCTCTTCTCTGGCTCATAGCGCGCGGGTGTAAATTAAATGAGGTGTACCGATGTTGCAAAAGTGATGGAAGCACTTCCCTGCATAGTCATGTTGGCACTTTCTCTTGCTACAATCAACCTTAAACGGCTCTCCTAATTTTAAATCGTCAGGTAATTCCTTCACAACTCTTACATAGCTCTTTGTTCTCTCTATGAAATAGTCTACATCAAAAATATCTCCACAATGACTTCCAAGTTGAGAACAGAAAGAAAAGTACAGTGAATTTAGTCTCGGACTAAACAGAAATTATAATTTAGTAAAAGTTTGTCAAAAACTAAATTAACATGACATCTAATCTTCCTATATAAATACTATCAAGTCTGCATACAAAGTTGTGTTAAATTTGAGCAATTCCAACCACAGGTATGGTTCAACTATCCCATGAATCATACATCTTTTGAGCAATGATTCAAAGACTCAGATGTTAAATTCAAATGATATAATTATTATAAGTTTCTACCCTAAAACCGGGTATAATGTGAAAGCAGTTTGAAATTTTGTCTACCATACCTGGACAAAAGGGCCATGGCCGGTGAGGTGGCAGAAAGGCTTTCCGAGTGTCGTTGAATCGTTCTCTCCCTCTCCGACCAATCAATTGGCTGACAAACCAAGAGGTGTCGAGAGAGGGTGGAGACGAGCGACTAGGTTTTTCAGAGGGAGGAAGAGCTTGATTTCGCCGATCGAGGGTGGAGACGAGGGAGAGCTTAACCCTAGCGCGCGGGTCCAGCGGGAGGAAAATTAAGGAGACAGGAAATTTTAGAGGCGTAATGAGGGTGAAGTGGTGAACCCTTGCGCGCGGTATTAAAAAATACTTTTTCAAGGTCGGCTCCTTAATAGGCCGTTCCTAATAACACTACATCAAGAATGGTTGTTAAGAAATGACCGATCATGTTTGTTCTGAACAATTAGAAACGGCTCTTTATTAATGACCATTCCTGATAAGTCACTATTTGGAACGGCTATTTATAAACAGCCGTTCCTAATTGTCCAGGACTATTAAGAACGGTCGTTTATAAACGACCGTTTTGATATGTTCTGGACCATCAAGAACAGTTTTTTAAAGATGACTGGTCCTGATAGCTACTTTGAAGGTCGGCTAAACTATTTGTCCGATCATAAAAGTATTAGCATCACGTTTTTGTTATGTCCGATCCTGATGGGACGATACTATTTGTACATTTTCTACTAGTGTGTAAGTAATATTTTTCACTTTCAAAAGTCTTCTGAATTTCGACTATTGGATCATATATTTGCTTTCTCATGGTAGTATTTTGAGTTCAAATGAGCTCAAGGATATAATAACATCCAATCAAACAACTTGAGCTAAGGTTTCATACTTACCTAGCTTTCTTACGATCATCACCATTTGGTTCTTTCCTGAAAAAAGTGTAGTTAGGTTTTGTTTGGGATAAGGTTAGATTTGGAATCATTTCCAGGAACAACCAAAGCTGTTTCCAGATACCATGAAAGCAAAGACGCAGCTTGCTTCTTTCTCAAAAGGATTTCAATTAGGGACCCTTAGAAAAAATTTATGTATATTTCTTACAAATTACAAAATTATTATTATTTTATAAAATTCATAATATCATATTTCTTCTTCTAAATTTAAAAACTCACATTCTTCTAAATTTAAAAGCTCACGTACTAATTTTCAGTTTGTGTGTTTGAATTAAGCGCCCAATTCCATTTTTTTATTTATTAAAACTCATTTTAAATTTATAAGAAGAAAAAAATATGCAATGACAATAATATAACTCAAAGTACTTCTCATGGATCTCATTTGAAAGATAAAATCGAATAGAAGACGTTCTTAGTTTTAATTACTAGCGTGTCTCAATTTTGGGCCACAATTTCTTGGTTGGAATTTGTTCCTTTCAGGAGAGTTCTAGCCCAAAACATGAAGGAAACGAAACCGATTAGTGTAAGCCGTTTCACCGAATTATGGGACTCAGTTTTACATTTTGTTTATAATGTTCTTGGAATTGTACTACAGACCAAATTGAATTCTGGATTAAATCGTATTGGCTACATGCATGGTTAATGAGCCCAAAAGGATCTGCTCTCTGAAGAGGCTCAACTGAAATGGTGTGAACAAATTGGTACCACTGAATAGGTTCAAATGAACTGGTGCATATTCTCTATATATATGCAATAGTATTTTGTATTTTATTAGCCACTTTGTTCGCACTAATTCAAAAATTGAGAGAGAGAAAGAGAAACATAAGGCTGGCAGTCGGTACTAGCACTTGGATTCGTAGTTGTTTGTCAACCTGTTCGTGTGAATATCAGTAGAGATGTGGCTGTTGTTCTTGTGTACATTTGGCACGAGAACAGAAGAGAAGACCACTACCCATATGACTAGATGAAGAAATAACTAATTTTTAAATTTAAATGGAGAAATATTTAATTGAATAAGTTGTGATGGACAAATTTTTTTATTTATAGAAATTGTTAAATTGAGACGTATGAAAATAGAACTGGTACCTCGTTTCCAACAAGTATAAAAAGATCTGATTTATTGAGTCTAATGCAAAAATTCGGATCGGACGCAATGGTTCAGATCCACTGTTATTTAATTTTTTTTAAATGGTAGAAAAGGATGGGTGCCACATTTAATCAAGTCAGAAGTGGATCGGACTCATTGAGTCTGATCCAATTTTTTTTTTCTTAAATTTGGTCATTTCCACTATTTTTGCGGATTTAAAAAAAAAAAACAACTTGGATCATACTCAATGAAACATATTCAATTCTCACCTGATTTTCTGTGGCAACCATATTCCAGATTTTTCCATCAGTGTCTAATAAAAAAGAAAAAGACAATACATTGGATCTGAACCATTGAGTCTGAACCATTGATTTTTGGATAGGACTCAATAAATCAGATCTTTCTATATTTGTTAGAAACGAGGTATTCTTTCTATTTTTGTACGTCTCAATTTAATAATTTCTATAGATAAATTTTTTTTCTGATGGACATATATCTTTATTTTTTTTTTCTTTCTATATCTTAGATTTGGGTCCTGAAATAATGATTTTCTGGCCCAAATTATAATGATTTCATTAGGTGAAACGAGAGGTGTTGACTTCATACAAACACTCAGTTGGCGGAGACAAAGGCAAGGAATGGAGGTTAATTGAGCCCATTTACTAAGATTCAATCGCAATAACTTGTCTAAAGGTCACGACCCAAGTGAGAAGAAAAATCAAGTGCTTATGCAATACATCAACAATTTAAAGCAATCACCAAACGAAGAAAAAAATTTAATTCGAGTGCTTATGCAATACATCAACAATTTAAAGCACCCCATTCGTTGTTTAAACCATACTCTATTCACATAATTAGAAAAATCAAGGAGCTCGAAGGCTTATCAAAAGAAAGAAACCACAGGGACTTGTCAACAATACACAAAGTCCCGGGGCTTTGTTCGACATCAAAATTCACAAGAAAAGAGAGAAGGCAAGAGAGCTCGAGAGAGAGAGATATAGAGTAGAGACAGTCTATCAATGTTCAGTGTGAACTTTTGGGGACCTATAAAACACCTTGAGCTAGGTTTCATACTTGGTCAATTTTGGCTCCTTGAATCTTTTTGCTTTCTTAAAAAAAAAAAAAACATAATTTGGTAGCTTTCTTATATGGTGATTCTTTCCTGAAAGGCTCTAGTTAGATTTTGTTTGGAATAGCTAGGTAGATTTTTAATCATATCATTTTTTGGAAGAATCAAGCAGCTTCCATATACCATGAAAAAAAGATGCAGCTTGCTTCTTCTTGTAAAGGTTTTGAATTAGGGACCTTTGAAAATTTTTATGTATATTTTTTAAAATTATTGAAATTATAACTTTTTCTTTTTAAAATTTATAATATCATATTTACTCTTCTAAATTTTAAAAATCATCACACAAACGTTAGGTAGGTATATTCAAAATAGTGGCATGATATATTAACTTTTATATTGAAACTCATTTTAAATTTATAAAATTTCTATTTGAGATTTTATTAATATATAAAAGAATATATAGCATGTACATAAGAAGTATTCAGTTTTCTAATTTGTCAGTTTATGATGATAATTTGTCAGTTTATGCTCAAAACTCAGAAGGTTTTGCAGAACTATGAAAGGCAAAATAATAAGAAATATATGACTGGTGCACTCTATGAAGTCAAAACTTTTGCCTGTTTACTTGAGATTCATTTTGGGCCTAGAAGATAATTTTTTTATCTAAGCCCAATTACCTGAGTTTCATTTTGGGCCTAGAAACAATTCATTAATGGATCTTGTATAACATTCAAGTAAATCAACTAAAATTAATTACCACAAGTAATTGGGAGTACAAATAAAAGAAGCCCAAGTGACAATAAACTCTACTTAATTTCTGATTTAGTTTTTTGTGACAACTCTTAACACCTTCAAATCTTGCATCTCCCTGCTCTCCAATCAAGCTTATACTCTGCTCTTGTTTTCATATACTAATAAACAATAAATTAGCAAGGAGGCCTGTCGGCAGGGGGAGGCAACATTTTTGCCTCAGTACTATTACCATCCTTTGTTATAAACACAGCATCCATTCCCCAAATTGTGTGTGTTTCATAGTGACAGTGCATGAACCAAACACCTAATTAATTGTAAAACCAAAATATGTTCAGGATTAGTGTCTAAAAAACACTCAAAACAACAATTTGTAACAATAAATAAACTACAATTTGATTAATTTAGCTGATCTACTTAATTAGTTAGGATCAACTATCCAACCAAATTTTGCTAAACAGGTTGTTCTAATTGTAGTTGTGTAACACCTTTGATTGTCAGAATTAAATCAATTAAAAGATTTAATAAATTTGATATTTAAAAGAAAAAAAGGAAAAAGAATAAACTCACCCGGATTAACTGCCCTAAAGCGAATAGTTGCCCAACCGTTCTTCGGCACACCCAAAGTGTTTTGATATGGCGCATCGACCAAGTTGTAACTCAGAGGATCTGTTGTGTTGTCAAAGTTGCCGGTTCCACTTCCAATGACATAGAAGTTGTGGCCATGCAAGTGTATTGGATGGGTAACCTGTCCGTCTAATAAGTTAGTTCCCTGAAACACAATCTCCACAGTCGTGTTATACTCTAGCACTTTAACTTTTGTCGATTTATCAACAAATTTTGCATTCTGTTGATATTCAGCATCAGTAAAATTGAAGAAGAGCGGTGGTTGGTCAGGGAAGTCAGTGGTGTACACGCCGGCAATCGAATAATAATATGCATCTAGCACATCAATTTTTGGGACTTGGAAACTAGCATTGTTCATACTGGCAGCAAACCTAGTACCGTTTGGACCATCACATGAGCTGTTAGGGCACAATTGTTCATTCCCAGATATTGTGATATACATTTTGACATCGACAGTTTGGGGTACGACAGCTGGGTGACCTGAGCTGGCCAGCGAGCGAAGACCGCGAGTGAATGCAGCTGATGCATTAGTGTCATTGTGGTATGGTAAGGAGGTGAAAACCGGTGTTCTTGATGGCGAGAAATGATTAGTTTTGTATTCTAAAATAGCTACAGCGTCATTCCAATCTCTATCGGCTTGAGAACTTCCATCAAAGTATAGAGACGCGATCATGTAATAACGGAATGGGGAAGAAGAGTTTTGGAATTGATTGGTCTGTAAGAGGAGGTCCATCGTTTGGCCCGGGGTGATCATGATAAATTCATTGACGTAAGGCTTCGTATAGCTGGCATCAGTTCCAACCACCGTTACATTGTGGCCGGAAACCCCAAAAAAGAACGCATTTTCCATGGCTACATTTATTACGCGGAGGAGGTACATTTTGCCTTGTTCGACTTGTACCTTAAAAGTTTCTGCAGCAAAAATAAAAATAAAAAAATATGTAGTTAGACCACATTATATTTGAAAAAAAATAATAAATTTGATTACTAATTTTGTTTAATTGATAAAGTAACAAACATTGTCACAGAGAATTTCCATCTTATGAAGCATTAACAACTTGCATTATAAATAAACAACTTCCTATACTGGGAACAATAAATTACCATTTGCTGAGCATGGCATGAAGTCACCAGGCTGTCCATTGATTGTGTTGGCATCAGACAGGTCGAATTGATTACCAGACTCAATTGCAGTTTCATACACATCTGTTATATTTCTGTTCCACCACTCTCCTAGAATTAGCGTGAATTCTTTATGGGGTTTGTGGAAGGGGAAGGTAGTTCCAAGCTTCGGGTGAATAACAATAGCACCGTGAACAGTAGCACGATCAAATTCGCTATGCGCGTGCCACCAGAGCGTTCCTTCTTCTTCTGTAAGTAGGATCCGTTGTGTGTAGTTGGCTCTTGGCTGGATAGGGCACTGAGTAATGTATTCCGGTCCATCTGACCACGGGTCCCTCGGCTGGATTACGCCATGCCTATATGTGGAAATTAGATGATTACATGTTAGTCTTGCATGGATTGAAATAATTCCTTAATTAATAGTGCAAAAGACAGATTCTTTTTGTATGTACTATGTGTGTATAGTACCAATGGATGGAGATGTTCTTGTTCCCTCTATTGATGACCTTGACATAGACTGTGTCGCCTTTGCGAGCAGAGATAGTGGGTCCCGGATATGATCCATTGACAGTTAGCATGCTCTTTGTATTATTGCAGAGCCGGGTGTAGGTAGCTTCTTGAATCTGTTTATGGGAAAAACCGAAAAAGTAAATATATATGTATCAAGTTACAAGTTCATACTTTGGTTTTCGTTGTAAATAAATTTTATTTTGAACTGGTATAAAGACCACTAGTTGGTTTGTGATGCATACTTGCTAGAAAAGCATAGAAGATTTGACCATTTTTTTCCACTATTTAGTTCACATTTTTTCCTTCGGGAAGATTTGCGTGCATGCCAGAATAATATCGCACGAAGACGAGCCGGTTTTCTAGTAATTTTCTCACCCTAGCGAATTTTTGCCAAAAACTCGTTTGAATCATGTTGTTCTTATGATGGTCAGAGATGTAGCGATTGTGAATTCGAATTGTACATTTGTATTGTACATTTATAAAATCAAAATAAAAGTATTGTACATTTCTACCACTAAAAATAAAAGTGTTGTACATTTGAACCCCTCAACTATGTGAATAAAATCACTTTGTTACCATAATATTTAAGAAAATATTTACAGCTAGGACCACCTTCTAGAAAGTTGCTAGTTCATTTACAGCTAGCGCTAGTTGGCGCATGCAAGTCTTAATACGTATGCAAATATTTAAACCTAACATATCAAGTCTTTAATTCTAGTATATTAAGTTTTTATACATAACATATCAAGAAAAGAAAAAAACAGCGACGCAAATATGACTCAAAATACTGCATTATGGATCTCATTTGAAAGTGAAAATTGAATAGAAGATGTACATAGCTTTAGTTTCGCAAAATTCATTAGAGATCGTTGGAAAAATGGATGAGACTGATCGGAGAAAAAAAAAGAGTTGCTGCAAGACTTTAAAAGATTCTCGTGATAGAAAAGCGTGACTTTTTTATGTGAGTGTGCTAGTAGCTATCAAGTCCAGTAGGTTGGCACTGGCAATGACAAAATAATATATAGAAAAAGAAAAGAGATAAAGAAAGAGCAAGCAATGTTACATGTAGGTATTTTTAAGAGGCTATTTAGACTTTACAAACGGAGATATGGATCAATGGTACAGACCAATCCATAATTTGTAAAATACGTACCATACCTCACTCGTTCCTTTTACGCAAGTATTTTGCCTTGATCTAGGGGTGAAAATGAAGCGAATTCGGAGTGGATAATGTTAATATCAAATTCGTATCCGCCTTCAATTGAGTGGATACGAATATGAATATTAATAGTAAACAGATGTCAAAATTTAAACTAAATCCACCATAAACAAATACAGATACAGAGCGGGTAACTTACGGATACAGATTCAAATACGAAAGGAATAATTGTCAGAAAATTGAGTATTATGAACTGTAAGATACAAATTTTAATTAACAAAATTTAAATATGAAAAAAAAAATTACTTTCCGGACCTATCTTGTCTAAATAAATAAAAGTCAATAAACACAAATTTGTAAGATGCTAATTATAACTTTCCGGACCTATCTTGTCTAAGGTAAAGCCTATATATAATGAAACCTACTCTCAACTCCAACATTCACGTGATGAGTTGGCCCCACAAGGAAAACAGTTACAACAAAAGTTGCCTTTTGGTAAGACAAGCGGATTATAAAATTTAGCAGAGAAATCACTTACAACAAAAGTACGATGATGAATTTTGGCCGCACAGGGGATGGAGAATAAACAGCATAGCATTAGACCGACGACTATTGGCCATAACGAGAAAAGCTTACTAAAAAACATGGTGCTTGAAAATTAAAAATAAACGAAAAGCAATATTGCTCAATATTTTGTTGGGTTGTTTCCTTCCTCTGAGGTGACTGTTAGAGCAATATTGCTAACTTGGTTTAGTGATCTTTGGAGAACATGCATTGATGGTTTTTATAGGAAGATTTTATTTTATTTTTTGAAGACGAAATATACGGGTCAACCCTCTATTTTTTAATATAGGAAAAATAAATACGTGGTGTAGAATACTTGGTCAAGAGAAACTACGATTTTTAATCTATTCGGTGGATTCACAAGCTCCGTGGGAGAAGAAGTAGAAGCAATGGGACTGGAAATTGGGATTGAGAAAAGAAATCGGGTATTATTTCTTGTGGATAAATGGATATTTGAAAACTTAAAATATATGGATATGGATAATTATCCGTATTTGTATGTGTATCTGATTCTAAAATTAAAACCGTATCCGTATACTCTTAAATTATAGATGTATCCGAATTCATATCAGCAAACTATCTATATCCGAATATCTGAATCTGCAAAAGTTCAGATACGGATCCAAATACGAACAAATAATATTCGATCCATTTGCTCCCCTACCTATTGGCCATTGGCTGTTACTTTTATAAGTATATTTAAGAATTTTTTTTATAAATTGTAATAAATAAAATGCATCAGCTGTACTATTATGATTATGGACTCAGACTTTCATATACCGTTTTCCTTGCAAATATGGATAATAATGATTGGTGTAAAGTTGTGTAAATAAAGCAACCTTTTGTCAACCTTGAAAAAAAGCAATCTTTTGTTTGCGCACACATCTGATAAGCCTAAATTATATATACTTTTGATTAAGGTTTAACCTAAAAAACTTAACCAATTTCCTTGTATTTTAATATAATTTTGTGTCAAATATATCCAAGAATCAAATTACTGCCAAAGTCTATTTAAATTACAGAAAATGGAGCAAATTGTAGATCTTCTCGCAAACTTTCCCAAAAGTGGTAGAACACTGAAAACAGAGTTACGGATCATGATTTATGCCCGTTTGAAGTTCGGTTCACAGGAAATTTCCAGAGCCTCCTGCTTCCGCACTCAAAGCCGCACAGAATCACAGCTACGACACACAGTTTGTATTTTGACCATATCTTGGTCATACGAACTCCGATTTAAGTGAATCAAAGCTTGACAGAACCAGGACAAACATATCTACAACTTTCATGAAGGAAACAAATCCAAATTCGAAATGTAGAATTTTGTACAGCCACACCAATGGCCGCACCAGCCTGAAAAGCTGCTAAATATGGAAAGTTAGTGGGCGCCAAAATTAGAATAACTTGGTCTCCAAGTTCAGAATCACAGAATTGGAAATATAGAAGTTAGTAGGCTTAGTGGGTGCTGAAAATATAACAACTTGATCCCCAAGTTCAGAAAATGACTAAGTTAGTGGGCTTAGTGGGCGCCAAAAATAAAACGACTTGATCTCCAAGTTTAGAAAAAACTATATAAGGTTAAGGAGACCATAGGAGAAATGATCACTGCTCATCATTGCTCAATTGAAGTCATTCTACTCCACTTTCCAGCAGTGATCAAAGTTGCGAATTTCAAAGGAAGAGAAGGAATAAATCGAGGTTTTGCTTGAGCGACAAGGGAAGAAATTGGGCAGAGACTTGGAGATTGGTTATATTATTTTCTCTTACGTATTTTCTCAATTTTTACCATGTTTATTTTGTATTTTCTTGTAGATGCTAAAGCACCCATGAGAGGCTAGATTTCCTCTCTAGGGGCCTAGGCGTTAAACATGAACTTGCGTTAATTTCTAGTTTGTTTGATTCTCTCTTTATGATGATTGTTTTGCTTGCATGATTTATTTTTGTTGATTGATAAGTTTTTGCATAATCTGTGTATTTGATTGATAGTATCCCGTTTAGGTTTTACAACTTGAATTGCTAAGGATCAATTGCTTGACGGTACCTTACTATGTGCTTGAATTATTTTAGGGTTTAAGATTAGCAACATACCATTGTAATCTTCATCCGGAACCACAAGAATTAATGGTTAGGTTAGGGTGAAGGACTTAATTGTGAAGCCTAAAACCTAATTGGGAACCCTAGATTAGATTAGACATTGATATATCATTTTGTGTGCATGTAATGTTAAATATCCCTATTAGGATCGTGACAGCCCTAAAACTAGAGGAACGTTAACTCATCGCACCAAAATATTTGTATCAATACTTAATTGAAATAGGCTAACATGCGCTTAAATCTAGGTAGTTAGGGTGAAGTACTTAATTGTGAAATCTGAATTATCTAGGCACATCATAAGGTTAGAAACCCCATCAAAGCAAACATGAATTTAGAGACCAAACAAATGAGAAATTAACCAAGGAATTGTAAGCCAAAAGCCCCTAGACTTCTCCAATTTGAATCACATCTGAATTTTAATCGCTTTGTTACAAACTTTTAATTTTCATTAAAAACGAAATTACACAAAACCCCCTTTTTTACTTTTATTATTTAGTTTTAAAAGTAGTTCACTTTAATAAAAATTAGTGTTTCTCAACTTCCTTTTGAATCGACACCTACATACTACAATCGATAGGTTGTGCGCTTACAACTAACTAATTTATTGTGTACAAAGGTTTATAAATTTTAAAAATTAAAAGTGTATTAAAATTGCCCTATATTTCAATACCTAAAATACACAACAACATCATACATAGAAAACTTAATTAATTAAAAATATGCTCATAAGACCATTACTTATGACTTGTGAGTAATTAATGTTTGTTTGATTGGTTACGGAAGGTCACAATGAGCTACAGTAGTACCTCACCATTGAATTAATGTGGTTTTTCTATCTCCATTAATTCTTATCCTCTTCTAATCAATTAGTCAATGGTTGTCATTAAACAAATTATGTAGATGTCCTTATTTGTCAATGGTTGTCATTCAAAGATAAAATTTCAAATTGTCAACTTCTAATAAATTTAATTAAAAATATGCTCATAAGACCATCACTTATGACTTGTGAGTAATTAATGTTTGTTTGATTGGTTACGGATGGTCACAATGACCTATAGTACTACCTCAGCATTGAAATAATGTTTGTTTGATTGGTTACTGAAGGTCACAATGACCTATAGTACTACCTCACCATTGAAATAATGTTTGTTTGATTGGTTACGGAAGGTCACAATGACCTATAGTACTACCTCATCATTGAAATAATGTTTGTTTGGTTGGTTACGTAATTTTTCAGATTTATCTTCAAAATTTTCAGTATCACAAAAAAGTTTAAATATCAAATATATATGAAGCATTCAAAGGTTGATCAAGAAAAAATTACGATCTGACTTGTTGGAACGGAAATTTTTAGTTTTTCAAATTTATGTTTCAATTTTCATGTTTTAATATCTTTCAAAGAAATTATATTCTTGACGAAATGTTTATATTTGTTTTCAGTTTTTTCGGATCATTAAGGGAATAATCAAGATGATTAATTAAATAATTTTCAACAACAGACGAGATTACAGGAGCATTTAAATATATATACGCTCAAATTTCTTGGTTATAATAATTAATTATATTTTTTTAGTTATAAAATATAAGAGTAGATCATGAGGCAATGATTTAGATTAATGTTTTCTATATTTTTTTTTATGATTTTATTTAATGTAATTTTTCACCAAAAACCTTATAAATTTATTTGCTGACGACCTTAAGTTTATTTTATTACATAGAAGTCCATTACTATATATTTATATGTAATTTTATTTTTCTTTTCTAAATAAATATTTGTAAGCCTAATTACATGTTATAAGAGTAATAAAATCATATTCCAATTAATAAAATAGCAAAAGAAATAATAAAATTTAACCAAATAGTCAAGTTAGCAAATTATGTTAAAACAAAAAAAAAACATCCTCTATCCGTACTAAACATACGAGCGATACAAGAAGAGCTTTTCACATCTATTAGTATGGTACCTGACCGATAGTAATTGTAAAATTCCTTCTATCGATATGGTGCTCTTACTAAAAGAAATTGTAAAATATCTTCTATTGGTAATGGGTTCCCTACCGATAGAATAATATTTATATTCTATCGGCATATATAGAGTCGACAAAAGAAATTGATGATCTTCTATTGTGTTGGTTTCTAGTGGCAAGGAATCCGTTACCAGATTCAATTTTTACCTGATAGTAGTCTACAGTTTTGTAGTAGTGTAGAGAGAGAAGAAGGGAAGAGAAAAGGATTTTGATATTGGTTTGACTTGGTAATTTGATTTGTGAAATGAAAGGGATGTGTAGGAAAATTTGATTCAAAGAGGTACACATGAAGTAGGTTTTTGTTTTATTGTAGATTTTTATTATTTTGTTTTGAATTGACCTACAATATTAATTATCGGATGAGTTTGAAAAGGAAAATTGAAAAGTTGTTGCTCAATTGAGATATGGTCCATTGGCCTGGTTGACTAAACGATATTTTAGGTTTGGCTGAATATGCATGGTCAATTAATTAGTTCTATGCTAATTGCATCCAAGTTTGTCATCTCCAAGCAACATTGTGATGTGAATAAGGAGCAAAATTGTCAATCAAGATTTCTCAAGATTATATATTTGTAGTTTTTTTTAATCTTTGGATTAGTTTACTTTTCTTTGATTTAGATACCTATAATATTACATGTCTACTGAAACACTATTTAAATTTTCAAAATGATATTATATAGTCTTGTGATTTTTATAATCACATTATTTTTTCAATTTTATTGATATCATGTTTTTTTTTTATAATGTCGTGTTATTTTAGCTTTCCGAAATTTGTTTATAATTACAACCACCGTTGGTGATTTTCATAAGGATTCCAAAGTTGTAAATAACATTGCTTATATTTTTGTTAATGAAATTCATTTGTTTGTAAATTAAACTTTTCTTTAATTAAAAATTAAGATTATTTATATGAAAGGGTTGACATATTTTAAAATAAGCGGTTGCAGTGCAGAACAATTTTTATTTTTATGATAGTCGTTCTTGTAGGATTTTATTAATAAAAAATTATATGTTCACTACATGAACTAAGAATATATATAAAAAATTGTAACATACATCATTCATGTAATAGGCCTTTAATAGTGTCACTTGATTTATCCAGATAGAACTGTTCAAATTTTGGGCATGCTCCAGTCTGTTTATCTAGCTCCAGAACTCAAAATAGAAAAAAAAAAAAAAAAAGCTGCAGAACTTACCTTTATTTTCAGTTGACTAATTTGTAGCCGAAATTTTTATTAATAACATTAAATGATAATAAATTAAAAAAATGACATCAGTTTTTGAAAAATTGTAGAAACAACATTTTCGTTGAATTATTCAGCGAAATACATATTCAATTCCGTATAATTGCATGCATGGACTCTTAAAAGTGTATTCACACATTCAATTCAAAGGCTAGCTGACAGTCAACTTCAAACAATAAATTTATAATATTTAACATTCAATTGAATCATTCAACTCAACTTTTTTTGTTTTCTATTTAAAATATTATAATATTTGACATTTATTTCAAACATTCAACCCAATTTTTTGGGACTTTTTTACTATTTTTTAGATTAGTACAAAATCACCGTTTTCAGATAATTCTGGACCATCCAAATAAGTGATTTTGTACCTATCTAAATAATAGTAAAAAAAATCTCAAAAATATAAAATTTGGTTACAAACACATTTTAATATGGAGATCATGTTGAGTAGTTCGGATCGACTATTTGGATTTTGAAATCTCCAGTACTGTGTATCTAGCTGTCACCGTTGCATATGAGGGCTTCGTAGGTTGCGGAGGGATGTGTTTGTTGTCGGAGATCGCCTTGAGGGCCGCTTGGAGTCGCTCCTGGCATTGCTGTAGCGAAGCCATCTCCTTTCTCTCTCCCATCACAAAGGTTGTCATTAGTGGAAAAACACACATCAGGAACAGTCAAAAACACACATCGGGAACGGACCTAGAGGCGATACTGACCCAGGCGATACTGATAGTTGAACTAATAAGGGACAGTTAGATAACCGATACTAAATCTCTCAATCAGGAACGGTCGTTTATAAACAACCGATATTGATGTTGACAATTAGGAACGGTCGTTTATAAACAGCCGATACTAATGTTGACAATTCGACCTTTAAGAACAACCGATACCGATTTTAATCATTAGGAACGGCCTTTTAATAAACAACCGTTATTGTTCCTTTTTTTTTCTTGCAAAATGCAGGTATTAGCACATTACACAGTGCATCATATCACATGAGCTAATTCAAATATCACATTTAGGTCAATAATTAATATGCCACAATCACAAACAAAAGACACCAAAAAAGTTAATTGCCCTAAAAAATTATCCAAATCATCTAAATTACATGTCATATATCCACAAAACACACAAAAGACACCAAACGATCCAAGTTAATTGCCATAAAAAATCTATTCACTTGACTTAAATAAAAAATGCTTCTCTTTCTTGCAATCATTATCGGAGCGGACTAATAACGTTATAGGTAATTTTGGGCACTGAGCTATTTGCGAAAGATCATTTCGTTCTAACTCCTGGACCAGCTAATTGCACTAACAACCAATAACAACGAAATCATATTATTTGAAATGTTAAACCATGATCACAGTAGAATATTAGGTAGCACCTATCTCTTCTCTGGCTCATAGCGGGTGTAAATGAGATGTACCGATGTTGCAAAAGTGATGGAACCACTTCCTCTGCATAGTCATATTGGCCCTTTCTCTTGCTACAATCAAACTTAAACGGCTCTCCTAATTTTAAATCGTCAATTAATTCTTCACAACTCTTACATAGCCCTTTGTTGTCTCTATGAAATAGTACAGTGAATTTTCAACACTACTACAGAATTAGAGATTGCACACGGACATAAATAGAGGAGCTACACGGATTTCCTACCGTGTGGAGTGCGAGGGTGTATAATATCTAAATAAATTATACACGGATATTTACCCGTGTGCAATTCCTGAGAGCTACACGGATTATTACATAAACAACCGTGTTCAATTCCTTGCCAGTGGCGCTCTCCAAAGCTGAGCTACACGGATTGTAACATAAACAGCTGTGTAGCTCTCCTCTTTCTACACGGACATTTAACTAAATATCCATGTAGCTCTCCTCTTTCTACACAGACTTTTAACTAAACATCCGTGTAGCTCTCATCTTTGACATGAACTTTTAACTAAATATCCGTGTAGCTCTCTGAACTATCATACACGGACTTTAGTTAAATATCCGTGTAGAATTAACTAAATTTTTTTTTTTTGTATTCGTGCATGGATTATTTTATAAATTACTATTCTTATACGGAATTTTGTTAATATCCGTGTAGGGTTGTCTTATAATTTTTTTTTTAGTTTTTTTTTTTTTTTTGCTAGCCTCTTGTTTTGCTAGCCAGTATTTAAATTTTTCAGATAGCAATTTAAAATTCATGTACATAAAATTATACAAAATTATACAAATCCATATTTAGCATTACAAAATTATACAAATCCATATTTATCCTTACAAAATTCTAACCGAAACCATAAAAACATAAAATTCTAATATCAACATATATAACAAAAAAAAGCATAAAAGCATCAACATATATATACATATTGCCTTTTGTACATATACAATCTCATGTGATCCACATATAACATTTTCCTCTCAAGATCCAATACAATGTTTGTTGATCAAGTTATGTCCTTACCACTTAGTAAGCATGTGATGAAGCTTTGGCCCAATTTGGGCTCATGTTGCCAAAACGCTTGGTTATGATCTAGTTTGGACAAGAATTTCATACAAACTAAGGCGTATTAGATCCAACATATCAAAAAGGAGAGTGCCCATGTGATCCATGACATGATGCCTCTTGGTTAAAGGTCTCCAACATATTGCATCTCCAATAAAAAATACATTTCATCAACATATATGTGCATGCATGCATAATAGAGAATAAAAATTCTTCTTTAAATTCAAATTTTTTTCGAATTTCAGATTTTTTCGAATTTCAAATTTTTTTTCAAATTTCAATTTTTTTTCAAATGTGGCCGCCCCCATGCTTCGGCTCCCCACTCAGTCGACTTCCCCCCGCTTTTGCGTGGCTTCCCCCACGCTTCGGCTCCCGCTCAGCCGAACTTTCCGCCGTTTTTGCATTATCTTAAGAAATCAAGCATGCATGAATTACACATGACCTAAATAAGCAATAATAACTAACAGAAAATTAGAGGAAGAAAAGGAAAATATATATATACTAACCTTAGAAAGATAGAGAGGAGAAAATAAAAACTTCAAAGATCTCTGATCCCAGCTGCTAGCATTTGCAGAAATCAGATCCACATTCAATACAGAGAGAGCGAGAGAGAGACAGTATAAAAGACTTAATCAAAACGGCGCTGGAAGAAAAATGCCTTTTATACTAATTAAAACCCTACACAGCCTTTTATACACGGATTTATACTTATTAATCCATGTAGCTCTCCAAATAATCATACACGGCTATTTATAATAAAATCCGTGTACATTTCTACCATTTCTACACGGATATATTATCAAAAATCCGTGTATATATTCCTACACGGATATTTAACAAAAATCCGTGTAGCTCTCTCAATTTTTTCCACACGGTCTTCTTTCCACACAGATTTTTGATCCCTAATAAACCGTGTAGCTCTCTCAAACAATTCTACACTGATTCTTAACTAAATGTCCGTGTATCCTACAGATTTTTTGGGCTTTCAAGAAATCATATTTGGTACACGGTTTTTATATAAAATTGGAAAAACCGTGTACAATGTGCAGTGTAGAATTACCATTTCTGTAGTAGTGCAAGTTGATCAAACAAAAATATCTCCAAAATCACTTCCAAGTTGAGAACAGAAAGAAAAGTACAGTGAATTTAGTCTCAGAGAGTGACTAAATAGAAATTATAACTTAGTAAAAGTTTGTCAAAAACTAAATTAATATGACATCTAATCTTCCTATATAAATACTAGCTATCAAGTATGCATACAAAGTTGTGTTAAATTTGAGCAATTCCAGCCCCAGGTATGGTTCAACTATCCCATGAATCATACATCTTTTGTGCAATGATTCAAAGACTTAGTTGTTAAATTCAAAAGATATAATTATTATAAGTTTCTACCCTAAAACCGGGTATAATGTGAAAGCAGTTTGAAATTTTGTCTACCATACCTGGACAAAATGGCTGTGGCCGGTGAGGTGGCGGAAAGGCTTTCCGAGTGTCGTCGAGTCGCTCTCTCCCTCTCCGACCAATCCATTGGCTGACAAGGCAAAAGGGTCAAGATTCCAAACAAGCACGGACTTTTCTGAGAGGTGTCGAGAGAGGGTGGAGACGAGCGACTAGGTTTTTCAGAGGGAGGGAGAGCTTGATTTCGCCGATCGAGGGTGGAGACGAGGGAGAGCTTAACCCTAGCGCGCGGGTCCAGCGGGAGGAAAATTAAGGAGACGGGAAATTTTAGAGACGTCATGAGGGTGAAGTGGTGAACCCTAGCGCACGGTATTAAAAAAATACTTTTTCAAGGTCGACTCCTTAATAGGCCGTTCCTAATAACACTACATCAACATCAAGAACGGGTGTTAAGAAGCGACCGATCATATTTGTTCTGAACATTTTATTAATAACCGTTCCTGATAAGTCACTATCAGGAACGGCTATTTATAAACAGCCATTCCTGATAGTCCAGGACTATCAAGAACGGAACGGCTATTTATAAACGGCTATGTAGAGGGTTACTGGCATGTAGTAGACAGAACTATGTATGCAAGGGTATTATAGAAAGGGTTCAAACAATAAAAGTAAACTGAAATCAACACACACAAAACATAAACATATATTAAAACATAACTTAGAATTCGATTACAACCCTCACCCTAGAGATGAGAGAATTAGCTACTCATGGCCATAGCAAAATATAAGAGATAAAATAAAGAGAACATAAATTACAACCCAATTGAAGATGGATGAACTTCTGCCTCCTTAGATGACACTTTCTTCTCCTGCTTGGCTTCCGATGGCTACTCCTTTCTCTCTAAGTAACTCTCTAACCTAACCTAGCATGAGGATGCTAATCGATTCTAAGGACTTAACAAAATTAAACACTCACACTAAACTCAATTTCAAGGGGGACTTTTATAGCCTTTCTAAATGAGAGGGGAGGGATAGAGGTAGTGGAGAAGGTGAGAACTTCGAGTGCACTCAAGTTTGCTTAGATGGAGCCAAAAATAACAAAGATAACTCGGCTCCGAAGCAAGAGCGTCCATCTGGGAGAAATCTGCCGAAAATAGCATTAAGGGTGGAGATCTGATCAGAATCAGAATAGTCAATGGATTGAGTCCACGGATCGTGCGGCATAAGTCTATGTCGCTTATAGACCTAAATTATATACATGTTCGGTCTAGTTTTTATCACGAAATAACAACAAATATCTTGTATTTTAGTAAAGAATAGAATAGAATACACCTATAATCTAGTTACTACGTTTGTTTGGTTTGAAATTGCAGAAAATGAAGAAATTGGAGCAAAATGCGGACGCACTAGCCCAAAGTGCGGCCGCATTCGCCACTTAGAAGAAAACTCAACTCACAGAAGAAAAATCCGAGCAGAGTGCGAACGCACTGAGAAAGAATGCGGCCGCACTCAGTACTTGGGGAAATTCATAGCACAACACAGAGGAATCCAACTCCAGTGCAGCTGCACTGACCCATAATGCAGCCACACGCAGCCATCAGAAGCAGAAAAAAAGAAACCAAACCCCGTGCGGAAGCACTGCGGCTGCACTCTGGTCGCATTCAGCCTAAAAAGTCAGTTTTCGACGGTTATTCTATTTTCGGCGCATCAAGACCACGTCCCAGGAGTGAAAAATAGAAGGTGGAGACGTGGGGAACATGCTAGGACAGATATACATTGATTCCCCATGTCCATTTGCTCCAATTTTGGGTATAGAAGAGAAATAATTCTGCTCTTTCAAGGGGAGAAATCAAGAGAGAAGAGCACCAATCCACACAAGTGAATCAAGAAGGAAGAAGAAGATTTCTCAAAGCAAACACAACCAAGAACAAGGTTTTTTATTAAAGAAGGGTGTAATCTATTTCTCTAGTTAGTTTCTCTTTGTTTTAGCATTGCTTTGTATTAAGTTTCTGATAAATACTTGCATCTCCATGAGAGGCTAGTCTTCCTCTCTAGGGGTTTAGGTCTTTTAGCATGAACTTGTCTAATTTCATCTTACTCGGATCTTAGTTTTTATTATGATTGTTTGATTTGATGTTAATTTCTGAGATTTATTCTTTGTGATGATGCATGATTAGTACTTGAATTGTAGCATGCCGCTTAGGTCTAATAGACTTGAAGTAGATTAGGATCATATATGATGGTATCAAATTATGACCACAAATACCTTAGGATTTGGATTAGAATTGACTAATTTGAAATCTAAACTAGATCTACAGAAATTAGGGTTAGGGTTTGATGAAGGACTTAATCGTGAAGTCTAATACCTAATTGGGACCCCTTGAATTGAACTGAATATTGGTACGAAGAACTTAATCGTGAAGTACCAATATCTAAGGATAGGATAGGCTAACGAAAACTTCATGGTCTAGATAGCTAGGGCGAATGACTTAATTGTGCAATCCGAACTGTTTAGGCACGTTATTAAGTCACGAAAGTGACCCTTTTTAACATCTTAGGTTAGAAACTTCGTGATATCAAACATGAATTCAAACAAACAGAGTAGATAGAATTAACAAGGAATTGTAGACCGAATACCCCTAGACTTCCGAACATTGAAAACACAAAAACTCACTTTTAGTTTACATTTTGTTTAATTGTTACAACCAACTCTCATTCAGGTATTGAACCCAAAGAACCAATTTTACAACAAACCCCCCCAACAATTTCCCTTTTTTGTAATATTCTGAAACTAATCAATAGAGTTTAAAATTAGTGTTTCCCGATATCCCTTGGATCGATACCTCAATTGCTACAGGGATTAGGTTGGGCGCTTGTAATCGACCATATCTTTGAGTATTAGATTTATAAATTTAAAAGTCTAAAGAGTATAAAAGAAAACATAAAAACGTATACAAAAAATACTCAACAGCCACATGCGGCATAGGGGACCTCGCACGACTTCCTGATGTAGCGAATTTGTAGTGATTTCACCATTTTGCATGTTGTGCATTTTGTGTGAGGTGTTGCCCTATTTTGGTGCTATCTTCAAAAATCGCCTAAATTCGACACTTTTGCTCCATTTTTGGCCTAAATACGCAACTTTCTCCAAAACCTGTCAAAATAGCCTAAAAACACGTTTGCGATAAATAAATTGAGATAATGGCTACTTTGCATTCGCTTTTGGTCATTTTCTGCAAGAAAAGATAGTGATTTTTGCTATATATTTTGGCCCAATCACACCCCCAAGCTTAAACTTTTGTTCGTCCTCGAACAAAGAAAAGTTAAAGCTATGGATAGGTTGGCCAAAAATGTCTCTTGCACAAAATTTATGGAAATATTGAAATTTTTTCTAAGTTCCAACCTAATACAAAATTGTCTAATCAATTCATAAATATTTGTACTTGGTGGAATTTCTAGAAAATGGGAACCTTTGCATTCACAATATCTTAATTTTACTAAGAAATATTTCGAAGACAATCCGTCATAAAATCATCATGGTAAAAGAGATCTGAAGATCAATCAACATATTCATTTCTCATCCCTTTAAATTTTCGATCCCCTCTTTTGATTAAAATTTTTCAAAGACTAAGTGTGTTGGTAGAATACAACTTTATTGAAAAATAAATTGCTAGAAACAAATGCACCTTACTCAATTTGGCTTTACCCTTCTAGCGTATAGATACAAACTAGAGGTTATGCATTCCGAATGTACCTAAGGATTTCATTGGGTGATTCTTCTAATGCATATATACAAACAAGAGGTTATGCATTCCGAATGCACCTAAGGATTGCATCAAATCCCAAATTGAAACACGGTGGTGGGACCCATTTTACGTCCTCTTCTAATAATTGGTATTTTTGCATTTTTGGTGGGACTTATTATTATGTCCTCTTTTAGTATCTAGTTGCATCTACTACACACAATTACTTTTTACAATTTTTGCAAAAATATAGGGGTCTCAAATTAAAAAAAGTGTTGTTTAGAAAATATCCCCAACTTTAAGAAATTTTTGCTTACATAATGCATCAGGAAAATTATCTCAAAAATATTTCTTTTCAAATCTCCATGTTGTTAGCCTTAGCCTTTCATGTTTAAAATTTCAATCAAGTGTCTTGGAGACTATGCTACTTTTTCATTTATGAATTATTTTAAACAAAATTGCATAAGTAAAATACTTTCGAAAAAGTTCAAAATTTCGGGTGTTTTCAAGTGTTGGACTCTACCTATCCTAACGACTCTATCTAACTTAATCATATACTTTATGCAATCTCAAACAATTAAGTCCAGTCATGCAAGACTATATTTTCATAACCTCGGTAAACCTCTTGACAAGCTCACAATCTCAATCAATTAAGTTCAAAATTGCAAACCCTATTCATGGTCAAGTAAAAAGCCTTGTTATGCCCTCTAAAATTTGAAAAAAAAATTAACCCTAAAACCTAAGATACAAGGGTTCAATCCCCTCCCCCAAGCTTAAATCATGCATTATCCCCAATTCAAAGGTAAAATCTTCGAAGAAGATCTCAAACCCTAGGTTAGAACTTACATTCAGAAATGACGAGGCATGCCGTCGAAGGGCGGACCTTATTTGGCACCATAGCTCCTAAAGAATTCGCTCGCGTTCACCATGAGAGCTCAATAAAACTCGAGGTTTTCGAGTTTGCACTTGAATCCTATGAGTTCTTCCATGGCTGGGCAGTGGTGATGATGATCTGGTCTTGCGGAAGTACCAGGTTCAGAGGTGGTGGTTGATATGCGCTGTTCGCGGTGGCCGGACAAGCTGGATACGTCACGATCTAGAAAGCCTCAGCATAGGCTGAGGTCGCATGTGGCATGCGTGATGCCGTAGGGGCTGCTTCAGTCAGGCTTGGCTGCCTGTCTTCGTGCGGTCTCGTGTTGGCCGCATGCAGTGTCGTGTTGAGCAGAAACTTCGTGTGCAGGCGTCTCAGTTGTCTCCTGATCTGGTGTGATAACTACATACGCCATTTCAGGTAGCGCTAGGGCCTGACTATCTCGGGTTCCGATCTAACGCACCCTCTTCTTCTTGCTCTTGAAATGCTTCGCGTAACGACTTGGTTGGCTTGTCGAAGTTCCTCTTCCGGCTCCTCGATAGGCTCACCTTCTAAGGTTAGATGATGATCTATCTCGGGTTCCTTAGTGGATCTATCCTCCAAAGTATTGGCAGGCTCGATAAGGGCTAGGGTGACTAATTCTGCACATACAAACTCTAGGAATCGGTCCGCTACGTGGATGTAGACATGGATCTCCGTGCGGTTCTTATGCCATGCGGTCATAAGTTAGCGTTGCACCACCAAGTACGTAAGGTTGATGTGAGGATTGCCTTGCACCTTCTTTTCCTCTATATCTACCTTTAAGTATTTTGGCAAAAAGGGAGACATACACGCCAATCGTTATGTCAAGGTCCTTACGCGCCTCCTTGGCTACCTCCTTTAGGTGCTTCATGATGAAGAATCCTAAATTAGGCTTCCATTGTTGGTGGAGTTCCTTCATTTGAGCTAGGAAAATAACGTCTCTATCATTCACCATTGTGTTGAATTGGCCAGTTGAGAAGATTGAGTTCGCTATGATTATATGGGGAACCTTGATCTCTCCCAGACCATTGAAAATTGGAGTTGTCTCAAGATTGGAATGCTTGATTTGAAGCGGCGGTGTGTGCGAACTCTCTTCCAATACTTGTTCTTCCTACGGTTGTTCATCTTCACTTTCCTTCATATTCACTTCTTATATGTTGACTTCGGGAGCGAAGGGGAAATATTTCTGCAACTTGTCATCATGGGAAAGTATTTCCTCATGGAATTTTGCATAAGATGACAATTGAGTTAGTTCATTAGTAATTAATACTGGAATGTTTAACTCTTTTGCCTTTTCTACAATCTCAACGAGGCACTTGTCCCAAAAACACATGACTGACCTTTCAAGAGAAGTTTGAGGTTCATAAGGTGTAGGCTCATACCTGGATTTGTCGATTTGATTTACCTCACCTTCTTCCTCTATAGTCTTCTCTATGGCTGATGGGGAGTTTTAGCGCATGGATTTGAATCTGCATGCGGCATGAGGATCTGAATTTGCATGCGAATCCGAATCCGTATGCGGCATGAGGTACTGGTTGCGATGTGCAGTTGGGTTCTGAAAACGCATGCGGCATGGATGGTGTCGAATGTGCTTCCGAGGATGCAATCATCCGGGGTATTGCGCAATCTGTTTCACGGGCGTCCCTCCAGCTGGTTTCTCTTTTCTTCGTATGTTGATTGTCTCCCTCCGTCATTGTTTGCTCATCATGTTGAAGCCATGGACAGAAAATTGCATATTGTCTTGCCAAAATTCTTTCCATTATGGACTCTAAGTTTGTCTTAGAAGCCGATGGTGGTTCAAATTTTGATTGTTGAGGTCTTTACCGGGGCTGATTTTGTTGAGGCATGAAAAATTGATTGTTTTGGTATAGATAGATTGACTAACCATCTCGATAGTAGCATCAAGTTTCGCTTCAAGGAGAGTACGACTGTCTTCATGATCCCAATGTTCCTCTTGTATCCCTTGCTCCAAATCTGAATAATATGAACTCCAAGATAATGTAGTATCTATTCCCAAAAATGCAAGTTCTGAAAATAAATAGGCAAGCTAGCCCTAACTATTTTTGGATTTTTATGCAAATAAAATATGTTAAAAATAAAAGTACGGAAAGAAAGATACAATAAAGATAAAAAGTTTTTGACCTAGTCCCAGTTATTACGTTAGACACCTAATGACAGTGCAATAATTTCTCGTAAGGAGAATTCGTACTCTATCCCTGGCAACGACGTGAAAAAGCTTCATGAGTCCAAATTGAACTACTAACTTTCAGTATAAATTAATATACCTTTTAACCCTAATTCTACTTGCGTTCAGATCACAAGCGCATGATCCTATCGTTTAGAATAATGGGGGTGTCGATCAACAGGAATAGTGTATTGGATATCTAACTATATCTACTAGTTCTAGGTTATAGGGGGGGGGTTTAAAATTCGGTTTGAAAACAGTTTGCAGTAGTTTTGAAAATAGTTTTAAAATAGTTTTTAGGGTTCAATACCCTCAAGGTTAATGCGGAGGCACTAATTGTGCTAAGGTTTGAGTTAAATAATTAAATGGAGATTCTCTAGGGTTCAGGTTTTCTACTTCTAAATTATGCAAAATATAAATTCAGACGTCATTCTACCCCGCATGCGGTCTGTCACCCCATATGCGGCATAGATTTGTCCCATAGCTACCGCACATGCGGCATTGTCACTACCCCACAGGGCATGCTGGGTTTCTATATACGTGATTTGAAGGGTTTTCTGATCTTGCGATCAGCTTTTGGGCTATTAGTTCAAAGTAATACAGGTATCCATTTATCTTCCAATTATCTTGTGATCGGTTTTTGGGCTATTAGTTTAAAATTAAGCTTTTATAGGAACCTGATAACTATTCCCGCAGATTCAATTCCCTGTAAAATCTTCCAATTCTAACTATCTTTCACTAGGACCGCCTTCTAGAAGGCCGCTAGTTCATTTATACCTAGCGCTTGTTGGTGCATGCAAGTCTTTAAACCTATGTACGCAAATATTTAAACCTAACATATCAAGTCTTTAATCCTAGCATATTAAGTTTTTATACATAACATATCAAGAAAAGAAAAAATAACGATGCTAATATAACTCAAAATACTACATTATCGATCTCATTTTAAAGTGAAAATTGAGTAGGAAATGTACGTAGTTTGAGATTCGCAAAATTCATCACAGACTGTCAAAAATGAACGAGACTGATCGGAGGAAAAAAAAGAGTTGGTGCAATTCTTTAAAAGGTTCAAAGTGTAGTCTTTATACATAACACATCAAGTCTTTTAACCTTCGCGTGCAAGTCTTTAAACCTAGCATATCAAGTATTTAAACCTACCATATCAAGTTTTTATACATAGCATATCTAAAAGTAAAAAACCACGATACAAATGTAACTAAAAAATACTTCATCGTGAATCTCATTTGAAAAAGAAAATCGAGTAGAAGACATTCATAGTTTTAGATTCACAAAATTCCTCACAAATCGTCGATAAAATGGATGAGATTGATCGGATGGAAAGAAGAGTGGGTGCAAGCGGGGGTGGATCTAAAACTTAGCCAAAGCTAAGCCACCCCTATGATTTTAAAATTTTAATTATGTATATTGAAATTTAGTGCAATTTTATTTTTTTTAAATCTTTTATATAGTTCAAACCTCTTAATATTTAACAAATGTTTAGTTGTAGCCTAGTGGTTAGAGCATCTCCATCGGCTTTCATATTGAATTGCAAATCCGCACTGAAATTATAGAGATTTGCTTCGAAATTCGTGTCTGATTAAAAGAAATGATGTAAATTTCATTCGCGTTTGTGTATTTATCACTAAAAAAATTCTGAACTAGAATATTCAAATATGCTAGATAATTAAAATCTAATCTTTATAATGATTATTCTATTATTGTGTGAGTATATTTCGAGATATTACTAATTACGTTTTTAAACAGAATTGGGTGAATTAAATTTAATACTTATAGAGTTATATTTTCATTGACACTTAGAACACATCATGTATATGATACGAATAGAGTATTAACACTCTTACTACAACATAATCACGACTACATAGTGAGGTCACAAAAAATTGATTTTCTCATTTCCATAGAATTAAACAAGGCCAGCATATATATCAAGAGGAGGGATCTAATTACACAATTGTACGATGACACATCTTGACATCATATGTTTATAAGTCATTTGTGATTTCAAAATTCAAACAGTCAATCTGAATCATTCAACATGATCTCCATATTAAAATGTGCTTGGAGACCAAATTTTACATTTTTTGAAAATTGTTTACTATTTTTTTAGAATATTTGAAAATCGCTGTTTTTCAATGGTCTAGAATTGTCTGAAAACAACATTTTTTCACATATCTTAATAAATACTAAAAAAAATTCCAAAAAAATATAAAATTTGGTCTCCAATTACATTTTAATATGGAGATCATGTTGAATGGTTCGGATTAACTGTTTGGACTTTGAAATTGCAAAAATGACATATAAACATATAGTGTAAAGATGTGTTACCACGAAATGTTGTAATTGGATCACTCCTCATATATCAAATGCATTAGATACTTTCTTTTAAGGTGAATTTGCTCACAGGAGAGTTACAAAATTTGTACTCAATTTCTTTATTCAGAGCATTACTTGTAAATTAGGTATTGTGAGCAATGAATAATCAAATTAGTGCGCTTAAAATAGCACTCCTCAAATAATCATTTGTATCATTACTAGCAGAGTTTCATTTGAGTCTACCTTCCCTAATTTTATGTTCTTCAATTTCACTCTTGAATTGTTAAAAGAAAAAGAGGGGATATCTAATTGTTCTTATTAAAGTTTATGACAGATGTAAAATATGATAGGAAGGGTAGCGCTTTTTTGAGAGAAATTGTAATATCAAGTGCACTGAGAATTTCTTTTTCTTTATTGTCCAATTTATTATTAACTCTGCATATTTAATGCACACTAATAAATAAAGTTAAAAAGAAAAAAAAATATGCTAGATAGAATTTAAATGCACACTAACCATAAATGGAAACACATATGAACTATACAATTTAAATTTAAGTTCCATTAATTTGAATGCAACTCTCAATTTATACGAGTAGAAGTATAAAATTAATTGTTCAAATTAAAAAAAAGATAGTTATTTGAGATTTATTAATATTGTCATGAACGATGTGTACTGTATTTCTAGCATAATCCTTCAAGGATTCTGAGTTGGGTTGATGTGCATTGTATTTTCTCTGGCGTTTCTCAATTTTGGGCCACAATTTTCTTGGTTGGAATTTGTTCCTTTCAGGAGAAGTTCAGGCCCAAAACATGAAGGAAACGAAATCGATTAGTGTAAGCCGTCTCACCGAATTGTGGGACTCAGTTTTACATTTTGTTTATAATGTTCTTGGAATTGTACTACAGACCAAATTGAATTTTGGAATTAATTCTGGATTAAATCTTATTGGCTACATGCATGGTTAATGAGCCCAAAAGGATCTGCTCTCTTAAGAGGCTCAACTAAAATGGTGCTAATGAATTGGTACCACTGAATATGTTCAAATGAACTGGTGCATATTCTCTATATATATATGCAATAGTATTTTGGAATTTATTAGCCACTCTGTTCGCACTAATTCAAAAACCGAGAGAGAGAAAGAGAAACAGAAGGGGCTAGCAGTCGGTACTAGCACATGAATTCGTAGTTGTTTGTCAACCTATTCGTGTGGATATCAGTAGAGATGTGGCTGTTGTTATTGCTGTGTACATGTAACACGAGAACAGAAGAGAAGACTAGATGAAGAAATAACTAATTTTTAAATTTAAATGGAGAAATATTTAATTGAATTAGTTGTGATGGACATAAATCTTTTTATTTATAGAAATTATTAAATTGAGACGTACGAAAATAGAAAGAGTACTTCATTTCCAACAAATATAGAAAGATCTGATTTATTGAGTCCGATCCAAAAATTCAGATCGGACTCAATGGTTCAGATCCACTGTTATTTAATTTTTTTTAAAACGGTAGAAAAGGATGGGTGCCACATTTAATCAAGTCAGAAGTGGATCAGACTCATTGAGTCTCATGATCCAATTTTTTTTTTCTTAAATTTGGTCATTTCCACTATTTTTGCAGAATTAAAAAAAAAACCCAACTTCGATCGTACTCAATGAAACATATCCAATGCTCACCTGATTTTCTATGGCAACCATATTCCAGATTTTTCCATCAGTGTCTAATTTAAAAAAAGAGAGACAATAACAGTGGATCTGAACCATTGAGTCTGATCTTTCTATATTTGTTAGAAACGAGGTACTCTTTCTATTTTTGTATGCCTCAATTTAATAATTTTTATGGATAATTTTTTTTTCTGATGGACATATATCTTTATTTTTTTTCTTTGTATATCTTAGATTTGGGTCCTGAAATAATGATTTTCCGGCCCAAATCATAATGATTTCAGTAGGTGAAACGAGCATGGGGTAAAGATTTTAACTGAGCGGTGTTGACTTCATACAAACACTCAGTTGGCGGAGACAAAGGCGAGAAATGGATGTTAATTGAGCCCATTTACATCAGTGTACATTTTAGAATTTTGATCTAAAACTCAAAACTGAGATTCAATCGCAATAACTTGTCTAAAGGTCACGACCCAAGTGAGAAATTAGTTTAAACAACATCTTAATCAAGCATAGCAATCACCAAACTAAGAAAAAACATAATTTTTTTCTTTCTAAAAAAAAAACATAATTTGGTAGCTTTCTTATATGGTGATTCTTTCCTGAAAAGATCTTGCTAGATTTTGTTTGGAATAGGTAGATTTGGAATCATATCATTTTTTGGAAGAATCAAGCAGCTTCATATACCATGAAAGAAAAGATGCAGCTTGCTTCTTCTTGTAAAGGATTTGAATTAGGGACCTTTTAAAATTTTATGTATATTTTATCAAATTATTGAAATTATAAAATTTTCTTTCTAAAATTTATAATATCATATTTACTCTTCTAAATTTTAAAAACTCATCACACAAAAGTTTGGTAGGTATATTCAAATTAGAAGCATGATATATTGGCTTTTATATTAAAAGTCATTTTCAATTTATAAAATTTCTATTTGAGATTTTATTAATATATAAAAGAATATATAGCATGTACATAAGAAGTATTCAGTCTTCTAATTTATCAGTTTATGACGATAATTAATTCAATACATCACTTGTTGTTTACCAGCAAACATATATCTTTTTTGAATTCTTAATTGAGAATTTTGTGGTATGCTCAAAACTCAGAAGGTTTTGCAGAACTATTAAAGACAAAATAATAAGAAATATATGACTGGTGCACTCTATGAAGTAAAACTTTTGCCTGTTTACTTGAGATTCATTTTGGGCCTAAAAGATAATTTTTTTTTATCTAAGCCGAATTACCAGAGTTTCATTTTGGGCCTAGAAACAATTCATGAATGGATCTTGTATACCATTCAAGTAAATAAACTAAAATTAATTACCACAAGTAATTGGGAGTACAAGTAAAAGAAGCCCAAGTGACAATAAACTCTACTTAATTTCTGATTTAGTTTTTTGTGACAACTCTTAACACCTCCTTTAAATCTTGCATCTCCCTGTTCTCCAATCAAGCTTATACTCTGCTGTTCTTTTCATATACTCTATCTTTATTCAATTGTTTATCCATTTACAATTGTATAACAAATTATAATCCAACCATAATTTAATTTTAACGAGGAAAAGATATTTCAAAAGTATTGGTTTTATAATATACAATAAATCAGCAAGGAGGCCTGTCGGTAGGGGGAGGCAGCATTTTTTCCTCTGTACTATTACCATCCTTTGTTATAAACACAGCATCCATTCCCCAAATTGCATGTGTTTCATAGTGACAGTGCATGAACCAAACACCTAATTAATTGTAAAACCAAAATATGTTCAGGATTAGTGTCTGAAAAACAATCAAAACAACAATTTGTAACAATAAATAATCTACTATTTGATTAATTTTGCTGATCTACATAATTAGTCGGGATCAACTATCTAACTAAATTTTGCTAAACAGATTGTTCTCATTGTAGTTGTGTAACACCTTTGATTGTCAAAATTAAATCAATTACAAGATTTAATAAATTTGATATTTAAAAGGAAAAAAGGAAAAAGAATAAACTCACCCGGATTAGCTGCCCTAAAGCGGATAGTTGCCCAACCGTTCTTCGGCACACCCAAAGTGCTCTGATATGGCGGATCGACCAAGTTGTAACTCAGAGGATCTGTTATGTTGTCAAAGTTGCCGGTTCCTCTTCCAATGACATAGAAGTTGTGGCCATGCAAGTGTATTGGATGGGTAACTTGTCCATCTGCTAAGTTAGTGCCCTGAATCACAATCTCCACAGTCGTGTTATACTCGAGCACTTTAACTTTTGTCAATTTATCAACAAATTTTGCATTCTGTTGATATTGTGCATCAGTAAAATTGAAGAAGAGCGGTGGTTGGTCAGGGAAGTCAGTGGTGTACACACCGGCAATAGAATTATAATATGCATCTAGCACATCAATTTTTGGGTTTTGGAAACTAGCATTGTTCATACTGGCAGCAAACCTAGTACCGTTTGGACCCTCACATGTGCCGTTAGGGGCCAACTTAGGGCACAATTGAAAATTAGAAGATATCGTGATATACATATTGACATCGATAGTTTGGGGTACGACAGCTGGGTGATCTGAGTTGGCCAGCGAGCGAAGACCGCTAGCGAATGCAGCTGATGCATTAGTGTCATTGTGGTATGGTAAGGAGGTGAAAACCGGTGTTCTTGATGGCGAGAAATGATTCGTTTTGTATTCTAAAATAGCTACAGCGTCATTCCAATCTCTATCGGCTTGAGAACTTCCATCAAAGTATAGAGCCGCGATCATGTAATAACGGAATGGGGAAGAAGAGTTTTGGAGTTGATTGGCCTGTAAGAGGAGGTCCATCGTTTGGCCCGGGGTGATCATGATAAATTCATTTACGAAAGGCTTCGTATAGCTAGCGTCAGTTCCAACCACCGTTACATTGTGGCCGGAAACCCCAAAAAAGAACGCATTTTCCATGGCTGCATTTATAACACGGAGGAGGTACATTTTTCCTTGTTCGACTTGTACCTTAAAAGTTTCTGCAACAAAAATAAAAATAAAAAATATATGTAGTTAGACCACATTATATTTGAAAAAAAATAATAAATTTGGTTGCTAATTTTGTTTAATTGATAAAGTAACAAACATTGTCAAAGAGAATTTCCATCTTATGAAGCATTAACAACTTGAATTATAAATAAACAACTTCCTATACCGGGAACAATAAATTACCATTTGCTGAGCATGGCATGAAGTCACCAGGCTGTCCATTGATTGTGTTGGCATCAGACAGGTCGAATTGATTACCAGACTCCATTGCAGTTTGGTACACATCTGATATGTTTTTGTTCCACCACTCTCCTAGAATTAGCGTGAATTCTTTATGGGGTTTTGGGAAGGGGAAGGTCGTTCCGAGCTTCGGGTGAATAACAATAGCACCGTGAACAGTAGCACGATCAAATTCGCTATGTGCGTGCCACCAGAGCGTGCCTTCTTCTTCTGTAAGTTGGATTCGTTGTGTGTAGTTGGCTCTTGGCTGGATAGGGCACTGAGTAATGTATTCCGGTCCATCTGACCACGGGTCCCTCGGCTGGATTACGCCATGCCTATATATAGAAATTAGATGATTACATGTTAGTCTTACATTGATTGAAATAATTCCTTAATTAATAGTGCATAAGACAGATTCTTTATGTATGTACTATGTGTGTATAGTACCAGTGGATGGTGATGTTGTTGTTCCCTCTATTGATGACCTTGACATAGACTGTGTCGCCTTTGCGAGCAGAGATAGTGGGTCCCGGATATGATCCATTGACAGTTAGCATGCTCTTTGTATTATTGCAGAGTCGGGTGTAGGTAGCTTCTTGAATCTGTTTAAGGTAAAAACCGAAAAAGTAAATATATATATATCAAGTTACAAGTTTCATAGTTGGTTTCATTGTAAATAAATTTTATTTTGAACTAAATAGTAAACAGATACAGAGAATATGAATATAATGTTAATATCAAATTCGTATCCACCTTTCATTGCGCGGATACGAATATGAATATAAATAGTAAACAAATGTCAAAATTTAAAACTAAATCGCCATAAACAAATACATAGACATAACGGATAACTTGCGGATACAGATTCAAATACAAAAGAAATAATTGTCAAATAATTGAGTATTATGAACTGTAAGATACAAATTTTAATAAACAAAATTTAAATATGAAAAAGAAAAATTACTTTCCGGACCTATCTTGTCTAAATATATAAAACTCAATAAACACAAATTTGTAAGATGCTATTATAACTTTAACATTCCGGATAATTAAGAAATAAAGGTGGATAGAATTCGGAAAGAATTGCCCACGAGTAATCCGCCAACCATGAGCTCCGGTCGGTTTTTCAAATTAGTCCCAGAATGTATTGTCTAAGGGAAAGCCTATATATATAATGGAACCTACTCTCAACTCCAACATTCACGTGATGAGTTGGCCCCACAGGGAAATCACTTACAACAAAAGTTGCCTTTTGGTAAGACAAGCGGATCATAAAATTTAGCAGAGAAATCACTTACAACAAAGGTACGGTGATGAATCTTGGCCCCACAGGGAATGGAGAACAAACAAGATAGCATTAGACCGACGACTATTGGCCATAACGAGAACTGCTTACTAAAAAACATGGTGCTTGAAAATTAAAAATAAACGAAAAGCAATATTTTGTTGGGTTGTTTCCTTCCTCTGAGGAGACTGTTAGAGCAATATTGCTAATTTGGTTTAATGAGCTTTGGAGAACAAGCATTGATGGTTTTTATAGGAAGATTTAATTTTTTTTAATTTTTGAAGACGAAATATACGGGTCAACCCTCTATTTTTCAATATAGGAACAAAATTAGAACCCTTCTCTTTCCCGTTGTTCCAAAAACATTACTATCAAGTGTGGTGGCCCACTGGTTTTCTTGTAAAACGGATCAGATAGACCAAAGAATCTTACTGGTTCTTGTACCAGACTTGAAGGACTGGTTTTTGTTAATTCTTATCGATAAACTTTTTTTTTGAGTGTAAGGTGGCAACTTGCTATCTTACGATTTTCATTAATAAGAAAAATTATTTATATGAACTTATGGATAAACTTAAACTATATGGATATGGATAATTATCCGTATTTGCATGTGTATCTGATTCTAAAATTAAAACCGTATCCGTATCAGCTTAAATTATAGATGTATCCGAATCCGTATCCACAAACTATTTATATCCGAATATCTGAATATGCAAAAGTTCATATACGGATTTAGATACAAACATATATTGTTTGATCTGTTTGCACCACTACCCATTGGCCATTGGCTGTTAATTTTATAACTATATTTTATGTACACCTACTTGAAGATTTTTTTTTATATATTGTAATAAATAAAATGCATCAGCTGTACGAGTATGAATATGGACTCAGATTTCTATATACCCTTTTCCTTGCAAATATGGATAAAAATGATTAGTGTAAAGTTGTGTAAATAAAGCAACCTTTTGTCAATCTTGAAAAAAAGCAACCTTTTGTCGGCACACGCATCATACGTGGACAATTTAAGTAAAAATCTGCACACGCATTATGACTTGTGAGTAATTAATGTTTGTTTGATTGGTTACGGAAGGTGACAATGACCTCACCATTGAAATAATGTGGTTTTTGGTGTTCTCTCCTTATCATTTTTTTCAATGGTTGTCATTAAAAGATAAAATTTCAAATGAAATATCAACTTCTAATCAATTAGTCTACTATTTTTTATTCTATGCACCTTTTTTATTTTATTTTGCATATAAAAGTCCAAATTTATTTAGATATGTACTCGCCACACGTACTGGTTACACGATTTTCTGATTGGTCATGATTTCTATCCGTTTTTAAAATGTTATTTAGAGAATTTTTAAATTGGTTAATAATTGATTCACTGTCTTCATTTCATTCCATTTTTTTATGTTATTTAAGGAATATTATTTGTCATTTAAACAAATAGTATAGATGGAGATAAAAAGACCTCTACATGTGAAAGAGATTTTATTTCCTTTCTAGTTTTCCGCCATATCAAACAGATAAATGTGATATGTCAAATGATATAGACTATATAGAGAGAGAAGAGAGAGAGAGAGAGTTGAACAAAATTAAAAAATTGGATCAATTAAGGAAGTTTACACATCTTCTCCCATTTTATTTTCTATTTTTTTACCAGTAAGGAATGAATTATATAGAAAGGTCAGATAGAAGATATTAGTTGAAGTAACACAATTTTTCAGTTTTATCTTCAAAATTTTCAGTATCACAAATAAGTTTAAATATCAAATATATATGAAGCATTCAAGGTTAATCAAGAAAAAATTACAATCCGACTTGTTGAAATGGAAAATTTTAGTTTATCTTCACAAAATGTTTATATTTGTTTTCATTTTTTCGGATCATTAAGGGAATAATCAAGATGATTAATAGAGTAATTTTCAACAACAGAGGAGATTACAAGAGCATTTAAATAGGCTTTCAGATTTCTTGGTTATAATTAATTATATTTTTAGTTATAAAATATAAGACTAGATCATGAGGCAATGGTTTTGGATTAATGTATCCTATATTTTCTTTACTATTTTATTTAATATAATTTTTAACCATACACCTTATAAATTTATCTGTTGATGACCTTAAGTTTATTTTTATTACAAAGAAGTCCATTACTATAAATATGTGTAAGCCTAATTAAATGTTATAAGAGTAATGAAATGAGATTCCAATTAATAAAATAGCAAAATAAATAATCTGAAAATTTAACCAAAATAGTCAAGTTATTATACTTTAATATGAGCAAATTAATGATATATCTAAATAGATCATTACACCTATGTTTCTAAATTACTGTCTATTGATCAATAATAATAATAAGTTGAATTTACTGTACATATGATCATAATAACCTTTTTAACTAACAATAAAAATTCTAGGCGCCATGCACATACTATTTTATTTGAAAAATTAAACCTTTGAAATTTTCACTTACGTCTTTAATTAACTATATAAAATCAACACGGTTTAATTGGTAGGAATACTTCAAATACAGTAGGCATTGGAACTAAGTCAAATACCAGGTATATGCATTTCTTTTTCCTTGGCTAAGCTATACTTGAACAAGAGAAAAATAACCGACCTACCAATATACCTATTGCCAAGCACTACAAAAATAGATCACTATCCGCGAGGATACAAGTGTTTTTTGCTGACGGTATCTTCACGGATATGCATATCGATAATACAGATATGATCAGAAGTAACATTTTCTATTGGTGTACCCTCGAAAATAGTCACTATTTACCCTCGCAGATAGTAGCCTATAAGATTACTACCTAAGTAAAGAAGAACTACTTCAACTACTAGCTAAGCTTCAAAGAACATATGATTAAAGAAGAATTAGTATATTTTGGATATTACTCTGATTATAATGACACAAATAAGTACGTAGAGGTCCTGATTCGCCAACGACTGTGATTAAAAAATGAAATTTTGGATTGGAAATCTGCCCTCCAATCAAATAGTTTGCATTAATTATTTTTATTCTATTCATCTTTTTTATGTTTTAATACGTGTAGAAGTCTAAATTTATTTACACACGTACTCGCCACATGTTTGTTTAGTTTGTCTTCTTTTGATACCGATTTCTTTTCATTTTTTAAATATCATTTAAGGAATTTTTGAATTGATCGATAATTAATTGGTCATGTTCTATTAATTTGTTTTCACTTTTTTATATTATTTAAGAAATATTATTTTTAGCCTCCTAATTCGATACGCAAAAGTTGTTAGCTTAAATCGATCAGTTTCAGTTAGTATATATGTTGGGGTCCATTTTATAAAATTTTCCTTTTTTTCAGGAGGTTCGTGGTTGTTGACTAATTAAAAATAAAATTCTACAACCGTCCAAGAAGAATAGTCTAATGCTCTCCTATGTCAAGAAGAATAGTCTAATGCTCTCCTATCACATGTTTGTTTATTTTATCTTGCGCACCAAGGCTTGATTGGCCGAAGCTCCATGTCATGACTGAATCAAGCAAGGGAGTCTCGTCTCCGTCCTTTAAGGAATATTACGTCCTTTTCGGATCATTAAGAGATATGGTCCATTGGCCTAGTTGACTAAACGATATTTTAAGCTTTGGCTGAATATGCATGGTCAATTAATTAGTTATATGCTAATTGCATCCAAGTTTGTCATCTCCAAGCAACATTGTGATGTGAATAAGGAGCAAAATTGTCAATCAAAATTTCTCAAGATTATATATTTGATCTTAGGAAATGTAACTGAAAATAAATATCTGTAGTTTTCTTTTTAATATTTGAATTAGTTTACTTTTCTTTGATTTAGATACCTACAATATTACATGTCTACTGAAACACTACTTAAATTTTCAAAATGATAATATATAGTCTTGTGATTTTTATAATCAAATTTTTTATTTCAATTTATTGATTTCATGTTTTTTTTTTGTTTTTTTTTTATAAATGTCATGTTATTTTAGCTTTCCGAAATTTGTTTCTAATTACAACCACCGTTGGTGATTTTCACAAGGATTCCGAAGTTGTAAATAACATTGCTTATATTTTTGTTAATGAAATTAATTTGTTTGTAAATTAAACTTTTCTTTAATTAAAAATTAAGATTATTTATATGAAAGGATTGACATATTTTAAAATAAGCGGTTGCAGTGCAGAACAATTTTTATTTTTATGATAGTCGTTCTTGTAGGATTTTATTAATAAAAAAATATATGTTCACTACATGCACTAAGAATATATATATAATATTATAACATACATCATTCATGTAATAGGCCTTTAATACTGTCCCTTGATTTATCCAGATAGAACTGTTTAAATTTTGGGCATGGTTCAGTCTGTTTATCTAGCTCCAGAACTTACCTAAACCAAAATAGGAAAAAAAGCATCAGAACTTACCTTTATTTTCACTTGACTAATTTCTAGCCGAAATTTTTATTAATAACGACATTAAATGATAATAAATTCAAAAAAAATGACATCAGTTTTTGAAAAATTGTAGAAACAACATTTTCGTTGAATTATTTAGTGAACTACATAGTCAATTCCGTATAATTGCATGTATGGACTCTTAAAAGCGTATTCACACATTCAATTCAAAGGCTGACATTCAACTTCAAACAATAAATTTTATAATATTTAACATTCAATTGAATCATTCAACTCAACTTTGTTTGTTTCTTGAATTTGCAAGCTAATACGTCACATCAGATCTTTGGATTAGTTTACTTTTCTTTGATATAGATACCTACAATATTACATGTCTACTGAAACACTATTTAAACTTTTCTTTAATTAAAAATTAAGATTATTTATATGAAAGGGTTGACATATTTCAAAATAAGCGGTTGCAGTGGAGAGCAATTATTAATAAAAAATTATATGTTCACTACATGCACTAAGAAAATATATAAAATATTGTAACATACGTACATCATTCATGTAATAGGTGTCACTTGATTTATCCAGATAGAACTGTTTAAATTTTGGTCATGGTTCAGTCTGTTTATCTATATAGCTCCAGAACTTACCTAAACCAAAATAGAAAAAAAAGCTTCAGAACTTTCCTTTATTTTCACTTGACTAATTTGTAGCCAAATTTTTTATTAATAACATTAGATGATAATAAATTAAAAAAAATGACACCTATTTTTATAAAATTGTAGAAATAACATTTTCGTTGAATTATTCAGCGAAATACGTAGTCAATTCCGTATAATTGCTTGTATGAATTTTTAAAAGCGTATTCACACAATAAATTCAAAGGCTAACTTTCAAACTTCAAAAATAAATTTATAAGATTTAACATTCAATTGAATCATTCAACTCAACTTTGTTTAGTTCCTATTAAAATATTATAATATTTGACATTTAATTCAAACATTTGGTTCTTTCCGGAAAAAAGTGTATTTAGGTTTTGTTTGGGATAAGGATAGATTTGGAATCATTTCCAGGAACAACCAAAGCTGTTTCCAGATACCATGAAAGCAAAGACGCAGCATGCTTCTTTCCCCCGAAATTTTTAAATATAGCACACTTAAAAAAAAAAATACCAAAACGGCACATTTTGGCCAGATTTCCAAATTTAGCACGGCCGCAGATCAGCTGAGCGGCCCCCTGGAGGCCTATATAAGGGGGCCGCTGGTTTCAGAATTTGTATTGATCGAAGAAGTCTAAGTCCCTTCGTACTCGGGTAAGTTTTCTCTTTTTCTATTCTTGTTTAATTTTTTAGTTTAGGGTAGTAATTAGGTGTAGGATTTAGGCTTAGGAGTAGGATTTAGGAGTAGGGTTTAGAATTAGGGTGTAGGATTAGGATTCTTAATTAGAATTTAATTTAGAGGTAATAATTAGAATTGTACCAAATTTAAATTGTGCCACTAATAAAATTAAAATAGACTTGTACCAAAAATTAAATAGGTACATTTTACCAAAATCAATTGTTTTAGCACCAATACTTAACTAGATTTGTACCAAAAATTAAATAGGTATATTTTATCAAAATCAATTGTTTTAGCACCAATACTTAACTAGATCTGTACCAAAAATTAAATAGGTATATTTTATCAAAATCAATTGTTTTAGCACCAATACTTAACTAGATCTGTACCAAAAATAGGTATATTTTGTCAAAATCAATTGTTTTAGCTAACTAGACTTGTACCAAAATTTAATTAGGTTTACTTTATCAAAATTAAATGTTTGAGCAAACATCCAACATTAAACTAGACTTGTACCAAAATTTAATTAGGTTTATTTTCAAATACAGCATGGCATCTGGTAGAGATATACCGTCTTCCAGTATGGGTGTGCCATCTTCCAGTAGAGGTACACACCATGCCCATCCACCCATTCCGTATCAGATGTCCCAGCACATCGATAGTGCTCTATCACAGACAGATATTCCGAGTATCCAGAGTCGCACTGACAGGGTCAGCGACTTCCTGTGGTACCCGAATTCAGAGCACTGGATTCTAGAGGCAGCCACCGGGGTAAGTTATAAATTAGTCATATTTATAAAAATACAGTAAAACATAATCTTTTTTTATGAATGAACTTGATCTGATTTCTTACATAAATGCAGGAGTTGGATGCGGTTACGGTTCGTCACAATCGCATGTGGCTACCGTATCAGCCGGCGTACGGGGGGACATTACGCTCGATGGGATTATTCCAGCTATCACAGATGCGGGAGGAGAACCATGACGAGGGGTTATCTTCCGGCCTCATCGAGCAATGTCGTCCCGAGACGCACACCTTTCATCTCCCCCATGCTGAGATGACAGTCACCCTACAGGACGTCAGCTGTCTGTGGGGTATGACTATTACCGGGGAGCCGGTGACGGGTGTCGAGTACGGGGACTTCCGTCCGTTGTGCAAGGAGTTGCTGGGTATCCCGCACGACCAGCTACAGAAAGAGAAGAAGAAAGGTGAGAGGTTTGCGATCTCGCCTAGTACCATCAGCTTGATGAAGTTAAGGGCCAAATTCAATGACTATCCGGATCATCCAGATCAGGTATGTAAATTGTACCTTATTTAATTCAAATAATATCAGATTTACTTGTAAACAATGTTCTAATTTATATAAATAATAGGTGGTTGTTGACCGGCACATCCGCGCGTATATTCTTGAGATGATCACCTGTCGGTTGTTTCCGGATTCACACGGAGATCAGGTTCGGCTGCGCTACCTTCCGTTTCTGCGCGACCTGCCCACTGCGGGCAGGTTCAACTGGGGTGCGGCCACGCTGGCATGCTTATACAGGTAAGAAAATTATTCTTATCATATTTAAATTTTTCAAGAAGGTTTGGGTTGGAGCCGGACATGGCGCGACACTCGGGATCACATTCTAGAGACAGGAGATCGAGCATCTGAGAGATGATCCCGAGTATGTCACCTGGGAGCCCTACAGAGAATATGTGAGTCTACTTTTATTATAATTTTGAATTTGAAAAAACTTATATCAATTCATACTTTACTTGAATTGATATATGGTATGAAATCTGTGCTATCAGGTCGAGACCGAGGGGGGACATCGGGCTTACATCGAGATATTGCCTGAGCGATGTCGGCAGCAGGAGAGATACTGGCGTGCGGAGGTGCCGCTCATATGCTTTCAGGTACCGTTATTTAATTTATTTTTTATATTTCTGTACATTGAAAACTTAATTAAATATCTGACATACTGAACATTCTGAAATATATAGATCATCGAGCACCATTACCCTGGTCGGGTCATGAGGCAGTTCGGCATGCGTCAGCTAGCTCCACCCCCGGCACCGATCAGCGAGGGGGTGTGGCGACAGCTTCATCGGGCCAGGGACACCACTGCTGGCAAGAACTGGGGGACCTGCCTTTCTGATTACGTGTTCGAGGTAGCATCTCCTGACCCCCCATTGGCCCAGCCGAACCGTCACATGGATGTTGCGCTAGTGTAAGCAATTTTTTCTCAAATTCGAAACCTTCACTGTAATTTTCTCATCGGAATATCTAACATTTTTTTGTAATTTGTACAGACCTTATAGAGATTGGTACCAGGATCACGGCGCATACACTATATATCTGGAGGGGTGTATCGCCGACAACCCCTTAGAGCGAGTACCAAAGTCGAGGGATCGGAGAGGACGGGTCCATGGTCTTATCCCTGCTGGCGCACCATTCGCAGCCACGGTATGTTTAATTTTAAATTTCAAGTTAAAAACTAACAATATTTAAATTTGTACAACTTTTTCATATATTTTTTTCTTTGCAGGCATTATATCTGGTCAAGAGTTGCGTCATAGGGGATACGATGGCCGTGACCACGGGTTGGAAGAGGCTCGGGAAGGTCCTTCTCAAGCACAGCGTACCGGCGGTGTGCTAATGTGGGTACAGGGCGCGTCTCGACTCTCTACTGAGATGCGCTGGCTTGGGCGGAGTTGATGCGGTAGACGACATATCTGACGAGCCCGAGCCTGATGTTTACGTCCCGTACACTGGCGATGAGCCCATGTTTAGACCTGTCCATGAGGCTGAGACTGTTGGTCTGGTGTTTGACCGAGCTGCCGAGTTGATGCGCGACTTCGGGCGTATGGGCATGGGATCTCAGGCTGATACGGCTGCCGAGGTATAATTTGTAATTAAAATATAAAACAACTATTTTTTTTTCCAAATTTCTCGATTAACTAACTTGTAACTTATTGCAGCAGGGTGAGGAGGGGGAGCGCATTCCGGAGTACCAGATCTCAGCAGACGGACTGTATTCTCCGGGTTACAGCCCGACCCAGACGGATCCTCCTGCCTATCAGCCAGGGTATGTTCAGACAGAGCCATTCCCGGAGTTTCCGGGACAGTCCTCACATCATGCCACCCTTGATGACCCCATTGCCAGACAGGCGTATTTATTCACGCATCCTGAGTCTGCACAAACTACTATTTTTGGTCCTGGAGTACAGCAGACATCCGAGATTGAGGAGGTTCGTGATGAGCCGGTCCAGTTTGCAGATGTCCAGGCGGAGGACTCGACAGACACTACAGACTCAGGAGATACAGACGAGAAGCCACTCTCCAGGCGGGGTCGAGGGTTCAGAAAGAAGAAGCAGCGACAGATGTATGATTTGTAGACTATGTCAGATACTGGACTTATTTGTTATATTATGCCTCTTATTTTTTTTGTTTTTTTGTTATTTGTTTTGGTTATTTATTTATTTTGTTCATTATATGACTATCTCCTCGTACAAAAAAAAAATTGAACCACGCGACATATATAAAATATTTCGAACGAACCACATTTCTAAAATAACTTGCGACAAAATAGATAAATTAAAACAACATTACAATAACTAAAACACAAATACAATTATTTTTATAACACAATAACCAAAAAACACATATTTCGTATTAAAAAAAAAAAAATGGGGCCGCTCAGCTGATATGCGGCCCCATTTCGTGGGCCGCTCAGCGAATCTGCGGTCCCCAGCAAATGGGGCCGCTCAGCTCATCTGCGGCTGTGCTAAATTTAGAATTCTGGCCAAAATGTGCCGTTTTGGTATATTTTTTTTTCAACTGTGCTATATTTAAAAATTTCGGCTTCTTTCCCAAAATGATTTGAATTAGGGACCCTTAGGAAAATTTTATGTATATTTTCTTACAAATTACAGAATTATTATTATTTTATAAAATTCATAATGTCATATTTATTCTTCTAAATTTAAAAGTTCACATACTAATTTTCAGTCTGTGTGTTTGAATTAAGCGCCCAATTTCACCTTCTTCTTTTTATTAAAACTCATTTTAAATTTATAAGTTCCTATTTTATCATTTATTAAAATACATGTGTTGGAAAAATATTTAATATTCTTAGTTATTAATTTATGAAGACAAATAATTCATTTTCTTGAGTTTTGCGCACACACAAACATATTGTATTTTCTAAATGTGGTCAATTGAGAATTTTGTGGTACGCTCAAAACTTTGATGTCATGTTTAGTTGTGGAGTAAATTAAGTTAATGAGAATAAAATGGCTTACTCCATCTTATTCCACATATTTTACATCTCGTTTGATAGTTTAACTCATGATTTGAATTGATCCACATAGAGGAGTAAGCTGTTGGAAAATAAGCCTCTGCCTATGACAGTGGGCTCTGCAGGTGGAGTAAGTGTGAAGTAAGTTAATTCACCTGAAGAAGTAGAGTAAATTACTCCAGACTAACTCACATCTTACTCCACCCTACTTTTTTTCTTTTACTTCTCGTTTGGCTACTTAAGCTACTTAAGTATGGAGTAATTAAGGAGTTTACTCCACCTTTTACTCTATAACTAAACATGGCCTGAAGGACTTGTGAGTCAAATATCTCTTCTAAGAGGTGATTCATTATCTCGACCCAATCACTTGAGTTCATTTTTTTTGCGCCTAGAAATAATTCACCAATGGATCTTGTACACTATTTTAGTAAATCAACTGAAGTTAATTCACACAAGCTCCAGGTTGTACAAACTCTACTTAATTTAATTATCACAATATTCAACATTCAACATATATATCCATAATTAAACAAATATTCAACATATATAATTCAATATTAAAAGAACCATCCATCTTATTTATTATTGGTTGCAGTTTATCTCGCTGTTCCCCAATCCAGCTTATACTCTTGTTGTCGTTTATCCATTTACAAATGCAACAAATTGAAATCCAACCAACCATAATATTTTCTTTACGATACAATAAATTCATCAGTGCAACTTCACCTTTGAAAATAAAATAATAATACAATGCTTGAGTAAAATCAACAAGGAGGCTTGTCAGCAAGGGAGGCAATATTTTTGTGTTTGCACTATTACCATTCTTTGTTATGAACTGATGAGTCCAAATTGAACTACTAACTTTCAGTATAAATTAATATACCTTTTAACCCTAATTCTACTTGCGTTCAGATCACAAGCGCATGATCCTACCGTGTAGTATAATTGGGGTGTCGATCCACATGGATAGTGCATTGGATATCTAACAATTTTCACTAGTTCTAGGTTATATGGGGTTTAAAATCAGTTAGAAAACAGTTTGTAGTAGTTTTGAAAATGGATTTTAAAATAGTTTTTAGGGTTCAATACCCTCAAGTTGAATGCGGAGGCGTTAATTGTTCTAAGGTTTGGGTTAAACAATTAAATAGAGATTCTCTAAGGTTCAGGTTCTCTCATTCTAAATTAAGCAAAAGTATATATTCAGAAGTCTCTCTACCCCGCATGCGGCCTGTCACCCCGTATGCGGCATAGATTTGTCCCACACCTACCCCGCATGCGGTGCTGTCACTACCCCGCAGGGCGTGCTGGGTTTCAATGTACGTGATTTGAAGGGTTTTCCGATCTTGCGATTGGCTTTTGAGCTAACAGTTCATAATATTATAAGTATGCAATTAACTTTCTCACACAAACCAAGTTCATAGCCTATTCGACCCCTCAATTAATTATCCCAAAGACCATACCTGTCACACCCCAAACCGGAATTTCCGGATTAAGGTGTGATCAGTCCTCGCCTCGTGCTTATTAATCATTAAGCACGCAACGCTAATCAAATACAAATAAACAACAACGGAAGCATGAATAAAATCAAGAAAAGCACAAGTCATACATCCATAAATAAACACAAACATATAATGTCCATACAATCCACATCACGAATAAAATCACAATCTAAAGAAAGGGATACACGATCTATCGAGTCCTATATATAAATCAAAAACATCGAGACTCTCAATAGTAAGCAAAAGAACCTAAAATCTATAAACAAGCGGTGTGGCCATCGGGAACAGCTTCTGACATCTCCTGTTGCGGAACGACAGACTCTGTACCTAAAATCCCACATCAAAATGTGGGTGAGCAAACAATTGCCCAGTATGTGACCCAGAATTATCCCTGCAGGGATCCTCTTTCGGTCAAAGCACTTTTAATATTAATTCTACGTAATTTTTAATGTCGCAACTTTTAAATGCACATGATTCAATATAGTAATCCTAATTTAATAACTATTAAAAGAAAAATACATATAATAGATGATATGATGCGATTATCCTATCATGACAACATGCAAAGTGTTCCCAAAATAAAATACAAGGAGAGTATTCTATAAACATCAAAGCGGAGTCCAGTACAAGAGTACTGAGTGGAGAAGGTTATTATAATAATACGAATACATTTAATATACACCCCGTGCTGTGTAAATCGGACCCAAGGTCCCACTAGACATTATTTCAAGGACGATGGGCAGGGAGCTAATGATACAAGATGCCCAGAGACATCATGTGAGCAAACGATACACGATATCAAGGACATCAAGCAATTAACTCGCAAGAGTATATAAGCGCACTCACCGATGAATATATCTCAATCCGTGTGTTTTCCTTACTCTAAAACAATTCATCATCCAAACATATTCAATAGGAGAAATCATACAATGCAAGGCGTAAAATCAGTTAATCCGTTTCCTCATGAGCAGAGACGGAACTCCACCGCCTGGCCAGACCAATGGGAAGGGCTCGTGTCCGGCCCCGTGCAATAAAAATAAATCTGCCACCGCAACCGCAGAAGCCGTACTAGGCATGTAGCTCCTAATGTAGGGGAGACCAAGCTCGAATCGTTTCCGTACCTCTGGGCTCGAGTCCGGCCCGCATGTAATGGTAAAATGAATCGAAAAATGATATATAGATCCAAATGAATACATATAATATTTCTCTAATAAGACCTCCAAAGGAATCAAGTGATTCCCTGGCCCAATGCCCAACGAGCCGCCTCGCACCCCATCCTACGAGACGGAACGCGGACATTCGGTCTTCTATCTCACACTCACCAATGCATATGCTCGCTTATAAAAATAATATTGTCCTCTACGAGAAGAGGACAAATAAATAACCCTAATATCTATAAAATCTAAACCTATAGTTAAATTATTCTACTCCTATTTAAAAGCAGTAACTTTTCAATTTGAAAAGGGATTATGGAATTCTAATTACAGTTCGAAAAGATAGACATGCTCTAATGCATCTACAATTTAAAGTGCGTATGACAGGTCAAGTGGTCGACTGGTAAGAGTACGCAATGAAAGAAATAACTCAGATATCCCACACCTATAGGGCAAGCTGAAGACGTGCGCGCGCTAAACACCGGCATAGTCTGCAGGGTCCACTCCTGCTCTGGTACCATCGCCCGCGGTATCAATCCAAGGGTCAGACTCGTCGTAATGGGTCTGATGACCTGCAATTCGTACGTAATCTAATTAGGATCAAAACTATTTACCGTAACCCTTGCTACCCTTTTATTACTTTTAATTTGAAGATAAACTGTTTTAATTAAATTTCCTAAGTATTTTAAAAAGTTCTCTTCGCTATATAAGAGTAAAATACATACTTAAATTGTTAAGTTAATATTGTGAAAATTAATCGCGTATAGGTGTTCGAAATTGTAAAAGTACTTGTTTTACTTAATTTCTCTAATGGTTCAACTTAATTTATTTTCAAGTACGTATATAAATAAAATACGTCTCTAATTAGTTTTTAAAATAATCGAAATCATACGGGAATCATTAATATGTTGTTAATTAGTTGTCCTTGCTGTTTAACAACATATTGTACATTTTTTTTAAGTTTTTAGAATAATTAATAATATTACTACCAATTTAATTATAAAATAAAATACTTAACTAAATTCTAAACCATGCTCTCGGATTAAATTCCTACTATCTCGAAATTTATAATTCAAGCTACGACACTTTAATTTCGTGCACTAACCTATCATACGTTGGGTTTGTACAACCCGATCAAAATTGAGCCAATTCCAACATAATTTAAATCAAGGCCCAATTACAGATATTAATTAATAAATTTGACCCATTTAAAGTTCGGGCCCATTTTCAAATCATCCAATTTAATTCGAGTAAAAGCACAAAATACATGCCTAATTCGGCCATTCACAAAAACTTGGCCGAACTCTACCAGTTTTCCAAAATCTTGTTTATTTACTCTTAAGACCCTCGACTTAGGGTTATTCACCAAGGGCTTAAAAGTGACACAATGATTCCTAGATTAACTATATTTTCAATTCAGCCCAAAATTTCAATTTGTTTTTCCTAAAAAATTCAGAACCGTACCAGTACCATATTACTAGTCAAGAAAAAATTCATCACAATTACTTACGAATTCCCCAACAATCAACAATGTATCCACATCAAGAAAATCAACAACTTACACGTGATATTTAGAAATTCAGATTCTACGACATAACCCAAATTCATCAAGGCACAACCGTAACTCAGCACAGAACAGGAACAAGGAAAAATGGCAAGGTTAGTTCAGCCAGCACAGTTAACAGAACCCCCAAAACAACAATAGGCAAAGGCAACACAAGGGCCGACTGGCACCATTTACCAGTAACTGAACGGCACAACAAATCAACAAGAACAACAAAGAAAAAGGTCGATACCAGTGAAACACACTGGGCTGGTACAACTGGTACCGAGCGCCATAAAAATTCAGCACACATTGATCAAAGTTTCAAAATCAAGCAAGTCACAAAATTTCGAGAATAAGCACCCAGTACACAAGCGAAAGTCACCCAAGGCCGATTGGCATCCCCATTTCAACCGAACGATTATGGCATCATTTCCCGAAACCAAACAATTCGATCGAGTCGAGAAAAATCAACAATCCCGCACTCGATATTTATCAATTCGAAATCTACGACTTTTCACAGCTTTGCACAAATTCAACGAGATACAAACCAAATAGATGAAAAAGGGATATTTACCGAAATTGAACAATTCATCTTATTATGGCCGGTTGCTTCTCGTCCTTCCCAAATCAGCAAGCAACACGGCACCAGCAAAGACACCACCAAAAAATCGCACACAACACAACTCAGCAAGCAACACGGCACTAGCAAGGACACCTCCAAAATCGCACACAACACAAAGCAGCAAGCAACACGGCACCAGGAAAATTTCACAAACACAAGACAACTGAACCCTAGGGTTTCGGTTTCAACAATCACAGTGGAAAATTTGAAAGGAGAGAACGATAGAGAGATTTCTCAGCACATGAGCGGAAAGAGGGCCGAACCCAAATCAGAGAGAAACAGAGATATATAACCCGATAAGCATCGCAACAAATAGAAAATGGTCAAGGCATGTCACAGAGTAGGTGTCCGCGCAATAAAGACCAACGGCTAATTCGTTCTCGTTCGTACGACTTCCTGACGAGGGAAGTGACAGCAGCGAAAAATCAGCGCAAGAGCGCGTGGGAGAGAGAGTGGCATTCGCTATTCCTTCTCCAAGAAGGAATGAAGAGAGGGAGCGGTAGGGTTCGTGGGGGCAGCGGGGCAGAGAGGGAACGAGGGAGATGGGGGCCAGCGGAAGTGAAGGAAGGGAGAGAGGGGAAGGGTTTTTAGGGTACGCTTTGAGATTCGTGCTCATTTAAATCTGACGGTGGGAAAAATTCAACGTAGAATTTGAGATAAACAATCATAAATATTTAATTAATTAATGAACGAAAATGGTACTTACAGAAATTATACGAAATTTTGCGTTTACAATTTCTATGCGAAATTATCCAATATTCACAAATTCATTTATCGGTCTACTAATTCTATAATTTATAGAATCTACTAATTGGTTTAGAAATAAATTTATACAAGTTAATTTATTCCTTTAATTAATTACTATTTTATTGTTCTTAAGAATTCAAATTAAAATTTTAATTAGTGGTAAATTTTAACTGTTTAGACTAATTAATTTCTTTTGAAATTACGGGTTATAACTTATAACAATACCTAAACTAGGTATCTCCTAATACAATTCAAGTTACCAATTTACTCTATCCTGCCAAGGGAACCCACTGGGTTCTAACCCTAGTCTTTGAACCGCTGTCAGGCCTCGTTAGCCGAAGTGTTACATATACTTACATGCATTTCTCACTCACACCTGGATTGCAATGAAATCATATACCTATTGGTATGTGGAGGGTCACTGGCATATAGTAAACAAAACTATGTTTTCAAGGGTATTATAAAAAGGGTTGAAACAATAAAACAAACACAAATCAACATACACAAAACATAAACATATATTAAAATATAACTTAGAATTCGATTACAACTCTCACCTTAGAGATGAGGGAATTAGCTACTCATGGCCATAGCAAAATAAAATAAATATAATATAGAGAACATAAATTACAACCCAATTAAAAATGGATGAACCTCTGCCTCCTTAGGTGACGCATTGTTCTCCTACTTGGTTTCCGATGGCTACTCCTCTCTCTCTAAGTAACTCTCTAAGTAACTCTCTAACCTAACCTAGCATGAGGATGCTAGTCGATTCTATGGACTTAACACAATTAAACACTCACACCAAAATCAATTACAAGCGGGGGCTTTTATAGCCTTCCTAAAGGAGAGGCGGAGTAGTTGAAGTAGTGGAGAAGGTGGAGGCTTGGAGTGCACTCCAAGTTTGCATAGATGGAGCCAAAATTAGCGAAGTAAACTTGCTCTGAAGCAATCATGCCCTCTTAGAATAATTATGCTGAAATCAGCACCAACGGTCGAGATTTGATTAGAATATGAACAATCCACGGATCGTGTGGCTCAGATGTATGCCGCATGCGGCATAGGATGACCCCACACGACCTCTTGACTTTTCGAATTTTCTGTAAGTTCACCATTTCACTATGTGCGTGGAACCAGAGCGTGCCTTCTTCTACTTCCGTAAATTTGATTCGTTGTGTGTAGTTGGCTCTTGGCTGAATTGGGCACTAAGTAATGTATTCCGGTCCATCTGACCATGGGTCCCTCGGCTGGTTTACACCATGCCTATAGAAATTAGATGATTACATGTTAGTCTTGCATGTATTGAAATAATTCCTTAATTAATAGTGCAAATTAAAAACATATTCTTTATGTGTATATACCAGTCGATGGTGATGTTCTTGTTCCCTCTGTTGATGACCTTGACATAGACTGTGTCGCCTTTGCGAGTGGAGATAGTGGATCCCGGATATGATCCACTGACAGTTAGAATGTTCTTTGTCTTATTACAGAGCCGGGTGTAGGTAGCTTCTTGAATCTGTTTAAGGGAAAACCCGAAAAAGTAAATATATATATATATCAAGTTACAAGTTCATAGTTTGGTTTCGTTGTAAATAAATTTTATTTTGAACTGGTATACCGACCACTAGTTGGTTTGTGATGCATACTTGCTAGAAAAAGCATAGAAGATTTGACCATCTTTTCCACTATTTGAGTTCACATTGTTTCCTTTCGGAAGATTATGCATGCATGCCATAATTTAATAAAGTCAAGCCGGTTTTCTAGTAGTTTTCTCGCCCGAGCGAAATTTTGCCAAAAACTCGTCTGACTCGTGTTGTTCTTATGATGGTCAGAGATGTAGCGATTGTGAATTCGAATTGAAATGTAGTATAAGTCAGAGAGATGAGTGAATTTCAAGAAATGAGAAAGATGATATATAATGGTGGCACTGTGATATAGAACAAGAGCAAAGCTCAGAAATTACTTGATTAATCCTTGAATTGGTTCCATACACAGCTTTTCATAATTTTATAAATTATCAATATGGTTTCTAATTTATTTTTGTATGTATGGATTTGTATTGTACATTTATCAAATCAAATAAAAGTATTGTACATTTGGACCACTGAAAATAAAAGTATTCTAAATTTGTACCCCTGAACTATATGAATAAAATAACTTTGTTACCATAATATTTAAAAAAATATATGATTTCCAATTTTTCTTAACTTTTCTGAGAACAAAAAAAAGCTGCGATAGGAACCTGATAACTGTTCCCGCAGATTCAATTCCCCGTCAAATCTTCCAATTCTAACTATATTTCACTAGCACTGCCTTCTAGAAGGCTGCTAGTTCATTTACAGCTAGCGCTAGTTGGCGCATGCAAGTCTTTAAACCTAGGTATGCAAATATTTAAACCTAACATATCAAGTCATTAATCCTAGCATATTAAGTTTTTATACATAACATATCAAGAAAAGAAAAAACAACGATGCTAATATAACTGAAAATACTATATTATCGATCTCATTTGAAAGTGAAAATTGAGTATAAAATGTACATTGTTTTAGATTCGCAAAATTAATCACAGACTGTCGAAAAAATGGATGAGACTGATTGGAGGAAAAATAATAGTTGGTGCAAGTCTTTAAAAGTTTCAAAGTGCAGTCTTTATACGTAACACATCAAGTCATTAAACCTACGCGTGCAAGTCTTTAAACCTAGCATATCATGTATTTAAACCTACCATATCAAGTTTTTATACATAGCATATCAAAAAGTAAAAAACAACGATACAAATATAACTCAAAAGTACTTAATCATGAATCTCATTTGAAAAAGAAAATCGAGTAGAAGACATTCATAGTTTTAGAATCACAAAATTTCCCACAAATCACCGATAATATGGAAAAAAGAGTGGGTGCAAGCGCGGGTGGATCTAAAACTTAGCCAAAGCTAAGCCAACCCTATGATTTTAAAATTTTAATTATGTATATTTAAATTTAGTACAATTTTATTTTTTTTAAAACCTTTTATGTAGTTCAACCCTCTTAATATATAACAAATGTTTAGTTGTAGCGTAGTGGTTAGAGCTTTATTTTGTGGTTGAGAGGACTTGGGTTCAAATCCACTCACAACATTTAATTTTCAGTCATCCCTATCAAAATGTTCTAGTTCTGCCTTTGGGTGAAAGTATTTAAAAGGTTCAAAGTGCAGTTTTTATACATTACATATCAAGTGTTTATACCAAACGTATGAAATATTTAAACCTAACATATCAAGAATAAAAAATAATCAACTACACAAATATAACTCAAAAGTAATTTATCATTGATCTCATTTGAAAGAAAAAATTGATTAGAAGACGTTTGTAGTTTAAGATTCGTAAAATTCCTCACAAATCGTCGAAAAAATGGATGAGATGTATCAGAGAAAAAAAATGTGGGTGCAAGTCTTTAAAAAGTGGGTCCGGATCCGGATACCTATCGACCCGTAGATATTTCGGTTCCAATAATCTTTTAGTTCCGAGTAGATATATACCCATAACTTGTTTATGGATTATCGGGTCCGGTTCAGATCTAGGGTGGGTCCGGATCCGAAGCGGGTACATGTCGCAACTCACAAGCATTTGAGAAACACTTTACGTTGAAATATAATTATAATTTCTTAAACATCTCACATAATATATCATTATAATATAAATTAAAATTTGCTTCAAAATATTGAAGATGAGATAATTTTAGAAAGTAAAATATTGGAGATGGTGATTTCATTATATGGTTGCGAAATTCAGGAATATAATATTAATATTAATTTGTTTCAATCAGCGAAGAGAGCAATAAATTTTAATAATCCGTGCAGAAAAGTAGATACATGGTAGATAAAGAGATCAAGAAAGGAATTAATTAGTTTTGAAAATTATAGGCAAAAGTTAACATGACGTTTGATTTCAATAATCTGTGAGAAAAGAGTAATAAATTTCATTCAATAAATTAAAAAATACTACAAATGATTGTCTTTTCATAGTTATTAATATATGTGTTTATATTAAATAATTATAAAGAAATGGTATTATCATTTTATCGGGTATTTTTATGGATATCGGGTCGGGTCCGGTTATGGGTCGGATAACTAAATCAAACCCATATCCTATCCATTATAGTATCGATTCCGGTTCGGATTCAGGTCGGACATTCAATTATTAATTTTGTAACCGTACTCATAATTTAATCGATTTTATTTTTCAAACCATATCCTATCCAAATTAATTGGATCCGAGTAGATTCCGGATCAGATCCAGATAATTGGTTAAAAGTAGCACCTCTAGTGGTTTGTGAACATGTTCGTGTAAATATCACTAGAGATGTGGCTGTTGTTGTTGCTATGTACATTTGGCACAAGAACGGAAGAGAAGACCACTACCCATATGACTAGATGAAGAAATAACTAATTTTAAAATTTAAATGGAGAAATATTTAATTGAATAAATTGTCATGGACAATTTTTTATTTATTTATAGAAATTGTTAAATTGACGTATGAAAATAGAATGAGTACTTCGTTTCCAACAAAAATAGAAAGATCTGATTTATTGAGTCCGATCCAAAAATTTGTATCGGACTCAATGGCCCAAATCCACTGTTATTTTTTTTTTAAAACAGTAGAAAAGGATGGGTGCCACATTTAACCAAGTCAGAAGTGAGAAATAACTTGTCCAAAGGTCACGACCCAAGTGAGAAATTAGTTTAAACAACATCTTAATCAAGCATAGCAATCACCAAACTAAGAAAAATCAATTCGAGTGGTCAAGCGATAAATCAACAATTTAAAGCACCCGATTCGTTGTTTAAAGTTTAAACCATACTCGATTCACATAATTAGAAAAATCAAGGAGCTCGAAGGCTTATCAAAAGAAAGAAACCACAGGGACTTGTCAACAATACACAAAGTCCCGGGGCTTTGTTCGACATCAAAATTCACAAGAAAAGAGAGAAGGCAAGAGAGAGAGAGAGAGAGAGAGTGCAGCCGCTGCCAAGTTTTTCAAAAAAAAAATAGAGAGAGAGAGAGTAGAGACAGAGTTAGAAGGAAGGCGTGGGCCACTGACATTTTATTAATATATAAAAGAATATATAGCATGTACATAAGAAGTATTCAGTCTTCTATACTCTATCTTTATTCATCTGTTTATCCATTTACAATTGCATTACAAATTATAATCCAACCATAATTTTAACGAGGAAAAGATATTTCAAAAGATATTTGTTTTATAATATACAATAAACCAGCAAGGAGGCTTGTCGGCAAGGGGAGGCAGCATTTTTTCGTATGTACTATTACCATCCTTTGTTATAAACACAGTATCCATTCCCCAAATTGCGTGTGTTTCATAGTGACAGTGCATGAACCAAACACCTAATTAATTGTAAAACCAAAATATGTTCAAGATTAGTGTCTAAAAAACACTCAAAACAACAATTTGTAACAATAATGTTAAGATTACACTCGGACCCCGACAACTAGGGGACCAAGCCAAAACAAATCAGTATCAAATCAAAAGGAGGAAAGAAGATATTCAAAGATATATGCATCTAGTGAAATAGGAAATAGATAATTTTCTAATTACTTGCAAATTCTAAGGACTAGTTTCCATGTTTAGCATGATATACAAAATATTTCTAAATTGATAAATAGGCATGAAGAAGCCGTGTAATTTCATACAAGAAAATCAGAGAAATAAAATCGGGTGGGAAGGGAGATTTCTTGGGAGTCTTGTGTTCTCTTTATTTTTCAGTTAATTTAACATGGTATCAGAGCGTGGTTGCCTGGTGGTATAGCTAGGGAAATTGTTGCCCTTCTTGTCTTTAACTTCAATTTCTCGTCCTATACTGCTCTAAGGAGCTGTCCACACTTTCTTGGTAGAACAATGTCAGAAGCCGACTCTCAAGAATCGACCACCACAGCTGCGTTGATTGACCAGATGGCAAGAATGATGACTCAAATGGCAGCTATGCAAGCTGCTGCCATAAACAATCCTCAACCGGCAACACAAATCATCATTCAAGCGCTATTGATGTAAAATTTAATGACACAAACTACTGTTTTTGAAGCCAAGCGGTGACGATGTACGTCTGTGGTTGAGAAAGTATGAAGCATCTCACTGGAGAACCGGCTCCACCACCCATGACCGAACCATCATACCAAAGATGGGCAACTGACGATGTGGTGGGAAAAGGCTGGATTATTAATTCCCTTGAACCTCGATTAAGGGGGAGTTATATTCGGTATCCAACTACTAGAGATGTGATATCTCGCTTTCTTATCTATATTCCGACCAAACTTTGTACCAAAACCTGTGCCTAAAACTATCAAATCGTGTTTATTTCATTGAATATCTATAGAATGTGGTACTGCTGCACATTTGTTCTTACTTTGCAGAAAACGGGCAAAACCGAGGAAGAATCTGGAATTTGAAGGTTTATATACGGTCCGTGTACCTTCTTATGCGGACTGTACAACCCTCTGCCCGACCACAGACACGACCAGGACACCATCCACACGACCTGTATATGATGCTGAAATTTCAGCATCTGAAATTAAAACAGTCATAGATTTTGACTCGTAACTCCGTTTTGAGTGTATGACCACTTTTCGGAAAGCTTGCGAGAAGATCTACAATCTGAGCCAGAGACACAGGCACACGGTCCGTACACATTTGTGTGCGGACCGTACCTTAATTGCCCAACCACACAAAGAGTTTCACGCAAGAGGCTAAATCTCTACAACACAGGCATACGATCCGTACACAGAAAATCCGAAAATCCAGACTGGCGATGGAAACAGATGCCAGCTGGGGAGGTCAAAAAGGAAAGGCTTTAAGACACGATTTTTGGGCATTAAAAGGGGGGATTGCATACCTAAGAAGGGGGGCTAGCTCTTGGGAGAGCAACTTAGGGTTAGGAGAAGACGGCTAAACGAGGAGGCAAAGAAGAGAAGAGGAAAACGCGAGTTTTGGGACAAATCTTCATTGTTCTTTGAGTTTTTCTATGAACTCCTTTATCTTTATTTGTTTTATTTGCTTTTTAACTATGTTTGAGTAGACTTTTCCGCTTCTAGGGTTATGATGGAACAAGTCAAGCAAAAGGATCGAACCCAGTAGCGGAAACAAGCACAGTAGCTGATATGAGTCCAGCAACAGGTGGAAGACCAGCATAAGATGAAATCTAGATGTGGATAGACCTAGGCAATGTAAGAGAAGTAATACAACCGGATCTCGCTACACCAAGACCACAATCCTGTGAGAATAACTATGACGTATTTATCTCTGACACTCAACCTAAATTACCTCCCCGTGCTAATCGTGGCAAGCCACCAAAGAGATATATTCCGGAAGATGGGATAAATAAAGAACTGACATATCCCATTGCAAACTATACCTCAACAAAAACATTGTCTCAACCATTAAAGGATTTTGTAGAACAACTTTCTTCTATTGCTATACCTGGAAAAGTTGAGGATGCCCTTGAAAATAAAGAATTGACTAGAGCAATGGCTGTAGAAATGGAAGCTCTAGAAAAAAATTGTACTTGGAAAATAGTTGATCTACCACCACTACTACATAAATGGTCATTGTACACGGCACATTGTACACGAATTTGGCAATTTTATATAAAAACCGTGTAGAAGTTGTAATTTTTTGGATGCCTGAAATATCTGTAGGATCTCTACACTGATATTTATTAAAGAATCAGTGTAGAAAAACGTGAGAGAGCTACACGGACGTTTACTAGGAAATGTACACGGCTTATTGTTTAAATAACAGTGGAGAAAGACTTGAGAGAGCTACACGGATATTTAATTAAAGAACCGTGAAGAAAGGTAAGAATTGTACACGGATGTTTGTTTAAATAACAGTGTAGATAACCTGTGAGAGCTACACGGACGTTTAATAAAGAGCCGTGTAGAAAGGTATAAATTATACACGGTTTTTTGTTTAATTAACATAGTAAAAGCCTAGAGAGAGCTACACGGACGTTTAATAAAGAGCTATGTAGAAATGTTATTTTAGGTTTTTGGTTATATAAAAGGCCTTCTCCCCAGCGCCGTTTTGATCAATTTATACTCTCCCTCTCACAGTTAACAATTGGGTTGAGATGTAGGTTTATCAATTCTGTCGGATCGCAAATTATATCAATATGAGCTACTATTTTTGGAGCTCACAGATGAGCAGTCTGATATAATTGATAACCTATATCTTGAATTCCCATGCGAATTGCTTCATTTCTCCAATTAATTGGTCTGATTTCTGTGCTAAAGTGTTTTTGGAGGGTAATACGATGATACATGTTGCCGGATCTGAGATCTTGGAAGTTAATTTGTATTTCTCCTCTAGATCTTGCTAAGGTGTTTAGTTTAGGACATATGGAACTAACCAAAAGGCTACTTAGGTTAATGTAACCAAAGTAGTCCTTAATTTGGTTACATTAACCTAAGTAATCTTTTGGTTAGTTCCTTGCATATGTCCTAAACTAATTCGGGCAAGCAAGATCTAGAGGAGAAATACAAAGATTCTGACAAAGGCCTACTGTTAAAACATGTATCTTCATATTACCCTCTGTAAACATGTATCTCCATATTACCCTCTGTAAACCCTACTGGCACTTTCCATTCTATTTGTTTAGCAATTGATATTTTCATCTTACTCTGTTTTGCTAACCGAAAACAAAGAAAATACCGGCTAGCAAAAATGGAGTCTACTAGCCAAAAAAAATAAAAAATAATTAGGGAAAAAAAAGAATTCTACACGGCTGTTTATATCATTTTATTGTTAGCAAATTGATATTTTCATCTGTTTTGCTATCTGAAAACATAGAAAATTACTGGCTAGCAAAAATGGAGGCTAGCCAAAAAAGAAAATAGTTAGAAAAAAAAGAAAATTCTACACGGCTGTTTATATAAAAGCCCATGTAGACATACAATTATACATGACTGTTTATATAAATGTCCGTGTAGAAAGAGTAACCTAAACGGCTACTTATATAAAAGTCCGTGTCGCTCTCTCAATGCTTTCTACACGGATTTGTAGCTAACTAACCGTGTAGAAAGGTTTGAATTGGTCTGATTTCTGCGCACAAGGATCGAGGCCGGATCTGAGATCTTTGAAGTTAATTCGCATTTCTCCTCTCCATTGCTAAGGTTAGTCATACATATATTTCTCTTTTCTTTATCTAATTTTCTGTTAATGATTAATATTGCTTAATTATCTAGGTCAATTATTATTTGATGCATGCGTCCTTGATTTGTTAAGATAATGTAAATAATTAGTGTATTGTGGTCCAATAACCGACCTACTGATGCTTTTAGGTCCATGCCCGTTCAAAAATTAATCCAATAGGGATTAATTTTGGATAGTCCCCCGTTTGGGACTGCTCTTTGAATATTGTGTCTCATTTAGGATGTGAACACATATTAGTGGGATTTAATTAGTATTTGAGAAAAGTTCGACAGTATTTCTCCTTATTGCTCCTACGAGTATGTGGTTTTTACGCATACTTGGGGAGTTAAGGGGAAATGCTACCGAATTTTTCTCAAATACTAATTAAATCTCGCTAATCTGTGTTACATATGAGGCATAATTTTCAAAGAGTTGGTTAGGATTGTAAACCGGCCCTTTGTAAGCCAAGAATTTGCTGACCACCATATATGTTTAATTGGAATCTTTTTTTTTAATTTAATTTACAGATGGATCGAAGTTGGATGTACGAATGGTGACGTGATAGTGCAGAATATTTGGCTCGCGTTGATGAGTTCATAAAATTTACTGAGAGTTATAGAGTGGAGACAAAAGATGACAACATTTTGTGTCCCTTGTAGAGATTGTAAAAAATTTATAAGATTTGGGGACTCGGAAGAAATTAGAGCTCATTTGATTTGTCGGCGATTTAAGAAAAGATGTACATGTTGGTTTATGCATGGTGAGAAAATTGGGGAATGTAGTGGTACCAATAGAAATTTTGTTTTGGACGAGAATGATGATAATGTAGAAATTGTTGATAATTTTGAACCTGAATGCAACGATAATTTTGAGAATGTCAAAATTTTTGATAATGTTAGGCTTGATTGCAACGAGGATGATGAGCTGGAGATGAATATTGATGAAAATGCAGAATACGAGTTTACTGAGAATCTAGAGGACATGTTACGTGATGTGGAAGATGAAATTAGTGATAAAAATTATAAAAAATTTCAGTATCTTTCTAATGAATCTAAAAAGCCGTTATATCCTGGGTGTACCAAATTTACAAAACTATCAGCTGTGTTGAAATTATTGAATTTAAAAGTAGACAACGGTTGGAGCGATAAGAGTTTCACGTCCTTATTAAAGCTTTTACGAGAGATGCTCCCAGATAACAACGAGTTACCCTGTACAATATATCAGGCGAAGAAGTTGATCTGTCCAATGGGTTTGAAGATCGAAAAAATACAAGTATGTCCGAATGACTGTGTATTGTACCGTGGAGAGTACGAGGCCATGCATGTTTGTCCTAAATGCGGTGTTTCACGGTATAAACGTAAGGACTAGGACACTGACGATTGTGATGAAGGAAAAAAGGGTCGGCCTCCGGCTAAGGCGGTGTGGTATTTCCCGATAATACTGAGATTCAGACGGTTATTTGCAAATTCCAAAGATGCGAAATTATTGCGTTGGCATGAAAAAAAGCGCAAAAGAGATGGTAAACTAAGACACCCGGCTGATTCAATTCAATGGAGAAACATTAATAGACATTTCAAAGGATTTGGTGGCGAATCACGAAACCTTAAGTTAGGGGTGAGCACAGACGGAATGAGTTCGTTTGGAAGCATGAGCAGTCAGCACAGCACTTGGCCAGTTCTTATATGTATCTACAATCTTCCTCCTTGGTTGTGCATGAAACGCAAGTATATAATGATGTCATTACTAATCCAAGGACCCAGACAACCCGGAAAGGACATAGATGTGTATCCCGCACCATTAATTGAGGACCTCCATAGATTGTGGAGGGATGGCGTCCGGGTGTGGGATGCGTACGGCAAAGAGCAATTTAATTTGCGGGCCATGGTATTCTGCACCATAAATGATTTCCCTGCGTACGGAAATTTATCGGGTTACACTTGTAAAAGAGGAAAAGCGTGTCCTATCTGTGAAGATGACACGCAAGTGCTGAGGTTGAAAAACTGTAAAAAGAATGTTTTTATGGGGCACCGTAGGTTTCTTCCTGTTAATAACTCATACCGTAAGAAGAAGAAGGTATTCAACGGGAAAATTGAGCATGGAGTGGCACGTCGTCCGTTAGATGGGAAGAATGTCTTCATGCGGGTTAAAAACCTTGCTGTCGTTTTTGGAAAATGTGCCAAACCACCACCGAAAAATATTTGGAAAAAGAAGTCCATATTTTGGGAGCTACCATACTGGGAATATTTAGAAGTGAGACATTGCCTAGATGTCATGCATGTTGAAAAAAATTTCTGTGACAGTTTGATTGGCACATTATTGAACATTTCGGGAAAGACTAAAGACGGTCTTAAAGTTCGAGAAGACATGAAATTAATGGGAATACGACCAAAGCTTGCACCTCGTGATAAAGGGAAGCAAAAGGTATACCTACCCCCCGCAATGTGCACAAAGTCAAAGATCGAGAAAACGAGCTTTTGTAAATGCCTTTATAGTATTAAAGTCCCATCAGGGTATTCTTCGAATATTAAGAAGCTGGTGTCAATGAAGGACCTTAAATTGATTGGTCCGAAATCCCACGAATGTCATGTTTTAATGACACATATGATTCCTGTTGCAATTCGGGGAATTTTACCGAAGCCCGTGCGGCAAACCATTACGAAGCTTTGTTTTTTCTTCAATGCAATTAATTCCAAAGTGATAGACCCGCTCAAATTGGACGCTTTGCAAAAAGAGGTCGTCGTTACCCTTTGCCATCTTGAGATGTATTTTCCGCCATCTTTTTTCAATGTTATAGTTCACCTTGTTGTTCATCTCGTGAGGGAAATTAAGATCTGTGGTCCCGCGTTCCTGCGGTATATGTATCCATTCGAGAGATTAATGGATATTTTGAAAAGTTACGTAAGGAACCGACATCGTTCCGAAGGTAGCATTGTGGAAGGATATTCCATGGAAGAGGTCATTGAGTTTTGCATCAACTACATGACCGGTGTGGGTCCTATTGGCGTTCCAAAATTTCGATACGAGGGAAGGATCCAAGGAGTAAAAGGACAATTGGGTTGATAGCCATAGTTGCTGCTAACGATGACCTGCGAAAGGCACATTTTATTGTACTACAGCACATGGCAGATGTTGCTCCATATATAGATGAGCACATGACAATCCTTCGTCAACAGAACTACACGAGAAGTCAGAAGTGGCTTACTGACGAGCATAATCGTTCTTTTATAGGATGGATGAAAGAAAGAGTGAAATCACACCCCGAAATGTCGCCCGTAAATGAAACTGTTAGATTGCTGGGCGAAGGACCCCAAATGGTTGTTAGAACATTCCAAGGATACGAGATTAACGGATATACATTTTACACTAAATTATAGTGTGATAAGAGCACGATGCAAAATAGTGGAGTGACATTGGTGGCGACATCTCAAGAATTCAGTAGATCGGGGGATGCCCGGCCTGTAATAGCATCAAAGTCTTATTACGGCGTTATTGAAGAAATTTAGGAGCTCGTTTAAAATCCTCACCTTAGCATTCCCTTGTTTCGGTGCCAATGGGTCGTAGACCGGGGTGTTAAAGTTGATAACGACGGGTTCACCCTCGTTGATTTTGACAAAGTCGGGTATGTTGATGATCCGTTCATACTTGCCAAGCAAGCCACTCAAGTCTTTTATGTCACTGACCCGAGTGATGATAGGTGGAGTGTCGTCCTATCCGAAAAAAGAAGGATTGTTGGGGTAGAAAACGTCACCGATGAAGAAGAGTACGACCAGTTCGAAGAGATAACTCAATTTTGTACCGATGTGCAAGCTGAGATTGCAACAATTGTAGAACAAGACGAAGCAAATTACATGAGATCTGACCACAATGAAGGATTATGGGAAGATGTTCAAACAGTGGAAAAAAAGAGAAAAAGGAAAAAAAATCCAATGTATAATATTTACTCCTTTTAAACTTGAAAATTGTAATATTTTATTTCGTTTCTAATATTTTTTTTTTGCATATCATGAGCAAGAAGCTAGATCCATCTCTGACTCGAAGCAACGTTTATTTGCTGTGTACTGATGAGAGCTTTGAGTGGTTGTCTACCGATATCATTTTACTGTGTTTTTGTATTTTATATTTTATTTGTTTAAATAAAAAATCCATCTTTCTAGTTCATTAAAAAAAATCTTTTAAACACGGATGTTTCATTAAACATCCATGTACAAATACCTTTCTACACGGATGTTTCAATAAATATCTATGTAGAAATTTAAAGGGAGCTACACGGACATTTAATTAAACATCCGTGCACAAATACCTTTCTACACGGATGTTTCATTAAATATCTATGTAGAAATTCAAAGGGAGCTACACGGATATTTCATTAAACATCCGTGTATAAATGTATTCGTCACGCATGTTTAATTAAACATTCGTGTAGAAAGGTATTTTTTTTTCCGAAAAATTATTCTATGGTTGTTTTATAATTTGTAAACCCTGATAAGGTCATATCAAGTAAAGTGTTCATTTATGTTTTCAAATCGGATTGTTTAGAGAACATTAAGCATTAATTATTCTATGACATTATTTAGACAGATAATTTAAGTTAATTTTAAATAATTTTTTTTTAAATAATATACTTTGTAGTGATTATCCATAATAAATTATTTGTTGGTTGTTTTGTACTGCTAATTTATATCTATAACAGTATTTATTTAGATAGCATGAAGTATTTTACAAAATAGTTAAACGGATAGAATACAAAATGATGATTAAATTAAGAACAAAATATATTACATCAAAACAAAATGAAAAAAAAGCTAACTTAATTAAACACTCCTTCACTGGCTTGGCTAGATTGCTACTTGGCTTGACCCCCTCCTTTTAATCCAGGGTCTCTTTGGCCTGATCCAGGGATTACCCCTTCTTTTGTAGGGCTTTGGTGGTGGGTGTCCCCTTGGGCTTCGCCGTGGCACATTTGAGGGCGGCCATGGCCATGTCCTCCTGTAGTTGGGAGAAGGCATTTCATAGTCGGGAGGGACTTCCAACATGGAATCGACATGAGCATCTTCGGGAGGGATTTCATAGCCGGGGGGCCATGGCCATGGCACATTTGAGTCTTCCGGTGGCACCCAATCGGCCATTTCTTCTTCTAAAACTTCTTCTTCCAAATCTCAGAGAAAAGTAATCGAAACGGGAGAGTTTCTCATATTATATTGAATTTTGAAGAGTCGTTTCGTCTTCTCAGAATTAATAAGATAAGGCAACTTCTCAAATTCCGTTGTGAAACCTGTTCAATTAAACGTTTAATTTAAAAACGGACACGGAAGTTTAATTAAAAATCCGTGTAAGAAAAGTTTTCTACACGGTCGTTTACTTTTGAAGAGTCGTTTTGTCTTCTAAGAATCATACACGGCCGTTTAATTAAAAATCCGTGTACGAAAGGCTTTCTACAAGGCCGTTTAATTTTGAAGAGTTGTTTCGTCTTCTAAGAAACGTACACGGGCGTTTAATGAAAAATCTGTGTACAAAAGATTTTCTACACGGATATTTAATTAAAAATCCGTGTAGAAATTGAAATATTTATTTGCATTTATTATTAAGTTCTGCTAGATACTCGAAGATACATGGATAAAATAGTTTTCCAGCTAAATCAAACTGAAATCAGGTTCCTTTTTATTTTTAATTTTCCATTAAAAATCTGGAATTTGAAAAATATGAAATTTGGAATTTGAAAAATTAATCTGAAAAAACCATATATAGGTGCGCATTTTATTTCGCGTAAACTAATTCTACACGGGTGTTTAATTAAACGTGTAGCTCTCTTACATTTCTACACGGTTGTTTAATTAAATGTCCGTGTAAAAATGTTTTACACGAAATAAAATGCGCGCCTCGTCTCTGTCGCTCGATCTTTTCAAAATCCCCTCGTCTCCCCTAAACCCTAAACCCCCTCGTCTCCTCTCTCTTTCTGTGGTGCTGCCATCGTTCTCTCTCTCTCGGTGCTAGCTCAGTCTCCAATCTCTGTCGCTCTCCTCTGAACTCGCCAATTGAATCTCTAAGCTCCTCTCGCGCGGTTGCTGTTCTCTCTTTGAAAGGTTCTCTCGCTCTCTCTATCTCTCTCTCTAAGTTGCAATGCTCCCTGTATCTTGGTTAAATCAAAACCCTTATCTCTGATTGTATTTTGGTTAAATGAAAAGTTACCTCAACTGACCTATTCTAATGATCTGGACAAAACCTAATGTTACAGGGACTAAATTGCAAAACCAACACTATGATTGAACAAAGGACCCAACAACACATAATTTAGACCTAAATTTTACATTCATAGCATTTGTAATAATGTTTCTTTTTTGTAGAAAGAACCATGTCACAGTCAGGTGAGAATGTTGATATGATATTGGAAACAGTGGAACCGCAGGCAGATATGATATTGGAAGAAGAGGAGCCGCAGGCTCAGAAAGAAAGGTGGAAAAGAGGTCCGACAATGTGCCCGAAGACCTCAGATGCGAAGGATTTGCAAATCGAGTTCAGCAAAATCGGATGTCCAAAGGGTCCACGTAGGGCAGAGTACACAAATTGGTGTAACAATTTGGTCAAGTAAAAGGCATCTATCTTGGTTGAGAGGTGGGACAAATTCGATGACAAAGATAAGAACGAATGGTGGAACATTGTGAAGGTAAAGTACCTAACAATTATAAACTTTATTTTGATTATTGTACATGATCGGTAATTGGTTAATTTGTTTGACTGGAATGATGGCTGCGTTATCCTTGACTGGAACACCCACCAACCTTCATGTGTAGTTCTTTCTTTAATCTCTTGAGTTATATTTTTCAGGACCATTTAGTAATGTATTGAAAAAATATATATAACTTTACATGCATTATATATTCATTTTTCCTATTCTCTCTCTGTTTGTTATTTCTTTTTTTGTTGGATACAAGTTTTCTACCATGTCTTAACCTTAGAGTATTTAGAATTTGCTTTTATAAGTAAATAATAACTTTTTTAAATTGCTAGGCATCATGTAGTTGTCTTCCTGCAAGTTATATATGTCTATACCTGACCTCAAAACTTGAATGAACTTACATGCAGTAATTTTGTTGTCAATCATGCAGGCTCATTGGAACATCCAGGATGACAAACCAAAGTCCGCGAAAAAGAAAAAGACTTTGAGGAAAATGAATGAAGGTTGCAAGCAATTCAAGAGCACGTTGAAGACGGATTTCATGGAGAAAGGGAGAAATCCGGTAGGCTACTATAAATGGGTGAAACAAGAGGACTGGGAGAAGTTTCAAACTTTGAAGTCCACAGCAGAGTTCATGGTATTTAAATTTAGCCAACTTAGTCTTTGCTCTTTCTCGATATGTATTTATCTTCCTTAAAATAATTGATTTACCTTGATGTGTGAAGATAAAAAGTGACGAGGGCAGGAGGATCGCGAAATTGAACAACTACCCGCACAAATTCGGGTCAGGTGGTTACGAGGGTAAGTCGGCCGAATGAGTGGAAGTACTGGAGAAAAACAAAGATTTTGACTCACCTGTGGTTAGGATCCAAAATCCTAGGGGCCAACACTGGGTCATGGGAAGATCCGAGGTAATCGCTGAGGGGAGGATTGTACTCCCAGATGACGTGCAACCCGTGGCTCAGAAAATAGTAAGAGTCTTTGTTGTAACTTTGTGTACATTACTTTGTCTTTTTCTATAACTAATTTTTTTATTAACAGTTGGATGTGGAGGAGGAGGTAAATTCGGGCTCCCTGACTGTCGAAAGAGTTGATGATTCCTTGTCCGCAGCGCTCGGGAGTAAAGAACACACGGGTCGAGTTAGGGGTGTCTCGGTCTACAGTGGCTGAAAGGATGTATACGACGGACCAAAACCAAAAAGAAGACTGCGTGCCAAAGTTAACAAAGACGAGATGGAATCAAGGTTGGCACAGGTACGCCAGGAGGTACGCCAGGAGATTAGAATGGAGTACGATGGAAGGATGGCTGAGATGGAATCAAGGTGGTTGAACCAAATTACATCTCTTACGCAGCTATCCGAGCAACAACCTCCCATTTCACCGGGAATTCGGCAAAGCAGTCAAGCATCCGGGACCGAAGTGCTGGGCGAGTTGGACAATCTACAGGTAATCACTACTTGTTCATAATCTACCCGTAATTTTGACTTGTTCATTAACTAATTGCTGATAATTATTGCAGGAGGCCACAACATGTGACCTCGTCATGTGGCACGATAAAACTCCTATGACCCTTCCTAAGGGCATTGTACATCCTCCAGCCGGTTTTCAGCTAAGGCCCAACCATCTCCCCGTAACGGTTGACATGATCATGACCGAATGGGCTGCCCGCATACCTCTTCCTGTCCTGCCGACGATATGCTGATGCTTAATGAAGCCCGTGGACATATTGTCCAATGGCCCAAGTTTCAGATTATTTTGGATGAGGTAATCTCTAAATAAAACACGGATATCTTATGTTACATTCAAATCATTAATTTGAAATACTTGAAAAAGGTACAAAATTTGATACAAACACGAAGAAGCGTTTCCAACACTACGGACGAAGCTTTGTCACCGGTACGACTAGGCTTGGAAGTAGTCGTCGGGGCTGATGCGCAAGAATCTCCTCATGCGCCAGTAGTTGCGCCAGTAGACCGTACGGGGCTCACCGAAAAAGAGGTTAGCCGTTTGCCTGATGATTTGCGGAATCTCCACGCCTGCCTGATTAAGGCACCTATTCTATGGAGCAAGTAATATTAGCTATCCCCCCCAAGATGCTTCTACACGAAGGCAGGACAGTCGTGCTGCCTTTCCAAGAATTCAATGACTTTCTACATGCCTCGTCAAGCGATAAATGGCTCGATGTGGGAGTCCTCACTGTTTTCCTCATGTTAGTGACCAAAAATCATATATATCATGTGTATAGCACTCAAATATATATGCTAATGTGTTAAATGATGATTTTTCAGGATGTTACACCGAAAACATGCTGTGGATTGTGGGAAAGGTAAGGTGAACTCCTGTGCATTGTTGGACCCCGCCAAAACTAATGGTACGATGGTGGAATATCATCGAGAAGCGACTGTCGATTACTTGTGTTCAACGATGCATAAGGCTCATTTGGAGAAGAAGAAATTTATTCTCCTGCCATACCACCAATGGGGCCACTGGTGTTTGATTGTGATTGTCCATAATGAAAATTTGGTTTTTATCATGGATTCTTCACAGCCCACAGGAAACATCACTCCTCAGCAGTCCAAAATGATCTGCACTCAAATAAGAGAGTAAGCAATAATAATTCACTTGGTTTGATTTTTTTTTCCAATTATATATAACAAATTGTGGAATTGCTAATTACATTCACTCAATTTTGTAAGGGCTTTTCTGAAATATATACAAGATGGAGGAATGTAAAGCACGAAGCAGAAAAATAAGTTGAGTTGGAGGTGGCAGCCGGTGAGCACACTATAATTTTATAATTTTATATTTTGTTCAAAAAATTATTGTCATTCTAACATAGGCCGCTAAATGTAAATTTCAGTGCTCGCAACAGGATGAAGGTTGGGAATGCGGTTATTACACGATGATTTATATGTTTCATTTTGTCGAATCCATACAACTCACATGACCACAATATCCGGTATGTAATTCATATTAACTGTAATTCATATGTTTGCCTTGACTTGTCGATATAATTAATATTGATTTCCTCTAATATTTTATTCTACGAAATTTGTTTTATTAGTTGCATTGTTATAATTACAATATTTATTTTTATAAAGTAAAACAGAGATGTAGTTGTTATATTGTATTTTTCTATCCTACATATTTTGAATTTTAGGTAGTATAAATCGAAGAAACAGGCAAGGTATTACCCCAAGGACCAGATAGATTATTTTAGATGTATGTGGGCAAAGTGGTTTCAAAAGGAATTTTGTAAACCAGAATATGGATTTGTATAATTTAGTGTACATGAATTTTTGTATAATTTTTGATATAATTTAGTGTACATGAATTTTGAGGGGTTGTATTCTGATATATTGGAAATTCTCTGTTTTGGAATTGATTTTTAATGGCTAGCAAACTGGAGGCTAGCCAAATCATAAAATAAAATTGAAAAAAAATAAGACCATTCTACACGGATATTTCACAAAAGTCCGTGTAGAAAGGTAAATAAAGAGCAAATAAAAATATAAGATAGCCACACAACTGCTTATGTAATGATTCGTGTAGAAATAGTTATTCTACACGAATATTTAGATAGACGTACGTGCAGAAAGATGATCGTACAGGGCCGTTTAGTTAAATATCTGTGTATAGATCTCCAGTAATTGTACACAATTGTTTATGTAATAAGCCGTGTTACACCAAAAGGTATAGTACAAAGTTTCAGTACAGTAAACAGTACTTTTAACATTCAATACACTTTTCGGTTCAGACTGGAAGTATACCATCCTATCGAGTAGTATAAATTTGGGTATCGATCACAGGGACGGTTCAAATATTAGTTAGAGTTCTACCTAAATTAAATAATGACTAGAAGTTGGAAAAGGTTGGTTTTGGTATTTATAGTTCCTAACAATTCAATCACAGTAATTAAGTGCAAGAAAGTAAATTAACTTTGTTTTAATCAATAATAAAAGGCGTTTCCAGAGTTATGACTTCATCTCAGTTCTGCCTCGAGGTACCCGGTCCGTGTAGTGTCCTACACGGGCCGTGTCCAGTGTACACGGGCCGGGTACTGTCGTACACGGTCCGTGTGGCCCTCGAGTGAATGCAGCAGTTATTGTTTCTTTGTGTTGTTCCTTTGTGTAAGGTTCTACTGACCAGACCTAATGTCTCTAAACCTCAACTGTCGTCTGTTGGTTCATTAACTTGGTATGGAATTGCAATATGTGCCCTCGTCGGGTTCTAGACCTCAACAATCGTATGTTGGTCCGAATTACCTAGTTGCTTGTTTGGTATACTAAAGGTAACCTCATTCCGTCGATATGAGGAAATGTTCACCTGTCGGTTACTACTTGGTTTCACCTTTCGGATCACTAATCCTACCTCATGTACTTAGTTTGGTTCAGAGATTATAAGGGCCAAAGTACCTTCTAGATGTGATCATTCATCTAGTGGTAAACCAATAAAAATCAAACAACTTACACTAAGCAATTAAAATCAATCACAATCAAGCAAACACAAATTTCAACAAAAGAATCCAATAACTAACATGCAAAACAAAACATTCGATTACATCACAACCCTAGAAACTAAGAAATCTACTCAGACATAGTTCTAAAACAGAATAAAGAAATGATAAAAAGATTAGCCATGACAAAACCCGAAGAACAATGAAGATCCGTCAAAAACTCGCGTCTTTCGCTTCTCAACTTCGTCTCCTGGTCAAAGACATCAAGTCCAAACCCTAGGAATTGCCTCTCTGCTCCAGAATGTCCTCTCTGGTGCAAGAAATCCCGCTTATATGCTTTTCTGGCCGACCTTCCATCAATTAGCCTTGTTTCCAAGTTCTGGATCTGTTTCCGAAAATGCTTGACACGGCCCATGTGAAATGCTACACGGACCGTGTGCCTGTGTTTCTTCTGTGCTCGAGTCAGCGGTTATCTGTGGTCGTGTCATTGGTTGAGTCGAGGTTGACACGGTCCGCATGAGGTGGTACACGAACCGTGTAGAGACTTCTAAATTCCAGATTCCTCCTCGATTTCGCCCGATTCCTGCGGAATAAGAATAAACTTGCAGCAGTACCACAGTCTATATATATTCAATGAATTATAACCGAATTAATAGATTTAAACACAGGTTTTGGTACAAATTTAAGGTCAAAATATAGATATGAATGCGAGATATCAAGCCATATAGAATAACTATTTATACACGGATATTAACCTAAAAGTCCGTGTAGATAGAGTAATCGTACACGGCTGTTTATGTAATAATCAGTGTAGCTCGGCTATGGAGAGCGCCACTGGCAAGGAATTGGACACGGTTGTTTATGTAATAAGCCGTATAGAATAACTATTTCTACACGGATATTAACCTAAAAGTCTGTGTAGACAGAGTAATCGTACATGGCTGTTTATGTAATAATCAGTGTAGCTCGGCTATGGAGAGCGCCACTGGCAAGGAATTGGACACGGTTGCTTATGTAATAAGCCGTGCAGAATAACTATTTCTACACTAATATTAACCTAAAAGTCCGTGTAGACAGAGTAATCATACACGGCTATTTATGTTACAATCCGTGTAGCTCTCAAGAATTGCACACGGGTAAATATCCGTGTATAATTTATTCAGGGATTATACACCTCGCACTCCACACGGCAGTAAATTCGTGTAGCTCCCCTGTTTATGTCCGTGTACAATGACCATTTCTGTAGTAGTGCAAGGCGGTGGCAACTAAACCATTTGAAGAAATATTGGAGAAGATCGGAATGGTAGATATTTACGTACCCTCGTCAGGGGGAGTGTTAAGATTACACTTGGATCCTGACAACTTGGGGACCAAGCCAAAACAGATCTGTATCAAATCAAAAGGAGGAAAGAAGATATTCAGAGATATATGCATCTAGTGAAATAGGAAATTGATAATTTTCTGATTACTTGTAAATTTTAAGGATTGGTTTCCATGTTTAGCATGATATACAAAATATTTCTGAATTGATAAATAGGCATGAAGAAGCCGTGTAATTTCATACAAGAAAATCAGAGAAATAAAATCGGGTGGGAAGGGAGATATTTTGGGACTCTTGTGTTCTCTTTATTTTTCAGTTAATTTAACAAATAAATAATCTACTATTTGATTAATTTAGCTGATCTACTTAATTAGCATAGAAGGCAAAATCGGCCGTTCCAGAGCGGGATCGGACGGTACTGATCCGATTTCAGGCCGAGTTACTCAGTTAGTGTAGATTTCGTCCAATTTCGGACATTCTATCCCAATTCCACCGAAACGGCCATTCCAGACCAATTCCAGTCAAATTTCAGCCAAAACAGACTGATTCCACCGAAACGGCCGAAATGTGAATCGAACCTATGACCTCTAGCTAAGAAATCAAAGTCAACTACAATTGGAATTTGTATTATATCAATGAGTGTGTTTTTAGTTGTAATGCTTGTATTATATTATATTGGTGGATCGCAGCTGATGCATTAGTGTCATTGTGGTTTGGTAAGGAGGTGAAAACCGGTCTTCTTGATGGCGAGAAATGATTAGTTTTGTATTCTAAAATAGCTACAGCGTCATTCCAATCTCTAGAGGCTGCAGAACTTCCATAAAAGTGTAGAGACGCGATCATGTAATAACGGAATGGGGAAGAAGTGTTTTGGAATTGATTGGCCTGTAAGAGGAGGTCCATCGTTCGGCCCGGGGTGAACATGAGAAATTCATTTACATAAGGCTTCGTATAGCTGGTGTCAATTCCAACCACCGTTACATTGTGGCCGGAAACTCTGAAAAAGAACGCATTTTCCATGGCTGCATTTATTACACGGAGGAGGTACATTTTGCCTTGTTCGACTTGTGCCTTAAAAGTTTCTGCAACAAAAATAAAAAATAAAAATATATGTAGTTAGACCACATTATATTTGAAGAAAAATAATAAATTTGGTTGCTAATTTTGTTTAATTGATAAAGTAACAAACATTGTCAAAGAGAATTTCCATCTTATGAAGCATTAACAACTTGCATTATAAATAAACAACTTCCTATACCAGGAACAATAAATTACCATTTGCCGAGCATGGCATGAAGTCTCCAGGCTGTCCATTGATTGTGTTGGCATCAGACAGGTCAAATTGATTACCAGACTCCATTGCAGTTTGGTACACATCTGTTATGTTTTTGTTCCACCACTCTCCTAGAATTAGCGTGAATTCTTTATGGGGTTTGCGGAAGGGGAAGGTGGTTCCGAGCTTCGGGTTAACAACAATAGCACCATGAACAGTAACACGATCAAATTCGCTATGTGCGTGCCACCAGAGCGTGCCTTCTTCTTCTGTAAGTTGGACCCGTTGTGTGTAGTTGGCTCTTGGCTAGATAGGGCACTGAGTAATGTACTCTGGTCCATCTGACCACGGGTCCCTCGGCTGGATTACGCCATGCCTATATATAGAAATTAGATGATTACATGTTAGTCTTGCATTGATTGAAATAATTCCTTAATTAATAGTGCAAATTAAAAACATATTCTTTAGGTATGTACTATATGTATACACCAGTGGATGGTGATGTTCTTGTTCCCTTTGTTGATGACCTTGACATAGACTGTGTTGCCTTTGCGAGTGTAGATAGTGGGTCCCGGATATGATCCATTGACAGTTAGAATGTTCTTTGTCTTATTACAGAGTCGGGTGTAGGTAGCTTCTTGACTCTGTTTAAGGGAAAAACCAAAAAAGTATATATATATCAAGTTACAAGTTCATACTTTGGTTTCGGTGTAAATAAATTTTATTTTGAAATGGTATACCGACCACTATGGTTTGTGATGCATACTTGCTAGAAAAACATAGAAGATTTGACCATTTTTTCCACTATTTGAGTTCACATTGTTTCCTTTCGGAAGATTATGCCTGCATGCCTCAATTGGATGAAGACGAGGCGGTTTTCTAGAGTAATTTTCTCGCCCGAGCGAAATTTTGCCAAAAACTCGTCTGACTCGTGTTCATGATGGTGCGAGAGATGTAGTGATTGTGAATTCGAATTGAAATGTAGTATAAGTTAGAGAGATGTGTGAATTTCAAGAAAATGAGAAAGACGATATGTAATGGTGGCACTGTGATATAGAACAAGAGCAAAGCTCAGAAATTACTTGATTAATCCTTGAATTGGTTCCATACACAGCTTTTAATAATTTCATAAATTATCAATAGGGTTTTCTAATTTATTTTTGTATGTATGGACTTGTATTGTACATTTATCAAATCAAAATAAAAGTATTGTACATTTGTACCACTGAACTATGTTAATAAAATCACTACGTTACCATAATATTTAAAAAAAATATATGATTTCTAATTTTTCTCAACTTTTTTTAGAACAAAAAAGAAGAAGCTTTTATAGGAACCTAATAACTGTTCCTGCAAATTCAATTCCCCGTCAAATCTTCCAATTCTAACTATCTTTCACTAGGACTGCCTTCTAGAAGGCCGCTAGTTTATTTACAGCTAGCGCTAGTTGGCGCATGCAAGTCTTTAAACCTACGTATGCAAATATTTAAACCTAACATATCAAGTCTTTAATCCTAGCTTATTAAGTTTTTATACATAACATATCAAGAAAAGAAAAAACAGCGATGATAATATAACTCAAAAGAGAATGGCTAATGTACAAATGTTTGTTCCTGGACTCAGGAACAAACGATTTGGTTTTCCAATTTTCAAAGTTCAAACAGTCGATCCAAATCGTTAGATATTTAATCTATATTAAAATATGCTTGGAGACCAAATTTTATATTTTTTAGAATTTTTTTTACTATTTATTAAGATGGATTGAAAATCGCTGATTTTATTAAAATTCTGCACCATTGAAAAACAGCGACCTTCAAACCAGCTTAATAAATAGTAAAAAAATTCTAAAAAATGTGAAATTTGGTCTCCAAGCACATTTTAATATAGATTAAATATCTACCTCTTTGGATCGACTGTTTGAACTTTGAAAATCGGAGAATCGAATCGTTTGTTCCTGAGTCCAGGAACAGTCGTTTGTATATTAGCCATTCTCTAACTCAAAATACTACATTATCGATCTCATTTCAAAGTAAAAATTGAGTAGAATATGTACGTAGTTTTAGTTTCGCAAAATTCATCACAGATTGTCGAAAAAATGGACGAGACTGATCGGAGGAAAAAAGAGAGTTGGTGCTAGTCTTTAAAAGTTTCAAAGTGCAGTTTTTATACATAACACATCAAGTCTTTAAACCTACGCGTGCAAGTCTATAACCCTAGAATATCAAGTATTTAAACCTATCATATCAAGTTTTTATACGTAGCATATCAAAAAGTAAAAAACAACGATACGAATATAACTCGAAAGTACTTCATCATGATACTTATTTGAAAAAGAAAATCGAGTAGAAGACATTCATAGTTTTAGATTCACAAAATTTCTCACAAATCGTCGATAAAATGGATGAGATTGATCGGATGGAAAAAAAGAGTGGGTGCAAGCGGGGGTGGATCTAAAACATAGCCAAAGCTAAGCCATCCCTATGATTTTAAAATTTTAATTATGTATATTTAAATTTAGTGCAATTTTTTTTTTAAACCTTTTACATAGTTCAACCCTCTTAATATATAACAAATCTTTAGTTGTAGCTAGCCTAGTGGTTAGAGCTTTATTTTGTGGTTAAGAGGACTTGAGTTCAAATCCACTCACAACATTTAATTTTCAGTCATTCCTATCAAAATTTTCTAGTTCTGCCTTTGGGTGAAAGTATTTAAAAGGTTCAAAGTGCAGTTTTTATACATTACATATCAAGTGTTTATATCAAACATATGAAATCTTTAAACCTAACAAATCAAGAATAAAACATAATCAACAACACAAATATAACTCAAAAGTAATTTAACATTGATCTCATTCGAAAGAAAAAATCGATTAGAAGACGCTTGTAGTTTTAGATTCATAAAATTCCTCACAAATTGTCGAATAAATGGATGAGATTGATCAGAGAAAAAAAAAGTGGGTGCAAGTCTTTAAAAATTCAAAGTGCAGTTTTTATACATAGCATATCAAGAAGAAAAAATATGCAATGATACTAATATAACTCAAAAGTACTTCATAATAGATCTCATTTGAAAGAGAAAATCGAATAGAAGACGTTCTTAGTTTTACTAGCGTGTCTCAATTTTGGGCCACAATTTTCTTGGTTGGAATTTGTTCCTTTTAGGAGAAGTTATGGCCCAAAACATGAAGGAAACGAAACCGATTAGTGTAAGCCGTTTCTTGGTTGGAATTTTGTTTTTAATGTTCTTGGAATTGTACTACAGATCGACCAAATTGAATTCTGGATTAAATCTTATTGGCTACATGCATGGTTAATGAGCTCAAAAGTATCTGCTCTCTGAAGAGGCTCAACTGAAATGGTGCGAACAAATTGGTACCACTAAATAGGTTCAAATGAACTGGTGCATATTCTCTATATATATGCCATAGTATTTTGGATTTTATTAGCCACTTTGTTCGCACTAATTCAAAAACTGAGAGAGAGAATGAGAAATATAAGGCTGGCAGTCGTACTAGCACTTGGATTCGTAGTTGTTTGTCAACCTGTTCGTGTAAATGTCAGTAGAGATGTGGCTGTTGTTGTTGGTGTGTACATTTGGCACAAGAACAGAAGAGAAGACCACTATCCATATGACTAGATGAAGAAATAACTAAGTTTTAAATTTAAATGGAGAAATATTTAATTGAATAAGTTGTATGGACAAATTTTTTTATTTATAGAAATTGTTAAATTGAGACGTACGAAAATAGAAAGGGTACTTCGTTTCCAACAAGTATAAAAAGATCTGATTTATTGAGTCCGATCCAAAAATTCGAATCGGACTCAATAGTTCAAATCCACTGTTATTTTTTTTTTAAAATGGTAGAAAAGGATGGGTGCCACATTTAATCAAGTCAGAAGTGGATCAGACTCATTGAGTCTGATCCAATTTTTGTTCTTAAATTTGGTCATTTCCACTATTTTTGAGGAATTAGAAAAAAACCCAACTTGGATTATACTCAATGAAACATATCCAATTCTCACCTGATTTTCTATGGCAACCATATTCCAGATTTTTCCATCAGTGTCAAATTTAAAAAGAAAAAGACAATAACAGTGGATCTGAACCATTGAGTCTGAACCATTGATTTTTGGATCGAACTCAATAAGTCAGATCTTTCTATATTTGTTAGAAACGAGGTATTCTTTCTATTTTTGTACGTCTCAATTTAAAAATTTCTATAGATAAATTTTTTTCTGATGGACATATATCTTTATTTTTTTTTCTTTCTAACATCATGCCTACTGCTGTTTTTCAATGTTGCAGAAATTTCATAAAAACAGCGATTTTCAAACTAGCTTAATAAATAGTAAAAAAATTCCAAAAAATGTAAAATTTGGTCTCCAAGCACATTTTAATATAGATTGAACATGTAACGGTTTGGATTTGTTGTTTGAACTTTGGAAATGGGAGAACAGAATCGTTTGTTCCTGAGCCCAGGAACAAACGTTTTGATATTAGCCATTCGATATATATATATAACCTTTTTATTTATTTATTTTGCTTAGTTTTCAAGTTTTAGGCGAAGAAAATGTCCTTGCTTAATTGAATAGCTGCTTTTTTTTAATTTGATCGTTCATTTCAATTTATTATATTGTTGCTGTCCATTTATTTTAATAAATCTTCCATAAGTGTCTCTCTCATTTCTTTTATATGATCACAAAAGAAAAAAAGAGAATTGAATTTTATAATCAAACTTTTTTTTCTCTTAATGCATTTTTAGATCCGATGATGACTTACCGATCGATGTTGTAGTTTTAGATGTAGAAGTGTTTTCCAAATATCTTAATGATGCATGTAGTACAACTAACAATTAAGTCTCTATAGGTTATTTTTTGGACTTTGAAATTTGACATTCGATGTAAAAATGACTTTGAAGATTATTTTAAATGGATAATATCGAACACTTGATATATATATGCATGGATGTACTTATAAATCATAAAAATTTCTCAAATAATCAAAACATCAGGCTTGAAAGATTGTGATGAGATAATTATGTATGTGATATTTGGTGTAGTGAATTGGTGATAAAGCATGGTGATGATAGACATAGTGATGTAGATTAGCTAGCTAGCTAGGCTGCGGGTTTGACTCGGCAACTTAATTTCCCATTATATATATATATAGCTTGTAGGTGTAGGGTGTACAGTTTCAGCAGTAGGTGTAGGGTGTACAGTTTCAGTGTACATTTCTACCATTTCTACGCGGATATATTATCAAAAATCAGTGTATATATTCCTACACGGATATTTAACAAAAATCCGTGTAGCTCTCTCAATTTTTTCCACACGGTCTTCTTTCCACACGGATTTTTGATCCCTAATAAACCGTGTAGCTCTCTCAAACAATTCTACACTGATTCTTAACTAAATGTCCGTGTATAATTCTCGCATATTTTTTGGGCTTTCAAAAAATCATATTTGGTACACGGTTTTTATATAAAATTGTGAAAACCGTGTACAATGTGTAGTGTAGAATTACCATTTCTGTAGTAGTGCGAGCTCTGCACGACATGACATACTAGCCTGGAAAAATGCTAAATATGGAAGTTAGTGGGCTAAGTGGGCGCCAAAAAGAGAATGACTAAGTTAGTGGGCTTAGTGGGTGCCGAAAATAGAACAACTTGATCCCCAAGTTCAGAAAATGATATATAAGGTTAAAGAGACCACAGGAGAAATTATCATTGCTCAATTGAAGTCATTCTACTCCACTTTCCAGCGTTGATAAAAGTTGCGATAAATTTCGAAGGAAGAGAAGGAAGAAATTGAGGTTTTGCTTGAGCGACAAGGGAAGAACTTGGGCAGGAACTAGGAGATTGGTTGTACTCTTTTCTCTTACGTATTTTCTCAGTTTTTACCATGTTTATCTTGTATTTTCTTGTGGGTGTTAAAGCACCCATGAGAGGCTATATTTCCTCTCTAAGTGCTTAGGCGTTAAACATGAACTTGCGTTAATTTCTAGTTTGTTTGATTATCTCTTTATGATGATTGTTTGCTTGCATGATTTATTCTTGTTGATTGATAAGTTATCGCTAATTGCATAATATGTGTACTTGATAGTATCCCTTTTAGGTTTTACAACTTGAATTGCTAGGAACAATTGCTTGACGGTACCTTACTATGTGCTTGAACTACTTTAGAGTTTAAGATTAGCAACACACCATTCAAATCTTTATCTGGAACCACATGAATTAATGGTTAGGTTATGGTGAAAGACTTAATTGTGAAGCCTAAAACCTAATTCGGAACCCTAGATTAGATTAGACATTGACATATTATTTTGTGTGCATGTAATGTTAAATATCTCTATTAGGATCGTGACAGTCCTAAAACTAGAGGAACGTTAACTCATCGCACCAAAATAGTTATATCAATACTTAGTTGAAATAAGCTAACACGCGCTTAAATCTAGGTAGCTAGGGTGAAGTACTTAATCGTGAAATCCGAATTATCTAGGCACATCATAAAATCAGAAACCCCATCAAAGCAAACATGAATTTAGATATCAACAAATGAGAAATTAACTAAGGAATTGTGAGCGCGCCAAAAGCCTCTAACTTCTCCAATTCGAATCACATCCGAATTTTCATTGCTTTGCTACGAACTTTTAATTTTTATTAAAAACAAAATTACACAAAACCCCCTGTTTACTTTTATTGTTTAGTTTTAAAAGTAGTTTACTTTAGTAAAAATTAGTATTTTTTAACTCCCTTCGGCTCGACACCTAAATACTACAATCGATAGGTTATGCACTTGCAACTAACCTATTTATTGTGTACGAAGGTTTATAAATTTTAAACGTTAAAAGTGTATGCAACATTGAAATATCCTATACCTAAAATACACAACACTACCCCACATGTGGCATAGATTTATCCCACAGCTACTTCGCATGCGGCACTGTTACTACCCCGCAGGACGTGCTAGGTTTCTGTGTACGTTATTTGAAGGGTTTTACGATCTTGCGATCGGTTTGGGCTAACAGTTCAGAGTATTATAAGTATGCAATTAAATTTCTCACACAAATATAATTGTTCATAGCCTATTCTACCCCTCAATTAATTATCCCAAAGACCCTACCAAAACTAGGTACCTCCTAATACAATTCAAGTTACCAATTTACTCGACCCTGCCAAGTTAGCCGAAGTGTTGCATGTACTTGCATGCATTTCCCACTCACACTAGGAATGCAACGAAATCATACACCTATTGGTATGACGAGGGTCACTGACATATAGTAGACAGAACTATGTATGCAAGGGTATTATAAAAAAGGTTCAAACAATAAAATAAACACAAAACATAAACATATAATAAAACATAACTTAGAATTCGATTACAACTCTCACCTTAGAGATGAGAGAATTAGCTAATCATGGCCATAGCAAAATAAAAGTAATATAATAAAGAGAACATAAATTACAACCCAATTCAACAAAACACAAAGTCTCGGGGATTTGTTCGACATTCTGAGTCAGAAAGAAGGCGTGGGCCACTGATCTCCATTCTGAAATTTAATTTAGTTATTATATTTTTTTTTCAGGTTATAACATCCTTAATCAAGAATATACAATAAATTAACCAGTGCAAACTCACCTTTGAAAAAGAATAATAAATGCTTTAGTAAAATCAGCAAGGCGGCCTGTCAGTAGGGGGAGGCAGCATTTTTGCGTCTGTACTATTACCATCCTTTGTTATAAACACAGTATCCATTCCCCAAATTGAATGTGTTTCATAGTGACAGTGCATGAACCAAACACCTAATTAATTGTAAAACCAAAATATGTTCAGGATTAGTGTCTAAAAAACACTCAAACAACAATTTGTAACAATAAATAATCTACTATTTGATTAATTTTGCTGATCTAATTAATTAGTCGGGATCAACCATCTAACCAAATTTTTCTAAACTGATCGTTCTCATTGTAGTTGTGTAACACCTTTGATTGTCAAAATTAAATCAATTAAAAGATTTAATAAATTTGATATTTAAAAGAAGGAAAAGGAAAAAGAATAAGGTCACCCGGATTAACTGCCCTAAAGCGGATAGTTGCCCAACCGTTCATCGGCACACCCAAAGTGTTCTGATATGGCGGATCAACCAAGTTGTAACTCAGAGGATCTGTTGTGTTGTCAAAGTTGCCGGTTCCTCTTCCAATGACATAGAAGTTGTGGCCATGCAAGTGTATTGGATGGGTAACCTGTCCGTCTACTTGGTTAGTGCTCTGAAACACAATCTCCACAGTCGTGTTATACTCGAGCACTTTAACTTTTGTCGATTTAACAACAAATTTTGCATTCTCTATATGTTCTGAATCAGTAAAATTGAAGAAGAGTGGTGGTTGGTCAGGGAAGTCAGTGGTGTACACACCGGCAATCGAATTATAATATGCATCTAGCACATCAATTGTTGGGTCTTGGAAACTAGCATTGTTCATACTGACAGCAAACCTAGTGCCGTTTGGACCCTCACATGAGCTGTTAGGGCACAACTGAAAATTCGAAGATATCGTGATATACATTTTTACATCAACAGTTTGGGGTATGATAGCTGGGTGATCTGAGCTGGCCAGCGAGCGAAGACCGCTAGCGAACGCAGCTGATGCATTAGTGTCATTGTGGTATGGTAAGGAGGTGAAAACCGGTGTTCTTGATGGCGAGAAATGATTAGTTTTGTATTCTAAAATAGCTACAGCGTCATTCCAATCTCTATCGGCTTTATAACTTCCATCAAAGTATAGAGCCGCAATCATGTAATAACGGAATGGGGAAGAAGAGTTTTGGAATTGATTGGCCTGTAAGAGGAGGTCCATCGTTTGGCCCGGGGTGATCATGATAAATTCAGTTACGTAAGGCTTCGTATAGCTGGCGTCGGTTCCAACCACCGTTACATTGTGGCCGGAAACCCCAAAAAAGAACGCATTTTCCATGGCTGCATTTATTACACGGAGGAGGTACATTTTGCCTTGTTCGATTTGTACCTTAAAAGTTTCTGCAACAAAAATAAAATAAAAAATATATGTAGTTAGACCACAATATATTTGAAAAAAAATAATAAATTTGGTTGCTAATTTTTTTTAATTGATAAAGTGATAAACATTGTCAAAGAGAATTTCCATCTTGTGAATCATTAACAACTTGCATTATAAATAAACAACTTCCTATATCGGGAACAATAAATTACCATTTGCTGAGCATGGCATGAAGTCACCAGGCTGTCCATTGATTGTGTTGGCATCAGACAGGTCGAAAAAAGTACCAGACTCCATTGCAGTTTGGTACACATCTGTTATGTTTTTGTTCCACCACTCTCCAAGAATTAGCGTGAATTCTTTATGGGGTTTTGGGAAGGGTAAGGTGGTTCCGAGCTTCGGGTGAATAATAATAGCACCGTGAACAGTAGCACGATCAAATTTGCTATGTGCGTGCCACCAGAGCGTGCCTTCTTCTTCTGTAAGTTGGATCCGTTGTGTGTAGTTGGCTCCTGGCTGGATAGGGCACTGAGTAATGTATTCCGGTCCATCTGACCACGGGTCCCTCGGTTGGATTACGCCATGCCTATATGTGGAAATTAGATGATTACATGTTAGTCTTGGATGGATTGAAATAATTCCTTAATTAATAGTGCAAAAGACAGATTCTTTATGTATGTACTATGTGTGTATAGTACCAGTGGATGGTGATGTTGTTGTTCCCTCTATTGATGACCTTGACATAGACTGTGTCGCCATTGCGAGCAGAGATAGTGGGTCCCGGATATGATCCATTGACAGTTAGAATGCTCTTTGTATTATTGCAGAGCCGGGTGTAGGTAGCTTCTTGAATCTGTTTAAGGGAAATACCAAAAAAGTAAATATATATATATCAAGTTACAAGTTCATAGTTTGGTTTCGTTGTAAATAAATTTTATTTTGAAATTTAGTGCAATTTTATTTTTTCAAAACCTTTTGTATAGTTCAACCCCCTCAATGTATAGCAAATGTTTAGTTGTAGCCTAGTGGTTAGAGCTTTATTTTGTGGTTGAGAGGATTTGGTTCAAATCCCACTCTCACCACATTGAATTTTCAGCCACCCCTATCATAATTTTCTAGTTTCACCCTTGAGTGGAAGTATTTAAAAGGTTCAAAGCGCAGTTTTTATACATTACATATCAAGTGTTTATACCAAGCGTATGAAATATTTAAACCTAGCATATCAAGAAGAAAAAATAATCAATGATACAAATATAACTCAAAAGTACTTTATAATGGATCTCATTTGAACGAGAAAATCGATTAGAAAACGTTTGTAGTTTTAGATTCGCAAAATTTCCTTATAGATCATTGAAAACATGAACGAGATTGATCAGAGAAAAAATGAATGGTGAAAGAATTTCTTTTTTGACTTGGAATATATTGAAAAAAAGATAGTTAGTAGTTGAACTAGTTGAAGGGAGATGGATGCTTGAGGGGCATAACCTTTTCTGGTGATCATAGAAAAGCGTGACTTTTTTATCTGAGTGAGCTAGTAGATATCAAGTCCAGTAGGTTGGCACTGGCAATGACAAAATAATATTTAGAAAAAGAAAAGAGATAAAGAAAGAGCAAGCAACGTTACATGTAAGCATTTTTAAGAGGCTATTTAGACTTTACAAACCGAGATATGGATCAATAATATTGACCAATCCATACTTTGCAAAATACGTACCATAACCTCACTCGTTCCTTTAACGCAATTATTTTGCCTTGATCTAGGGGTGAAAATGGAGCGAATTCGGAGTGGATAATGTTAGTATCAATTCGTATCTGAATATGAATATAAATAGTAAATAGATGTCAAAATTTAAAACTAAATCCGCCCTAAACAAATACAGATATAGAGTGGATAACTTGCGGATACAGAGTCAAATACGAAAGAAATAATAGTCAGATAATTGAGTATTATGAACTGTAAGATACAAATTGTAATTAACAAAATTTAAATATGAAAAAGAAAAATTACTTTCCGGACCTATCTTGTCTAAATAAATAAAAGTCAATAAACACAAATTTGTAAGATGCTAATATAACTTTAACATTCCGGATAATTAAGAAATAAAGGTGGATAGAATTCGGAAAGAATTGCCCACAAGTAATCCGCCATTCATGAGCTCCGGTCGGTTTTTTAAATTAGTCCCACAATGTATTGTCTAAGGTAAAGCCTATATATAATGGAACCTACTCTCAACTCCAACATTCACGTGATGAGTTGGCCCCACAGGGAAATCACTCACAACAAAAGTTGCCTTTTGGTAAGACAAGCGGATTATAAAATTTAGCAGAGAAATCACTTACAACAAAGGTATGGTGATGAATCTTGGCCTCACAGGGAATGGAGAACATACAAGATAGCATTACACCGACGACTATTGGCAAAAGCTTACTAAAAAACATGGTGCTTGAAAATTAAAAATAAACGAAAAGCAATATTGCTCAATATTTTATTGGGTCGTTTCCTTCCTCTGAGGAGACTGTTAGAGCAGTAGTCATATGTTAATTTGGTTTAGTGAGCTTTGGAGAACATGCATCGATGCTTTTTATAGGAAGATTTTATTTTATTTTTTGAAAACGAAGAAAACGGGTTAACTCTCTATTTTTGAATATAGGAACAAAATTAAAAACCTTCGCGTTCCCATTGTTCCAAAAACATTACTATCAAGTATGGTGGCTTAGTCTTGGTAGTCACTACCAAGTTTTCAAAAAAAAAAAGTATGGTGGCCCACTGATAGGGGTGTAAACGGATCAAATAAACCAAAGAATCTTGCTGGTCTAGAATACTAATTAAAAGGAAAACAACGAAAAAGAATTCTTAGATAATAGAGGAATAGGAGATTGGAGAGGAGAATAAAGAGAATAAGAAGTAGATATGGGGGAATATGCAGGATTTAGACTATAGTAGAGTGGAATAGAGAGGGTTTAGACTAGAGTAGATAAGAATAGAAGATTATTTTCTAGTATAATGTTTTTTTTCTAAGCTGGAATAGAACCGGATTAGAGGCATAATTCCTGGATTAGGTGCGAACCTTATTCTAACATTTCTAGAGCTCTCATACCATAAAACATTTCATAAAAGAGAGGATACTGTATTGATCTTGTGTGTTTTTATTACCTTCTTCTTTTCAGGGTAAGCTCAACATTGCTTCCACACTATGTTTCGCTGGGGGGGGGGGGGGGGGGGGGGGGGGGGGGGGATGGGGGACGTTAATAGAGGAACACATAGATTGTATTGGATATATTACTGGGTGTAAATTGTAGAATTTGATTAACAATGTAATAGTGGTAGGTAGGAGATATTTAGTGAAGTTGTTGAGGATTAATCATAGTCAAACCTATAAATAGGTGTCAATGTCAATGTATAAAATACAATATCCTCTCTTTTATGAAATGTTTTATTAGGCCAACGAATCTTGCTGGTTCTTGTACCATACTTGGTCTAGAATACTTGAAGGATACTGGTTTTCTTGTACCATATTTCATCGCTGGTTTGCAAGAGCAACTACGATTTTTAATCTATTCTTGGATTCACAAGCTCCGTGGGAGAAGAAGTAGAAGCAATGGGACTGGAAATTGGGATTGAGAAAAGAAATCGGGTGTTAATTCTTACGGATAAACGGATATTCGAAAACTTGAAATATGTGGATATGGATAATTATCCGTATTCTTATGTGTATCTGATTCTAAAATCAGAACCGTATCCGTATCTGCTTAAATTATAGATGTATCCAAATCCGTATCCGCAAACTATCTATATCCGAATATCCGAATATGCAAAAGTTCAGATACGGATTCAGATACGAACAAATAATATTCGATCCGTTTGCACACCTACCCATTGGCCATTGGCTATTAATTTTGTAAGTATATTTTATGTACACCTACTTCAAGAATTTTGTTTATATATTGTAATAAATAAAATGCATCAGCTGTACTATTATGACTATGGACTCAGATTTTCATATACCCTTTTCCTTGCAAATATGGATGATAATGATTGGTGTAAAGTTGTGTAAATAAAGCAACCTTTTGTCTGCACACGCATCATACATAGAAAATTTAATTAAAAATATGCTCAAAAGACCACTATTTATGACTTGTGAGTAATTAATGTTTGTTTGATTGGCTACGGAAGGTCACAAAGACCATTACTTATTGAAATAATGTGGTTTTTCTATCTCCATCCTTATATTAAATGTAGATGTCCTCATTTGTCAATGGTTGTCATTAAAAGATAAAATTTGTCAATGGTTGTCATTAAATGTAGATGTCCTCATTTTATCTTCAAAATTTTCAGTATCACAAATAAGTTTAATTATAATATCAAATATATATGAAGCATTTAAGGTTAATCAAGAAAAAATTACAATCCGACTTGTTGAAATGGAAATTTTTAGTTTATTTTCACAAAATGTTTATATCTGTTTTCATTTTTTCGGATCATTAAGGGAATAATCAAGATGATTAATATAATAATTTTCAACAACAGAGGAGATTACAAGAGCATTTAAATAGGCTTTCAGATTTCTTGGTAATAATTAATTATATTTTTAGTCATAAAATATAAGACTTGATCACGAGGCACTGGTTTTGGATTAATGTATCCTATATTTTCTTTACTATTTAGTTAATGTAATTTTGAACCATAAACCTTATAAATTTATTTGTTGATGACCTTAAGTTTATTTTTGTTACAAAGAAGTCCATTACTATAAATATTTGTAAGCCTAATTAAATGTTATAAGAGTAATGAAATCAGATTCCAATTAATAAAATAGCAAAATAAATAATCTGAAAATTTAACCAAAATAGTCAAGTTATTATACTTAATATGATCAAATTAATGATATAGCTAAATAGATCATTACACCTATATATTGTTTCTAAATTACTGTCTATTGATCAATAATAAATTAATAATAATAAGTTGAATTTACTGTACATATGATCATAATAACCTTTTTAATTAACAATAAACATTCTAGGCGCCATGCACGTACTATTTTATTTGAAAAATTAAACCTTGGAAATTTGCACTTACGTCTTTAATTAACTACTAGTATTGTGCCCGTGAGTTGCAACAGAATATATGATAAGATAACAAAAATAAATTCTCATACAAAATGACAAATTAAAAAAAAAACAAAATTAGAAATATATTCTACATTTATCACAGTAATATGTATATAAATAAGGAAGTAGATAAATAAGGAAGTGAACAAAAAATTGATTTGTATTTTGATCCGCCGTATAGAAAATTTCAATTGGAGAGGGAGAAATAAGGAAAGAAAAAAAATAAGGAAACGGAGAATTATATCGCTAAATTTTAGAGTCTGTTTAATTTTAATTGTAACGCATCGTGTGGCGATATGTGTGACGAGTATGTTTGTAGCTAAATTTAAACTTCTACACATAAAACAAATGCATTTAATCAAAAGAAGATAGATTATGTGATTGGAGAGTTGAGATTAAATCTAAAAATTAGTCTTTCAGTCGTAACCGTTGGCGGATCAGACACCCAACGTGCTTAATAATGGAATGGAGATATAAAATCAACACGGTTTGGTAGGAATAATTCAAATACAGTATGCACCCATTGGCCATTGGCTGTTAACTATCTATATCCGAATATCTGAATATGCAAAGGTTCAGATACGGATCCAGATACGAACAAATAATATTTGATCCGTTTGCACACCTACCCATTGGCCATTGGCTATTAATTTTATAAGTATATTTTATGTACACCTACTTCAAGAATTTTGTTTATATATTGTAATAAATAAAATGCATCACCTGTACTATTATATGAATATGGACTCAGATTTTCATATACCCTTTTCCTTGCAAATATGATTAGTGTAAAGTTGTGTAAGTAGAGCAACCTTTTGTCTGCACACGCATCATACATAGAAAATTAATTAAAAATCTGTACACGCATTATGACTTGTGAGTAATTAATGTTTGTTTGGAAGGTCACACTGACCTATAGTAGTACCTCACCATTAAAATAATGTTTGTTTGATTGGTTACGAAAGATCAAATAGAAGATATTAGTTGAAGTAACACAATTTTTCAGTTTTATCTTCAAAATTTTCAGTATCACAAATAAGCTTAAATATCAAATATATATGAAACATTCAAGGTTGATCAAGAAAAAATTACGACCCGACTTGTTGGAACGGAAATTTTTAGTTTTTCAAAGTTATGTTTCAATTTTCATGTTTTAATATCTTTCAAAGAAATCATATTCTTGACGAAATGTTTATATTTGTTTTCAGTTTTTTTCGATTCATTAAGGGAATAATCAAAATGATTAATTAAATAATTTTCAACAACAGACGAGATTGCAGGACTATTATGACTATGTAATAAATAAAATGCATCAGCTGTACTATTATGACTATGGACTCAGATTTTCATATACCCTTTTCCTTGCAAATATGGATAATAATGATTGGTGTAAAGTTGTGTAAATAAAGCAACCTTTTGTCTGCACACGCATCATACGTAGAATATTTAATTAAAAATATGCTCATAAGACCATTACTTATGACTTGTGAGTAATTAATTATGTTTGATTGATTGGCACAACAACAAAGCCGGCACTTTTCGCGAGAGAAAAAACGCAATTATGACAGTACTCCTTCGCGAAAAGTACCGTCGCAAATAGAAAAAACACGTTTATGACGGTACTCCGTCGTGAAAAGTCACTTTTTATTCTCGCGAAAAGTCTATGATTGGCTACGAAAGGTCACAAAGACCATTACTTATTGAAATATTAAATGTAGATGTTGATGGTTGTCAAATGGTTGTCATTAAATGTAGATGTCCTCATTTTATCTTCAAAATTTTCAGTATCACAAATAAGTTCAAATATAATATCAAATATATATGAAGGATTCAAGGTTAATCAAGAAAAAATTACGATCCGACTTGTTGAAATGGAAATTTTTAGTTTTTTTTCACAAAATGTTTATATTTGTTTTCATTTTTTCGGATCATTAAGGGAATAATCAAGATGATTAATAGAATAATTTTCAACAACAGAGCAGATTACAATAGCATTTAAATAGGCTTTCAGATTTCTTGGTAATAATTAATTATATTTTTAGTCATAAAATATAAGACTAGATCACGAGGCAATGGTTTTGGATTAATGTATCCTATATTTTCTTTACTATTTATTTAATGTAATTTTGAACCATAAACCTTATAAATATATTTGTTGATGACCTTAAGTTTATTTTTGTTACAAAGAAGTCCATTACTATAAATATTTGTAAGCCTAATTAAATGTTATAAGAGTAATGAAATCAGATTCCAATTAATAAAATAGCAAAATAAATAATCTGAAAATTTAACCAAAATAGTCAAGTTATTATACTTTAATATGATCAAATTAATGATATAGCTAAATAGATCATTACACCTATTTATTGTTTCTAAATTACTGTCCATTGATCAATAATAAATTAATAATAATAAGTTGAATTTACTGTACATATGATCATAATAACCTTTTTAATTAACAATAAACCTTTTTAATTAACAACAAACATTCTAGGCGCCATGCACATACTATTTTATTTGAAAAATTAAACCTTGGAAATTTGCACTTACGTCTTTAATTAACTACTAGTATTATGCCCGTGCGTTGCAACGGAATATATGATAAGACAACAAAAATAAATTCTCATACAAAATGACAAATTTTCATAAAAAAACAAAATTAGAAATATATTCTACATTTATCACAGTAATATGTATAGAAATAAGGAAGTAGATAAATAAGGAAGTGAACAAAAAATTGATTTGTAATTTGATCCACTGTATAGAAAATTTTAATTGGAGAGGGAGAAATAAGAAAAGAAAAAAAAAAGAAACGGAGAATTATATCGCTAAATTTTAGAGTCTGTTTAATTTTAATTGTAACGCATCGTGTGGCGATATGTGTGACGAGTATGTTTGTAGCTAAATTTAAACTTCTACACATAAAACAAATGCATTTAATCAAAAGAAGATAGATTATGTGATTGGATAGTTGAGATTAAATCTAAAAATTAATCTTTCAATCATAGCCGTTGACGGATCGGACACCCAACGTGCTTAATAATGGAATGGAGATATAAAATCAACACGGTTTGGTAGGAATAATTCAAATACATTATGCATTTCTTTTTCCTTGGCTAAGCTATACTTGAACAAGAATTAGTATATTTTGGTTATTACTCTGATTATAATGACAAAAATAAGTACGTAGATGTGCTAATTCGCTAACGACTGTGATTAAAAGTTGAAATTTCGGATTGAATATCAGCCCTTCGATCAAATAGTTAGCATTAATTCTTTTTATTCTATTCATCTTTTTTATGTTTTAATACGTGTAGAATTCTAAATTTATTTACACACGTACTCGCCACATATTTGTTTAGTTTGCCTTCTTTTGATCCCGATTTCTTTCTATTTTTTAAATATCATTTAAGGAATTTTTGAATTGATCGATAATTGATTGGTGATGTTCTAATAATTTGTTTCCTATTATTTAATCACTGTTATTTTTAGCCTCCTAATTCGCCGACATTTTTAAAAATACCCTAAGTTAATTACAGATTAATAAATCTGCCCACGATTGCTCAAGAATTTTAAATATGCCCAAACCGGCCATTAAATGGCCGGTCCCGATTAAACCTCCCAATCGGCCATTTAATGGCCGGTCCTGAATTTTTTTTTTTTAAATTAGCAGCCACACCATTTGGATTATCTCACAATTCATTCTCTCAAATTTGACACTCTCTCTCCTCGGTTGAGCCATTTCTCCCAGATTTCTCTTGCTCTTCTCAGATTTGCAAGTAAGTCCCTCTATTTTACTAGAAATTATTTTTAGGGCAGAATAGTTGTAAAATGTTAGGATTTGTTAGTAATTACCAAACTTAGAATAATTAGTTTTAATTAGTTATAATTAGAGTAATTAGCCAAATTTAGGGCATATGGTTTATGATTTAGGCCAATTTATTGTAATTAAGTATAATTAGCATTGGTGACCATATTTCTGCGTAATTTAGGATGTTTTACCATAATGAGGACAATTAAGCCTAATTTCTGGCAATTTAGCATAATTAGGATAATTAATCCAATTTTGACATATTTAGTATATTTTATCGTAATTAAGTATAGTTTTCCGTAATTAAGCCTATTTTACCATTTTAAAGCACATTTTGGCATATTTTACCGTCATGAAGCCTATTTGGTCTGTTTTTACCGTAATTAAGCCTAGTATATCCGTTTTTAGCATAGTCAAGCCTATTTTAGCTGTTTTTACCGTTATTAAGCCTATTTTAGCCGTTTTTAGCGTAATTAAGCCTTCTTTAGCCGTTTTTAGCGTAATTGATCATATTTTAACCGTTTTTAGCATAATTAAGCATATTTTAGCCTTTTTTTGCATTCCTTACTGCAATTTAGATTTACGGTGTACATAACGTCGGTTAATAGAGTTTGATTACTGAAATTAGGATGGTTAGAGTGGATTGCGACTAGTAGCACAGATCATTTCAGTCCTCTTCTGTGGGTGCCCCACCGCGATCACCGGGTCTCACTGGCTTCTTATGAGGTATGTTTGTTTTTTCTCTTTTTCAAATTTTCTTGAGTTTAAATGTTGATGTGTTAACACTATGTGGATTAAATTTGTCAATGCAGGACACGTTTATGTTAGATGTGAAGCTGCGGTGTGTTCATGTGCCGTACTACCCAGCGATGAATCGGTATCTCGTCAATCTGGGCCTCTACCAAATGGTTGACATCTTGCGAACTGGGAGTGGCATCATCAACGCGTCTCTCATCGCAGGATTGGTTGAGAGATGGCGTCCCGAGACGCACACGTTCCACATGCCGTTCGGAGAGATGACAGTGACTCTTCAGGACGTGAGTTCTCTCTGGGGGTTGGCTATCAGTGGCACCCCCGTCAGTGGCGTATTTGACAGCACGACGTTTGCTGCTCAGATTGAGGAGCTTTTGGGGGCTGATCCTCACTGCATCATTGAGAAGAGTGGAACATCGAAATTCCACTTAAGGATGAAGAGGTTGCATGAGCACTTTAGCGCGGGTCTGACAGCAGCCTCCACCGATGATGAGATTCAGAGGTAAAATCTAAAAATTTCTCCTATTTTTTTATTGAATTCTCGTATGTTATTGATCTTACATTACATGATTGTTACTGCAGATATATACGGGGCTACGTGATGGACCTTTTTGGTTCCGTCATATTTGCTGATTCTTCCGGTGACTGCATGCCGATGATGTATCTCCCGCTGTTGGCAGACCTGGAGAATGCATCACCGTACAACTGGGGTGCGGCCGTCCTAGCCCATCTGTACTCCCACCTTTGCCGTGCTTCTATGGTAAGTCCCTAACTATTTTCTTACTCTTTTACCTAATAAATCAAGAAATGACACCTCACGTCTATAATTATTACAATTGCAGCCAGATACGAAACAGATGTATGGGCCAGTACTGTTGCTTCAGCACTGGTCGTGGTCTCAGCTATCGGTGGGCAGGCCCATCCCGAATGCGGTGCCGGTTTGGGGAGATCCCGATGATGTCCACTGCTCGGCATACGCCAAGAAGTGGCACGGTGCTCCACTACCAGTATCAGGGCAGTTCGGTTACATCTGCAAACTTTGACGACAGAGCAGGTTGAGTGGACACCGTAAGCTAGGCTGTACGATGAGGGGAGGCTACCGGCGAGATGTTTCCAGTTTCAGGATTTGTGGTACTACATGGGGCCACTCGTACATTTCTGGGTAGTGGAGCACCACTATCCGGATCGCGTACTCCGCCAGCTTGGACATCCGCCTTTCATTCCCGCAGAGCCATCTTTGCCGAGGTCCACTATCGTAGACCTGCACAAGTAAGTCGTTTCTCTTTTGTACTATTCTTTTTTACTTGATTTATTTTTATTGCATCTAACGTGTTTATTATAGGTTGACCCACTTCTCGCGTACGGAGCGCGACTGGAGCCAGCACAATGAGTTCTATTGCAGTATCTTGGCTCAGCCGCAACACCACCACTTCTATATATACCCGGATGAGCTACTGCAGACCCCGGGGGATCCCCTACTAAGGTACGAGGCTTGGTACCTGCGGGTATGCATGGCGAGCGTATATCTGGAGGGCAATTACAGTGCCCACTTACGCGACAAGCTCAAGGACGACGACGGTTACACGCCCAACGGTAGGAAATGGGCTCGACAGGTAATTCATATAGAACTATATATTTTTCTCCTTAACTGAGTACTTCATAAATGTTTGATCTAACAAATTACTCTTTTCAGCTGTTGGCATCTCTCAGAGGCATCGGACATGGGATCTCAATGTTAGGAAAGAAGAACTGGAGGCGTCTTGGGTACAGCTACATTGAGAAGGGTGCCACTTTCATTGAGGATTCTGGGCACGGTGGGCAGCTCATCGGCATGCTGCGGGATGCTAGAGAGAACATCAATTGGCATGAGATAGATCCGTCCGAGCCTGATGAGAGCCCAGTTCTGATTCGAGACATGCCATCTCCCCCCGAGACGGTTCCAGAGTGGGTCTACCATCGCTGAGTGTTGTCCACGAGAGGATGGCACGCATTCTTTGACTCCGATTGTCGTCCGTTTCAGCCTCCGGTATGTTTTATTTAATTAGCTGCCTGAGTTAGTGCAAATTTCTTCGTTCATTTCTAATCCAGTAAATTATGTGAGTAATTGCAGGGTCCATCCGAGATGCTGGCGACTCCACGTATGCCGGAGACTGATCCAGAGCTTAGTGCGAGTCTGGACGATTTTGGGATTTTTGACCATGGGATGTCTGTGATGGCCCATGATGGAGAGGCTAGTGGTAGTGGGGCGCAGTCTCAGACTGACCATTGGATGCCGCAGATGGCCCACGATGGAGAGGCCAGTGGTACTGGGGCTCAGTATCAGACTGACTATGGGATGCCGCTGATGGCCCACGATGGAGAGGCCAGTGGTAGCGGGGCTCAGGATCAGTCTGACTTTGGGACTGATCTTGCTGCATCTATCTTCGGTACACCCTCGCCGGTCTCGACGCGTGAATCTGCCTGGGATACTGCCGATAGGATGTATAGAGAGCCCGACGCTCATGTGGTCACACCGAGAGTAGAGCCTGGCCGCAGCGAACGAACGCCGGAGTTCCAGCTGAGCGATGGTCCCCTTCTCCGTGACGGCGCTGATTTTATTATTTTTTATGGTTTTGTTGTTTTACTGTTCTATGTTCCGTGTTTTACTATATTATTTTTCTACGTTTGGTGTTTTACTATTTTATTGTTCTATGTTTGGTGTTTTATTATTTTATTGATCTATGTTTTGTGTTTTTTATTTTATTGTTCTATGTTTCGTTGTTCTAACTTCCGGAATAATTACGCAAAATACTAGTACGCAAACATATAGTAGGAGATAACACAAACATAAAACACCAAGTACGTCAAATTATACTAAAACATAAAAACTGAACCGAAAATACTTACGCAAAATATTAAAGTAAATAAAAAGACCATAGATTTAGCCCTACGCATTTACATTTTTTTATTTAATATGTCTGGACCGGCCATTTAATGGACGGTCCCTAATTAAAAGGGAAATTGGCCATTAAATGGCCGGTCCCCTGATTCAGACCCTATAAATACCCATCTTTCTCTCTCCCCCCCTCACAATTACCTCAAATCGGTATAATTAGAAGGGAGAAAGGGACAGAGAGAAGGAGAAGACGATTTTATTGGCGAAAAAGGTGAAATTCGAAGGGGCCAAAGGTATGAACAACAGAGAGCGATGTGGGTCGTCCAATCGTGGCCTAGCGAGAGGAGGGTCAAGTGATCGAGGTAAAGAGAAAGAGATCAAGGTAAAAACCGAGATAAAGTCAACTACTGATCGAGGTACAAATAAGAGAGAAAATAAATGTAAGTATTGCAAACCGGGGAGTAAGGGACATATTACCTCATTGCCAATTTCGGACGATGACTTTGTGGAAAACCCCTACGGCTATTTTTCAAAAAAGAAGAAGGTTAATCCAGAGCCTCCAGCATCGAATGATGAGTTCGTTCCGTGTACTTATGCTAGTAAAGCTGCCACTCCGCCTGATGTGTCTGGTTCAGATCCAGTAGAATCTAATGATGACTTTGTTCCATGTACTTTCAAGGCTCGTTTTAAGAAGTAGAACGCATAACTAATTATATTTTTTCTAGCTTGTAGTTCATTCTAATGTAATTTGCTGGCTCTCGTTGTCTCTAAAAAAAAAAAAATTCGGGACCGGCTATTAAATGGCCATTGGGAGGTTTAATCGGGACCAGCCAGTTAATGGCCGGTTTGGGCATATTTAAAATTCTTGAACAATGGTGGGCAAATTTATTAATCTGTAATTAACTTAGGGTATTTTTAAAAATGTCGGCCTAATTCGATACGCAAAAGTTGTTGGCTTAAATCCATTTTATAGAAATTTCATTTTTTTCATGAGGTTCGTGGTTGTTGACTAATTAAAAAAAAATTTAGAACCGTCCAAGAATAATAGTCTAATGCTCTCCTATCACATGTTTGTTTATTTTATCTTGCGCACCAAGGCTTGATTGGCCGAAGCTGCATGTCATGACTGAATCAAGCAAGGGAGTCTCCGTGCTTTACGGAATATTACGTCTTTCTCTTCGCGGATCAGGGGGCAAAAAAATATCTAATCGGGTTTAAATATCTAATCGGGTTTAAATATCTAATCGGATTTAAATCTATTAACCAATTTGGTACTAAAAAAAAATAATGTTTTAATTTATATTTTTCAATACTTTGACTTGTAATTTCTGATGCTCTCACTTATAATTCTAATTACCAATCAAAATTCAACTTTCAATTTTAACCTTAAATTTAACCCGAATTACAAATCAAACGTCTAGAGGAGGGCAAAAAAAATTCCAAGGGGGCAAAAGTCGGTTGAGACCGATAAATCTCCACTAAAATTCAAATCCAGGGGGAGCAGCTGCCCCTCCTTGGAACACTCTGAGTCCGCCCCTGTTTCTCTTACTAATCTCGTTACCTACCAATAAAAAAAAGGACTTTGAAGGTTCTTTGCGGGTTCTCTCGCCTTTCAAATACTACTTCAAAGCTAAATAATATAATTTTTTTTTGCAAGAGATATATAAGATTTTCTACCTATCTGAGTGGAGAATAGAGTAGGTTCGATCTGCATTAAAATTTGTGCATACGAAAACTAAAGAAGACAAGTATGGATTTTAAAGTAAAGCGCACTTATCTTAGTGCGGATTAGACGGCGATTGAGACTATCGAACTAAAATATATCTGATAGGCATCGGATCTACTATAAACTCATCTGAGTGAGCTAGTAAATCTATTGTTAGATGCACTGTGGCACTGAAAAAATAACATAAAGAAAAAGAAAAGGTATAAAGAAAGAGCATGCAAGGTGTTTTCAAGAGGCGGCAAACAGTATAGTACGAAAGAATGCAACTGGCACGATCTTGAGATGACATGAGTGAGGCTACGATACTTAATTTGTTTCGTGCCATGCTATGAATTATATATATATAGAGAGAGAGAGATAGAGAGAGACAGAGAGAGAGTGGCTAATATCAAAACTTTTGCACCAAGGCCCTCGTGCAACTAAGTCGTTTTCATATTTTCAAAGTCCAAACAGTCGATCCAAACCATTAGATGTTCAATCTATATTAAAATCTGCTTGGAGACCAAATTTTACATTTTTGGGAATTTTTGTACTATTTATTAAGCCATTTTGAAAATTGTTGATCTGGGTGAACAGTAAAAATAGTGCAACCAAATTCTGGACCATGTGATCAGCAATTTTCAAAGTGTCTTAATAAATAGTAAAAAAATTCCAAAAGATGTAAAATTTGGTCTCCAAGCAGATTTTAATATAAAGATCACATCTGACGGTTTAGATCGACTAGGTTGCATGAGGGTCTTGGTACAAACGTTTTGATAGTAGCCACTTTCTCTCTCTCTCTCTCTCTCTCTATATATATATATAGAGGTTGGCTAATATCAAAATATTTGTTCCTAGGCCGTGGAAGAAATGCTTCGGTTTTTACATTTTCAAAATTCAAACCGTCGATCCAAATCGTTCAAGATTCAATCTATAATATAATGTGCTTGGAGACTAAATTTCATGTCTTTTTAATTTTTTTTTACTATTTATTAAGTCAGTTTTAAAATCGTTGATTTCAATGATCCAAAAAATTTCACTATTTATTAAAATCAGCGATTTTTAAACTTATTTAATAAATAGTAAAAAAATTCCAAAAAATGTAAAATTTAGTCTCCAAGCACATTTTAATATAGAGATCACATCTAACGGTTTGGATTTACCGTTTGGACTTTAAAAATCAGAAAATCAATTGGTTGCACCACGACTCCAGAACAAACGTTTTGATATTAGCCAACCTCTCTCTCTCTCTATATAGAGAGAGAGAGAAAGAGAGTTGGGCTATGGTACTTCGCGAAGTAAAGCAAGTGTTTTACTTCACGTCTATATTTTCAATTTTAGAAACTTTTTACTATTTGTTTGGGATTTTTAAAATCATTGTTTTTCAGAAAATCGTGGACCATAAAAAATCAGTGATATTAAAAAATTCCAAACAAACAGTAAAAAATTCTAAAAATTGTAAAATTTGGTCTCCAAGCACAATTCAATATGGAGATCAACTTGAATGTTTCGGATCGACGTTTTGAACTTTGAAATTAAAGATATAGACATGAAGTAAAACACTCACTTCACTTCTCCCATTTAATTTATTTTCTATTTTTTTAACGGTAAGGAATTAATTATATAGAAGGGTCTGATAGAAGATATTAGTTGAAGTAACACAATTTCTCAGTTTTATCTTGAAAATTTTCAGTATCACAAATAAGTTTAAATATCAAATATATATGAAGCATTGAAGGTTAATCAAGAAAAAATTACGATCCGACTTGTTGGAACGGAAATTTTTAGTTTTTCAAATTTATGTTTCAATTTTCATGTTTTAATATCTTTCAAAGAAATATTATTCTTGACGAAATGTTTATATTTGTTTTCAGTTTTTTTCGGATCATTAAGGGAATAATCAAGATGATTAATTAAATAATTTCCAACAACAGACGAGATTACAAGAGCATTTAAATATATATTTCATTCAAATTTCTTGGTTATAGTAATTAATTATATTTTTTTTAGTTATAAAATATAAGAGTAGATCATGAGGGAATGATTTAGATTAATGTTTTCTATATTTTTTTATGATTTTATTTAATGTAATTTTTCACCAAAAACCTCATAAATTGATTTGCTGATGACCTTAAGTTTATTTTATTACAAAGAAGTCCATTACTATATATTTACATGTAATTTTATTTTTCTTTTCTAAATAAATATTTGTAAGCCTAATTACATGTTATAACAGTAATAAAATCATATTCCAATTAATAAAATAGCAAAAGAATTAATAAAATTTAACCAAATAGTCAAGTTATTATACTCTAATATGAGCAAATTATGTTAAAATAAATACATCCTCTATCGGTACTAAACATAAGAGCGGTACAAGAAGAGCTTTTCACATCTATTGGTATGGTACTTGACCGATAGTAATTGTAAAATTCCTTCTATCGATATGGTACTCTTACGAATAGAAATTGTAAAATCTCTTCTATTGGTAATGGGTTCCCTATCATTAGAATAATATTTATATTATATCGGAATATATAGAGTCGACAAAAGAAATTGATGATCTTCTATCGTGTTGGTTTCTAGCGGCAGGGAATCCGTTATTAGATTCAATTTTTACCTGATAGTAGTCTACAGTTTTGTAGTAGTGTAGACATTTAGTACGTTTTTGTTTTATTGGAGGTTTTTATTATTTGAGCGACTCGTCCCCGCTTTTTACCCACGCTGATCGGAACCACTAATTAACTGTCACTAACATTATCCCCGAATGTTTCGGATAAGACTAACTATTTTTAATGGTCCAATCAAAACTATCTTATTTAAAACAGTTTGAACCCGATCTCTCTAATCTCTCTTAGCAACACTAATCTCCGATCTCTCTCTAATCTCTCATCTCCAAACTACCTTACTTTAGCAGAGAGAGCACCTATCCCGTGCCAACAATCCGCCACATCATCCCTCGTTCCATCTCCATCCCGACGATGTACTTGAGGCGCTTGTAGAACTGCCTCCATCGCCGGCGGTGGGAAATGACAGCTTGTGGGGGTCTTTCTATAGTACACGTACGGAGCATGCTGGTCTGAAGTTCCTCATTTTATTCTTTACAAATTCTTAGAACTTTCTCTGATTGGGTGACAAATACTAATTTTACCGGTACATTTGAAATTTTCGTTCTCTGTGTAGATGAAGGTTTTATCCGATAGTCACTGTTAATAATCATTTGTTGACTTCTTGTTTGTGTGGTTTTACATTATGGTGCCAACTGCCAAGTGTTTTTGTAACAACAATTGTTATCCTGCTATTGTTGTTGTGGGTAGTACTTACAAGATTAGATGTGCCTTTAGTCCTTTACCTTCCCTTGATTAAATTGATCCAATCGAGAAGATCAATGGCAATAATTTTGTATCATAGTTCAGAAATGTCTTGTGTCGTTTTGATGGAAACTGCAAAATATATACCCCTAAAGTGAAAGGTTTTGTTAGATCTTGTAATTTGAAATCAAGCATGTTTCTTTATAAGCCACTAAAATTGTAAACTATAATAGATATTGACATTACTTACAAATCAGGTAGTTTTTTTTTCTCCTTTCTGGGAAGACTACTGGTCCTTTCAGTTTAATTTTAGTTAACCAATATATGTGGGTATAGATCTAAGCAAACAATTGGGATAAATATTTGCATAGTTCCGAGCTCATTGAGCTTATAAGCAATTCCTTTTAGGTTTCAGACTTCTGCTGAGTATTAAGTTGTTTACTCTTATATAATTCACAAAATAATACATCAGCTGCATCACTGATACAACATTTGGTGTTGCAGCTTAGGTGTTTGCTGAAATGCCTCTGATGGAACTGGGGTCTTGTCAGAGCCTATGGAGGTGTTGCTTTAGAGTGCTTGAAAGGTGCTCCTACTTGTTATGTCAAACCCAAGGTGTTTTTGAACCTTGTATAGTTGTATCTATAATTCCTTCTTTTTTGTTTATATTATATATATAATTTTTGTTTCCTTATTTTTCTTTAAAAATTATCTATGCAATCTTTTACAGTATTCTTCAACTAGTTTTCATGATTCTGCCAATGATTTACTGAATTAGGTGTTGAAATGTATTAAACTATTACATAATATACTTAACAGTTTTGTAGAAAAAATATTAGTTATTTTATAGGATTAATGCCATAGTTTTATAAGATGTATCAGTTATTTTACATGATTCATGCCTTAGTTTTATAAGATTTATGAGTTATTTTACAGAATCAGGATTCATTGTAAGAATTTTTGCATACTTCATCAATATTTTTTACAGGATTAGGTGTTGAAATGCATTAAACTATTACATAATTATACTTAACAGTTTTGTAGGATATATGAGTTATTTTACAGGATTCATGCCATAGTTTTATAAGATGTATGAGTTATTTTACAGGATTTGTGTCTTAGTTTTATAAGATGTATGAGTTATTTTACAGGATTCGTGTCTTAGTTTTATAAGATGTATGAGTTATTTTACAGGATTAGAACTTATTAGTATTTTCTTTAAAAATTATCTATGCAACCTTTTACAGTATTCTTCAACTAGTTTTTCATGATTCTGCCAATGATTTACAGGATTAGGTGTTGAAATGCATTAAACTATTACATAATATACTTAACAATTTTGTAGAATATATGAGTTATTTTACAGGATTCATGCCATAGTTTTATAAGATGTATTAGTTATTTTATATGATTCATTCTATACTTGAAGTTATTATACAGTAAAGATGTTGATATCATTTTTTTTCTTTCAGCTAAAGCATCATAGAAAGATGTTGGCATTATTCATCAGAACTGCCCAAAGCAGGCACCAAAATCAATGGACTGTGCTATTTTTGTGTTGCGCTTTGTGTACAATCTGATCACTGAGATGCCTATGAATTTTACACAGGTAATTTTATGATGTATATATTTTACTTTCAAATACCCGTAGGCTTCCATTTCACCAACAGTAACATTACATATTTCCTGATATTATATATTGTAGAAAGAGGGTAGTGTATACCCCTGATAACTGATCTTGTCAATTCTGGCTAATTGTGCTAACCTTTGCGCCCTATCATTTTCCTCTCTACTGATGTGCATAAATCTAAATCCCTTACAATTCTATTTTTTGTAGGATGATATTTGTAAAAAACGTGTGGTTCTAGCAATGATGTTTCTCACGCATTCAAATAATGTGCATCAACGGTGTATGAAGTAACAATCCTAAAGTGTTTTATTACAATGATGGAACAGCTTTTTGTTTGTGGTTGTCTTATATTGATGTTTTTTGTGAATAGTGAAATGTTTAAATGGTACAGTTGATGTTAGTGAACTTTTTGTGGTGAAATAGTATAATATATGAACTTTTTGTGACTGATGACATTTTATAGTTTGTATATGATGTTTTCATAGTTTCATGTGTCAATTTTACAGTATTGACATCTTGTAGTTAACATCTGTTAGATTTATAATTTGCATCTGCTAATTTTACAGTATTGAAATCTTATTTTACATGATATATATCCATATATAAATATTAATAGTTGAAGAAAAAATGATGAATTTTGTTTTTCAAATTTAAAAAAATTCAACTTTTTTTTTTCTAAAAGCTCGAAGTACAGCCAGAAATACAGTTAGTTTTCAAGTTGCTAACAGTTTTCAACTAACTTGGGACCACCTGGGTTGTTAGAATTTTGAACTATGTATTATGCATGATTTGTTATTGAAGTTACAGTATTGATTAAGAGTTTTACAGTATTCGCGCAAGTCAAATTACAGTTTTGGAAGTGATTTGTTTTTCAAATCTTCTAGAAGCTAGAAGTACAGCCGGAAGTACAGTTAGTTTTCAACTAACTTGGAACCACCTGGGTTGTTAGAATTTTGAACTAGGTATTATACATGATTTGTTGTTGAAGTTACAGTATTGATTATAGAGTTTTACAGTATTCGCGCAAGTCAAAAGACAATTTTTTTGGATAAAAACTGGGTACAACTCCTTGGGTACAATTAGTCGGACCCTTATTATTTTGTTTTGAATTGACTAATTTGTAGCCGAGATTTTTATTAATAACATTAGATGATAACAAATTAGAAAAAATGACATCAGTTTTTGAAAAATTGTAAAAACAACATTTTCGTTGAATTATTCAGCGAAATACATAGTCAATTCTGTATAATTGCATGCATGGACTCTTAAAAGCGTAGTCACACATTCAATTCAAAGGCTGATATTCAACTTCAAACAATAAATTTATAATATTTAACATTCAATTGAATCATTCAACTCGTTTCTGACCGGCTGACCGTAGCATCCCTCGTGGAATCCTGATCTCGGCCTCGTTTCTGACCGTAGCATACCGTTGACAAGCTATCTAATATTGCCAGTTAAGGCGAATTTGATGTTTATCGATGCACCGTCTTTTATATCCAGGTCTTGTGGAATCCTGATCTCGGCCTCTACTGGACCTTGGTTTAAGCTTTTTTTTGGAGAACTTTGTTTGTTTCCTATTAAGATATTATAATATTTGACATTTAATTCAAACATTCAACTCAACTTTTGTTTGTTTCCGCTGTATTCAAACATCTCGACTCACATTTTTTGTTTTTTCCTATTAAAATATTATTAGTATTAAATTCAACCAGCGCTGGAAATGTAATATTTTAATATTAAAATAAAAAAATTGATGCTTCCGTTAGATTATCCAACCAAATTAGTTCTATACAATTCTATACAATTATGTAAAATAATCCATCAGAATTAATTATGCATTCCGCTGAATTATCAAGTAAAAATATCACTATTAGAATTTCCTGTATTGACAACGGTAGGAATTGGTTTGTTGTAACGGCTTATTGTTGCTACAAGTACAAAAAACACTATTTGCAAGTGCTAGACATGCAAATACTACCGTTGTAGTAAGTCCCAATGCAAATACTCTGTTTCAGACTTTTTGCAAGGACTTATGCTTGCTAATACATTTATCTCGACTATCTACAAGGGTAGCGCTTGCAGAAACCGCACTTGCAAATACTTCGATTGTTGGCGCCCAACTGAGCATTAGCAAGGATATGTAGCGTAGGCCCCACTGAGTATTTTCAAGGATATCATTTGTGGGCCTCACTTAATATTTGCAAGGATGTCCCGCATGGGTCCCACTTGATGATTTGCAAGGCTAGCCGACTTGGGTCCCATCGGGTTATTAGCAAGGTTAGTGTTACTAGACCCCACCTGATTACTTGCAAGGCTAACCAGTGTGGGTCCCACCTAATTTTTTGCAAGGCTAGTGGGTCCCATATGATTTTTTGCAAGTGTAGGTAATGTGGGTCCCACCTGATTGTTTGCATGCTCTACAGTTACATCATATTTTTTAGATAGGTACAAAATCACTGTTTTGGATGGTCCAGAATAATCTCAAAATTGTGATTTTGTACCTTTTTAAAAAAATTTCAAGAAATATAAAATTTGGTCCCCAAGCACATTTTAATATGGAGATCATGTTGAACGGTTTGAATCGACTGTTCGGACTTTGAAATCAACAATATTGACTCATTATAACTTAAGATGAAATTATAACATTATAACATTAGCCGCCGAGCTCTCTCTTATCTCCATTCCATTATTAAGCACGTTGAAGTTCTAATCCGCCAACGGCTACTATTGAAAGATGAATTTTCGGATTGAATATCAGCCCTCCAATCAAATAATATGTCTTCTTTTGATTAGATACATCTTTTTTATGTGTAGAGGTCTAAATTTAGTTAAAATTGTACCCGCCACACGTATTGCCACATATACTGCCACATGTATTTTTGTTCTGCACCGTCGGATTTGAATCTAAAATCGTGCAGATTAAATCTCACAGATGCACAAATTTTTTTTGCTGGGACGCTTGCATCCAGTCACCTCCCCAGCGAATTTGTTTTGTTCTGTTCCCCTCCCCGATCCCTTCTTCCCAAAGAAAAAGAACCCTAATCGCCTCAAAGCTCTCCGCCATCTCTCTCTCCGCCTCAATCCCCTCTCTCTCCCAGCCCTAAAAGCTCTCCGCCATCTCTCTCTCGCTCTCTCGCCTCAGACCCGTGCCCCTCAACATCAGCACCAGCACTAGCACCGATCCCAGCAAAGATGCGCCCCCCTTAGCATCAGCACCGATCTGATATGTAAATTGTAAATTCTTCCTTCTTAAGGGCTTCTATGTAAGCACAATTTGGGGATTTCATCTTTTCCTCCTTCTCGGTAGTGATTTTGTTTTTCGCTTTTTTCGTGTTCTTTTTTGTTGTCAGTGTAAAGAAACCCTAGCTATTGGTTTTAATGGCACAGTTAGTAAATATGAAGAAATCTATGAGGTATTTTTAGTGATAGTTGACTGAATAGTCCTCATCAGATAAAGTTTATGATCAAGGAACCTCTCCAAATCAACTCTATTCTATTCTATTCTAATGAATTGAAATAAATTTTTGATATATTTTCTTCCGATCAGACTATGATCAGTGGTAAAACTGTAAATTGAATGAAATTTTAGGAACTCTTTTCATTTATTCTCCATTGAATTGAACTCTATTTTTGTTGTTCCGATCATAGCCTATTTCTTTGTTTCCCGTAATGGAAAAAAATCACGATCCCCAATTTTTCCGCGTCCTTGTTTTGTTTCAAAAATAAACGTATTGAGTTGTTTATCCATATTTGCTTATTTGCTTCATTGAAATTATTTTTTATCCATATTAATTTGATGTATTTTTTTTACTTATAGTCCATTTAGACTAATAAATCATAAAATTGCAGTCAAAAGTGGAGACTGAGGAAGCTATAAAGGGATTTGAAGCAATAATAAATACAATGGATGAAGAATTAGGGCGCTTCCAGGAGCAAAAAACGGTTGATTTAGGCCTTTCTTTTCATGAATTTGCAAAGGGTCAGGCCAAGGTGGCACATGACGTGGCTGATGCTTGGAGGGGTAGTGTTCTGCCAAAGCTTGAGGCTTTGTAATTGTAAGAAAACTTAAGATATTAATTGTAAGACAATGGTGAGTTTTCTAATTGTAAGAAAATATTAATTGGTCCAATCTTGTTTATGCTGTTTTTTTTTCTTTCTTTTTTTATTTAGGAGTTTTCTAATTAGAAGAAAGTATTGGTCCAATCTTAACAATATTTTCTTATTTTCATTTATTTTCATTTAGTGCATTTGTTTAGCCTAAAACATTTTTCATAATTTAATTGTATGTTTGTTTTGGTAGGTTGCCCTCAAGAGTGTGAAGATATACACAGTAATTAGTGACGACACAATAAATTTGGTTGATAAGGTGTTTTTTTAACATATGGAGTAGCTTCAAATTTTCTAAGGCCTCTCCTGATGAAGGTGGTGGCGTTGGTTAGCGGTGGCAAAGGCAGTTGCTTTCCCATGATGCGCTGCATCGATTATGGCCACGAGGTATCTTGAATCCATCCCTCTTCAATTTCCTACTCTTTTAGTACAAATTTGTGCTTATTTTGATCGATTTTTGTGCGGATCCTTCGACAGATCATTGCCCTCGCTAATTTGATATCGCTGGATTACTCAGTGGATGAATTGGATAGCTACATGTATCAGACTGTGAGCTAATTTATTTTATTTCTTTTTTTTGGTGAATATGATATTGCAACTTGATAGGGCTGAAATAAACACTATTTTTCCCTATCACTTAACTTAAAATATTACCAAATGTCGAGTTACAAATGTCCAATATAGGTAGAATCAAATTACTTTTGCCATGTTACAAATGTACTACTATTGTCCTTGCTTGATTATGCTTCAAAGAGCATATTTGAACATGTTTTAGGTCATCATGATCATTAGGACATGGTTTAAGGTGCATTGGTGTTTGTCTGTCATAGCTGATCAATATGTCATCTTTGAATGGGTTTTAATTTATCATAATGGTTTATTATATGAGGTTCAAAATTGTTTTGGGTAATTTTGCAAACCCGTTTCTAATTTTAATTTGAAGTTCAATATGGTCAGAGGAGTTTTGGATTTCAGTTTCTCTTTGATTCTTGGAACTTGATGTTTGTTTGAGCTTATATCAATGTTCTACAGAGGTATATCAAGTGCCATATACAATGCCAAGTCATTAGAACATCTATTAAAGTGTATAGTATTGCATAGCACATCATGTTCCTGTGCTACAGCTTTTGCCCTTCAATATTTTGATCTTTATTTCTAATTTTCTTCATATAAGGGTATAGTTCAAGCATGTAGCAGTGTTCCTGGGGTCTTTATAAGCACATTAGAAATTTTATAGGATTTTTGGTATATTTTAAGTATATTATTTTGAGTTTTGAATTTACTGCTGTTGCAGTTTAGGTTATTCTGACAGCCAAACTTCACAAATTATTTCTGAGCAATCTACTAAACCAATTTTTTTGTTATTTATAGGGAAATGCATTTCTAATCATGTTCTAAATGCTCAAAAAGTTTCACGAATTTTGGGACTTGGGAGCTATTTTTAACATGCAGTTTAGTAAAGTGGACAATGGACAAAGTTGAATAGGTATGATCAATTCGATTTTCTTTCTTCCTTCTTTTAAACTGCCTCTTATTCCTTTTTGGTTTGAGGTTTGATTCTAATTTGAAACAATTTTTATTGCATTTGCAAAGATCATTATCTATGTGTGAGAGTATTCACGGTTGATTAATTATTCAATTCAACTCCCACAAAGCATTTTAGTAGTCTGTACAGGAGGGCAAGGCACAACAAATACTTATGAATGACTAACTTTGATTTGCTGGTTAATTGTAAAAACCTCTGATTAAATTTTGATGTTAGGTTTCTCTATTGTTCTAGACATCTGCATAGTGACGTTTAATTTTTATTCTTCGGTGTATATGGTTATCGAATTGTGTCTTAATTGCAAAATTATAATGGAAATTTGGAAATTCCTTGTCTCTCTGTGATTCTGTGCAGCACTCTTTCTTTGTCCACTGTCCCTATATTTTATCTGATACTGCATTGCTTAGTTAAGTGTCTGAATGTTTATATACAGTTAATGAACACAGAATCCACCAGTCTGTTGTTACTTTAAGCACATTTACTGCACAGTAGATGAAAGTTGCAAGTAAATCCCTCACCTTTTCAGATTTTCTGTAATTTGAATGTGCGGGTAGTTAGATGATTTTCTACTTTTTAATTTATTTTTAGGACTTTACATTATAAGTTAGCAATAATTTTTTTGTTCTCTTATAATATGTTCCCGTTGCAACGCACGGGCACGATACTAGTATATATATATAGAGGTTGGCTAATATCAAAATGTTTGTTCCGGAGCCGTGGTGCAACCAATTAGTTTTTTATTTTATTTTCAAAGTTCAAATGGTCGATCCAAACCGTTAGATGTGATCTTTATATTAAAATGTCCTTGGAGACCAAATTTTACATTTTTACAATTTTTTTACTATTTATTAAGTCACTTTTAAAATCGCTGATTTTAATAAGCAATGAAAAATTTCTAGATCATTGAAAACAACAATTTCAAAACAAGCTTAATAAATAGTAAAAAAATTTCAAAAAATGTGAAATTTCGTCTCCAAGCACATTTTAATATAGATTGAATGTTGAACGGTTTGGATCTACTGTTTGGATTTTGAAAATGTAAAAACTAAACCATTTGTTTCACGGCCTAGGAACAAATATTTTGATATTTGCCACTCACTATATATATATATATATAATTTTGCTATTGTACTTCGCGAAGTAAAACCAATATTTTACTTTACGCTCATATTCCCATTTTCAAAATCCAAAACGTCAATCCGACCGTTCAAGTTGTTCTCCATATTGAAATGTGCGTGGAGACCAAATTTTATATTTTTTGGAATTTTTTTACTATTTATTAAGCCACTTTGAAAATCGCTGATCCATTGGTCCAGAATTTTTTACTGTTTTTTACTGTTCACAATGGATCAGCAATTTTCAAAGTGGCTTAATAAATAGTAAAAAAATTCCAAAAAATGTAAAATTTGGTCTCCAAGAACATTTCAATATGGAGAACAACTTGAACGGTTCGGATCGACGATTTGGATTTTGGAAATGGGAGTATGAGCGTGAAGTAAAACTTCGTTTTACTTCGCAAAGTACAATAGCCCTACTATATATATATATTGGCTAATATCATAACGTTATAATTTCAGTGTAAGTTATAACAAGTCAGTTTTTGCGATTTCAAAGTCCAAACAATCGATCCGAACCGCTCAACATGATCTCCATATTAAAATGGCCTTGGAGACTAAATTTTATATTTTTTGGGTTTTTTTTACTATTTTTTTAGATCGGTACAAAATCACAGTTTTCAGATAATTATGGACCATCCAAATAGGTGATTGTACCTATCTAAATAATAGTAAAAAATCCCAAAAAATGTTCAATTGTTTAAACATAAGAAGAAATTGAATAAACTTATCCTATGGTAAATATGATTGTGCCATTGGCTAGAGCATTATTCAATGGTCGCATGGATATGTGAAACACGCAAAACGGACTTACGGTTTGGATTTTATAGCCAAGACAAGTTTGCTTGACTACGATCAACAAAAGTCAACTTCAGAAATGACTCATCTGGTTGGGAGTAGATGTTGACTGGCCAACATATGATGGTGTGAGGAGTAAACTTTGAGGAGTTTGGTCCATATATATGATCCGTAGATATTTATATGAGGTTTTTGAATGAAGCACTAGTCCAATGGCCCAACGGATTATTTTATTACCAATATATCCATCTATTATTCAAATGTCATGTATTGAATAGAAGGGGTAAGATGGTAATAGTAAATTTAGATGAGAGCATCCATTCACCTTCTCTCTCAACCCTCTCACTCTATCTTCTTCCTCCTTACACCTCCTCCCATTCTCCTCCTTGGCCGAATCACCGAGGGAGCCAACGGCCACTCGCCAGCTCCTAGTCCGCTGCCTTCCACCACTGGCTGCCACCACCTGCTGGGCGGCACCACCACCACTCTTGCTGTCGCCGACCACCACCACTAGGTCGATTGGCCTAGATAAGCTGCTTGCCTTATATTTGGTGTCTTTCTTCTCTTCTTTTCGTGCTCCGACATCTTTTCTTGGATCTATTTTTGAGATTTGTTTTGATCCTCTTTTGCTCATTTAATTGCTCTCATTTGAGTTGCTCATGTGTTGAGCATTTGCTTGTTCTTTTGATTCAATCATTGTTGAGATTGTGAGTCTACAAGCGAATTCTTGTTGGATTTGATTTTGGAGATATTGTAGTACAACTAGTATTGGAATCATCTTTCTCAATTAAACCTTAGGTGGATCAAGCTTTGAGTTTACCATTGTGGTAAGTTGGACAAGAAGGTAATAAGGGAGACTAAGGCGCAAGCATTTTCACGCTTTCGCTCCATTAATTTGGAGAGGTATTGCCTTGAATCCCTATGCTCGTCCATGTGTGTGACATGGATTATAAATTGCGTGTAGTTTGCTTTCTTTTTATAGTAAGATCGTACATGAATAGGCTAGAAAATTTTAAAATTGACACCTGTAGAGGTATGTACAACCCAACATTGAGAGGGTGAGAGAGATGTGAAACAGGTTTGTATAACTTGGATGAAACCCAGATGATATAATGGTTGCTGCTCCCTATCTCCTCCTAAATAGGCGTTTATGTTGATGTCGAAGGGAGTGATCATACAATTGAGAAATGAATCTCTCAATATCTTACAAAATTGGCAAAATTGAGCCTGTGAGTGGCCCGCCAGGAGAAGGCTGCAGCCTACCATCTGTCAAATATACGGCGCTTACCAAAATGGTCTTCTACGGTTCTGACTTCTGGCGGCCCATCGAGTCAGTGGTGGCGGCACACCAAAGTCTCAATCTGGAGCATTTGAGGAGTCTGTTTGCTTCAACTAGGTGGCGGCCTACCAGGATATAGTTGCAGCTGGCCAGGAGACTATTTTGGCTCTTTTTCTTCGTTTTCAAATCTCGACAATAACTTAATCTTTTTTATAATCTTAACTAAAATAAAGGTAAACTATGATAAATAAGAAAAAAATTGGTATGTTTTGCATCCGAAACGCTAGCCAAGTATATGTCTTTGAGGCCTATCAATAAAACAACTTGACCTAAGGTTTCATACTTAACTAGCTTCTTACGATCATCACCATTTGGTTCTTTCGTGAAAAAAGTGTAGCTAGTTTGGTTTTGTTTGGGATAAGGTTAGATTTGGAATCATTTCCAGGAACAACCAAAGCTGTTTCCAGATACCATGAAAGCAAAGACGCAGCATGCTTCTTTCTCAAAAGGATTTGAATTAGGCACCCTTAGGAAAATTTTATGTATATTTTCTTACAAATTACAAAATTATTATTATTTTATAAAATTCATAATATCATATTTATTCTTCTAAATATAAAAACTCACATTCTTCTAAATTTGAAAGCTCACGTACTAATTTAAAAACTCACATTCTTCTAAAATAAAATATGCAAGTGCTGAAAATAAATATGCCACTAGCCTAATTGATATTTTTGGGGTTTTTATGCAATAAGAGTGCTGAAAGTAAATATGCATAAATTTAAACTAGTCCTAATTGATATTTTTGGTGTTTTGTATGCAAATAAGATGCTAAAAATAAAATGCAGAAAAGTAAAGATACAATTGACCTAGTTCTAGTTATTATGTTAGACATCTAATGATAGCGCAAGAATTTCTCGAAAGGAGAATTCTTACTCTATCCCCGGCAACAGCACCAAAATGTTTGATGAGTCCAAATTGAACTACTAACTTTCAGTATAAATTAATGTAACTATTAACCCTAATTCTACTTGCGTTCATATCACAAGTGCTTAATCCTACCGTGTAGTATAATTGGGGTGTCGATTCACAGGATAGTGTATTAAATATCTAACTATCTCTACTAGTTCTAGGTTATAGGGGGGTTTAAAATCAGTTAGAAAACAGTTTGTAGTAATTTTGAAAATGGTTTTTAAAATGGTTTTTAAAATAATTTTTAGGGTTCAGTACCCTCAAAGTTAATGCGTGAAAAGAATGCAAGGTTTTTAAAATAGTGCATGATCCTAGACGTGTGTGTATTTGATTGAATATTATACATGGAAACTTGACCGGTCATGTAGGTGCTGTCTTTTCATGGTAGCGCATGACTGGGGTCATGTATTGATTAAATATGGAACTTGGAAACTTGACCGGTCATGTAGGCATTGTCTTTTCGTGGTAGCGAATGACTGAGGTAATGTATTGATTGAATATTGAAGTTGGAAACTTGACCGGTCATGTAGGCGCTGTCTTTTCGTGGTAGCACATGACCGGGGTCATGTAGGCACTATATTCGTGGTAAGCGCGTAATTTTTGTTATGTAGGTGCCATTAATTCATGAAAGTGCATAACAGAAATTGCGTAGGCACCGTATTCGTGGTAGCGTGTGATCCAGTTATGCAGGTGCTATTGATTCGTGGAAGCGCATCACTGAAGGCACGTAGGCGCTGTATTCGTGGTAAGCGCATGATTTTCAGGTTATGTGCATAACAGAAATTGTATAGGCGCCGTATTCATGGTAGCGCATGACCCGTAGTCGGATAAGTGTCGAATCTGGATCGCATGATAGAAATGTTAAAATAATTGCTTTACAAGAACATTTGTGCATTAAGATAGATTCATGATCATTGCATTTGGGTACCTATATCAGATCATATATATGCATGGGAAAAGATTGACTTTTGTTTCAGTGTTTCTCTTATGGTTGTTGTAGTTATTATTACTTTGTGTGTATTGTTTCCTTTATTTGGATGCGAGCATTTTATATTGTGAATTATTTATTTGGCTTGATGATTAGTGTTGCTCTTTTATTATTTGTGCTTGGTGCTATTTGGTTTATGTTGGTTGGGCCTTAGAATAACTCGACTGGAACTGAATACTGCACTTTGAGATTTTCAATCTCTTACATTTTCCACTTTGGTGGGTTCCAGGTACAAAGCGCAAGACAAAGAAACGAGACGTCAAATTCGAAGTTTGCGGAAGTGGCCACAATGATAAATATATTTTGTTTAAAATAAGTTTGTTATGGTATTTCGCTTGTATTTTATTATACCGTAACAAGTTTATACTCTATTTGGTTATACATGTATATTATGAAACTTAAAAGAAAGTTTTATCAAGTACTGTGGCTCTTGTCTTGTCATTGATAATGTATGCATATATGTGATGATGTGTAGGACAAATGAAACGCTTTGCGCTAATGAGCACGGCGGGTTGTCGGCCCTATTGTCGGAGTGTGACAACTAAAGTGGTATCAGAGCAAATATATACATATATTATCAATGGCATACCGCATATCTGATCTCGTCTTAGGTAAGATTTAGATTTTAAACGAATGCGCTTTTTACTTTCAATCGACACTCTTGATACTCGATACTATTTGGTGATGATAACGTATTATAAAAAATGCAGTGGAAGCGTGGTGTATATTGAGACTAACATCATGATATGTCTCCCGGCTCAAAGCGCACTAAGTGTATTCTTAAGGGGGGAGGATCATAGTGTCTCAGTATTTGAACCCGAGCCCTTACTTAGATATGTTCAAAGGACTGAACATTTTTTAAGGGGGGAGGAATTATAACATCCCAATTTTGTACATGTTGAAAATATATTTGATTTGGAATCAAAACTAGAAATACATAGGAAAATGTAATTAGAAATAGGTAATTGCAAAGTCCTTAACAAAATTTTGATTGATAGATTTTGTTAGTGTTAAAATCAGAAATATTGGAAATATGGAAATATTTATTTAAATTGACATTACGAAATGGTAAATTATTTATATATGTTAATTAATTCAATTATACTTGTTAAATATTTAGTCTAGTTTGAAGTATTTTAAAATTTATTGTAACATCATGTTAATTGAAAACATAATATTTACAAGTTAATTTATTTATAATAATATAAGGGTTTTAGTGTAAATTGAGTTTTCATTAGATAAGAAAGAAAATTAAATGAATTTAATTGATAAAAGGATGCATGTGGAGGACACATGTCACCACTATGACAACTATACATTTTGTCACCTAATTTCTCCACCGAGGAAACACTTCTTGGAAATTTGATGGAAAGGGTAGTTCGTCCGGAAAAGGAACAGAGCGGAGGAGGAAAAGAAAAGGAAAATTTTCAGGGACATTAAAATTGGAAAATAGGAGGAAAAATTGAGAGGGAAATTAGAGTGGAATAGAAAAGGAGAAATTGAGAGAGAAATGAAAATGGAAAAGAGGAAAAAGAGGAGAAAGTAGAGGCATCGGTAGCTCGACGTGGCCGGGAAATGAGAAAGTTGGAGAAGATGGCAACGTGTTGGGCTGCACAGTTGATTGCTTGTGTTCATGTGGTTGCTCTCGAACGACTCGATTGACTCAATTCCGAACAGTGAACTGAATTCGAGCCATGTCGTGGCCAACGTTAAAAGGTGCGAATTTCGAGTTATTACTAATTTTATTGATTGTTGATTGCTAGATTATAAGTGTTGATTTCGTTTGCTTGATTTGTTGATTGCTTGCTTATAATTGTTGATTTGGGTTGCTTGATTGTTATAGAGTAAGTACTGATCAATTATTGGGTAACGGTTCATGTTTGCAAGGCATGCATAATTAACATAGCATATTGGTATTGACCAAATATAAAGGGATTGCACTGGAATTGACATGAATGGGTTGCACTAGAATTAGTAGATGTTTTAATAACAGCCTCGTTAATTTGTTAATCAAACCAGTTGGTATGGTGACAAACTATAGATGTAGAACTTAAGTCCGGTATTTGGTGGTTCCCGTATCAATTCTTGAGACTAGACATGTCATGATTTTAATCATTTGGTTTAATATTATTTGAAACATGATTTGGTTTGCTTGATTGCTATTGTCTTGATTATTGCTGGTTGATTTCTAGCTATTTGTCATACTATAGATATTTGTTATAGTTTTAAATTGTATGATATGAATGCATGAAATGTCTTAGGAAACATGATCATTGACGCGGTGCGTGTTGAAGACATATCCGATTCAGATTCGGATGTAAATGATGGCCACAACAGATCCATTCCAATCAAAGAGTTGTATGTACAACTTGAAATTCTGATCCACATAAATTAAATGGCATGGGACGGTCTTCTAAAAGAATTACACAGTTTTTATGATGGATGATAACTAAGAGTTGAATGGCGGTCTTCTAGGAAATAAATGAGCAGCTTAAATACTTTGACTGCTTGGGAGATTGAAGGAGTTTTATTAAACAGTCAAAACAGTAGTTAAAGTCTCGTTGATTTTCTAAACTTAGATTTATTATTATTTCTTGTTTTGCATTTCCGAGGAGAGTATCATTTATCTCTTCTTCTTCTTTTCTTTTACTTTAAATATGTAAGCAAAGCTCCCTGTCAAAGCAGCGTTATTTGAATAGAAAATTGTGTGTTTGTTTGAGTTATTTGTGAGCAATACCCTTTGTCTCTTACCATAAAACCGAGTACTTGAGCTTAACGGGCAAGACAGTATCGGGACCGCCTTGCGTCAATTGGTATCAGAGCGAGGTTCGACAACCACCTTTGCGCTTGCGTGAAGTTGTATCCCCGACAATCACCCCGTTCGGCAATCATTTACATCACCGACAGTTCGACACCGCCATCAACAACCTCATGGCCGACCCTAACCTTCTCGCTGTTCTAGATCGTATGCAACAAAACCATGCCGAAACTATGCAAGTCCTCACTAATCTTGTGGCACGCCTTACTCCCACCGACAATCCACAAAATCCACAAAATCCACATATTAACAATCATGGAACTCTACAAAACCGAGAATCCAAGTGGGATGTCGGCCTCCGAGTTGAAATTCCAGATTACTCGGGCAGTTTAAATCCCGAAGAGTATCTTGACTGGATGAATAAAGTTGAAGAAGTTTTTGAGCTCAAAGAAATCCCTCCAGACAAACAAGTGCCATTGGTGACAATCCGGTTCCGGGATAGGGCAGCAGCATGGTGGCAATCATTCAAATATCGCCGCTATCTCGACAGCCTTCCCCCTCTCAACGATTGGCTCGACTTGAAGCGTGAGATGAACTGTGAGTTTCTCCCTCTTAACTACCGCCAAACACTTTTCCAGCAATTTCAATCTCTCTCTCAAGGTGCAAAAAGTGTGGAGGAATACACTCTTGAGTTTTATAAACTGGAGGCACGGAACCAAATCAATGAAACCGAAGATTTGAGGGTTGCGCGATATTTGCACGGCCTTCGAATGAATATTCAGGATATGCTGGTGGTTCACACTTTCATCAATGTGGGCGAAGCTCAATCCAAGGCGAAAGCCGTCGAAAAATAGCTCGCAAAAAGCCGCACCTTTAACCGTGGTAATAATTCTTCTACCAACTCTAACTCTTCTCATTTTCGCCCCACTCCAAACAACACCACAAATTCCAACCGACCTCAATTACTTCCACCTCCACTTAAACCAAAACAAATTATTCCGGAAAGCTCTAAGGCCAACATCCGCTGCCACAATTGCCGTGAAATGGGCCATTATGCAAGAGAATGTCCAAAGGTTCGACCTCATTTATATGCCAACGAGGGTTTTGAGGAAGAGGAAGGGTGGAATGATGACGGGGATGAAGAGGAAGAAATTCATGAGGTGAATCCTGAAGATCTCACGGCCGAAAGCTTAGTTATGAGAAGGCTTTTCTTGGGGCCGAAATCAACAGAAGATTGGAAGCGGCATGCCATTTTTAAAACTATGTGTGTTATTGAGAACAAGAAGTGTGTCGTGATAATTGACTCGGGAAGTTGGGAAAATATGATCTCGGAGGAGGCGGTAAGAAAACTTAACCTTAGCACCACCAACCATATGAATCCATACAAACTCGGGTGGGTGAACAAAGGAGCCGAAATCCAAGTCAGCAAAAGATGTCATTTTAAACTCACACTCGGGCCACTTTACACTGCCACTATTTATGCCGATGTGGTTCCAATGGATGCGTCGCATCTGATTCTCGGGCGACCTTGGCAATATGACAATCAAGCCGTCTATGATGGAAGGAAGCACACGTATACCATTCAAGTTGGTCCAAAAAAGGTACGCATAAATCCAGTTCAAGAAGAGGCAAAAGAAACAAATATAGTGTTTTGTGTAGCTGACCTACCCGATAGGTTATGCACTTGCAACTAACCTATTTATTGTGTATGAAGGTTTATAAATTTTAAACGTTAAAAGTGTATGCAACATCGAAATATCCTATACCTAAAATACACAACACTACCCCACATGTGGCATAGATTTATCCCACAGCTACTTCTCATGCGGCACTGTTACTACCCCGTAGGACGTGCTAGATTTCTGTGTACGTTATTTGAAGGGTTTTCCGATCTTGCGATCAGTTTGGGCTAACAGTTCATAGTATTATAAGTATGCAATTAAATTTCTCACACAAATATAATTGTTCATAGCCTATTCTACCCCTCAATTAATTATCCCAAAGACTCTACCAAAACTAGGTACCTCCTAATACAATTCAAGTTACCAATTTACTCAACCCTGCCAAGTTAGCCGAAGTGTTGCATGTACTTGCATGCATTTCCCACTCACACTAGAAATGCAACGAAATCATACACCTATTGGTATGACGAGGGTCACTGACATATAGTAGACAGAACTATGTATGCAAGGGTATTTTAAAAAGGGTTCAAACAATAAAATAAACACAAAACATAAACATATATTAAAACATAACTTAGAATTCGATTACAACTCTCACCTCAGAGATGAGAGAATTAGCTACTCATGGCCATAGCAAAATAAAAGTAATATAATAAACAGAACATAAATTACAACCCAACTCAACAATACACAAAGTCTCAGGGCTTTGTTCGACATTCTAAGTCAGAAAGAAGGCGTGGGCCACTGATCTCCATTCTGAAATTTAATTTAGTTATTATATTTTTTTTCAGGTTATAACATCCTTAATCAAGAATATACAATAAATTAACCAGTTCAAACTCACCTTTGAAAAAAAAATAATAAAATGCTTTAGTAAAATTAGCAAGGCGGCTTGTCAGTAGGGGGAGGCAGCATTTTTGCGTCTGTACTATTACCATCCTTTGTTATAAACACAGTATCCATTCCCCAAATTGCATGTGTTTCATAGTGACAGTGCATGAACCAAACACCTAATTAATTGTAAAACCAAAATATGTTCAGGATTAGTGTCTAAAAAACATTCAAAACAACAATTTGTAACAATAAATAATCTACTATTTGATTAATTTTGCTGATCTAATTAATTAGTCGGGATCAACCATCTAGCCAAATTTTGCTAAACTGATCGTTCTCATTGTAGTTGTGTAACACCTTTGATTGTCAAAATTAAATCAATTAAAAGATTTAATAAATTTGATATTTAAAAGAAGGAAAAGGAAAAAGAATAAGCTCACCCGGATTAACTGCCCTAAAGCGGATAGTTGCCCAACCGTTCATCGGCACACCCAAAGTGTTCTGATATGGCGGATCAACCAAGTTGTAACTCAGAGGATCTGTTGTGTTGTCAAAGTTGCCGGTTCCTCTTCCAATGACATAGAAGTTGTGGCCATGCAAGTGTATTGGATGGGTAACCTGTCCGTCTACTTGGTTAGTGCCCTGAAACACAATCTCCATAGTCGTGTTATACTCTAGCTCTTTAACTTTTGTCGATTTATCAACAAATTTTGCATTCTCTTGATGTTCTGAATCAGTAAAATTGAAGAAGAGTGGTGGTTGGTCAGGGAAGTCAGTGGTGTACACACCGGCAATGGAATTATAATATGCATCTAGCACATCAATTTTCGGGTCTTGGAAACTAGCATTGTTCATACTGACAGCAAACCTAGTCCCGTTTGGACCCTCACATGAGCTGTTAGGGCACAATTGAAAATTCGAAGATATCGTGATATACATTTTGACATCAACAGTTTGGGGTATGATAGCTGGGTGATCTGAGCTGGCCAGCGCGCGAAGACCGCTAGTGAACGCAGTTGATGCAATAGTGTCATTGTGGTATGGTAAGGAGGTGAAAACCGGTGTTCTTGATGGCGAGAAATGATTAGTTTTGTATTCTAAAATAGCTACAGTGTCATTCCAATCTCTAGAGGCTTTAGAACTTCCATCAAAGTATAGAGCCGCAATCATGTAATAACGAAATGGGGAAGAAGAGTTTTGGAATTGATTGGCTTGTAAGAGGAGGTCCATCGTTTGGTCCGGGGTGATCATGATAAATTTAGTTACGTAAGGCTTCGTATAGCTGGCGTCGGTTCCAACCATCGTTACATTGTGGCCGGAAACCCCAAAAAAGAACGCATTTTCCATGGCTGCATTTATTACACGGAGGAGGTACATTTTGCCTTGTTCGATTTGTACCTTAAAAGTTTCTGCAACAAAAATAAAATAAAAAATATATGTAGTTAGACCACAATATATTTGAAAAAAAAATAATAAATTTGGTTGCTAATTTTTTTTAATTGATAAAGTGACAAACATTGTCAAAGAGAATTTCCATCTTGTGAAGCATTAACAACTTGCATTATAAAAACAACTTCCTATATCGGGAACAATAAATTACCATTTGCTGAGCATGGCATGAAGTCACCAGGCTGTCCATTGATTGTGTTGGCATCAGACAGGTCGAAAAAAGTACCAGACTCCATTGCAGTTTGGTACACATCTGTTATGTTTTTGTTCCACCACTCTCCAAGAATTAGCGTGAATTCTTTATGGGGTTTGCGGAAAGGGAAGGTGGTTCCGAGCCTCGGGTGAATAACAATAGCACCGTGAACAGTAGCACGATCAAATTCGCTATGTGCGTGCCACCAGAGCGTGCCTTCTTCTTCTGTAAGTCGGATCCGTTGTGTGTAGTTGGCTCTTGGCTGGATAGGGCACTGAGTAATGTATTCCGGTCCATCTGACCACGGGTCCCTCGGCTGGATTACGCCATGCCTATATGTAGAAATTAGATGATTACATGTTAGTCTTGCATGGATTGAAATCATTCCTTAATTAATAGTGCAAAAGACAGATTCTTTATGTATGTACTACGTGTGTATAGTACCAGTGGATGGTGATGTTCTTGTTCCCTCTATTGAAGACCTTGACATAGACTGTGTCGCCTTTGCGAGCAGAGATAGTGGGTCCCGGATATGATCCATTGACAGTTAGAATGCTCTTTGTATTATTGCAGAGCCGGGTGTAGGTAGCTTCTTGAATCTGTTTAAGGGAAATACCAAAAAAGTAAATATATATATATCAAGTTACAAGTTCATAGTTTGGTTTCGTTGTAAATAAATTTTATTTTGAAATTTAGTGCAATTTAATTTTTCAAAACCTTTTGTATAGTTCAACCCCCTCAATGTATAGCAAATGTTTAGTTGTAGCCTAGTGGTTAGAGCTTTATTTTGTGGTTGAGAGGATTTGGTTCAAATCCCACTCTCACCACATTGAATTTTCAGCCACCCCTATCATAATTTTCTAGTTTCACCCTTGAGTGGAAGTATTTAAAAGGTTCAAAGCGCAGTTTTTATACATTACATATCAAGTGTTTATACCAAGCGTATGAAATCTTTAAACCTAACATATCAAGAAGAAAAAATAATCAATGATACAAATATAACTCAAAAGTACTTTATAATGGATCTCATTTGAACGAGAAAATCGATTAGAAAACGTTTGTAGTTTTAGATTCGCAAAATTTCCTTATAGATCATTGAAAACATGAACGAGATTGATCAGAGAAAAAATGAATGGTGAAAGAATTTCTTTTTTGACTTGGAATATATTGAAAAAAGATAGTTAGTAGTTGAACTAGTTGAAGGGAGATGGATGCTTGAGGGGCATAACCTTTTCTGGTGATCATAGAAAAGCGTGACTTTTTTATCTGAGTGAGCTAGTAGATATCAAGTCCAGTAGGTTGGCACTGGCAATGACAAAATAATATATAGAAAAAGAAAAGAGATAAAGAAAGAGCAAGCAACGTTACATGTAGACATTTTTAAGAGGCTATTTAGACTTTACAAACCGAGATATGGATCAATAATATTGACCAATCCATACTTTGCAAAATACGTACCATAACCTCACTCGTTCCTTTAACGCAAGTATTTTGCCTTGATCTAGGGGTGAAAATGGAGCGAATTCGGAGTGGATAATGTTAGTATCAAATTCGTATCCGAATATGAATATAAATAGTAAATAGATGTCAAAATTTAAAACTAAATCCGCCCTAAACAAATACAGATATAGAGTGGATAACTTGCGGATACAGAGTCAAATACGAAAGAAATAATAGTCAGATAATTGAGTATTATGAACTGTAAGATACAAATTGTAATTAACAAAATTTAAATATGAAAAAGAAAAATTACTTTCCGGACCTATCTTTTTCTAAATTCTAAATAAATAAAAGTCAATAAACATAAATTTGTAAGATGCTAATATAACTTTAACATTCCTGATAATTAAGAAATAAAGGTGGATAGAATTCGGAAAGAATTGCCCACAAGTAATCCGCCATTCATGAGCTCCGGTCGGTTTTTTAAATTAGTCCCACAATGTATTGTCTAAGGTAAAGCCTATATATAATGGAACCTACTCTCAACTCCAACATTCACGTGATGAGTTGGCCCCACAGGGAAATCACTCACAACAAAAGTTGCCTTTTGGTAAGACAAGCGGATTATAAAATTTAGCAGAGAAATCACTTACAACAAATGTATGGTGATGAATCTTGGCCTCACAGGGAATGGAGAACATACAAGATAGCATTACACCGACGACTATTGGCAAAAGCTTACTAAAAAACATGGTGCTTGAAAATTAAAAATAAACGAAAAGCAATATTGCTCAATATTTTATTGGGTCGTTTCCTTCCTCTGAGGAGACTGTTAGAGCAGTAGTCATATGTTAATTTGGTTTAGTGAGCTTTGGAGAACATGCATCGATGCTTTTTATAGGAAGATTTTATTTTATTTTTTGAAAACGAAGAAAACGGGTTAACTCTCTATTTTTGAATATAGGAACAAAATTAGAAACCTTCGCGTTCCCATTGTCCCAAAAACATTACTATCAAGTATGGTGGCCCACTGATAGGGGTGTAAACGGATCAAATAAACCAAAGAATCTTGCTGGTCTAGAATACTAATTAAAAGGAAAACAACGAAAAAGAATTCTTAGATAATAGAGGAATAGGAGATTGGAGAGGAGAATAAAGAGAATAAGAAGTAGATATGGGGGAATATGCAGGATTTAGACTATAGTAGAGTGGAATAGAGAGGGTTTAGACTAGAGTAGATAAGAATAGAAGATTATTTTCTAGTATAATGTTTTTTTTCTAAGCTGGAATAGAACCGGATTAGAGGCATAATTCCTGGATTAGGTGCGAACCTTATTCTAACATTTCTAGAGCTCTCATACCATAAAACATTTCATAAAAGAGAGGATATTGTATTGATCTTGTGTGTTTTTATTACCTTATTCTTGTATGTTTCGCTTTGGGGAGGGGGGACGTAATAGAGGAACACATAGATTGTATTGGATATATTACTGGGTGTAAATTGTAGGAGTTTTTTTTTTTTTTTTTTAAAGGCAAAGCCCATTTCATTGATATGAAATTATAATTACATAGTCTGACCAAAAACGGAAACAAGCCCACTGATAAATTAAGGGATCTAAGCAAGATCTAAACAACCAAGTAGTGGTGGTAGGTAGGAGATATTTAGTGAAGTTGTTTAGGATTAATCATAGTACTCAAACCTATTTATAGGTGTCAATGTCAATGTATAAAAAACACATGATCAATACAATATCCTCTCTTTTATGAAATGTTTTATTAGACCAAAGAATCTTGCTGGTTCTTGTACCATATTTCATCGCTGGTTTGCAAGAGCAACTACGATTTTTAATATATTCGGTGGATTCACAAGCTCCGTGGGAGAAGAAGTAGAAGCAATGGGACTGGAAATTGGGATTGAGAAAAGAAATCGGGTGTTAATTCTTATGGATAAACAGATATTCGAAAACTTAAAATATATGGATATAAATAATTATCCGTAATCGTATGTGTACCTGATTCTAAAATCAAAACTGTATCTGTATCTGCTTAAATTATAGATGTATCCGAATCCGTATCCGCAAACTATCTATATCCGAATATCCGAATCCGCAAAAGTTTAGATACAGATCCAGATGCGAACAAATAATATTCGATCCGTTTGCACCCCTACCCATTGGCCGTTGGTTGTTAATTTTATAACTATATTTTATGTACACCTACTTGAAGAATTTTTTTTTATATATTGTAATAAATAAAATGCGTCAGCTGTACTATTATGACTATGGACTCAGATTTTGATATACCCTTTTCCTTGCAAATATGGATAATAATGATTAGTGTAAAGTTGTGTAAATAAAGCAACCTTTTGTCTGCACACGCATCATCATACATAGAAAATTTAATTAAAAATCTGCACACGCATTATGACTTGTGAGTAATTAATGTTTGTTTGATTGGTTACGGGAGGTCACAATGACATATAGTAGTACCTCACCATTGAAACAATGTCGTCAATTAATTAGTCATTCCCTATTAAAATTCTATTACTATTCCGCGTGTATTATCAATTAATTAGTAATTAACTCTCTATCATACTTGTTTTAGTGGTTACTTTTGACTGTTATATACTGATAAAATATTGCTTTAAGTTTTTCACATTAATGTATTATTCACATTAATGTATTAGACTTGAATTCTCTTTGAAATAAGCATTAGGAGAGGCCATTAACTTTCTAGATGCTAACATGACATCATTATTAATTTTTTTTCTCATGAAGATATGGGTATTATTTGCAAAATTATTAAAATTAGTTATATGCTAATTGCATCCAAGTTTGTCATCTCCAAGCAACATTGTGATGTGAATAAGGAGCAAAATTGTCAATCAAAATTTCTCAAGATTATATATTTGATCTTAAGAAATGTAACTGAAAATAAATATCTGTAAATTAGTTTACTTTTCTTTGATTTAGATACCTACAATATTACATGTCTACTGAAACACTATTTAAATTTTCAAAATGATATTATATAGTCTTGTGATTTTTATAATCACATTTGTTTTTCAATTTTATTGATGTCATGTTTTTTTTTTTTTATAAATGTCATGTTATTTTAGCTTTCCGAAATTTGTTTATAATTTCAACCACCGTTGGTGATTTTCATAAGGATTCCAAAGTTGTAAATAACATTGCTTATATTTTTGTTAATGAGATTAATTTGTTTGTAAATTAAACTTTTCTTTAATTAAAAATTAAGATTATTTATATGAAAGGATTGACATATTTTAAAATAAGCGGTTGCAGTGCAGAACAATTTTTATTTTTATGATAGTCGTTCCTGTAGGATTAATAAAAAAATATATGTTCACTACATACACTAAGAATATATATAAAATATTATAACATACATCATTCATGTAATAGGCCTTTAATACTGTCACTTGATTTATCCAGATAGAACTGTTTAAATTTTGGGCATGCTTCAGTCTGTTTATCTAGCTCCAGAACTTACCTAAACCAAAATATAAAAAAAAAAATTCCGAACTTACCTTTATTTTCACTTGACTAATTTGTAGCCGAAACTTTTATTAATAACATTAAATGATAATCAATTAAAAAAGATGACATCAGTTTTTGAAAAATTCTAGAAACAACATTTTCCTTGAATTATTCAGGGAAATACATACAATTGAATCATTCAACTGAACTTTGTTTGTTTCCTATTAAAATATTATAATATTTTACATTTAATTCAAACATTCCACTCAACTTTTGTTTGTTTCTGCTGTAGTCAAACATCTCGACTCACATTTTTGTTTTTTTCCTATTAAAATATTATTAGTTTAAATTTAACCTGATACGTCCTATTTCGGAGAGTAGGCCGTATGTTGTGAAATTTCTAGGTTGGGCTCATCCTGTTTCGGGATGACAGGTCGAGAAGAGAATGAGTTTGACACTCGGGATGGTTTAAGAGATATTTGCACTCTGACCTATGCGATATCTCTCTTAGCTAAAATTTTGACCCCTATTTAATGGGCCTTCTAGCCTTACATAGGCCGTCCCATAACCGCTATCCCGTGTGGTTATGGAAAATTGGGCGGTTATCTTAACCGTGCCAGCGGTTATCCCGCACGAAGGCGGTGTAAGCCGGTTTCGGGCTGAGCCCGTATCTATTGAGGATTTTTGTTGGGCCTTGCATTGATGGATCTCGGGCTTTCATTGTGATTCCGAGTTGGACTCTCGAGGAGGTCCGAATCCCGGTTCTTTCATGCCCCCTGTAGTGTTTTAAGGGTCTTGAGAACATGGCCCTATCATTAGCTATGTTTAAGGAGAACTTATTCCTATGTTAGTTTGACGAGGATGGCCCAGAGATAAGTTGTGCAACGTTGTATATGTTAGTCATGTATTGTTGTGTCGTATGTTTATCTCGGGATTTTTTAGGAATTAGTTTGTGTGCGAGTTAATGCATTTTTTTTTGTGTGGAAAAAAATTATGCTTGCCTGGTTGATCCCCCGAGTACGGAGCATCTCGGTTGACTGGGGAGCGTGTTATTTTTAATAAAGTAGAGAAAAAGTGATGACATGGAAAAGGCATAAATAATATCTATATAAATTTTTAAGATTAAGTACATCGAAATGTAATGTCGGGTTCAGTTACTATTAAGGATCTTGAAATACAACATGGATAAAAAGAAAACGCCTGCCTTCCGAATTTTGTCTATCTCATGTAATAGGACATGACTAAAAAGAAAACGCCTACCTTCCGAATTTTGTCCATCTCATGTAATAGGACATGACTGAATGTCGATGTCCGTGAGATGGAGAATCAAATCGGAGCCGGTTAAGCCACGAGCTCATTTTCGGAATCCTCGAAGTGATCATTCCACTCGAGCTCGTCCGGGGTAGCTGTACTTAGCGTAGGTCCACCGGGGAAAGCCTTTCTACAACTGGGGCATTTCCAAAATTACGGTGGACATCGGAACGGCCTTTGATTTTATCATGGTAAAAATGGTATCATTCATAACACTCCTGACATTTAACCATCTCGTTCTTGGTTCCTTATTCTTGACAGCCTTCGCACCAATGGTACGTCGGTGCCGAGGAAGCGGGATCGTGAACGGGAGAATCGTCGTTGAGGATGAATGGTTCTATGTCGACCTCGATATCTGAGGTCATGGTAGGCCCAGACGCCAACTTAGCGTCAATGAAGTCATGGATTTGAAGGGCTTCATACTGGAGCATCCAATCTAAGTCGGTCGGGGATAGGTCTTGTAATAACGTCCATTTTTCTCCAGAGAAGAGGATTTGCTGCGGGTTTAATCACGGCGTTTAATCATTCATCTTTTTTTCAATCATCAGATTGTGAAAGTTTAATTACGGCGTTTGTTAGCAAACGAACCTCTCCTCCATGGATTTGTTTCCATCATCAGATTGTGAATGTTTTAATCAAAACTTTTTTTTAGCAAATGAACCTTTCCTCCATGGATGTAAGACCTAGACTTCAAAGGAGAGGTTCCTTTGTTGACAAAAGTTGTGAATAACTTTGAAAGAAGTAGGCTGGAACTATGGTGAGCTATAAGACTGGACATTTCCATTCACATAGTTGAAAATAGAAGTAGAGTTCATAGTTCATACACAGTCCACACAAAATTAATCTAAGTTGTTTTTATCCAAAATCTGTATGTATATATAAATTGTTTCAAATTTGTATAAATTAGCTTCTTTTATGTTTCTTTAATGGTCAGAATTAAAACACATTGATGCTATCTAGCAAGCACATTATTAAAAAAATTAAGAACAAATCGTACACGGTTATTAAATAATAACCGTGTATAAATCCTGTAAACGTCTTTGTAAGTTAGACACGGTTTGTTTAGGAACCGTGTTGTACATTATACATGGTCTATTCTATATAACCGTGTTAAAATAGTAATTATGGTTTTTTTAATTCGCACCTCTCCGATCATTACCTTGTCTTTTAATTTCCACCGCCCATCTGTCTAATCAAATGACTCTCTCTTCAATCCTCTCTCTTAGGGTTTTGGCCTTGCTCTCCTTGAAAGCTTTCTATAGAAACCAAAACCACTTTCATTCCAAAATCTGACCCATTTTTCGTCAGTAGGGAAGATTCGAAGTAGGAGGTCAAGACGAAGCATGGAGGACACAAAACATATATTTCATCCTTCTTTTTTAGTCATTTTGTGTTTGATCTCCGTTATCGTCGTGGATGCGAGGTAGGAGGACTCAGAGGCTGTAACGTTCCGTCACGTTCGGAAAAATAAAATTAAGTCATTAGGTAATGGATTAATTTAGTTACACTATTAAATTAATTAAGAAACCCAAACCAAATTTAATTTATTTGGTTAAGGAGAATATAACTAAATTAATTAAGAAGCCCAAGCAAAAAGTGAAAGCCTAGCCCACAATTCCAAGCCCAATTCCCTAATTAATTTACTAAACCTAATAACCCCTATTTAAACACCGCCCCCCCCCCCCCCCCCCAACAAATTCCCCCCCACAGCCGACACACTCCCTCTCACAAAAAAAAAAAATATATATACTAAACCCTTAACTACTCATCTCCTTCCGTCGGCTTCAAGGTAACCATTTATTTTCAAACTAATTAGATTATTATCTCTTACTATTGAGTAAATTAATAATAAATCCATCAAATAAACAAAGACCTAAGGAACGTTTATTATTCTCTGTAGTATTTTGTTTCTTTTTTTTTGTTTTGTTTCTTCTCCACAAAAATAAAATAATAAATCCAAGGCATAAATGATGTATAACATCTATACGGCTTGGTTTGATTCTTGTTCTTTCTTATATTTTGATCTTTTCATAATCCGACCTATAACTGGTGCAAGACACCTACACGGGTCATGTTACGATGACAACTCCAAAGGGAACCTTAGATGTTCCAATAGTTGAAGTAACAATAACTTTGAATCTTATACAATGATTCTATTAATTCTTTCCAGCAATTCATTTCTCTTTTCAATTAAAAATGATTAGTTTTACAAATATATATAGATGATATTATAATTCATTTACTTCATTTCAATTAAGTCGTACGAATTAAACTCCAGCAAGTATATGAACTTCTTTCTTAATTATATTTTAAGGTAGATGACCAAATAAATAAATAACTAGAACATGATGGATATTACAATATAATAATTTCCTTTAAAAATCTACTTTCCATATTTTTCAATTGAAATTCGGATTCTTTCCTTGTTTGTTAATTCATTTTCTTTACTTAGGCACAGTTACCCTATTTTGAGAAATATATATGCTTACAACAAATGAAGATTCATTTCTAAATCTGTCGTTCAATTAATTCAAAGGTCCAGATATTTTATTAGAAATAGATATTCATATAAATAATAAGATTCCTTCCTAGATTGATCATACATTCTAAAGTTTCAGATTTCATTAGATACTTACCTCATTTTATCTCAACCGAATTTAATCTTTATTAAGTTATTTAAACTTAATTTACGCATTCAATTATTATACTATATTTGTTCTTTTGGTTTCATTACTTGTCTCAACCGAATTTAATATACTCATTTATTAACCATTCATTAATAGAGTTAAGTTTCCTATATTAAATAAACCCTATTAAGATATTTAAACCTTATTTATTTTTCTTTCGTTCCTGTCTCAACCAAAACTACTAGACCATCTTTATTGAACAATTCATTTATAAGAATTAAGCTTTCTAGTTTGAATAACTTTTTATTTTATATGTTGCCCACGTAATTAAATTGGTTAGAATATCTAGTGACTAGGTTCTATTAATACTTCGATTTAATTAGTCGACTTTTTTTTGAATTTTAATGATTCCTTTTCATGAGCCTTTATTTTTCTTCTAAGAATTATAGTAAGTATTTACTTTCGGTTCTTTATTATTCTTCTAAGAATCTTAATAAGTCATTGTTTTCAGTTAGAGTATCTAGTTAGCTTTTCAATTCTAATGATTTCTTATTTTCTTTTATTTATCTTTTATCACGTAACATAGACTTTATAAATTACAAATACTTTGAATACTTTAAATAGTAAACAAAGAACTCTAGTATAATTAATAAGAAGTACTAACTTAAAGGTAATATATATATATATATATATATCGTTCAGGTCCGAACTCTGGAGTTCTAGAAGATCTCGAGACGTCTAACGACTTCCCTACGACCACAGGTGCGGGTTTCTTGGACTTTATAAAATTGTATTACTTGTATGTTGTCATTCAACTGTTTATTATTGCATTAGTTGAATTTATGCATGTTGTTTTCGAACCATTCGTATAACTTGAGTAGAACATAAGTAAATTGCATAAAATGATAGGATTCATATATGACCAGTAAATTTGCATGAGTAGGATGTGTTGAGCATGGCATTAATTGTATGATTTCATGATTATATGTGAAGTGAACGGATAATGAAAGTGAACAGGGGCCAATATGCTTGCATATTGGGATGTATACATTGGGTCTAGTGTTCGACTGGACCCCTAACGTGACTGTAGGCGAAAGCGGTCCTGTCACGGGTCAAGATCTAGCGTAGGGTGGACTCCCCGTCTAGTGACACAGCCTCTCGCTATTGGTTGGACTTCCCAGCGAGTTAGCGGCCTTTCCAATGTTGGTTGGACTTCCCATTGGTTTGGCGAGTAAATAGTTAATTACGGAAAGTGAAAATAATATGAAAGTAGACGTAATAGAAATATATGCATTGCATTAGAGAATACATATGCATTTTATTTCTTATCATATTTGTGAGAATAATGTAAATGTTTTATCAGCTCTGGGCTGGAACTAAATCCTGCACTGAGAGAAGGTTCGATTTCTCACCCGTTCCACTTTTATGTGGGTTCCAGGTAACGAAGAGGAAGGATTCGAGCAAGTACAAGAGTGAGACCAAGCGGGAAGGTTTATGATTAATTGCCCCATGTTGTTTAGTTTTATTTCCATGATTCAATAATTGATACATTGTGCAGGCATGACAGTGTTGTGTTACTAGCCATGTCTGTCGTAATCGTTTGTTAAACTCTTTTGATTATGAAATAAATGTGGCTTTATTTATATTGTTATTGATAATGTATGTGATGTGCATACGCCTTACGTAGCAATATGTGGCGGGTTGTCTCGGGGTGTGACAGAGGCCAACCTAATTGCTCGTTAGGAGGCTAAAACGAAGCGAAGAAAAATGCAAAACGACAGATTTCTTTCAAGGTGGACTATTGATTCTCCGATTGCTCTTTGAGAGGGAGTAGTTTCTCCTCCTCCAGTATCTAACGGGGTAATCTTTTAATTTTTGTGTTAATCATTTAATTTCTATTTTAATCAACTAAATCTCGATTAGGCTTGAAAATGATTATTGCCACACTAAAAATTATCAAAATTTATGTAAAGTTCTTAATGTTACTTTGCAAATTATGATAGATAATGATGAAGACAATGATTGATCATAGCCATGCCGAGAATCTCAAATTCTGAGCTCAAAGTTTGTGTACATGTTCTTAAAAGTTCTTTAGTTATGTTTTATTATGCACATTGCAATAACATGTTTTATATGAAATAAGTTCCATTGAAATGGGGTCACAAACTGATTTTGAAAGTTAAAACATGTTCTAAAAATTAAATTATGTTTCATAGCCAAGTTTTCGGTACTATATGATAGTATATGAAAGGTATGTGACAGTGCATTCTTGTTTAATCTCTTACACAAACTCACTTGGAAATAAGTTGTGCTTTGTTAAAGAGTTTAAACAACAACGTAAGTACACTGTCACATGACCATTCATACACTGCCGAAAACTTGGCTTTAAATTATGATATAATTTTTAGAAAATGTTTTATCATTTCAAAATCATTTATTCCATATAAAACATGTTCATGTAAGATATATATGTACAGAGTATAACTAAGGTGCTCTTAAGCTCACCAAGCTCCTTTGTGAGCTTAACTCAAAAACATATCGGATTGATTTCAAACAATGCATTCAAACCATTCAAACTGATCTACTTCATGAGTGATGCATTTACATGTCAAATTTTTAAATTTTTGAACTAATTTAGTATGAAGTCAAGAGGTAAAAAAAAAATGATTTATAAGTTCATTTTAATGAGTTCATTTTTCATCATTTTTTGACTACTTGACTTTATACTAAACTAGTTCGAAAAATTATAAATTTAACATGTAAATGCATCACTCGTGAAGTAGACCGGTTTCAACGGTTTGGATGTGTTGTTTGAAGACAATCCAATAGATTTTTGAGTTAAGTTCACAAAAAGGCTTGGTGAGCTTAAGAACACCCTAGTTCTACTCTATATGTATATGTATTTATGATGGATATTTGTTTAATTATGGATGTATATCAGTATATGTATGTTAAATTAATGTTGAATTAATATATTAATTATTTTTGCTTGTTGAATGTTGAATAAATACGATTGATTTATGTATGCTGTGATGTTGAATATTTATTGAATTATCTATGTGTAATATTGTATGTATAATGGCTAGCAAATATGGGAGCTAGCCAATTATAAATTGTTTAAAAAAAATCAAAACATACACGGTTCTAAATAACAAAACATGTATGGTTGCCAAAATCAAACACTGATGCCTTGTAGAAACCGTGTATATAACACTTATTAGTATACACAGTTACTTTGACCGTGTAGAAATTACCATTTTTAGCGCCTTTTTCTGGGGGACTTGACACGGTTCATTTCTATTAATCGTGTTTGTCAGTAATATGTATAGAACCGTGTGTCATTAGCTTTTCGGACTGTGTATAGTCGCATTTTGTATTCTAGTGTCACATGACCTATAGTAGTACCTCACCATTAACTTGCTTGTCTTCAATTGATATTTTCTTTCTTTTTTCATGGATGCCCCACACCTTTTTGTGTGTGTTACATATTTTTCCCGTTTCCTTTTTTCTTTTATATCACCTGGCACCCGCACGCTAATTCTCCTCTTTTGAATGTTTCGTCCAGAATTAAAATTGATTTGTATTTCAGCTAAAGGTATATTGTACTATAACTACAGCTAAAAAAAGACGAACCAACAAACCTGTAGGGGTAAATGTGGTTGTCAAATTTGACCTGAAATATATAGAAATTCACTTGTTCAAAGAGTTGAATTTCACCTTAAATTAATCACCCTAAACAAGAAAATAATTAAATCTTCTACCAAACCTGACATGACCTGTACTGCCAAGTTGTCAACCCCAACATGTCAATTTGCCACATCTTCGGATCAGCAGAAAAAAAAAAGGAACGAGAGAGAGAGAGAGAGAGAATTTGAAGATAAAATAATTTCCAAGCATTAGTAGCTGCTATTTATCAATATCTAGGATAAGCACCATAGTCAGGGGCGGATCTACTGTAGCGCAGGGTAGGGCAACTGCTCTACTCTGAAAATCCAAAACTAATTTACAAAGACTGGGTTTTGGACCTTTGCCCTACCTGGAAATTGATATTGCCTTACCCTGTAGTTGATTATCTAAATTTTATGGAGTAGATTGTGTTATAATACTATTTTTGTTGTTTTTGTTATCATGCTTTATCTAATATCCGATTATCTAATGGGTTTGGACCCGATTATTTATTTAAATCCGATTCAATAATTTTTTGCCCTACCTTGATCAAAATCCTGCATCCGCCCCTGACCATAGCAGCTGCTATAATATCAATATCTGGTACATCTTGTCTTCATCCATTCCAGTGTTCAACAGAAACAAACTATCAGAGGCCAGAGGGGAAGAGATAAGGACCTTAAACATCAAGGTTGAAATTACTATCCTTGTAAATGGCGGTGGCTACGGTCTCGACGACATCTGTCAGTGTCAAGAATAATAGAAATAACTAAGAACACAAAACTCCCAAGAAATTTCCCTTCCACCCAATTTTATTTCTTTGTCAATTGAATTATTACATAGCTGTGTACTCTTATTTATCAATCTAGAGAGATATTTTTGGTACAGCCCATCAAATCAATTATACATGGCAAAACATAGGATCCTTATTCTAACTTCAGAAGAAAATAAACCATTCTCTATATATTGTAAATTATATCAGATGCACATATATATCTTTCCTCCTTGAATTTTATTCTTTCCTTCTTTGAGTGGATACAGATCTTTTGATAGTTGCTGAGTTCTTTCCTTCTTTGATTGGATACCGTTCCTTAGCATATCTTTCTAATTCCTAAATCTTTAGCTGCCGAGTGTATTCTCAACACTCCCCCTCACGAAGGCAAGTAAATATCCACCATTCCAATCTTCTCTAGCATTTCTTCGAAAGGTTTAGTTGCCACTGCCTTAGTTAAGATATTAGCTACCTGTTATGTGGATCTAACAAATGGTAGAGAGATAATTTTATAATCAAGTTTTTCTTTAATAAAATGTCGATCTAGTACCTCTATGTGTTTGGTCCTGTCGTGCTGTACTGGATTGTGCGAGATGTCTATAGCTACCTTGTTATCACCGTACAATCTCATTTCATCTTCGTATTCCACTCCTAACTCAGTAATCAACTTTCTCAACCGTAGTAGCACACAAATTCCTTTCACCATCCCCCTGAATTTGGCTTCAGCACTAGATAGGGCAACCACATTTTGTTTTTTACTTCTCCATGTTACCAAGTTACCCCCAACAAATGTAAAGTAGCCCGAAGTTGATTTTCTATCCATGATGTTTCCTGCCCAATCTGCATCTGTATAATATTCGATCTTTATATGTTTATTCTTGTCAAACTTGATTCCTTTACCAGGTGTCCCTTTAAGATATCGCAATATTCGTATGACAGCTCCCATGTGATCTTCACTCGGGTTGTGCATACATTGACTCACTACTCCTGCATATGTTATGTCTGGTCGGTGTGCAATAGGTATATTAGTTTACCAACTAACCTCTGGTATCTTTCTTCATTTGCAGGAAATTGTTCAGGACATATTTCAAATTTCACATTTTGTTCCATTGGGGTACTAACCGGTTTACATTTCAACATCCCAGTTTCGGCCAAGAGATCAAGAACATATTTCCTTTGAGAAAGAAGTATACCTTTTCTAGTTCTTGACACTTCAATTCATAGAAAATATTTTAGACCTCCCATATTTTTCATTTCAAATTTCTTCGAGAGCTTTGTTTCAAGTCTTTCAATTTCAGCTCTATCATCACCTGTAATAATCATGTCATCAACATAGATAATAAGGATTGCAATTTTACCTTCACTTCTTTTAAAGAACATGGTGTGATCGGAGTCTCCCTGACTATTCCCATAGCTCTTCATGGCCCTGCAGAACCTTCCAAACCATGCCCTAGGTGACTGTTTCAAGCCATACAATGCCTTCTCCGGCTTGCACACCAAGTTTACCAATCCAATGTGCTCGTAACCGGGGGGTAGATCCATATAAATTTATTCTTCCAAATCGCCATGAAGAAATGCATTTTTAACATCGAATTGATGTAATAGTCAGTCAAAGTTAGCTGAAAGAGACAATAAAACTCGAACCGAATTTAGTTTTACAACGGGGGGAAAAAGTTTCCTGGAAGTCAACCCCATACGTTTGTGTATACCCTTTCGCTACTAACCTGGCTTTATATCTTTCGATCTTTCCCTCTGCATTGTACTTAATTGAATACACCCATTTACAACCAACCATCCTTTTTCCCGGTGGTAAATTAACTATTTTCCACGTACAATTTTTTTCGAGAGCCTCCATTTCTATATTCATTGCTCTAGTCCATTTCTCACTCTTTTTGGCATCTTCAACCTTTTCGGGTATGGCAATAGAAGATAGTTGGTCTGCAAAATTCTTTAATGGTTGTGGCAATTTTTCTCTTGAGGTATAGTTTGCAATTGGATATGTTATTTCTTTACTTGTCCCATCTTCCAGGATGTATCTTCCTGGTGGTTTGCCACGATTAACACGTGAAGGAAATCTAGGCTGGGTTTTAGAAGAACATACCTTGTTGTTATCCTCTCGTGATATTGCCTCAGTAAGATCTATCCATAACCTAATTCCATTTGGCGAAGAGCCCGACTGACCTGTTTCTGCTAGATTTTGTTGCTCAAAACCTTTATCATTTTCGGAACCTGAGTCAACTACTGCTGGACCTGAGTTATTTGCTGGATCTGTACCTGAATTAGCTTTTGCTGGACCCGAATTAGTTGCTAGGCATGGACCCGAATCAGCTGCTGCTGGACCCGAATTAGTTGCTGGGCCTGGACCCGAATCAGCTGTTGGGCCTGGACCCGAATTAGCTGCTGGGCCTGGACCCGAATCAACTGCTAAGCCTAGACTGGATAAAAAGGTTAGATCAAAGTCCGATTCATCATGACTGCTGCCCTCCTGAATCGGATCTTGGATTTTGTTAAAAAATGACTAATTTTCTAAAAAAAGTAACATCCATGGTAGTATGGAATTATCTAGTACCTGGATTATATCATTTATAACTTTTCTGACTTGCTCCCATTCCCAAAAAAACACATTTTTCAGTCCTAGTTTCTAACTTTATGCGAAATGGTTTTTGTATATGAATATAAGCAACACACCCAAATATTTTATGAGACAAATTTAAGACAGATGGTATGGTCATATAAGATGATAGGACTTGGATGAGAGTTTTATAATCATTTGCACTTGTGGGTGTACGATTTGAGAGGTATACAGCAAATGAAAATGCATTATCCCAAAACATAGGAGGTACTTTATTTTCAAGTAGTAGTGATCGGGTCATTTCAAGGAGATGTCTGTTTTTTCGTTCGGCAATGCCATTTTTGCTGAGGTGTTCCTACACATTGTCTCATGAATAATCTCATTTTCTCTTTAAAAAATTTGTACATTTCGGTTCAAGTATTTTGTCCCACTATCGCTCCTTATGGTTTTTATTTCTTTCCCAAACTGAGTGTTTACCAACTTATGAAAATCTTGAATAACTTTAGAAACCTCATCTTTTGTTTTAAGTAAATAGAGCCAAGTCATTCTGGAGCAATCATCACTAAAGGAAACATACCATCTACAACCGGATTTGGAAATTATAGAGGATGGTCCCCAAACATCTGTATGTATCAAATCAAAAGGATTCTTACATTTATTTGGACTACAATGATAAGTTGTTCTATGACTCTTAGATTTGATACAAGGTTCACAAACAAAATCTTTAGGATCTAAATTCAAAAATAAATCGAGTAAAAGCTTTTTTATGTATCCAAAAGATGGATGACCTAGTCTTTTATGCCATATCCAAATTTTATTCTTAGTAGGTATATAATCTCCCCTTGCTACGTAATTGCTCCCAGTTTTGGATTCATCCAAGTAATACAACCCATCTCGTCTAGTACCATGGCCAATGATCCTTTTCGTGATAATATCCTGAAATATACAATGGTCAGGGAACATAAGCACAACGCAATTTTGATCATTTGTAAGTTGACATATATCAGCTTTGTTGCAAGGGAAGGAACCACAAGCGTGTTTTTTAGCTTGATTTGATTTGATAACATAATCTCCCTTGCACCTTCTACAGGATAGACTTCCCCATTTGCATTAATTATTCCAGTTTTACGTGGTGTACACAAGGGTTTTCAAGTAGTTTTTTCGTGTGTCATGTGGTCGGTTGCACCCGAATCAATAACCCAACCTTCATTTTCTCTATTTCTGTTCACATCTGAGATATTACACTTACCCATGTTGAATTTAAAAACACTATTTTTACCTTCACAGTTATGGTTCTCTTCCTCGGTTCTGGTTGCTGCCTGCTGAACAAAATGGTTCGGCTCTGGCTGCTGCTGTTGGCTGCTGGCTGGTTCTGGTTGCTGCTGGCCATGCTGGTTCCGGTCTACCTGCTGCTTGCTGGCCTCTTGGCTGCCCACAGCTGTAGCTGTGGCTGCTGCACCTTTGCCTCTCTCCTCATATTTTTTCTTTTTATCTCCTTTCCACCACTTCGGATAGCCCACCACTTCAAAGCATTGTCCCATTGTGTGCCGATTTTTGCCACAGTTCGTGCATCTCATCTTTGCCTTGTCATTATAAGAGGACTGTGAGTAATTTTTGTTTTGGAAATCATACCCCTTACCAGACTTGTACCCTTTGGAGATCATAGCCAACGAGTTTGAGTGCACTCCTCCCTTGATCATGATACCTTGGCGAGTAGCTTCTCTCCTTACATACCCGTATGCTTGTTCAATTGAGGGGAATGGGCTGAGCATTACCACCTGTGCTCTTACACCATCTAATGTGTCATCTAGTTGGATTGCCCTTTCGGAAAAGACAAAAAGGTGCCTTTTGATGATGAGGCAGATTACCCAGATCCTTTTTTATATGTGATACGTGTTATTCAGTTATCATCTTGTGTTATTCTTCTACCAGACGCACTACAAAGGAATTGGGATAAAGAGTTAATTTATTGTCTGTTCATTTCATTCATTTGACTTGTGTATTGAGCCGAGAACAAGCTCAAAATACTAACTGGTTTCGGTTCAATTAACTGCATTTTAGACCTCTTGCGGTTTATATTAAGCCTATTTGCCCAAATTGCTGGTCGTTCAAGTCGTGTTAGCCCAATTGCTCAAGTAAAAAATTATAAGCACCAAGTTTCACAATTCATGTACCTTGCATGACCCAATTAATATTTCAAGTAAGCCAGTTCAGAAAAAAATAATCCTCAGTCAATCTAAGTGAACTTCTCTCTGAATATATTATCATAAGCTGAACCATGGGAAACCTAACACCAAATTCTGACACTTTGTTCAGTGTTCTACAACACAGAGACATTCTGCTTTGTATCTATTAAGCATCGCAAATTTGTCACCTTGGCAGTTTTCTGTCGCATCTTCACCAAATTTGTCTCCTTTGATCGCTCCTTAGTTTGCCTTTGATCCAAGTCATAGATCACTCGAGTGATAGAGTTACTATCCAGAGCAAATGTTGTTGCATAATTAATGTTCATATAATTAATTGTTGATATGATCAACTAGGATCTTTGAGTTTGATATTAATATGTAGTTTATCTGGAAAACAATTCAAGATTGTGGAACACTATCTCGTAACAAGTAATTAACTCTAAATGTCTCTAGTCTTTGTAGTTAGTAAGGAACACTAATTACATATAAGACTAAGCATGAAGATTAAATGTTGATCAGGTTTCACAGATCAAGCGATAGTGGATCGGTTTAATCTCACGGATGCACATTAGTTGAATGTAGCATTGGAAGGACCATATGTGAATATTAATAGGATTATGTGTTTTGTGTCATTAATGTTTCACATGGTGTAAATGTCTAATGTTTGAGATGTTTGGTTTTCTTGCATTGGGATATGTCTTGTAGTGCTATCTAGTATGCTCTCTATAAAAAGGTATTACAATAACAGTTGCTCATAACGGATAACCTATGTGAAGAAGTTCGCAAATATCAAGATGACAAATATCCCTCACTATCAATACATGTTGATATTGAGTGAGTAATGATATCTAAGGGCCCTTGATGAAGCAAAATTGTTATGCATACAGTATAATCAATTGTTGATTATATATTATATAGTCGAACTTCTAAATCAAGAAACATAATATATGCAGTTCATAAGGATGGCACACTCCTAATACTTGAACATATCAATTAAAGATATCATGTGATATTAGATGATTACACGGGCACTGTACAATACGGTCTATATATTAGATCGATGATATTGTATGAGACATATCATCTGTATTAATTAGATAGTCATAATGTTCAATACTAGAGGCCACTTATGTTCATTGGAATACGATTTCTTTACCAACATAAAACAGATCCAAAGCGGTCACACCATAAAATGTTTCTATTGAGATATTGTATATAAATATGATACTTAATGGTGTTATGTAATAACACTAAGTCAAATTCAAGAATGTATCATGTAATGTATGATATTGCATATGACATTTAATCAACATAGATATATATATATATATATATGAGGAGGGATCCAATTACACCTTTTTTTGGTGACACATCATGACACTGTTTTTTATATAGGTCAATTTTGCGATTTCAAAATCCAAATAGTCGATCAGAACCGTTCAACATGATCACCATATTAAAATGTACTTGGAGATCAAATTTTACATTTTTTTGAATTTTTTTACTATTTATTAAGATGGTTACAAAATCGCTGTTTTTCAATGGTCTGAAAACAACGATTTTTGTAACCATCTTAATAAATAGCAAAAAAATTGAAAAAAATGTAAAATTTGATCTCCAAGCACATTTTAATATATCCATCATGTTGAACAGTTTGAATCGACTATTTGGACTTTGAAAATGGTAGGTGTCAAAGTGTGTCACCAAAAAAGGTGTAATTGGATCCCTCCTCTCTCTCTCTCTCTATATATATATATAGAATTGTGTTATTATACTTCGCGAAGTAAAGCCAATGTTTTACTTCACGCTTATATTCTCATTTTGAAAATCCAAAATGTCGATCCGAACCGTTCAAGTTGATCTCCATATTGAAATGTGCTTCGAGACTAAATTTTACATTTTTTGGAATTTTTTTACTATTTATTAAGCCACTTTGAAAATCATTGATCCATTGGCCTAGAATTTTTTACTGTTTTGCTACTGTTCACAATGGATCAGCGATTTTCAAAGTGGCCTAATAAATAGTAAAAAATTCCAAAAAATGTAAAATTTGGTCTCCAAGCACATTTCAATATGGAGATCAACTTGAACGGTTCGGATCGACGTTTTGGATTTTCAAAATGGGAATATGAGCGTGAGGTAAAACTTCGTTTTACTTCGCAAAGTACAATAACCCTACTCATATAGAATTGTGCTATTGTACTTCGCGAAGTAAGTTTTACTTCACGCTCATATTTCCATTCTCAAAATCCAAAACATCGATCCGAACTGTTCAAGTTGTTCTCCATATTGAAATGTGCTTGGAGACCAAATTTTACATTTTTTGGAATTTTTTTACTATTTATTAAGCCACTTTGAAAATCGCTGATCCATTGTGAACAGTAAAAAACAGTAAAAAATTATGGACCAATGGATCAGCGATTTTCAAAGTGGCTTAATAAATAGTAAAAAAATTCCAAAAAACGTAAAATTTGGTCTCCATGCACATTTCAATATGGAGAACAACTTGAACGGTTTGGATCGATGTTTTGGATTTTGAAAATGGGAATATGAGTGTGAAGTAAAACTTCGCTTTACTTCGCGAAGTACAATAGCTCTACTATATATATATAGAGAGATGAGCTATTGTGCTTTGCAAAGTAAAGCCATCGTTTTACTTCGGCGTACTTTTTGGATTTTCAAAGTCCAAAACATCGATCTGATCGTTCAAGTTGATCTACATATTGAAATGTGCTTGCAGACCAAATTTTACATTTTTTGGAATTTTTTTACTATTTATTAAGCCACTTTGAAAATTGCTGATCACATGGTCCAGAATTTTGTTGCACTGTTTTTTCTGGACCATGTGATCAGCAATTTTCAAAGTGGCTTAATAAATAGTAAAAAAATTCCAAAAAATGTAAAATTTGGTCTGCAAGCACATTTCAATATGTAGATCAACTTGAACGGTCGGATCGATGTTTTGGACTTTGAAAATCCAAAAGGTAAGCCGAAGTAAAATGATGACTTTACTTTGCAAAGCACAATAACCCATCTCTCTATATATATATATATATATATATAGAGAGAGAGAGAGAGAGAGAATGGCTAATATCAAAACGTTTGTTCCTGGGCTCAGGAACAAACGGTTTCGTTCTCCAATTTCTAAATTTCAAACAACAAATCCAAACCGTTAGATGTTCAATCTATATTAAAATGTGCTTGAAGACCAAATTTTACATTTTTTAGAATTTTTTTACTATTTATTAAGCTCGTTTTAAAACCGCTGTTTTTCAATGCTGTAGAAATTTCATAAAAACAGCGGTTTTTAAACCAACTTAATAAATAGTAAAAAAATTCCAAAAAATGTAAAATTTGGTCTCCAAGCACATTTTAATATAGATTGAATATCTAACGGTTTGGATTTGTGGTTTGAACTTTGGAATTTGGAGAACGGAACCGTTTGTTCCTAAGCCCAGGAACAAACGTTTTGATATTAGCCATTCTATATATATATATATATATATATATGAGGAGGGATCCAATTACACATTTTTTGGTGACACATCATGACACCGTTTTTTATATATGTTAATTTTGCGATTTCAAAATCTAAACAGTTGATCCTAACCGTTCAACATGATCACCATATTAAAATGTACTTGGAGATCAAATTTTACATTTTTTTGAATTTTTTTACTATTTATTAAGATGGTTACAAAATCGCTGTTTTTCAATGGTTTGAAAACAACGATTTTCGTAACCATCTTAATAAATAGCAAAAAAATTCAAAAAAATGTAAATTTTGATCTCCAAGCACATTTTAATATATCCATCATGTTGAACGGTTTGAATCGATTATTTGGACTTTGAAAATGGTAGGTGTCAAAGTGTGTCACCAAAAAAGGTGTAATCGGATCCCTCCTCTATATATATCTCCATTCCATTATTAAGCATGTTGAAGTTCTAATCCGCCAACGACTATGATTGATTGATAAAAATTCGGATTAAATATGAGCCCTCCAATCTAATAATCTGTCTTCTTTTGATTTAGTGTATTTGTTTTAGATGTAGAAGTCTAAATTTAGTTAAAATCATATCCGCTACACAAACGGCCACAGGATGTTAAAAGTAAAATTTAATAAACTGATCCGATCGGAAGTTTTTATAGCTTGAAAAATCGGAAGCGCTTGAAAAGCCGAAAGTTTTTTCGCATAACTGATCGGAACTTTTAGAAGAGACGCTACAAAGACGATTCAACCCTTCCTCCTCCTTCCTGTACGATCGATCCTTCCTTCTTCTACTTCCTGTTCGACGGTACGACAATACAAATTGAGGTGCTTCAATTGCCTTCTGTTGCTTTCCCTTTTTTTTTCAATTTTTCATTCTTAAAATTGAGGTGCTTCAATTGCCTTCCGTTGCTTTCCCTTTTTTCAATTTTTCGCTTATATTTTTTAGCAAAAACTGAAACCCTAGATCAGTGGCAAAGTTTCAATTTCACTCCTGCTTTTCACACTCCAGTCCCAAAATCTCCAAACGATGTGATCTCAAAGTAGTGTTATTTAATTCGAATCGGAGATCGTTTCAATTTCACTAAAAAAATGGATGCATTTAGAATATTGCAACAATCTCTTCTCCGGCGACGACGAAGAACAACAATTGGAGGTTGATTTACTGGGAGAATAACAAAGCCTTAGCAATCTTTCTCCAATTCAGGTCAAGCCTCAAAATAAAAAAATTGCGAACCATCTCCTGAATATTTTTGTTATGATCCAGTGGATTGATGCCTCTTCGACTTCTTAATTTTCTTATTTTGTAGAGGATCTATGGTTTCAGTGCATGCCTTGCTGCTGGAATGTTCTTTATGCTCTTGTATGGTACTTCCTTCTTTGATGTTTTACTTTAGATAAATATTTTTATATGTGTCTTTGCTAATTCTAATTGCAAACTCATTATAGGGATTATATATGTTGTACTGTCTCAGTAACAGGCCAGATAATTCGATCTATTTGCTTCTGTTGGTTTTGAATTTTTAAAAATTGAGGCCTGTGAGAAACTGAACTTAGATATTATAGTAAAAAAATTCTACTTGCACAATTTCCTTTTGAATATCAGCATTTTATTGTATGGTTGGTACTGGTACTGAGTGTGTACCTGATGGTACTGAACTGATAATATTGTAGGAGTGATTAGTTCTTTGTTGTTCAGTTGCTTGCACTATAATTCTGGCTTTAAACTATTATTTATTTTCTATTTTTAGTCACCGATAGCATTCGTTCGGCCAATCAAATTTGCATTGTTGTTCACCTTTCTGGTGTGCAATGAATTGGGCAGAGGATTGCTTCACATTATTGAACAATTTGATGCTTTTTTTGTGTTTGATGAAATGCCTGAACCAAAATGATACATAATTTATTCATCATAGATCCATGGATTGGCACTTAGATTATTCACTTACTGGTATGATTGGATATATGCTTTACCCAACTCAAAACTTTTTCTGTGCATTAATTGGATTTTTGTTTTACTTTAGAAAAAGAAAGAGAATGACAATTTATTCAGTGTTTTCTTTTGCTGCGCTCAAGGATGTTAGAATGGAGCAATCGGAAAAAATGACCCCCTCCTTGTGCTCCAGGAGGTTAGCTATTTTCCCATTGCTGGTAACTGATAAGGTATCTGGTAACAGTGCATTTATTCAATTTTATTTTAAAAGGGGTAAGTTAAATTCACAACAAACTAATTTAACAACACTATGGAAAGCACTTTCTTTGTAAGAGAGGGTGAAACCACCTCGCTACTTAGCATTTTTTTTGTGAATAACCAATGTATCATGTGCATAAGAGAATAATTAACAACAAATGAAATGAAAACTTACATGATTAGAGCTTCATTTTAAGTCGCCAATCAATTAGCAGTAGTTCTTTAATGCAGCGCTGCTCTCAGCAAATAAAACAAAGGCTTGCTTGAGCTTTCACCCCACCAATTGAAATCTCTCTCTTGTATCATTGGTCTATTTTTCACTTGTAGCAAGGAATATAACATGAGAGAAGTGGATGAGAGGATTTTTTTTAATTTAAATTACTAATTTAGGGGCGCTTTTATTTTATTTTAAAGAGGTACTATTATTTGATGGTAGCCGTAGGTGTTGCATCTTTTTACTTCATCATGTTTTCCCTCTTCTTTTGTTTGCTTATATTGCTATGCCTCTTGCTAATTGGGTAATAAGCACGAATTGTCGCTGACATGGTGCATTTTTTTGCCCATTTGCCAGAATGTGCTGGTTCTCTGCCCGGTTTTGTTAATTTGGTAATTACTATCGAGGATGCCCTGCAGCTACTGAGCGGCAACACAACGGATGAGCAATGGACGGTACTGGTAAACTCTATATGGGCAATATGGAGGTGCTGCAATACAGGGCTTACAGGGGAGGGCAGCAGCCAACTCATGCTAGATTTGACAAATATCTCAAACCATAGTACGGACTGATCTATGCTTTGCATAGTACTGTAGCATAACTTATATTACAAGGTAAATTACAAACTTTTTTTTAACCATGTATAACAACAGGTTTGAGATGTTTGTAAACAAATTTTTTGACCTTGTACAGAAAAAAGGTCTCTTCATATTTTAACGGGTAGAAAATAGTCTTTACCTGTACCCGATAAGCTAACGAAAAAAATCTTACCCATACATGTCTTATTGAATACATATACGGGTCGCATAAACGGATAAAAAAGTACCATTAACAACCCTACACACAACAACCTTACCTCGAAACACTATGAAAAAGTATGCAAGTACTTGGAAATAATTAATATCACCTCAAAAACACTCATAAATATGTTAGTACTTGAAAGTAATTAATACTGTAAAATCTGATGTATTTAATATCATGGCTTCTCTTTCCCGACAGTGATACGAAGAACTACTTTGAGAACCTGGTGCGTGCACTTTAAAATGGGTTAGAGGACGTTGACAGCTCCGGCTGCCAGACCTCCACTTCTAAAAGCGGGGCTACCAAAGGCAAGAACAAGAACTGCACCACTCCATGCCAGCTGGTGTAACTGGAGAGGACCACTGGTCCAGCGATCATTGCATCTACACCAATCCTGCTTCATCTGACACATGCCATATGTGTCAACATCCGGTATAAGAAGGGTTGAATTGTCAGGTGGGACTGTAATTTATGGCTGTGGTTGGATACAACAATGTATATAAAAACTGTAAACAACTGTTGGTTAGGAGGCGTGGGAGGGAGAAACTTGAAATTTTCTTATTCCTTTGGCTTTGGCTGATACAGTAGTTTGATTTGGTGTTATTGTGCGCGAAGCCGAGAAGTACTTGTATAGGCACTTGAGTTTGATTTGGTACAGTTGGTACAATAACTGCCAATGGCAAAAAATAAAACCGGTAATCAAGAGTGTGAGATTGAGAGAGAGAAAGGTGCTTCTCTGATTTATTTTTTAAGAAAATTTGTCATTTATAAAAATAATTATCCTCTAATAATTATTATTTTCATTGTTCTCTTACAATATGTCTCCGTTGCAATGCACGGGCTCGATACTAGTATATATATATATATATAGAGTCCGACTAGGCTACTCCATGGAGTAAAACGACTTGGTACTCCACGCCATATCTTCATTTTCAAAGTTCAAATAGTCGATTCGAACCTTCCAACATGTTCTCCATATTGAAATGTGCTTGGAGACCAAATTTTACATTTTTTGGAATTTTTTTACTATTTATTAAGCCACTTTGAAAATCGCTAATCCATTATGAACAGTAGCAAAACATTACAAAATTCTGGACCAATGGATCAGCGATTTTCAAAGTGGCTTAATAAATAGTAAAAAAATTCCAAAAAGTGTAAAATTTGGTTTCTAAACACATTTCAATATGGAGAACAACTTGAACAGTTTGGATTGACGTTTTGGATTTTGAAAATGGGAATATGAGCGTGAAGTAAAACATTGGCTTTACTTCGCGAAGTACAATAGTAAAATTCTATATATATATATATATATATAGAGAGAGAGAGAGAGAGGAGGGATCAAATTACACCCTTTTTTGACACATATTGACACCTACCATTTTCAAAGTCCAAATAGTCTATCCAAACCGTTCAACATGATGGATATATTAAAATGTGCTTGGAGATCAAATTTTACATTTTTTTGAATTTTTTTACTATTTATTAAGATGGTTACAAAATCGTTGTTTTCAGACCATTGAAAAACAACGATTTTGTAACCATCTTAATAAATAGTAAAAAAATTCAAAAAAATGTAAAATTTGATCTCCAAGCACATTTTAATATATCCATCATGTTGAACGGTTTGGATAGACTATTTGGACTTTGAAAATGGTAGGTGTCAATATGTGTCAAAAAAGGGTGTAATTTGATCCCTCCTCTCTCTCTCTCTCTCTATATATATATATATATATATATAGAATTTTACTATTGTACTTCGCGAAGTAAAGCCAATGTTTTACTTCACGCTCATATTCCCATTTTCAAAATCCAAAACGTCAATCCAAACTGTTCAAGTTGTTCTCCATATTGAAATGTGTTTAGAAACCAAATTTTACACTTTTTGGAATTTTTTTACTATTTATTAAGCCACTTTGAAAATCGCTGATCCATTGGTCCAGAATTTTGTAATGTTTTGCTACTGTTCATAATGGATTAGCGATTTTCAAAGTGGCTTAATAAATAGTAAAAAAATTCCAAAAAATGTAAAATTTGGTCTCCAAGCACATTTCAATATGGAGAACAACTGGAATGGTTCGGATCGATGTTTTGGATTGTGAAAATGGGAATATGAGCGTGAAGTAAAACTTGATTTTACTTCGCGAAGTACAATAGCCCTACTTTATATATATATATATATATATGTAGAGATAGACTATGGTGAGTTGTGATTCACGCTCATATTCCCATTTGAAAATCCAAACCACTCAACATGATCTCCATATTGAAATGTACTTGGAGATTAAATTTTACATTTTTTGGAAATTTTTTAATATTTATTAAGCCACTTTGAAAATCGCTGATTCGGATGAACAGTAAAAAACAGTAAAAAATTATGGACCAATGGATCGGTAATTTTCAAAGTGGCTTAATAAATAGTAAAAATATTCCAAAATATGTAAAATTTCGTCTCCAAGCACATTTCAATATGGAGATCATGTTGAGCGGTTCGGATCGGTTGTTTGAATTTTCAAAATGAAAATATGAGTGTGAAGTAAAAATCACCTCTTGCTTCACAACTCACCATAACCCATCTCGATATATGTATATATGTATGAATATATATATAGAGAGAGAGTGGCTAATATCAAAACGTTTGTTCCTAATCCCTCGGTGCTACCAAGTGATTTTCTGATTTTCAAAGTTCACACAGTCGATCCAAACCGTTAGATATTCAATCTATATTAAAATGTACTTGGAGACCAAATTTTACAATTTTTGGAATTTTTTTACTATTTATTAAGATGGTTTGAAAATCGCTATTTTCAATGGTGCTGAAAAATACTTCAAAACTGCGATTTTCAAACCATCTTAATAAATAGTAAAAAAGTTCAAAAAAATGTAAAATTTGGCTTCCAAATACATTTTAATATAGATTGAACATCTAACAGTTTGGATCGACTGTTTAAACGTTGGAAATAAGAAAAACCACTTGATAGCACCAAGGGGCTAGGAACAAACGCTTGATATTAGCCACTCTCTCTCTCTCTATATATATATATAGAGAGAGAGAGAGAGAGAGAGTTGGGCTATGGTGAGTTGCAAAATAAGATTTTTATTTTACCACACGCTTATATCTTTGTTTTCAAAGTCTAAACAGCCGATCTGAACGGCTCAACATGATCTCCATATTGAAATGTGTTTGGAGATCTAATTTTACATTTTTTTGGATTTTTTCTATTTTTTTATATGATTAGAAAATCGTTGTTTTTGGATGGATTATGAACCATAAAAAAATAGTGATTTAAAAAAAATCTAAACTAATATAATAAATTTCCAAAAAATGTAAAAATTGATAAGGTAAAAGTAGAAAATATATATCAAGATTTTGGATGGTTTGGATCGACTTTTTGAACTTTTAAAAGTAGAAAATATGAGAATGAGGTAAAACAAGACTCTTACTTGCAACTCACCATAGTCCAACTCTATATATATATATATATATATATATAGAGAGAGAGAGAGAGAGAGATGGACTTAGCTAAGTCATGGTGTAAAACGACTTGGTACTCCACGCCATATTTTCATTTTGAAAATCCAAACTACCGATCCGAACTGCTCAAGTTGTTCTCCATATTGAAATATGCTTGGAGACCAAATTTTACATTTTTTGGAATTTTTTTACTATTTATTAAGCCGGTTTGAAAACCGCTGTTTTCCAATGGTGCAGAATTTTAATAAAAACAGCGGTTTTCAAACCGGCTTAATAAATAGTAAAAAAATTCCAAAAAATGTAAAATTTGGTCTCCAAGCACATTTTAATATAGATTGAACATCTAACGGTTTAGAAATGTCGTTTGAAGTCAATTCGATAGGTTTTAGAGTTGAGCTCACGAGAGGCTTGGTGAGCTTAGGAACACCCTAGTTCTACTCTATATATATATATATTTAAGGATCATTGGTTGAGTTAATTCAGTATATCTGTTTAAATTGTTTACACAGAAGAAGAAATTGAATAAAATTATCATAATGGTAAATATGATTATGCCATTTGATAGATCTTGATTCAACAGTCGCGTGAATATGTGAATGTGCAAAACGGACTTACAGTTCGAGTTTTATGGCCAAAACAAATTTGCTCAACTACGGTCAACAAAAGTTTACTGCGGTAATGGCTCGTCTCATTGAGAGTAGATGTTGACTGGTCCAATGGACCAACGGATTTTTTATGTGAGATTTTACTGGTCAACATCCGCAGATATTTATATGAGATTTTTTAATAGAGCATTGGTCCAATGGACCAACGGATTTTTTTATTACCAATATATCCATCTATTATTCAAATGTCATGTATTGGATAGAAGGGTAAGATGGTAATAGCCAATTTATATGAATCTATTCACCTTCTCTCTCGTCTCTCTCATCTCTCTCATGCTACATTTTTCCTCCTCACACCTCCTCTCTTTCTCCTCCTTGACCGAACCACCAAGGGAACAGCCAGCCACTCGCCGTCTCCTAGTCCGCCACCTTCCACCACCGGCCTCATGACCCAATTAATACTTCAAGGAAGCCAGTTCAGAAAAAAAAAAATCCTCACTCAGACGACTGAAAAAAATAATCCACACCAAGTTTCACAATTCATGTACCTTGCATGACCCAATTAATATTTCAAGGACGCCAGTTCAGAAAAAAAATAATCCTCTGTCAATCTAAGTGAACATCTCTGTGAATATATTATCATAAGCTGAACTATGGGAAACCTAACACCAATTTTTGACACTTCTGCTCAGTGTTCTACAATTAACCCTGAGACATTCTGCTTTTTATCTGTTAAGTATCGCAAATTTGTCTCCTTTCGTCCTTGGATCCAAGCTTTAGATCACTCGAGAGGGTGAGAGAGATGCGGAACAAGTGTGTAAAACTTGGATAAAACCCAGATGATATGGTGGCTGCTGCTCCCCTCCTCTTAATAGGCGTTTCTGTGGATTTGGAAGGGAGCCAGACCAATCGGGAAATTACTCTCTCAAGATCTTGCAAAGTTGGCAGAATTGAGCCCATCGGCTGCCCGCCAGTCGGGAGAAGGTTGTGGCCCGCCGTCTGTCGAATATGCGATGCTTATCAAAGTCTCTGTCGAACATGTGTTGGATAAATATTTAATATTTTAAATTATCAATTTATGAAGACAAATAACTTCATTTTCTTGAGTTTTGCGTACACGCAAACATATTTTGTTTTCTAAATTTTGGTCAATTGAGAATTTTGTGGTACGCTCAAAACTCTGAAGGACTTGTGCGTCAAATATCTCTTCTAGGAGGTGATTCATTATCTCAGCCCAATTACTTGAGTTCCTTTTTTGGGCCTAGAAATAATTCACCAATGGATCTTGTACACTATTTTAGTAAATCAACCAAAGTTAATTTCCACAATATTCAACATTCAACATATGCAATATACATAGGACAATATTCCACATTCAACATATATATCCATAATTCAACAAATATTCAACAAATATAATTCAATATTAAAACAACCACACATCTTATTTATTATTGGTTGCACATTACAATTTCAATATCCATTTAAAAATGTAACAAATTAAATGCAACCAACCATAATATTTTCTCTACGAAGATAAAATAAATTAACCAGTGCAAAATCACCTTAGAAAATAAAATAATAATACAATGCTTGAGTAAAATCAACAAGGAGGCTTGTCGGTAGGAGGAGGCAGTATTGTAGCGTCTGTACTATTACCATTCTTTGTTAAAAACACAACATCCATTCCCCATATTGTGTGTTGTTCATAGTGGCAATGCATGAACCAAACACCTAATTTAATTGCAAAACAAAAAAATATGTTGAGGGTTAGTGTACATATCAAAAACACTCAAAACAACAATTTGTAACAGTAACTAATCTACTATTTGATTAATTTTGCCGAGCTAATTAATTAGTCCGGATCAATTATCTAATCAAATATTGATAAACAAGCCGTTCTTATTTTAGTTGTGTGACACCTTTGATTATCAAAATTAATTCAATAAAAAAGATTCAATAAATTTGAAATTTAGAAAAAGGAAAAAAAATTTAAACTCACCCGGATTAGCTGCCCTAAAGCGGATAGTTGCCCAACCGTTCTTCGGCACACCCACAGTGTTTACAAATGGAGGATCAACCAAGTTGTAACTTAGAGGATCTGTTGTGTTGTCGAAGTTGCCGGTTCCACTTCCAATGAAATAGAAGCTCTGGCCGTGCAAGTGTATTGGATGGGTAACCTGCCCGTCTACTAAGTTAGTTCCCTGAAACACAATCTCCACGGTCGAGTTATACTCAAGCACTTTCACTTTTGTCGATTTATCAACCAATTTGAGGTCCAGGCCTTGATCGGTCGCATCAGAAAAATTGAAGAAGAGCGGTGGTTGGTCAGGAAAGTCAGTGGTGTACACACCGGCAATAGAATTGTAGTATGCATCTAGCACATCAATTTTGGCTGTTGGGGCTAGGAAACTAGCATTGTTCATACTGGCGGCAAACCTAGTACCATTTGGACCAGCACATGAGCTGTTAGGGCACAATTGTTCATTTGTAGATAAGGTGATATACATTTTGACATCGGCAGTTTGGGTTAAGACAGCTGGGTCATCTGAGTTGGCCAGCGAGCGAAGACCTCTAGTGAACGCAGCTGATGCATTAGTGTCGTTGGATTTTGGTAAGGAGGTGAAAACCGGACTTATTGATGGCGCCCAATGATTAGTTTTGTATTCTAAAATAGCTACGGCTGTTTTGTTATTTCTAGTGGCATTAGGACTTCCATCAAAGTATAGATCCGTGATGATGTAATAACGGGAGGGGGAAGATGAGTTTTGCAATTGATTGGCCCGTAAGAGAAGGTCCATTGTTTGGCCCGGGGTTATCATGATAAATTCATTCACGTAAGGCTTCGTATAGCTGGCGTCAGTTCCAACTACCGTTACATTGTGTCCAGAAACCTTAAAAAGGAAACTATTTTCCATGGCTGCATTTATTACACGGAGTAGGTACATTCTGCCTTGTTCGACTTGTACCTTAAAAGTTTCTGCAACAAAAATAAAAATGAAAGATATATGTAGTTAGATCACATTATATTTCAAAAAAAATAATAGATTTGGTTGCTAATTGTGATTAAATTAATAAGTAACAAACATTAATTGTCAAAGAGAATATCCATCTTATGATGCATTAACAACTTGCATTATAAATAAACAACTTCTTGTACCAATAAAAAAAATTACCATTTGATGAGCATGGCATGAAGTCACCAGGTTGTCCATTGATGGTATTGGCATCAGATAGATCGAATTGACCGCCATTGTCAAGTGCATTTTGGTACACATCTGTTATGTTTCTGTTCCACCACTCTCCTAGAATGAGTGTGAATTCTTTATGGGGTTTGCGGAAGGGGTAGGTGGTTCCAAGCTTCGGGTAAATATGTATAGCACCGTGAACAGTAGCACGATCAAATTCGCTATGTGCGTGCCACCAAAGCGTGCCTTCTTCTACCGTTAATTGGATGCGTTGTGTGTAGTTGGCTCCAGGTTGGATAGGGCATTGAGTAATGTATTCTGGTCCATCTGACCATGGGTCCCTCGGCTGGATTACGCCATGCCTATAGAAATTAGATGAATGCATGTTAGTCTTGCATGGCTTGAAATAATTCCTTAATTAATAGTGCAAATAACATATTCGCTTTCTGTTAGTACCAGTGAATGGTGATGTTTTTGTTCCCTCTGTTGATGACCTTGACATAGACTGTGTCACCTTTGCGAGCGGAGATAGTGGGTCCCGGATATGATCCATTGACAGTTAGAATGCTCTTTGTATTATTGCAGAGCCGGGTGTAGCTAGCTTCTTGAATCTGTTTAATGGAAAAACCGAAAAAGTAAATATATATATCAATCGGGTTTCAAGCGGATTAGAACAAGAGCAAAGCTTAGAAATTACTTGATTAATATAACTATATAATTATCAATCGGGTTTCAAGTGGATTTAGATAGCAAATTATTCATATCCGATCCATGAGATTATCCGAATTCATCTATCCATATCCGGGTCTGAAGCTAATTCAAACTGCTTACATTGGATATCGAGTAAATTTCAATCCGATGTGTATTGAAACATCTAACTCTCAATCAAAATAAGTTATATTTTTCATGTCTTATATTTCTTTTGAAGATTTTTTTTATTTCTATTGAATATTCAAACTATAACTCAGTGAATTTAAAAAAATAAAATAAAATAACAATTATACCAGACATTGTGAATTGTGATAGCAGAAAAAATACTTACAACAAAGGTACGGTGATGAATCTTGGCCTCACAAGGGATGGAGAACAAACAAGATAGCATTAGACCAATGATTATTGGCCATAATGAGAAAAGCTTACTAAAAAACATGGTGGTTGAAAATTAAAAATAAACCAAAAGCAATGCTCAATATTTTGTTGGGTTGTTTGCTTCCTCCGAGGAGACTATTAGAGAGGTAGTAATAAATTATGTGGTTTAGTGAGATTTGGAGAACATGCATTGATGGTATTTATAGGAAGATTTTATTTTATTTTATTTTATTTTTTGTAGAACAAAAATACGATTCAACCACCTATTTTTGAATAAGGATCAAGTCCTATTTGCTTTATTGATATGAAGGTTTCAAAGTCCATTGTCCCAAAAAATATAGGAAGAAAAATTAGAACCCTTTTCTTTCCATTGTTCCAAAAACATTCCTATTAAGTGTGGTGGCCCACTGGCCATTGGCTGTTAATATTATAACTATATTTTATGTACACATATATACTTGAAAATTTTTCATTATATATTGTCATAAATATAATGGATCAGCTGTATGTATGACTTGTACTTGGATTATATTCCCTTTTATCAACCTTTTGTCAACATTTAGTGTAAAGTTGTGTAAATACTTAATAAGGATACGCAATCACCTTTTGTCAACCAAAAAAGATGCAACCTTTTGTATTCGCCTGCATCATACTTAGAAAATTTGATTAAAAAAATGCTCATAAGCCCATTACTTGTGACTTGTGAGTAATTAATGTTTGTTTTATTGGTTACGTGACTTAGTAGTATCTCTCCATTGAAATTTTCATTGTCGTTTTCCTATCTATGACCTATAGTAGTATCTTACCATTGAAATTTTCAATGTAGTTTTTGTATTTCCATTCTTATATTAAGTATGTAGATGTCCGGATCTCCTAACTGTTGTAATTAAAAAATAAAATTTCAGATTGAATATCAGTCTTCTAATCAATTAGTCTATCATATTTTTATTCTATGTATTTTTTATATTTTTTTTTTACGTTTAGAAGTCTAAATTTATTTAGATATATATGTACTCTCCACACTTATTGGCTATACGATTTTCTGATTGGTCATGATTTATTTCCATTTTTTAAATGTCATTTAAATAATTTTTAGATTGGTTGATAATTGATTGACCATGTTTACATTTCCTTACATTTTTTATATCATTAAAGGAATGTGATTTGTCATTTACACAAATAGTATAGATGGAGATAAAAAGAGAGGAGATTGGAGATGTGGAGAAAAAAAAAGTAATTATATCTTCCCCTATAACCTTCCTCCATTTCTTCTCCTAACTAACTAATTTTCTTTTCTAGCTATAATTACCAATTCTAACTACCTGGTGGTTCCTACAACGTAATTAGCTGGTTTTGTCTCCCTTTATTTCTTTCCTCTCCCACCTCTGCCTCTCCCACCTACGCCTCCGCCGAGTCACTCCATCCTAATCAAGTACGCCTCCGCCGGGTCAGATCCATCACTGTCGACCGTCTCAAAATGAGTACTAAATGGATTGAGTTTAACTAATTTTGTCTTTGTGGATGCAATTAATTCCTTTTGTGTCTATGTTAATCTTCCTCATGCAGTAGCGAGTTATTTGCAAAGAACAAAACTTCATTAATGGTGAATTAGGTCAGTGCGTATTAAGTACTAAGAAATGACGGAAAAACAAATTTTGAAAAAATAGAGGTGTATGAATGAATATTTGATGTCTTAGACATGAATACTTCAACGTGTATGAATGAATACTTGATATCTTAGGTATGAATGCTTCAACGTATATGTATGAATACTTGATATCTTATTGATGAATACTTCAACGAATATGTATGAATACTTCAATGAAGTATGTTTTGTTTCTTTTAAATGTTGTTTTTGTTTTTTTTTGTAACATTTCAATTACATGATCTTTAAAATCTGATAGATTATTTTTGTTTTGACAGTGAAACATGTGGCAACTATTTTTTTATTTCCAAAAAATAAAATTGAACTAGAAAGCAATAAAGCAATGTTCAATATTATTCGGCTACTCTTGTAAAATTAATCGAGGTATGCACATATGCTTATAATACTCTTGACACATTAACTATTTACACTTATACGACGAGGTATGAATACTTGTATAACGAGGTATGAATACTTGTGTAACAGACAACTCGAAATTATGTCATTATGGATCTCATTGGAAAAAGAAAATTATGTAGAAGACGTTCATGATTTTAGATTTGCAATATTCATCATAGATCGTCACAAATATTGGTTAGATTGAACGGAGAAAAAAAATTATCTCTAAAAACGTGTAATAGATAGGTGAGTAATGTGTCAAGTTTTTTTTTAAATACTTGATATCTCAAGCATGAATACTTGATGTTTTATATATGAATACTCGCGCGCCCCAGTTGTAATATCTTTCAAATATTAGACGGTCCCCAAATAGTAAGTGGTCCCCCAAGTAGTTAGTAGTTACTCAAGTAGTTAATGGCTGGGGGAAGAAATGGGGGAAGGTTATTGGGGATAGCTAGGTGCTCCTGAAAAAAAAAAATCTCTGTGTGTGGAATAGAGTGGAAAAAACGTGTCGTGCCGTCCTGTGCCGTGACTAACACGCCGTAACTTTGGTCTCGTGCCGTACCGTGACTAAGTTAATTTTTCACGTGCCGTGATCAAAATGTTAAGGGGTGGTCACGGCACACGAATGGTCATGTGCCACATGAGTCATGCCGTGCCTAACGTGCCGTGACCATACGTGACTCGCGTGACCATGTAATCATAATTAAGGTCAGTTTATTCAAGATTCACCACTAAATCAATATCTAATGGTCCTAATTACACGTGACTCGCGTGACTACGTGTCATGCCGTGCCATGACTAAAATCTTTCACGTGTCGTGCCGTGCCGTGCTAAAGTTTCAAAAGATGGGCATGGCTCGCGAATGGTCACGGCATGGGACACGTCAGTCACGCCACATAACTGACACGCGTGCTGTGTCGTTCCGTGCCGTAACTGTGCCGTTCCGCGACGGAGCCGGCTCCGCTGTGCCATTTTTCCCACTCTAGATATATATGCTCTTCACATTGGTGGTTGCATATGGAAGATATTTTATTTCCTTTCTAATTTCCCATAATATCAAACAGAGAAATACGATATCTCAAATAATATGACTATATAGAGAGAGAGGAGATGTGTCTAGAGCACTGTTATCAGAATCGGACCGGACGGTCCGGTCGGAATAAACCGGAACCGGATTCTACTCCGGTTTGGTTCGTTCAAGAGACCGTGCATGCTACTGAACCGGTAAATCCGGATTAATAAACCAGTTTTTTTTATAAAACCGCTCTCATTTTAAAGAACAAACCAGATTTTGAGTAGGTTCGGTTTTTCATGCTTGCATTAAATGAGAGAGACTAAAAGCTGGTAACTAGGCCGTAAGCTATCAAATCCGTACACGTGCTCAGAAATCAAATAAACTAATAAAGTACCAACACAAGTTAGTATTTATTGTTTGGTGAAAGTTGTACATAAAACCTCAAGATTTTAGATATTTTAAAAGAATCAATTATTTAGTATAAAAAGTTAAAACCGATATCTATGTGCACATTTATTTCTTTTGCAAAAATAGTTATTATTATTTTACATTGATTATAATTTTCACAAATTTTTATCAAAACTGCCTCTTGATAATTATCAAATAAAAATAAATAAAATTAAGTGATTATATTCTTTCATGTGAAAAAAAACATTCTATAATTTTTAATAAAATTGGTATTTTCATTCTATTTAGATGTTAAATTTTAATATATATCTATTATTTTGATTTTGTATTAATTATTGAATATGTATGTGTGAATTATCACAAATACAAGATGCTTCTATGGACATAAGGACCTATTTGTAAAATGAACATATTTTCATTTTCAAAGTTCAAACAGTCCATCCGACCGTTCAACATTATCTCCATATTAAAATGTACTTGGAGGTCAAATTTTACATTTTTTTTGAATTTTTTTTACTATTTATTAAGTATTTTACAAAAACTAGTCAAATTCAAACCATTGAATTTTGTAAAATATTTAATAAATAGTAAAAAAAATTTAAAAAATGTAAATTTGACCTCCAAGTACATTTTAATATGGAGATAATGTTGAACAGTCGGATCAACTGTTTGAACTTTGAAAATGAAAATATGTTCATTTTACAAATAGGTCCTTATGTCCATAGAAGAATTTGCCTATAAATAATATGTTTTTTTAACAATCCTCACATCTCATATATATTTAATATTTAAATAAACCAGCAATTGAATCGGTTGACTCACCGATCCGACTAGTAAACCATTGACCCGAAGCTTTACCAGCAATTGAACCAGCAATTCAACCCTCTAGAGTCTAGAGGGTTGAACATAATTAAGAAATATGATCAAATAAGTAAGTCTGCGCAAATTGTCCCATTTTATTTTCTATATTTTTTAATATTAAGGAATGATATAAATAGAAAGGTCACACATAAGATATTACTTGAAGTAACACAATTTTTCAGTTTTATCTTCAAAATTTTCAGTATCACAAATAAGTTTAAATATCAAATATATATGAAGCATTCAAGGTTAATCAAGTAGAATTACGATCCGACTTGTTGAAATGGAAATATTTAGTTTATCTTCACAAAATGTTTATATTTGTTTTCATTTTTTCGGATCATTAAGGGAATAATCAAGATGATTAATAGAATAATTTTCAACAACAGAGGACATTACAAGAGCATTTAAATAGGCTTTCAGATTTCATGGTTATAATTAATTATATTTTTTTAGTTATAAAATATAAGACTAGATCATGAGGCAATGGTTTTGGATTAACGTATCTTATATTTTCTTTACTATTTTATTTAATGTAATTTTTAACCATAAACCTTATAAATTTATTTGTTGATGACCTTAAGTTTATTTTTATTACAAAGAAGTCCATTACTATAAATATTTTATTTAATGTAGTTTGCCTTCTTTTGATTCCGATTTCTTTCCATTTTTTAAATATCATTTAACAAATTTTTGAATTGATCGATAATTGATTGGTCATGTTCTATTAATTTGTTTCCACTTTTTTATATTATTCAAGAAATGTTATTTTTAGCCTCCTAATTCGATACGCAAAAGTTGTTAGATTAAATCGATCAGTTTCAGTTACTATATATTTTGCGGTCCATTTTATACAACTTTCATTTTTTTTCAGGAGGTTCGTGGTTGTTGACTAATTAAAAAAAATTCTAGACCCGTCCAAGAAGAATATTCTAATGCTCTCAAAGAAGAATAGTCTAATGCTCTCCTATCTCATGTTTCAATTACTATATATGTTTGTTAATTTTCGTTCAGTACGGAAGCGAACCGTTCAGTAAAGAATGTATTGAATGATACCGGACGGATAGAGAAGCGTTTCAGTACAAAATAATTATTCTGGTTAGCAATCGTTCAGAATGCAATGTTCTGTACCATCCAGGGACTCACCAGATTGACTATGTTCTGAACAAATTCTTGCTGTATTGTATGCTATTCAAGTTGCACCGAATTGGGATAAAATATAATATCCGTTATGTACGGAGATAAACGTACTGAACAATTAGTGTATAATTCAAAAAGGAGAAAACTCTAATTTCAATTACATTTGTACTATCCGTTTGAACGGAAGATCACCGTACTGAACGAATCGGTTCAAATATCTAGATCTGAAGCTCCCTCTATAAGTAGAGTTAATACTCTATCTTCGTATTTGAGCTAAGCCGCTTCTAATTTCAAAACAAGACTTATTTTGTGTTTTTGAGAGCTTTCATCTTTGAAAGAGCTAAAACTTCAATATTCTTTTGATGATCTCAAATCCACATGACTAATCTACTACTAGATTTAGGTAGAGTGTTGGTTCATTGTTCTATAGTGTAGAGATCTACTTTAGTGCTCCCTTGGAATAGCCGCGTGACTTCATGCTTGTAGGGCATGAAGGGCTCACCAGCTCAAGTATTTCTGCTCATATATATTCTTAATTTTATGACGATCCTCTGCATATATAGGACCCTCCAACTCAAGCTTCTAGGATCAACCTTGTACACGAGTTATCCGTGACTTCCCATGTGCGTTGGGCTCATGTGTCACGGGTTGTATCATTTTTTCATTGGGTAATAGGAAAGGCACGCTGGTGAGGTTGCGTTGCTTCGGAGATGTAGGTATATTAAGCCAAACTCCGTTAATATCATGCATGTCAATCTCTCTTACTCTATTTATTCACTTTACATTGTTAATTGATTGTTGTTGTTTGTTTGTTTGTTTTACCTACCATCACGAAAAATGTCTAAAGTTCTTTAAGTCACCATATTCACCCTCCTCTAGATGCCGTTAGGGACGACGACAATGAGGTTATGAGTTGGATTACCCTTTCGGAAAAGAAAAAAAGGATGCCTTTTTTATGACGAGGCAAGCGGATTCAGATAGCAAATTACATTGGACATCGAATAATTTTTAATCCGATACCAATTGTAAAATCTAACTCTCAATTATAGCAAGTTATATTTTTCAAGTCCTATATTTCTTGTGAAGATTTTATTTTATTTCTTGAATATTCAAACTATAACTCGTCAATTAAAAATAATAATAATAACAATTATACCAGACATTAGTTGTGAATTGTGATAGCAGAGAAATCACTTACAACAAAAGTACGACGATGATTCTCGGCCCCACAGGGAATGGAGAATGAACATCATAGCATTAGACCGACGGCTATTGGCCATAACGAGAAAAGCTTACTAATAAACATGGTCCTTGAATGCTAAAAATAAACCAAAAACAATATTGCTCAATATTTTGTTGGGTTGTTTCCTTCCTCCGAGGAGACTGTTACGGCTGTATTTATAATTAAACCAATACTAGAACCCTTTTCTTTCCATTATTCCAAAAAAAAATTACTATCAAGTTTGGTGGCACCTGGCTATTGGATGTTAATTTTATAACTATATTTTACATATACATATTGCTATTGGATTTGTATACACCTTTTTCCTTGCAATATGGACAATAATGATATATTAGTGTAAAGTGTGTCAATATATATAGCAACCTTTTCTCAACCTTCAAAAATGCAACCTTTTTGTCTGCGCATGCATCATACTTAGAAAATTTAATTAAAAAAATGGTCATAATACCATTACTTGTGACTTGTGAGTAATTAATGTATGTTTTATTCGTGACACTAGTACAAAAAAACACAACCATACACGACATATCATACACGCATGCGAAAAAATTGCACATTAACAGTGTGCATTGGGAGGAGGTGCTTGAGTGAAAAAAAAACTCTAACATACACACATGGTATGAAAGTTTTGAAAAGTTTTCGGAAGTCACGTTTGTTTGTACACAATTTAATAATATTTAACCGTCTACGGTTGTACTACTTCATATACGGTCTTTTCTTAAAAAACCGTATATTCTTTTGCTCAGTTTCCAAACACTGTTTGTTAGTTCAAGATGTGTTATTCATTCGCGTCTCTCAACCAAAACCCTTGTTAGTAATTAATATTTTGTCTCAATCACCTCTTCACATATAGTTGCACCATTTAAGTCTGTCATCGTTTTTTCAATCATCAGATTGTGAAGATTTAATCACGGCGTTTGTTAGCAAACGAACCTCTCCTCCATGGATTTGTTTCAATAATAACCATGTATAAATTAAGAACAAATTGTACACAGTTATTAAATAATAACCATGTATAAATCCTGTAAACGTCTTTGTAAGTTATACACGGTTTGTTCAGGAACCGTGTTGTACATTATACATGGTCTATTCTATATAACCGTATTAAAATAGTAATTACGGTTTTTTTAATTCGCTCCTCTTCGATCATTACCCTGTCTTTTAATTTCCACCGCCCACCTGTCTAATCAAATGACTCTCTCTTCTCTTCTTCCTTCAATCCTCTCTCTTAGGGTTTTGGTAGACCAGTTTCAACGGTTTGGATGTGTTTTTTTAAGACAATCCGATAGATTTTTGAGTGAAGCTCACAAAGAGGCTTCGTGAGCTTAAGAACACCCTAGCTCTACTCGTTATGTATATGTATTTATGATGGGTATTTGTTTAATTATGGATGTATGTCAGTATATGTATGTTAAATATATGTTGAATATATAAATTATTTTTGTTTGTTGAATGTTGAATAAATATGATTGTATGCTGTGATGTTGAATATTTATTGAATTATCTATATGTAATATTGTATGTATAATGGCTAGCAAATATGGGAGCTAGCCAATTATAAATTGTTTAAAAAAAATCAAAACATACACGGTTCTAAATAACAAAACATGTATGGTTGCCAAAATCAAACACTGATGCTTTGTAGAAACTGTGTATATAACACTTATTAGTATACACAGTTACTTTGACCGTGTAGAAATTACCATTTTTAGCACCTTTTTCTGGGGGACTTGACACGGTTCATTTCTATTAATCGTGTTTGTCAGTAATATGTATAGAACCGTGTGCCATTAGCTTTTCGGACTGTGTATAGTCGCATTTTGTATACTAGTGTCACATGACCTATAGTAGTACCTCACCATTAAGTTGCTTGTCTTCAATTGATATTTTCTTTCTTTTTTTATGGATGCCCCACACCTTTTTGTGTGTGTTACATATTTTTCCCGTTTCCTTTTTTCTTTTATATCACCTGGCACCCGCACGCTAATTCTCCTCTTTTAAATGTTTCGTCCAGAATTAAAATTGATTTGTATTTCAGCTAAAGGTATATTGTACTATAACTATAGCTAAAAAAAGACGAACCAACAAACCTGTAGTGGTAAATGTGGTTGTCAAATTTGACCTGAAATATATAGAAATTCACTTGTTCAAAGAGTTGAATTTCACCTTAAATTAATCACCCTAAACAAGAAAATAATTAAATCTTCTACCAAACCTGACATGACCTGTACATGCCAAGTTGCTAACCCCAACATGTCAATTTCCCACATCTTCGGATCAGCAGAAAAAAAAAAATGGAACGAGAGAGACAGAGAGAGACAGAGAGAGAGTAGGCAGCCTCTGCCAGGTTTTCAAAAAAAAAAAAAAAAAGAGAGAGAGAGAGAGAGAATTTGAAGATAAAATAATTTCCAAGCATTAGTAGCTGCTATATATCAATATCTAGGATGAGCACCATAGTAGCTGCTATAATATCAATATCTGGTACATCTTGTCTTCATCCATTCCAGTGTTCAACAGAAACAAACTATCAGAGCCAGAGGGGAAGAGATAAGGACCTTAAACATCAAGGTTGAAATTACTATCCTTGTAAATGGCGGCGGCTACGGCCTCGACGACATCTGTCAGTGTCAAGAATAATAGAAATAACTAAGAACACAAAACTCCCAAGAAATCTCCCTTCCACCCAATTTTATTTCTTTGTCAATTGAATTATTACATAGCTGTGTACTCTTATTTATCAATCTAGAGAGATATTTTTGGTACAGCCCATCAAATCAATTATACATGCCAAAACATAGGATCCTTATTCTAACTTCAGAAGAAAATAAACCATTCTCTATATATTGTAAATTATATCAGATGCACATATATATCTTTCCTCCTTGAATTTTATTCTTAATTTCCTTCATTGAGTGGATACAGATCCTTTGATAGTTGCTAAGTTCTTTCCTTCTTTGATTGGATACCATTCCTTAGCATATCTTTCTAATTCCAAAATCTTTAGCTGCCAAGTGTATTCTAAACACTCCCCCTCACGAAGGCAAGTAAATATCCACCATTCCGATCTTCTCTAGCATTTCTTCGAAAGGTTTAGTTGCCACTGCCTTAGTTAAGATATTAGCTACCTGTTATGTGGATCTAACAAATGGTAGAGAGATAATTTTATAATCAAGTTTTTCTTTAATAAAATGTCGATCTACCTCTATGTGTTTGGTCCTGTCATGCTGTACTGGATTGTGCGAGATGTCTATGGCTGCCTTGTTATCACCGTACGTACAATCTCATTTCATCATCGTATTCCACTCCTAACTCAGTAATCAACTTTCTCAACCATAGTAGCACACAAATTCATTTCGCCATCCCCCTGAATTTGGCTTTAGCACTAGATAGGGCAACCACATTTTGTTTTTTACTTCTCCATGTTACCAAGTTACCCCCAACAAATGTAAAGTAGCCCGAAGTTGATTTTCTATCCATGATGTTTCCTGCCCAATCTTCATCTGTATAACATTCGATCTTTATATGTTTATTCTTCTCAAACTTGATTCCTTTACCAGGTGTCCCTTTAAGATATCGCAATATTCGTATGACAGCTCCCATGTGATCTTCACTCTGGTTGTGCATACATTGACTCACTACTCCAACTGCATATGTTATGTCTGGTCGGGTGTGCGACAAGTATATTAGTTTACCAACTAACCTCTGGTATCTTTCTTCGTTTGCAGGAAATTGCTCAGGACAGATTTCAAATTTCACATTTTGTTCCACTGGGGTACTAATCGGTTTACATTTCAACATCCCAGTTTCGGCCAAGAGATCAAGAACATATTTCCTTTGAGAAAGAAGTATACCTTTTCTAGTTCTTGACACTTCAATTCATAGAAAATATTTTAGACCTCCCAGATTTTTCATTTCAAATTATTTCGAGAGCTTTGTTTCAAGTCTTTCAATTTCAGCTCTATCATCACCTGTAATAATCATGTCATCAACATAGATAATAAGGATTGCAATTTTACCTTCACTTCTTTTAAAGAACATGGTGTGATCGGAGTCTCCCTGACTATACCCATAGCTCTTCATGGCCCTGCAGAACCTTCCAAACCATGCCCTAGGTGACTGTTTCAAGCCATACAATGCCTTCTCCGGCTTGCACACCAAGTTTACCAATCCAATGTGCTCGTAACCAGGGTGTAGATCCATATAAATTTATTCTTCCAAATCGCCATGAAGAAATGCATTTTTAACATCGAATTGATGTAATAGTCTGTCAAAGTAAGCTAAAAGAGACAATAAACCTTGAACCGAATTTATTTTTACAACGGGGGAAAAAATTTCCTGGAAGTCAACCCCATACGTTTGTGTATACCCTTTCGCTACTAACCTAGCTTTATATCTTTTGATTTTTCCCTCTGCATTGTACTTAATTGAATACACCCATTTACAACCAACCATCCTTTTTCCCGGTGGTAAATTAACTATTTTCCATGTACAATTTTTTTCGAGAGCCTCCATTTCTATATTCATTGCTCTAGTCCATTTCTCACTCTTTTTGGCATCTTCAACCTTTTCGGGTATGGCAATAGAAGATAGTTGGTCTGCGAAATTCTTTAATGGTTGTGGCAATTTCTCTGTTGAGGTATAGTTTGCAACTGGATATGTTATTTCTTTACTTGTCCCATCTTCCGGGATGTATCTTCCTGGTGGTTTTCCACGATTAACACGTGAAGGAAATCTAGGCTGGGTTTCAGAAGAACATACCTTGTTGTTATCCTCTCGTGATATTGCCTCAGTAAGATCTATCCATAGCCTAATTCCATTTGGCGAAGAGCCCGACTGACCTATTTCTGCTAAATTTTGTTGCTCAAAACCTTTATCATTTTCAGAACCTGAGTCAACTACTGCTAGACCTGAGTTATTTGCTGGATCTGTACCTGAATTAGCTTTTGCTGGACCCGAATTAGTTGCTGGGCATGGACCCGAATCAACTGCTGTTGGACTCGAATTAGTTGCTGGGCCTGAACCCGAATCAGCTGCTGGGCCTCGACCTGAATCAACTTCTAAGCCTAGACTGGATAAAAAGGTTAGATCAAAGTCTGATTCATCATGATTGCTGCCCTCCTGAATCGGATCTTGGATTTTGTTAAAAAATGGTTAATTTTCTAAAAAAGTAACATCCATAGTAGTTCGGAATTTTCTAGTACCTGAATTATAGCATTTATAACCTTTCTAACTTGCTCCCATTCCCAAAAAAACACATTTTTCAGTCCTAGGTTCTAACTTTATGCGAAATGGTTTTTGTATATGGATATAAGCAACACACCCAAATATTTTATGAGACAAATTTAAGACAGATGGTACGGTCATATAAGATGATAGGACTTGGATGGGAGTTTTATAATCATTTGCACTTGTGGGTGTACGATTTGAGAGGTATACAGCAAATGAAAAGGCATTATCCCAAAACATAGGAGGTACTTTATTTTCAAGTAGAAGTGATCGGGTCATTTCAAGGAGATGTCTGTTTTTTTCGTTCAGCAATGCCATTTTGCTGAGGTGTTCCTACACATATTGTCTCATGAATAATCTCATTTTCTCTTTAAAAAATTTGTACATTTCGGTTCAAGTATTTTGTCCCATTATCGCTCCTTATGGTTTTTATTTCTTTCCCAAATTGAGTCTTTACCAACTTATGAAAATCTTGAATAACTTTAGAAACCTCATCTTTTGTTTTAAGTAAATAGAGCCAAGTCATTCTGGAGCAATCATCACTAAAGGAAACATACCATCTACAATCGGATTTGGAAATTATAGAGGATGGTCCCAAAACATCTGTATGTATCAAATCAAAAGGATTCTTACATTTATTTGGACTGCAATAATAAGTTGTTTTATGGCTCTTACATTTGATACAAGGTTCACAAACAAAATCTTTAGGATCTAAATTCAAAAATAAATCGAGTAAAAGCTTTTTTATGTATCCAAAAGATGGATGACCTAGTCTTTTATGCCATATCCAAATTTTATTCTTAGTAGGTATATAATCTCCCCTTACAACGTAATTGCTCCTACTTTTGGATTCATCCAAGTAATACAACCCATCTCGTCTAGTACCATGGCCAATGATCATTTTTGTGAGAATATCCTGAAATATACAATGGTCAGGGAACATAAGCACAACGCAATTTTGATCCTTTGTAAGTTGACAGACCAAATTTTAAACTTTTTGGAATTTTTTTACTATTATTAATCCACTTTGAAAATCGCTGATTCATTGGTCCATAATTTTTTACTGTTTTTTACTATTCACAATGGATCAGCTATTTTCAAAGTGGCTTAATAAATAATAAAAAAATTCCAAAAAATGTAAAATTTGGTCTCCAAGCACATTTCAATATGGAGAACAACTTGAACGGTTCGAATCGACGTTTTGGATTTTGAAAATGGGAATATGAGCGTGAAGTAAAACTTCGCGAAGTACAACAGCTCTACTCTATATATATATATATATATATATATATATAGAGAGAGAGAGAGAGAGAGAGAGAGAGACTGGCTAAGCTCAAAACGTTTGCACCAAGTCATTGGTGCAAACGTTTTGATTCTCCTATTTGCAAAGTCCAAACGGTCGATCCAAACCGTTAGATATTTAATCCATATTAAAATGTGCTTGGAGACCAAATTTCACATTTTTTGGAATTTTTGTGCTATTTATTAAGCCACTTTGAAAGTTGCCGATTCGGGTGAACAGTAAAAACAGTGCAATCAAATTCTGGACGGTGTGATCAGCAACCTTCAAAGTGGCTTAATAAATAGTAAAAAAATTCCAAAAAATGTAAAATTTGGTCTCCAAGCACATTTCAATATGGAGAACAACTTGAACGGTTCGGATCGACCGTTTGGACTTCGAAAATTCAAAAACAAATCATTTGCACCAAACCCTTGGTGCAAACGTTTTGAGCTTATCCACTCACTATATATATATATATATATATATATATATATGTAGAGATAGACTTTGGTGAGTTGTGATTCACGCTCATATTCCCATTTGAAAATCCAAACCATCGATCTGAACCACTCAACATGATCTCCATATTGAAATGTGCTTGGAGACTATATTTTACATTTTTTGGAATTTTTTTAATATTTATTAAGCCACTTTGAAAATCGCTGATCCGGATGAACAGTAAAAAACAGTAAAAAATTCTGGACCAATGGATCGGCGATTTTCAAAGTGGCTTAATAAATAGTAAAAATATTCCAAAAAATGTAAAATTTGGTCTCCAAGCACATTTCAATATGGAGATCATGTTCAGCAGTTCGGATCGGTTGTTTGGATTTTCAAAATGAAAATATGAGCGTGAAGTAAAAATCAACTCTTGCTTCACAACTCACCATAGCTCATCTCTATATATGTATATATGTATGAATATATATATAGAGAGAGAGAGAGAGAGAGTGGCTAATATCAAAACGTTTGTTCCTAACCCCTCAGTGCTACCAAGTGATTTTCCAATTTTCAAAGTTCAAACAGTCAATCCAAACCGTTAAATATTCAATCTATATTAAAATGTACTTGGAGACCAAATTTTACATTTTTTGGAATTTTTTTACTATTTATTAAGATGGTTTGAAAATTGTTGTTTTCAATGGTGCTGAAAAATACTTCAAAACTGCGATTTTCAAACCATTTTAATAAATAGTAAAAATATTCCAAAAAATATAAAATTTGGCTTCCAAGTACATTTTAATATAGATTGAACATCTAACAGTTTGGATCCACTGTTTGAACTTTGGAAATAAGAAAAACCACTTGGTAACACCGAGGGGCTAGGAACAAACGCTTGATATTAGCCACTCTCTCTCTCTCTCTCTCTCTCTATATATATATATATATATATATATAGAGAGAGAGAGAGAGTTGGGCTATGGTGAGTTGCAAAAATAAGATTTTTATTTTACCACACGCTTATATCTTTGTTTTCAAAGTCTAAACAGCCGATCTGAACGGCTCAACATGATCTCCATATTGAAATGTGTTTGGAGATCTAATTTTACATTTTTTTTGGATATTTTTCTATTTTTTATATGATTAGAAAATCTTTGTTTTTGGATGGATTCTGGACCATAAAAAAATAGTGATTTAAAAAAAATCTAAACAAATAGTAATAAATTTCCAAAAAATGTAAAAATTGGTGAGGTAAAAGTAGAACTATATTTCACGATTTTGGATGGTTTGGATCAACTCTTTGAACTTTTAAAAGTAGAAAATATGAGAATGAGATTAAACAAGACTCTTACTTCGCAACTCACCATAGCCCAACTCTATATATATATATATATATATATATATATTTAAGGATCATTGGTTGAGTTAATTCAGTATATATGATGTTCAAATTAATTGAGGAGCTGTTTAAATTGTTTACACAGAAGAAGAAATTGAATAAACTTATCATAATGATAAATATGATTATGCCATTTGATAGATCTTGATTCAACAGTCGCGTGAATATGTGAAATGCGCGAAACGGACTTACTGTTCGAGTTTTATGGCCAAAACAAATTTGCTCAAGTACGGTCAACAAAAGTTAACTGCGGTAATGGCTCGTCTCATTGAGAGTAGATGTTGACTGGTCCAATGGACCAACGGATTTTTTATATGAGATTTTACTGGTCAACATCCGTAGATATTTATATGAGATTTTTTAATAGAGCATTGGTCCAATGGACCAACGGATTTTTTTATTACCAATATATCCATCTATTATTCAAATGTCATGTATTGGATAGAAGGGTAAGATGGTAATAGCCAATTTATATGAATCTATTCACCTTCTCTCTCGTCTCTCTCATCTCTCTCATGCTACATTTTTCCTCCTCACACCTCCTCTCTTTCTCCTCCTTGACCGAACCACCAAGGGAACAGCCAGCCACTCGCCACCTTCCACCACCGGCCTCATGACCCAATTAATACTTCAAGGAAGCCAGTTCAGAAAAAAAAAATCCTCACTCAGACGACTGAAAAAAATAATCCACACGAAGTTTCACAATTCATGTACCTTGCATGACCCAATTAATATTTCAAGGACGCCAGTTCAGAAAAAAAATAATCCTCAGTCAATCTAAGTGAACATCTCTGTGAATATATTATCATAAGCTGAACTATGGGAAACCTAACACCAATTTTTGACACTTCTGCTCAGTGTTCTACAATTAACCCTGAGACATTCTGCTTTTTATCTGTTAAGCATCGCAAATTTGTCTCCTTTCGTCCTTGGATCCAAGCTTTAGATCACTCGAGAGGGTGAGAGAGATGTGGAACAAGTGTGTAAAACTTGGATAAAACCCAGATAATATTTTGGCTGCTGCTCCCCTCCCCTTAATAGGCGTTTCTGTGGATTTGAAGGGAGCCAGACCAATCAGGAAATTACTCTCCCAAGATCTTGCAAAGTTGGCAGAATTGAGCCCGTTGGCTGCCCGCCAGTCAGGAGAAGGTTGTGGCCAGCCGTCTGTCGAATATGCGGCGCTTACCAAAGTCTCAGTCTAAAGCATTTGAGGAGTTTGTGTGTCTTCAGCCAGCTAGCCCTTATGAAAATTTTAAATTAGGAACCCTTGTGAAAATTTTATGTAAATTTTTTTTATAAAATTCATGATATCATATTTATTCTCTAAATTTAAAAACACACATACCAATTTCAGCCTGTGTGTTTGAATTAAGCGCCCAATTTCATCTTCTTCTTTTTATTAAAACTCATTTTAAATTTATAAGTTCCTATTTTATCTTTTATTCAAAAAATTAAAAAGTGTGTGACATGTGTTGGATAAATATTTTATATTTTAAATTATCAATTTATGAAGACAAATAACTTCATTTTCTTGAGTTTTGCGTACACGCAAACATATTTTATTTTCTAAATTTTGGTCAATTGAGAATTTTGTGGTACGCTCAAAACTCTGAAGGACTTGTGGGTCAAATATCTTTCTAGGAGGTGATTCATTATCTCAGCCCAATTACTTGAGTTCCTTTTTTGGGCCTAGAAATAATTCACCAATGGATCTTGTACACTATTTTAGTAAATCAACCAAAGTTAATTTCCACAATATTCAACATTCAACATATGCAATATACATAGGACAATATTCCACATTCAACAAATATATCCATAATTCAACAAATATTCAACAAATATAATTCAATATTAAAACAACCACACATCTTATTTATTATTGGTTGCACATTACAATTTCAATATCCATTTAAAAATGTAACTAATTAAATGCAACCAACCATAATATTTTCTCTACGAAGATAAAATAAATTAACCAGTGCAAAATCACCTTAGAAAATAAAATAATAATACAATGCTTGAGAAAAATCAACAAGGAGGCTTGTCGGCAGGAGGAGGCAGTATTGTAGCCTCTCTACTATTACCATTCTTTGTTATAAACACAACATCCATTCCCCATATTGTGTGTTGTTCATAGTGACAATGCATGAACCAAACACCTAATTTAATTGCAAAACAAAAATATATGTTGAGGGTTAGTGTACATGTCAAAAACACTCAAAACAACAATTTGTAACAGTAACTAATCTACTATTTGATTAATTTTGCCGAGCTAATTAATTAGTCCGGATCAATTATCTAATCAAATATTGATAAACAAGCCGTTCTCATTTTAGTTGTGTAACACCTTTGATTATCAAAATTAATTCAATAAAAAAGATTCAATAAATTTGAAATTTAGAAAAAGGAAAAAAAATTTAAACTCACCCGGATTAGCGGCCCTAAAGCGGATAGTTGCCCAACTGTTCTTCGGCACACCCACAGTGTTTACAAATGGAGGATCAACCAAGTTGTAACTCAGAGGATCTGTTGTGTTGTCGAAGTTGCCAGTTCCACTTCCAATGAAATAGAAGCTCTGGCCGTGCAAGTGTATTGGATGGGTAACCTGCCCGTCTACTAAGTTAGTTCCCTGAAACACAATCTCCACGGTCGAGTTATACTCAAGCACTTTCACTTTTGTCGATTTATCAACCAATTTGAGGTCCAGGCCTTGATCGGTCGCATCAGAAAAATTGAAGAAGAGCGGTGGTTGGTCGGGAAAGTCAGTGGTGTACACACCGGCAATAGAATTGTAGTATGCATCTAGCACATCAATTTTGGCTGTTGGGGCTAGGAAACTAGCATTGTTCATACTGGCAGCAAACCTAGTACCATTTGGACCAGCACATGAGCTGTTAGGGCACAATTGTTCATTTGTAGATAAGGTGATATACATTTTGACATCGGCAGTTTGGGATAAGACAGCTGGGTCATCTGAGTTGGCCAGCGAGCGAAGACCTCTAGTGAACATAGCTGATGCATTAGTGTCGTTGGATTTTGGTAAGGAGGTGAAACCGGACTTATTGATGGCGCGGAATGATTAGTTTTGTATTCTAAAATAGCTACGGCTGTTTTGTTATTTCTAGTGGCATTAGGACTTCCATCAAAGTATAGATCCTTGATGATGTAATAACGGGAGGGGGAAGATGAGTTTTGCAATTGATTGGCCCGTAAGAGAAGGTCCATTGTTTGGCCCGGGGTTATCATGATAAATTCATTCACGTAAGGCTTCGTATAGCTGGCGTCAGTTCCAACTACCGTTACATTATGTCCAGAAACCTTAAAAAGGAAACTATTTTCCATGGCTGCATTTATTACACGGAGTAGGTGTTAGTGTTGGTGTCCTAGACCCAGATCATATGTATGATATGTTTAGTTTATTAGTGAATGATTTTATCATTTTGTACCTTGAGTATTCATATTAGTGGATCATTTGAGTTGATGACTCAAATTGTAGAACTTCACAACGAATAAATTTGTTTACTCTTAAATGTCCCTTATCTTGGCAATTAGCAAGGTACACTGGTTGACCATATAAGATAAGTGTAGTGATTAGATGATGGCCATGTTCTACAGGTTATAGATAAGGGGTTATCGATCTAATCACACATGTGCATACATGGAGATGTATGGCACTGGACAGACCTAAGAATGAAATATCATATGGATTGTGTTATGTGTCATTGATATTTCATTGTGTCTAGAATTCTTTGGTTGAGATATTTATTTTTCTTACATAAGGAATGTGTATTGTTGGTACTGTCCAACGCTCTCTTTAACCAGGAGTTATATAGGCAGTTACTGCAGTGCATATAACTTATGCGGAAGAACGATACGTATCAAGAAACCATTGTCCCTTATATGTTAATATAAGCGATGATATCTCTGGGCCCCTTGATAAAGTTTGTATTATGTGCATGCAATATGATTATGTGATAATCATATCATAATTAAACTTCAGGAAATCAAGAAAGAATAATTGGTAAGGATGACACATTCCTATCTTACGATTATTTGGATATCATGTGGCAAGGAATTGACACAACAACATTTTTAATGTTACAAGGATCGTGATTTTGCATTGTGCTTTTTCATCCACATCATTTGGGTAATCAATATACCATGGCTAGTTGTATCATTGATTTATGGAATTAAAATGTTTAATTTCATTGCCATAATGATGGGATCCCATAGGGTCACACTATATGAAAGATTAAAAGAAAATATATTAATAAAGCATATGTGATATGTATATAATACGTGCTATGTTAATTATAAGGAGTTATAATTAATTTGTACAAATTATATGTTATTAATATATGAATAATTTTTATAACATGGAGATGTTGTAAAATAATTCTAGTAATATTTAAAGTATGTGTGACATATTTTAAATGACTTTTGACACATGAGAGATGCATATAAATTAATATAGAATATTAATTTATATGTTGGCCTTTTAATGTATGGGATTGTGGACTTAATTAAATATTAATATGATTAGTATGTTTAAGCCCAAAGCCCAAATATATGCTGGGGAGAATTGATTAGTGATGGCATGATTTAAGGAATATTTAAATATGTCATTAAATCTAATCAATCTCATTAAAGAGGAAAGAAATTTCTGGACAGATTTTTTAGGTAACTTTGAACTGGAATTTGAAAGGGCAAATCTTAACCATTCTGGACGTATGACCTATGTAATCTATAGCCCTTGGAGTCTAGAATCTAATGGTGAAGATTTCAAGTCGTTTGGAGTTACCAAGAAAAAGATATAAGGGTTTTAGTACCGAAAGGTCAAAATTCAGTGAATTATATCTTGACCGAAATTTGCTCTTTTCTCCTCTCTCCCATTTTTCTCTCATGAGTTGAGATCTAGAAATCCTCTAAGAAGTTTTCAGAAATTAACAAGAGGGTTAAACTAGGATTAAGGTTCTACTTGTTAATCTCTTACTAGCCTTAGAGATACAAGTATTTCTTTAATCTTTCGGTGGATACCTAAGGAGGCTCGTCATTTGAAGGGCTAAGCACAACCACCACTGAAAGAGAAAGGGAATAAGAAGTTGCTAAGTAAGACAACTCTTCTTGATTTGATTTGGAGATCAAATCCAAGGTATTATGTTATTCCCTTATTGATTAGGCTAATGAAGATTGTTTCTTGCATTTACAATAACTAGATCGTTTGTTTTGAGTTGAATAATTTTTTTTGTTTTATTTCTTGCTATCTAAGCATCAAAACTTTCAGTAGGTACATTCTGCCTTGTTCGACTTGTACCTTAAAAGTTTCTGCAACAAAAATAAAAAAGAAAGATATCTGTAGTTAGATCACATTATATTTCAAAAAAAATAATAAATTTGGTTGCTAATTGTGATTAAATTAATAAAGTAACAAACATTAATTGTCAAAGAGAATATCCATCTTATGATGCATTAACAACTTGCATTATAAATAAACAACTTCTTGTACCAATAAAAAAAAATTACCATTTGATGAGCATGGCATGAAGTCACCAGGTTGTCCATTGATGGTATTGGCATCAGATAGATCAAATTGACCGCCATTGTCAAGTGCATTTTGGTACACATCTGTTATGTTTCTGTTCCACCACTCTCCTAGAATTAGTGTGAATTCTTTATGGGGTTTGCGGAAGGGGTAGGTGATTCCAAGCTTCGGGTAAATATGTATAGCACCGTGAACAGTAGCACGATCAAATTCGCTATGTGCGTGCCACCAAAGCGTGCCTTCTTCTACCGTTAATTGGATGCGTTGTGTGTAGTTGGCTCCAGGTTGGATAAGGCATTGAGTAATGTATTCTGGTCCATCTGACCACGGGTCCCTCGGCTGGATTACGCCATGCCTATAGAAATTAGATGAATACATGTTAGTCTTGCATGGCTTGAAATAATTCCTTAATTAATAGAGCAAATAACATATTCGCTTTCTGTATAGTACCAGTGAATGGTGATATTTTTGTTCCCTCTGTTGATGACCTTGACATAGACTGTGTCACCTTTGCGAGCGGAGATAGTGGGTCCCGGATATGATCCATTGACAGTTAGAATGCTCTTTGTATTATTGCAGAGCCGGGTGTAGCTAGCTTCTTGAATCTGTTTAATGGAAAAACCGAAAAAGTAAATATATATATCAATCGGGTTTCAAGCGGATTAGAACAAGAGCAAAGCTTAGAAATTACTAGATTAATATAACTATTTAATTATCAATCGGGTTTCAAGTGGATTCAGATAGCAAATTATTCATATCCGATCCACGAGATTATCCGAATTCATCTATCCATATCCGGGTCTGAAGCGAATTCAAACTGCTTACATTGGATATCGAGTAAATTTAATTCCGATGTGTATTGAAAAATCTAACTCTCAATCAAAATAAGTTATATTTTTCATGTCCTATATTTCTTTTGAAGATTTTATTTTATTTCTATTGAATATTCAAACTATAACTCAATGAATTTAAAAAAATAAAATAAAATAACAATTATACCAGACATTGTGAATTGTGATAGCAGAAAAAATACTTACAACAAAGGTACGGTGATGAATCTTGGCCTCACAAGGGATGGAGAACAAACAAGATAGCATTAGACCAATGGTTATTGGCCATAATGAGAAAAGCTTACTAAAAAACATGGTGGTTGAAAATTAAAAATAAACCAAAAGCAATGCTCAATATTTTGTTGGGTTGGTTGCTTCCTCCGAGGAGACTATTAGAGAGGTAGTAATAAATTATGTGGTTTAGTGAGATTTGGAGAACATGCATTGATGGTATTTATAGGAAGATTTTATTTTATTTTATTTTATTTTTTGTAGAACAAAAATAGGATTCAACCACCTATTTTTGAATAAGGATCAAGTCCTATTTGCTTTATTGATATGAAGGTTTCAAAGTCCATTGTCCCAAAAAATATAGGAAGAAAAATTAGAACCCTTTTCTTTCCATTGTTCCAAAAAATTCCTATTAAGTGTGGTGGCCCACTGGCCATTGGCTGTTAATATTATAACTATATTTTATGTACACCTACTTGAAATTTTTTCATTATATATTGTCATAAATATAATGGATCAGCTGTATGTATGACTTGTACTTGGATTATATTGCCTTTTATCAACCTTTTGTCAACATTTAGTGTAAAGTTGTGTAAATACTTAATAAGGATACGCAATCACCTTTTGTCAACCAAAAAAGAAGCAACCTTTTGTATTCGCCTGCATCATACTTAGAAAATTTGATTAAAAAAAATGCTCATAAGCCCATTACTTGTGACTTGTGAGTAATTAATGTTTGTTTTATTGGTTACGTGACTTAGTAGTATCTCTCCATTGAAATTTTCATTGTTGTTTTCCTATCCATGACCTATAGTAGTATCTTACCATTGAAATTTTCAATGTAGTTTTTGTATCTCCATTCTTATATTAAGTATGTAGATGTCCGGATCTCCTAACTGTTGTAATAAAAAAGTAAAATTTCAGATTGAATATCAGTCTTCTAATCAATTAGTCTATCATATTTTTATTCTATGTATTTTTTATATTTTTTTTTACGTTTAGAAGTCTAAATTTATTTAGATATATATGTACTCTCCACACTTATTGGCTATATGATTTTCTGATTGGTCATGATTTATTTTCATTTTTTAAATGTCATTTAAATAATTTTTAGATTGGTTGATAATTGATTGACCATGTTTACATTTCCTTACATTTTTTATATCATTAAAGGAATGTGATTTGTCATTTACACAAATAGTATAGATGGAGATAAAAAGAGAGGAGATTGGAGATGTGGAGAAAAAAAAAGTAATTATATCTTCCCCTATAACCTTCCTCCATTTCTTCTCCTAACTAACTAATTTTCTTTTATAGCTATAATTACCAATTCTAACTACCTAGTGGTCCCTACAAATTAATTAGCAGATTTTGTCTCACTTTATTTCTTTCCTCTCCCACCTCCGCCTCTCCCACCTACGCCTCCGCCGAGTAACTCCATCCTAATCAAGTACGCCTCCGCCGGATCAGATCCATCACTGTCGACCGTCTCAAAATGAGTACTAAATGGATTGAGTTCAACTAATTTTGTCTTTGTGGATGCAATTAATTCCTTTTGTGTCTATGTTAATCTTCCTCATGCAGTAGCGAGTTATTCGCAAAGAACAAAACTTCATTAATGGTGAATTAGGCCAGTGCGTACTAAGTACTAAGAAATGACAGAAAAACAAATTTTGAAAAAATAGAGGTGTATGAATGAATACTTGATGTCTTAGACATGAATACTTCAACGAATATGAATGAATACTTGATATCTTAGGTATGAATGCTTCAACGTATATGTATGAATACTTCAATGAAGTATGTTTTGTTTCTTTTAAATGTTGTTTTTGTTTTTTTTTGTAACATTTCAATTACATGATCTGTAAAATCTGATAGATTATTTTTGTTTCGACAGTGAAACATGTATCAACTATTTTTTTATTTCTAAAAAATAAAATTGAACTAGAAAGCAATAAAGCAATGTTCAATATTATTCGGCTACTCTTGTAAAATTAATCGAGGTATGCACATATGCTTATAATACTCTTGACACATTAACTATTTACACTTATACGACGAGGTATGAATACTTGTATAACGAGGTATGAATACTTGTGTAACAGACAACTCGAAATTTATGTCATTATGGATCTCATTGGAAAGGAAAAATTATGTAGAAGACGTTCGTGATTTTATATTTGCAATATTCATCATAGATCGTCACAAATATTGGTTACATTGAACGGAGAAAAAAAATCATCTCTAAAAACGTGTAAAAGATAGGTGAGTAATGTGTCAAGTTTTTTTTTAAATACTTGATATCTCAAGCATGAATACTTGATGTTTTATATATGAATACTTGCGCGCCCCAGTTGTAATATCTTTCAAATATTAGGCGGTCCCCAAATAGTAAGTGGTCCCCTAAGTAATTAGTAGTTACTCAAGTAGTTAATGGCTGGGGGAAGAAATGGGGGAAGGTTATTGGGGATAGCTAGGTGCTCCTGAAAAAAAAATCTCTGTGTGTGGAATAGAGTGGAAAAAACATGTCGTGCCGTCCTGTGCCGTGACTAACATGCCGTAACTTTGGTCTCGTGCCGTGCCGTGCCGTGACTAAGTTAATTTTTCACGTGCTGTGCCGTGCCGTGATCAAAATGTTAAGGGGTAGTCACGGCACACGAATGGTCATGTGCCACATGAGTCATGCCGTGCCTAACGTGCAGTGACCATTAAATCATAATTAAGGTCAGTTTATTCAAGATTCACCACTAAATCAATATCTAATGGTCCTAATTACACGTGACTCGCGTGACTACGTGTCATGCCGTGCCATGACTAAAATCTTTCACGTGTCGTGCTGTGCCATGCCAAAGTTTCAAAAGATGGGCACGGCTCGCGAATGGTTACGGCATGGGACACGTGAGTCACGCCACATAACTGACACGCGTGCTGTGTCGTTCCGTTCCGTAACTGTGCCGTTCCGCGACGGAGCCGGCTCCGCCGTGCCATTTTTCTCACTCTAGATATATATGCTCTTCACATTGGTGGTTGCATATGGAAGATATTTTATTTCCTTTCTAATTTCCCATAATATCAAACAGAGAAATGCGATATCTCAAATAATATATGACTATACAGAGTGAGAGGAGATGTCTCTAGAGGGTTGAACATAATTAAGAAATATGATCAAATAAGTAAGTCTGCGCAAATTGTCCCATTTTATTTTCTATATTTTTTAATATTAAGGAATGAAATATATAGAAAGGTCACACATAAGATATTACTTGAAGTAACACAATTTTTCAGTTTTATCTTCAAAATTTTCAGTATCACAAATAAGTTTAAATATCAAATATATATGAAGCATTCAAGGTTAATCAAGTAGAATTACGATCCGACTTGTTGAAATGGAAATATTTAGTTTATCTTCACAAAATGTTTATATTTGTTTTCATTTTTTCGGATCATTAAGGGAATAATCAAGATGATTAATAGAATAATTTTCAACAACAGAGGGCATTACAAGAGCATTTAAATAGGCTTTCAGATTTCATGGTTATAATTAATTATATTTTTTTTAGTTATAAAATATAAGACTAGATCATGAGGCAATGGTTTTGGATTAATGTATCTTATATTTTCTTTACTATTTTATTTAATGTAATTTTTAACCATAAACCTTATAAATTTATTTGTTGATGACCTTAAGTTTATTTTTATTACAAAGAAGTCCATTACTATAAATATTTTATTTAATGTAGTTTGTCTTCTTTTGATCCCGATTTCTTTCCATTTTTTAAATATCATTTAACGAATTTTTGAATTGATCGATAATTGATTGGTCATGTTCTATTAATTTGTTTCCACTTTTTTATATTATTTAAGAAATGTTATTTTTAGCCTCCTAATTCGATACGCAAAAGTTGTTAGCTTAAATCGATCAGTTTCAGTTACTATATATTTTGGGGTCCATTTTATACAACTTTCATATTTTTTCAGGAGGTTCGTGGTTGTTGACTAATTAAAAAAAATTCTAGAACCGTCCAAGAAGAATATTCTAATGCTCTCAAAGAAGAATAGTCTAATGCTCTCCTATCACATGTTTCAATTACTATATATGTTTGTTTATTTTCGTTCAGTACGGAAGCGAACCGTTCAGTACATAATGTATTGAATGATACTGGACGGATAGAGAAGCATTTCAGTATAAAATAATTATTCTGGTTAGCAATCGTTTAGAATGCAATGTTCTGTACCATCCAGGGACTCACCAGATTGACTATGTTCCCAACAAATTCTTGTTGTATTGTATGCTATTCAAGTTGCACCGAATTGGGATGAAATATAATATCCGTTATGTACGGAGATAAACGTACTGAACAATTAGTGTATAATTCAAAAAGGAGAAAACTCTAATTTCAATTACATTTGTACTATCCGTTTGAATGGAAGATCACCGTACTGAACGAATCAGTTCAAATACCTAGATCTGAAGCTCCCTCTATAAATAGAGTCAATACTCTATCTTCATATTTGAGCTAGCCGCTTCTAAATTTCAAAACAAGACTTATTTTGTGTTTTGAGAGCTTTCATCTTTGAGAGAGCTAAAACTTCAATACTCTTTTGATGATCTCAAATCCACATGACTAATCTACTACTAAATTTAGTTATAGTGTTGGTTCATTGTTCTATAGTGTAGATATCTACTTTAGTGCTCCCTTGGAATAGCCGAGTGACTTCATGCTTGTAGGGCATGAAGGGCTCACCAGCTCAAGTATTTCTGCTCATATATATTCTTAATTTTATGACGATCTTCTGCATAGGACCCTCCAACTCGAGCTTCTAGGATCAACCTTATACACGAGTTATCCGTGACTTCCCATATGCGTTGGGCTCATGTGTCACGAGTTGTATCATTTTTTCATTGGGTAATAGGAAAGGCACGTTGGTGAGGTTGCGTTGCTTCGGAGATGTAGGTATATTAAGCCAAACTCTGTTAATATCATGCGTGTCAATCTCTCTTACTCTATTTATTTACTTCACATTCTCTTACTCTAAAGTTCTTTAAGTCACCATATTCACCCTCCTCTAGATGCCGTTAGGGACGACAATGAGGTTATGAGTTGGATTACCCTTTCGGAAAAGAAAAAAAGGATGCCTTTTTTATGACGAGGCAAGCGGATTCAGATAGCAAATTACATTGGACATCGAATAATTTTTAATCCGATACCTATTGTAAAATCTAACTCTCAATTATAGCAAGTTATATTTTTCAAGTCCTATATTTCTTGTGAAGATTTTATTTTATTTCTTGAATATTCAAACTATAACTCGTCAATTAAAAATAATAATAATAACAATTATACCAGACATTAGTTGTGAATTGTGATAGCAGAGAGAAATCACTTACAACAAAAGTACGACGATGATTCTTGGCCCCACAGGGAATGGAGAATAAACAGCATAGCATTAGACCGACGGCTATTGTCCATAACGAGAAAAGCTTACTAATAAACATGGTGCTTGAATGCTAAAAATAAACCAAAAACAATATTGCTCAATATTTTGTTGGGTTGTTTCCTTCCTCCGAGGAGACTGTTACGGCTGTATTTATAATTAAACCAATATTAGAACCCTTTTCTTTCCATTATTCCAAAAAAAATTACTATCAAGTTTGGTGGCACCTGGCTATTGGATGTTAATTTTATAACTATATTTTATATATACATTGCTATTTGAAGAATTCTTTTATATATTGTAATAAATAAATGCATCAGCTGTACGTATGACTTGATCGAACTTGGATTTGTATACACCCTTTTCCTTGCAATATGGACAATAATGATATATTAGTGTAAAGTGTGTCAATATAGCAACCTTTTGTCAACCTTCAAAAATGCAACCTTTTTGTCTGCGCATGCATCATACTTAGAAAATTTAATTAAAAAAATGGTCATAATACCATTACTTGTGACTTGTGAGTAATTAATGTATGTTTTATTCGTGACACTAGTACAAATAAACACAACCATACACGACATATCATACACGCATGCGAAAAAATTGCACATTAACAGTGTGCATTGGGAGGAGGTGCTTGAGTGAAAAAAAAACTCCAACATACACACATGGTATGAAAGTTTTGAAAAGTTTTCGGAAGTCACCTTTGTTTGTACACAATTTAATAATATTTAACCGTCTACGGTTGTACTACTTCATATACGGTCTTTTCTTAAAAAACCGTATATTCTTTTGCTCAGTTCCAAACACTGTTTGTTTGTTCAAGATGTGTTATTCATTCGCATCTCTCAACCAAAACCCTTGTTAATAATTAATATTTTGTCTCAATCACCTCTTCACATATAGTTACACCATTTAAGTCTGTCATCGTTTTTTCAATCATCAGATTGTGAAGATTTAATCACGGCGTTTGTTAGCAAACGAACCTCTCCTCCATGGATTTGTTTCAATCATCAGATTGTGAATGTTTTAATCAAAACTTCTTTTAGCAAATGAACCTTTCCTCCCTGGATGTAAGACTTAGACTTCAATGGAGATTGTACTGGGTTATAAATTAGTCGTAATTATACAGTGTCAGTTCCATTCACATAGTTGAAAATAGAAGTAGAGTTCATAGTTCATACACAGTCCAACACAAAATTAATCTATGTTTTTTTATCCAAAATCTGTTTGTATATATAAATTGTTTCGAATTTGTATAAATTAGCTTCTTTTATGTTTCTTTAATGGTCAGAATTAAAACACATTGATGCTATCTAGCAAGCACATTATAAAAAAAATTAAGAACAAATTGTACACAGTTATTAAATAATAACCATGTATAAATCATGTAAACGTCTTTGTAAGTTATACACGGTTTGTTTAGGAACCGTGTTGTACATTATACACGGTCTATTTCTATATAACTGTAGTAAAATAGTAATTACGGTTTTTTAATTCGCTCCTCTTCGATCATTACCCTGTCTTTTAATTTCCACCACCCACCTGTCTAATCAAATGACTCTCTCTTCTCTTCTTCCTTCAATCCTCTCTCTTAGGGTTTTGGTAGACCGGTTTCAACGGTTTGGATATGTTTTTTGAAGACAATCCGATAGATTTTTGAGTTAAGCTCACAAAGAGGCTTCGTGAGCTTAAGAACACCCTAACTCTACTCGTTATGTATATGTATTTATGATGGGTATTTGTTTCATTATGGATATATGTCAGTATATGTATGTTAAATTTATGTTGAATATATTAATTATTTTTGTTTGTTGAATGTTGAATAAATATGATTGTATGCTGTGATGTTGAATATTTATTGAATTATCTATGTGTAATATTGTATGTATAATGGCTAGCAAATATGGGAGCTAGCCAATTATTAATTGTTTAAAAAAAATCAAAACATACACGGTTCTAAATAACAAAACATGTATGGTTGCCAAAATCAAACACTGATGCCTTGTAGAAACCGTGTATATAACACTTATTAGTATACACAGTTACTTTGACCGTGTCGAAATTACCATTTTTAGTACCTTTTTCTGGGGGACTTGACACGGTTCATTTCTATTAATCGTGTTTGTCAGTAATATGTATAGATTCGTGTGCCATTAGCTTTTTGGACTGTGTATAGTCGCATTTTGTATACTAGTGTCACATGACCTATAGTAGTACCTCACCATTAAGTTGCTTGTCTTCAATTGATATTTTCTTTTCTTTTTTATGGATGCCCCACACCTTTTTGTGTGTGTTACATATTTTTCCCGTTTCCTTTTTTCTTTTATATCACCTGGCACCCGCACGCTAATTCTCCTCTTTTAAATGTTTCGTCCAGAATTAAAATTGATTTGTATTTCAGCTAAAGGTATATTGTACTATAACTATAGCTAAAAAAAGACGAACCAACAAACCTGTAGTGGTAAATGTGGTTGTCAAATTTGACCTGAAATATATAGAAATTCACTTGTTCAAAGAGTTGAATTTCACCTTAAATTAATCACCCTAAACAAGAAAATAATTAAATCTTCTACCAAACCTGACATGACCTGTACATGCCAAGTTGCTAACCCCAACATGTCAATTTCCCACATCTTCGGATCAGCAGAAAAAAAAAAATGGAACGAGAGAGACAGAGAGAGAGTAGGCAGCCTCTGCCAGGTTTTCAAAAAAAAAAAAAGAGAGAGAGAGAGAGAGAGAGAATTTGAAGATAAAATAATTTCCAAGCATTAGTAGCTGCTATATATCAATATCTAGGATGAGCACCATAGTAGCTGCTATAATATCAATATCTGGTACATCTTGTCTTCATCCATTCCAGTGTTCAACAGAAACAAACTATCAGAGCCAGAGGGGAAGAGATAAGGACCTTAAACATCAAGGTTGAAATTACTATCCTTGTAAATGGCGGCGGCTACGGCCTCGACGACATCTGTCAGTGTCAAGAATAATAGAAATAACTAAGAACACAAAACTCCCAAGAAATCTCCCTTCCACCCAATTTTATTTCTTTGTCAATTGAATTATTACATAGCTGTGTACTCTTATTTATCAATCTAGAGAGATATTTTTGGTACAGCCCATCAAATCAATTATACATGCCAAAACATAGGATCCTTATTCTAACTTCAGAAGAAACTAAACCATTCTCTATATATTGTAAATTATATCAGATGCACATATATATCTTTCCTCCTTGAATTTTATTCTTAATTTCCTTCTTTGAGTGGATACAGATCCTTTGATAGTTGCTGAGTTCTTTCCTTCTTTGATTGGATACTGTTCCTTAGCATATCTTTCTAATTCCTAAATCTTTAGCTGCCGAGTGTATTCTAAACACTCCCCCTCACGAAGGCAAGTAAATATCCACCATTCCGATCTTCTCTAGCATTTCTTCGAAAGGTTTAGTTGCCACTGCCTTAGTTAAGATATTAGCTACCTGTTATGTGGATCTAACAAATGGTAGAGAAATAATTTTATAATCAAGTTTTTCTTTAATAAAATGTCGATCTACCTCTATGTGTTTGGTCCTGTCGTGCTGTACTGGATTGTGCGAGATGTCTATGGCTGCCTTGTTATCACCGTACGTACAATCTCATTTCATCATCGTATTCCACTCCTAACTCAGTAATCAACTTTCTCAACCATAGTAGCACACAAATTCATTTCACCATCCCCCTGAATTTGGCTTTAGCACTAGATAGGGCAACCACATTTTGTTTTTTACTTCTCCATGTTACCAAGTTACCCCGAACAAATGTAAAGTAGCCCGAAGTTGATTTTCTATCCATGATGTTTCCTGCCCAATCTTCATCTGTATAACATTCGATCTTTATATGTTTATTCTTCTCAAACTTGATTCCTTTACCAGGTGTCCCTTTAAGATATCGCAATATTCGTATGACAGCTCCCATGTGATCTTCACTCTGGTTGTGCATACATTGACTCACTACTCCAACTGCATATGTTATGTCTGGTCGGGTGTGCAACAGGTATATTAGTTTACCAACTAACCTCTGGTATCTTTCTTCGTTTGCAGGAAATTGCTCAGGACAGATTTCAAATTTCACATTTTGTTCCATTGGGGTACTAACCGGTTTACATTTCAACATCCCAGTTTCGGCCAAGAGATCAAGAACATATTTCCTTTGAGAAAGAAGTATACCTTTTCTAGTTCTTGACACTTCAATTCACAGAAAATATTTTAGACCTCCCAGATTTTTCATTTCAAATTATTTCGAGAGCTTTGTTTCAAGTCTTTCAATTTCAGCTCTATCATCACCTGTAATAATCATGTCATCAACATAGATAATAAGAATTGCAATTTTACCTTCACTTCTTTTAAAGAACATGGTGTGATCGGAGTCTCCCTGACTATACCCATAGCTCTTCATGGCCCTGCAGAACCTTCCAAACCATGCCCTAGGTGACTGTTTCAAGCCATACAATGCCTTCTCCGGCTTGCACACCAAGTTTACCAATCCAATGTGCTCGTAACCAGGGTGTAGATCCATATAAATTTATTCTTCCAAATCGCCATGAAGAAATGCATTTTTAATATCGAATTGATGTAATAGTCTGTCAAAGTTAGCTAAAAGAGACAATAAACCTCGAACCGAATTTAGTTTTACAACGGGGGAAAAAATTTCCTGGAAGTCAACCCCATACGTTTGTGTATACCCTTTCGCTACTAACCTAGCTTTATATCTTTTGATTTTTCCCTCTGCATTGTACTTAATTGAATACACCCATTTACAACCAACCATCCTTTTTCCCGATGGTAAATTAACTATTTTCCATGTACAATTTTTTTCAAGAGCCTCCATTTCTATATTCATTGCTCTAGTCCATTTCTCACTCTTTTTGGCATCTTCAACCTTTTCGGGTATGGCAATAGAAGATAGTTGGTCTGCGAAATTCTTTAATGGTTGTGGCAATTTTTCTGTTGAGGTATAGTTTGCAACTGGATATGTTATTTCTTTACTTGTCCCATCTTCCGGGATGTATCTTCCTGGTGGTTTGCCACGATTAACACGTGAAGGAAATCTAGGCTGGGTTTCAGAAGAACATACCTTGTTGTTATCCTCTCGTGATATTGCCTCAGGAAGATCTATCATTTTCAGAACCTGAGTCAACTACTGCTAGACCTGAGTTATTTGCTGGATCTGTACCTGAATTAGCTTTTGCTGGACCCGAATTAGTTGCTGGGCATGGACCCGAATCAGCTGCTGCTGGACCCGAATTAGTTGCTGGGCCTGAACCCGAATCAGCTACTGGGCCTAGACCCGAATCAACTGCTAAGCCTAGACTGGATAAAAAAGGTTAGATCAAAGTCCGATTCATCATGATTGCTGCCCTCCTGAATCGGATCTTGGATTTTGTTAAAAAATGGCTAATTTTCTAAAAAAGTAACATCCATGGTAGTTCGGAATTTTCTAGTACCTGAATTATAGCATTTATAACCTTTCTAACTTGCTCCCATTCCCAAAAAAACACATTTTTCAGTCCTAGGTTCTAACTTTATGCGAAATGGTTTTTGTATATGGATATAAGCAACACACCCAAATATTTTATGAGACAAATTTAAGACAGATGGGACGGTCATATAAGATGATAGGACTTGGATGGGAGTTTTATAATCATTTGCACTTGTGGGTGTACGATTTGAGAGGTATACAGCAAATGAAAAGGCATTATCCCAAAACATAGGAGGTACTTTATTTTCAAGTAGTAGTGATCGGGTCATTTCAAGGAGATGTCTGTTTTTTCGTTCAGCAATGCCATTTTGCTGAGGTGTTCCTACACATATTGTCTCATGAATAATCTCATTTTCTCTTTAAAATTTTTGTACATTTCGGTTCAAGTATTTTGTCCCATTATCGCTCCTTATGGTTTTTATTTCTTTCCAAAATTGAGTCTTTACCAACTTATGAAAATCTTGAATAACTTTAGAAACCTCATCTTTTGTTTTAAGTAAATAGAGCCAAGTCATTCTGGAGCAATCATCACTAAAGGAAACATACCATCTACAATCGGATTTGGAAATTATAGAGGATGGTCCTCAAACATCTGTATGTATCAAATCAAAAGGATTCTTACATTTATTTGGACTGCAATAATAAGTTGTTTTATGGCTCTTACATTTGATACAAGGTTCACAAACAAAATCTTTAGGATCTAAATTCAAAAATAAATCGAGTAAAAGCTTTTTTATGTATCCAAAAGATGGATGACCTAGTCTTTTATGCCATATCCAAATTTTATTCTTAGTAGGTATATAATCTCCCCTTACTACGTAATTGCTCCTAGTTTTGGATTCATCCAAGTAATACAACCCATCTCGTCTAGTACCATGGCCAATGATCATTTTTGTGAGAATATCCTGAAATATACAATGGTCAGGGAACATAAGCACAATGCAATTTTGATCCTTTGTAAGTTGACAGACCAAATTTTAAACTTTTTGGAATTTTTTTACTATTTATTAAGCCACTTTGAAAATCGCTGATCCATTGGTCCATAATTTTTTACTGTTTTTTACTATTCACAATGGATCAGCTATTTTCAAAGTGGCTTAATAAATAATAAAAAAATTCCAAAAAATGTAAAATTTGGTCTCCAAGCACATTTCAATATAGAGAACAACTTGAAGGTTCGAATCGACGTTTTGGATTTTGAAAATGGGAATATGAGCGTGAAGTAAAACTTCGCGAAGTACAATAGCCCTACTCTATATATATATATAGAGAGAGAGACTGGCTAAGCTCAAAACGTTTGCACCAAGTCATTGGTGCAAACGTTTTGATTCTCCTATTTGCAAAGTCCAAACGGTCAATCCAAACCGTTAGATATTTAATCCATATTAAAATGTGCTTGGAGACTAAATTTCACATTTTTTGGAATTTTTTTGCTATTTATTAAGCCACTTTGAAAGTTGCTGATTCGGGTGAACAGTAAAAACAGTGCAATCAAATTCTGGACCGTGTGATCAGCAACTTTCAAAGTGGCTTAATAAATAGTAAAAAAATCCAAAAAATGTAAAATTTGGTCTCCAAGCACATTTCAATATGGAGAACAACTTGAACGGTTCGGATCGACCATTTGGACTTCAAAAATCCGAAAACAAATCGTTTGCACCAAACCCTTGGTGCAAACGTTTTGAGCTTAGCCACTCACTATATATATATATATAGAGATGAGCTATTGTGCTTTGCAAAGTAAAGTCATCGTTTTACTTCGGCTTACTTTTTGGATTTTCAAAGTCTAAAACTTCGATCCGACCGTTCAAGTTGATCTACATATTGAAATGTGCTTGCAGACCAAATTTTACATTTTTTGGAATTTTTTTACTATTTATTAAGCCACTTTGAAAATTGCTGATCACATGGTCCAGAATTTTGTTGCACTGTTTTTTCTTGACCATGTGATCAGCAATTTTCAAAGTGGCTTAATAAATAGTAAAAAAATTCCAAAAAATGTAAAATTTGGTCTGCAAGCACATTTCAATATGTAGATCAACTTGAACGGCCGGATTGACATTTTGGACTTTGAAAATCCAAAAAGTAAGCCGAAGTAAAACGATGGCTTTACTTTGCAAAGCACAATAGCCCATCTATATATATATATATATATATATATATATGTAGAGATAGACTATGGTGAGTTGTGATTCACGCTCATATTCCCATTTGAAAATCTAAACCATCGATCTGAACCACTCAACATGATCTCCATATTGAAATGTGCTTGGAGACTATATTTTACATTTTTTGGAATTTTTTTAATATTTATTAAGCCACTTTAAAAATCGCTGATCCGGATGAACAGTAAAAAACAGTAAAAAATTCTGGACCAATGGATCGGCGATTTTCAAAGTGGCTTAATAAATAGTAAAAATATTCCAAAAAATGTAAAATTTGGTCTCCAAGCACATTTCAATATGGAGATCATGTTCAGCAGTTCGGATCGATTGTTTGGATTTTCAAAATAAAAAAATGAGCACGAAGTAAAAATCACCTCTTGCTTCACAACTCACCATAGCTCATCTCTATATATGTATATATGAATGAATATATATATATATAGAGAGAGAGAGAGAGTGGCTAATATCAAAACGTTTGTTCCTAACCCCTCAGTGCTACCAAGTGATTTTCCAATTTTCAAAGTTCAAACAGTCAATCCAAACCGTTAGATATTCAATCTATATTAAAATGTACTTGGAGACCAAATTTTACATTTTTTGGAATTTTTTTACTATTTATTAAGATGGTTTGAAAATCGTTGTTTTCAATGGTGCTGAAAAATACTTCAAAACTGCGATTTTCAAACCATCTTAATAAATAGTAAAAAAATTCCAAAAAATATAAAATTTGGCTTCCAAGTACATTTTAATATAGATTGAACATCTAACAGTTTGGATACACTGTTTGAACTTTGGAAATAAGAAAAACCACTTGGTAACACCGAGGGGCTAGGAACAAACGCTTGATATTAGCCACTCTCTCTCTCTCTCTCTCTCTATATATATATATATAGAGAGAGAGAGAGAGAGTTGGGCTATGGTGAGTTGCAAAAATAAGATTTTTATTTTACCACACGCTTATATCTTTGTTTTCAAAGTCTAAACAGCCGATCTGAACGGCTCAACATGATCTCCATATTGAAATGTGTTTGGAGATCTAATTTTACATTTTTTTGGATATTTTTCTATTTTTTATATGATTAGAAAATCGTTATTTTTGGATGGATTATGGACCATAAAAAAATAGTGATTTAAAAAAAATCTAAACAAATAGTCATAAATTTCCAAAAAATGTAAAAATTGGTGAGGTAAAAGTAGAAATATATATCACGATTTTGGATGGTTTGGATCGACTCTTTGAACTTTTAAAAGTAGAAAATATGAGAATGAGGTAAAACAAGACTCTTACTTCGCAACTCACCATAGCCCAACTCTATATATATATATATAGTGCTGGGCTTAGCTAAGCCATGGTGTAAAACGACTTGGTGCTCCACGCCTCATTATTTCCATTTTGAAAATCCAAACGACCGATCCGAACCGCTCAAGTTGTTCTCCATATTGATATGTGCTTGAAGACCAAATTTTACATTTTTTGGAATTTTTTTACTATTTATTAAGCCACTTTGAAAATCACTGATCCGGCGGTCCAGAAATTTTTACTGTTTTTTACTGTTCATAAGGATTTTCAGATTTTCAAAGTGGCTTAATAAATAGTAAAAAAATTCCAAAAAATGTAAAATTTGGTCTCCAAGCACATTTCAATATGGAGAACATGTTGGAAGGTTCGAATCGACTATTTGAACTTTGAAAATGAAGATATGGCGTGGAGTACCAAGTCGTTTTACTCCATGGAGTAGCCTAGTCGGACTCTATATATATATATATATATATATATATATATATATAGAGTATGGCTAATTTGCTTCCGGAAGCATTTCGGCCGAGGTGCTTACGGGGGCATATCTTGCAATTTGATGTTCAAACAACAAATTCAAACCGTTAGATGTTCAATCTATATTAAAATCTACTTGGAGACCAAATTTTACATTTTTTGGAATTTTTTTACTATTTTTTAAGCTGGTTTGAAAACCGCTGCTTTCAATGCTTCAGGAATTTAATAAAAACAGCGGTTTTCAAACCAACTTAAAAAATAGTAAAAAAATTCCAAAAAATGTAAAATTTGGTCTCCAAGTAGATTTTAATATAGATTGAACATCTAATGGTTTGAATTTGTTGTTTGAACATCAAATTGCAAGATATGCTCCCGTAAGCACCTCGTCGAAATGCTGCCGGCAGCAACTTAGCCGCTCCCTATATATATATATATATATATTTAAGGATTATTGGTTGAGTTAATTCAGTATATATGATGTTCAAATTAATTGAGGAGCTGTTTAAATTGTTTACACAGAAGAAGAAATTGAATAAACTTATCATAATGATAAATATGATTATGCCATTTGATAGATCTTGATTCAACAGTCGCGTGAATATGTGAAATGCGCGAAACGGACTTACTGTTCGAGTTTTATGGCCAAAACAAATTTGCTCAAGTACGGTCAACAAAAGTTAACTGCGGTAATGGCTCATCTCGTTGAGAGTAGATGTTGATTGGTCCAATGGACCAACGGATTTTTTTATTACCAATATATCCATCTATTATTCAAATGTCATGTATTGGATAGAAGGGTAAGATGGTAATAGCCAATTTATATGAATCTATTCACCTTCTCTCTCGTCTCTCTCATCTCTCTCATGCTATATTTTTCCTCCTCACACCTCCTCTCTTTCTCCTCCTTGGCCGAACCACCAAGGGAGCTGCCAGCCACTCGCCGTCTCCTAGTCCGCCACCTTCCACCACCGGCCTCATGACCCAATTAATATTTCAAGGAAGCCAGTTCAGAAAAAAATAATCCTCAATCAATCTAAGTGAACATCTCTCTGAATATATTATCATAATTTTTGACACTTCTGCTCAGTGTTCTACAATTAACACTGAGACATTCTGCTTTGTATCTGTTAAGCATCGCAAATTTGTCTCCTTTCGTCCTTGGATCAAAGCTTTAGATCACTTGAGAGGGTGAGAGAGATGTGGAACAAGTGTGTAAAACTTGGATAAAACCCAGATGATATGGTGGCTGCTGCTCCCCTCTCCTTAATAGGCGTTTCTGTGGATTTGGAAGGGAGCCAGACCAATCGGGAAATTACTCTCCCAATATCTTGCAAAGTTGGCAGAATTGAGCCCGTCGGCTGCCCGACAGTTAGGAGAAGGTTGTGGCCGGCCGTCTGTCAAATATGCAGCGCTTACCAAAGTCTTAGTCTAAAGCCAGGTAGCCATTATGAAAATTCATGATATCATATTTATTCTCTAAATTTAAAAACACACATACCAATTTTCAGTCCGTGTCTTTGAATTAAGCGACCAATTTCATCTTCTTCTTTTTTATTAAAACTCATTTTAAATTTATAAGTTCCTATTTTATATTTTATTAAAAAAATTAAAAAGTGTGTAACATGTGTTGGATAAATATTTATTATTTTAAATTATCAATTTATTCTTGAGTTTGCGTACACGCAAACATATTTTATTTTCTAAATTTTGGTCAATTGAGAATTTTGTGGTACGCTCAAAACTCTGAAGGACTTGTGGGTCAAATATCTCAAGGAGGTGATTCATATCTCAGCCCAATTACTTGAGTTCCTTTTTTGGGCCTAGAAATAATTCACCAATGGATATTGTACACTATTTTAGTAAATCAACCAAAGTTAATTTCCACAATCTTCTAGTACAAACTCTACTTAATTTAATTATCACAATATTCAACATTCAACATGAGCAATATACATAACACAATATTCAACATTCAACATATATATCCATAATTCAACAAATATTCAACAAATATAATTCAATATTATAACAACCACCCATCTTATTTAATATTACAATTTCAATATCCATTTACAAATGTAACAAATTAAATCCAACCAACCATAATATTTTCTCTACGAAGATACAATAAATTAACCAGTGCAAAATCACCTTTGAAAATAAAATAATAATACAATGCTTGAGTAAAATCAACAAGGAGGCTTGTCGGCAGGAGGAGGCAGTATTGTAGCCTCTGCACTATTACCATTCTTTGTTATAAACACAACATCCATTCCCCAGATTATGTGTTGTTCATAGTGACAATGCATGAACCAAACACCTAATTTAATTGCAAAACAAAAAAATATGTTGAGGGTTAGTGTCTCAAAAACACTCAAAACAACAATTTGTAACAGTAACTAATCTACTATTTGATTAATTTTGCCGAGCTAATTAATTAGTCCGGATCAACTATCCAATTAAATATTGCTAAACAAGCCATTCTCATTGTAATTGTGTAACACCTTTGATTATCAAAATTAAATCAATAAAAAAATTCAATAAATTTCAAATTTAAAAAAAGGAAAAAAGGAAAAAAATTTAAACTCACCCGGATTAGCTGCCCTAAAGCGGATAGTTGCCCAACCGTTCTTCGGCACACCCACAGTGTTTACAAATGGAGGATCAACCAAGTTGTAACTCAGAGGATCTGTTGTGTTGTCGAAGTTGCCGGTTCCACTTCCAATGAAATAGAAGCTGTGGCCGTGCAAGTGTATTGGATGGGTAACCTGTCCGTCTACTAAGTTAGTTCCCTGAAACACAATCTCCACGATCGAGTTATACTCAAGCACTTTCACTTTTGTCGATTTATCAACCAATTTGAGGTCCAGGCCTTGATCGGTCGCATCAGAAAAATTGAAGAAGAGCGGTGGTTGGTCAGGAAAGTTAGTGGTGTACACACCGGCAATAGAACTGTAGTATGCATCTAGCACATCAATTTTGGCTGTTGGCGCTAGGAAACTAGCATTGTTCATACTGGCGGCAAACCTAGTACCATTTGGACCAGCACATGAGCTGTTAGGGCACAATTGTTCATTTGTAGATAAGGTGATATACATTTTGACATCGGCAGTTTGAGTTAAGACAGCTGGGTCATCTGAGTTGGCCAGCGAGCGAAGACCTCTAGTGAAGGCAGCTGATGCATTAGTGTCGTTGGATTTTGGTAAGGAGGAGAAAACCGGACTTATTGATGGCGCGGAATGATTAGTTTTGTATTCTAAAATAGCTACAGCTGTTTTGTTATTTCTAGTGGCGTTAGGACTTCCATCAAAGTATAGATTCGTGATGATGTAATAACGGGAGGGGGAAGATGAGTTTTGCAATTGATTGGCCCGTAAGAGAAGGTCCATCGTTTGGCCCGGGGCTATCATGATAAATTCATTCACGTAAGGCTTCGTATAGCTAGCGTCGGTTCCAACTACCGTTACATTGTGACCAGCAACCTTAAAAAGGAAACTATTTTCCATGGCTGCATTTATTACACGGAGTAGGTACATTCTGCCTTGTTCAACTTGTACCTTAAAAGTTTCTGCAAAAAAAATAAAAATGAAAGATATATGTAGTTAGATCACATTATATTTGAAAAAAAAAAAAAAAAAAATTTGGTTGCTAATTGTGATTAAATTAATAAAGTTGCAAACATTGTCAAAGAGAATATCCATCTTATTATGATGCATTAACAACTTGCATTATAAATAAACAACTTCCTGTACCAATAAAAATAAATTACCATTTGATGAGCATGGCATGAAGTCACCAGGTTGTCCATTGATGGTATTGGCATCAGATAGATCAAACTGACCGCCATTGTCAAGTGCATTTTGGTACACATCTGTTATGTTTCTGTTCCACCACTCTCCTAGAATCAGTGTGAATTCTTTATGGGGTTTGCGGAAGGGGTAGGTGGTTCCAAGCTTCGGGTAAATATGTATAGCACCGTGAACAGTAGCACGATCAAATTCGCTATGTGCGTGCCACCAAAGCGTGCCTTCTTCTACCGTTAATTGGATGCGTTGTGTGAAGTTGGCTCCCGGTTGGATAGGGCATTGAGTAATGTATTCTGGTCCATCTGACCACGGGTCCCTCGGCTGGATTACGCCATGCCTATAGAAATTAGATGAATACATGTTAGTCTTGCATGGCTTGAAATAATTCCTTAATTGATAGTGCAAATAACAGATTCACTTTCTGTATAGTACCAGTGAATGGTGATGTTTTTGTTCCCTCTGTTGATGACCTTGACATAGACTGTGTCACCTTTGCGAGCGGAGATAGTGGGTCCCGGATATGATCCATTGACAGTTAGAATGCTCTTTGTATTATTGCAGAGCCGGGTGTAGCTAGCTTCTTGAATCTATTTAAGGGAAAAACCGAAAAAGTAAATATATATATCAATCAGGTTTCAAGCGGATTAGAACAAGAGCAAAGCTTAGAAATTACTTGATTAATCTAATTATATGATTATCAATCGGGTTTCAAGCGGATTCAGATAGCAAATTATTCAGATCCGATCCATGAGATTATCCGAATTCATCTATCCATATCCGGGTCTGAAGCGAATTCATACTGCTTACATTGGACATCGAGTAAATTTCAATCTGATGTGTATTGAAAAATCTAACTCTCAATAAAAATAAGTTATATTTTTCATGTCCTATATTTCTTTTAAAGATTTTATTTTATTTCTATGGAATATTCAAACTATAACTCAGTGAATTTAAAAAAATCAAATAAATAACAATTATACCAGACATTGTGAATTGTGATACCAGAAAAAATACTTACAACAAAGGTACGGTGATGGATCTTGGCCTCACAAGAGATGGAGAACAAAGAACATAGCATTAGACCAACGGTTATTGGCCATAATGAGAAAAGCTTACTAAAAAACATGGTGGTTGAAAATTAAAAATAAACCAAAAGAAACCCTCAATAGTTTGTTGGGTTGTTTGTTTCCTCCGAGGAGACTGTTAGAGAAGTAGTAATAAGTGATTTGGTTTAGTGAAATTTGGAGAACATGCATAGATGATATTTATAGGAAGATTTTTTTTTTTTTTTGAAGAACAAAAATAGGATTCAACCTCCTATTTTTGAATAAGGATCAAAGTCCCAATTTGCTTTATTGATATGAAGGTTTCAAAGTCCATTGTTCCAAAAAATATAGGAAGAAAATTAGAACCCTCTCCTATCCATTGTTCCGAAAACATTACTATTAAGTGTGGTGGCCCACTGGCCATTGGCTGTTAATATTATAACTATATTTTATGTACACCTACTTGAAGAATTTTCTTTATATATTGTAATAAATATAATGGATCAGCTGTACGTATGACTTGGACTGGGATTTTTATATACCCTTTTCCTAGCAAATATGGATAATAATGATTATTGCAAAGTTGTGTACGTAAATGAAGCAACCTTTTGTGAATTCGCACTTACATTTAATTTGTCAACCTTCAAAAAAGCAAACCTTTTATCGACCTTTTGTCAACATTTAGTGTAAATTTGTGTAAAATATGGATACGCAATGACCTTTTGTCAACATTCAAAAAAGCAACATTTTTGTAAACCCCTGCATCATACTTGGAAAATTTGATTTTAAAAAATGCTCATAAGACCATTACTTATGACTTGTGAGTAATTAATGTTTGTTTATTGGTTACGAGACTTGGTAGCATCTCTCCATTGAAATTTTCAATGTAGTTTTCCTATCTATGACGTACAGTAGTATCTTACCATTGAAATTTCAATGTAGTTTTTCTTTCTCCATTCTTATATTAAGTAGGTAGATGTCCGGATTTCCTAACAGTTGTAATTAAAAAATAAATTTTCAAATTAAATATCAGCCTTCTAATCAATTAGTCTATCGTTTTTTTATTCTATGTATTTTTTTATTTTATTTTTTACGTTTATAATTCTAAATTTATTTAGATATATATGTACTCTCCACACTTACTGGCTATACGATTTTCTGATTGGTCATGATTTCTTTCCATTTTTTAAATGTCATTTAAATAATATTTAGATTGGTTGATAATTGATTGACCATATTTTCATTTTCTTACATTTTTTATATCATTAAAGGAATGTGATTTGTCATTTACACAAATAGTATAGATGGAGATAAAAAGATAAGAGATTGGGGATGTGGAGAAAAAAAAAGGTAATTATATCTTCCCCTCTAACCTTCTCTCATTTCTTCTCCCAACTAACTAACTTTCTTTTCTAGCTATAATTACCAATTCTAACTATTTGGTGGTCCCTACAAATTAATTAGCAGATTTTGTCTCCCTTTATTTCTTTCCTCTCTCTCCCTTCCTCTCCCACTTCTGCCTTCCACCTCCGCCTCCGCCTCCCTCTCCCACCTCCGCCTCTCCCACCTACGCCTCCGTCGAGTCACTCCATCCTAATCAAGCATGCCTCCACCGGGTCAGATCCATCACTGTCGACCGTCTCAAAATAAGTGCTAAATGGATTGAGTTCAACTAATTTTGTCTCTTTGGATGCAATTGATTCCTTTTGTGTCTATGTTCCTCTTCTTCATGCAGTAGCGAGTTATTTGCAAAGAACAAAGCTTCATGAATGGTGAATTAGGCCAGTGCGTACTAAGTACTAAGAAATGACAGAAAAACAAATTTTGAAAAATAGAGGTGTATGAATGAATACTTGATGTCTTAGGTATGAATACTTCAACGTATATGAATGAATACTTGATGTCTTAGGTATGAATACTCAACGTATATGTAGAGGTGCTACTTTTATCCGATTACCCGGATCCGATCTGGAACCGAACCGAATCCGACCCAGATCCGGTTAATTTGGGTAGGGTATGGTTTAAAAAATATAACCGGTTAAATTATGGGTACGGTTACAAAATTAATAATTTAATATCCGATCCGGATCCGAACCGGAACCGATATTGTAATGGATAGGATATGGATTTGATTTAGTTATCCGACCCATAAGCGAACCTGACTCGATACCCATATAAATACCTGATAAAACATATATGAATAACTACGAAAATACAATTTTACATATAATCAAATCAACAAATGTCACGCCAGTAATCACATTTTGCATATTAATTTTTTGAATAAAATTTATTACTTTGAATATATCATTCAGTATCTGCCTTATATATCCTCCTCATTATCATGAAAATTTATTGCTCTCATTGATATGCCATTCGCAATAAATCTCATTGAAATCAAATATTTGTCATAAATTTAATTCTCTATTCAAACAAATTAGTATTAATATTCCATTCATGGATTTTTTGAATCATAGAAAAAGAAATCACCATCTCCAATATTTTACTTTCTAAAAATTATATCTATTCTTCAATATTTTGATTTTCAAAAGTTATTTATCTCAAGCCTCATAAATTCAAAAGCTATTAACAAAAAATAAAAAACTTTCGAATACTTTTTGTTACACCATGAGTACTCCAAACAATCAATAATCAAATTCTGAAAATTCTACCCAAGTTTCACAAAATATTATTGAAGGCACTTAATGAGAAAAAAAGAAAACATCTATAGTATGGGAGTTGTGACATATACCCGCTCCGGATCCGGAACCGCCCCATATCCGAACCGGACCCGATAATCCACAAACAAGTTATGGGTATCTATCTACCCGGAACCGAAAGACTAGATCCAAAATATCTACGGGTAGATAGGTATCCGGATCTGGACCCAACCCGATTTGAAACAAATAAGTGTATGGATCGAAATTTGGACCCGAACACTTTTAGGGTACGGATCCAAATATAATAGTATCCGGATCCAACCCGACCCGATAGCACCTCTACGTATATGTATGAATACTTGATATCTTATGTATGAATATTTCAACGTGTGTATATATATATATATATATATATATATATATAGAGTAGGGCTATTGTGCTTCATGAAGTAAAACGAAGTTTTACTTCACGCTCATTCTCCCATTTCTAAAATCCAAACGGTCGATCCAAACCGTTCAAGTTGTTCTCCATATTGAAATGTGCTTGGAGACCAAATTTTACATTTTTTGGAATTTTTTTACTATTTATTAAGCCACTTTGAAAATCGCTGATCCATTGTGAATAGTAAAAAACAGTAAAAATTTCTGGACCAATGGATCAGCGATTTTCAAAGTGGCTTAATAAATAGTAAAAAAATTCCAAAAAATGTAAAATTTGGTCTCCAAGCACATTTCAATATGGAGAACAACTTGAACGGTCGGATTGACGATTTGGATTTTGGAAATGGGTGTATAAGCGTGAAGTACAATATGGGTTTTACTTCATGAAGCACAATAGCAAAATTCTATATATATATATATATATATATATGTGAATACTTCAATGAAGTATGTTTTGTTTCTTTTAAATATTTTTTTTTAACACTTCAATTACATGATCTGTAAAATTTGATAGATTATTTTTGTTTTGACAGTGAAACATGTGGCAATTATTTTTTTTTTTCAAAAAATAAAATTGAACTAGAAAGCAATAAAGCAATGTTCAATACTATTCAGCTACTCTTGTAAAATTAATCGAGGTATGCACATATGCTTATAATACTCTTGATATATGAACTATTTACACTTATACGACGAGGTATGAATACTTGCTCGATGAGGTATGAATACTTGCATGACGAGGTATAAATACTTGTGCAACGGAAAACTCAAAATTATATCATCATGGATCTCATTTGAAAGAGAAAATTATGTTGAAGATATTCTTGGTTTTAGATTTGCAATATTCCTTATAGATCGTCAGAAATATTGGTTAGATTGAACGGAGAAAAAAATCACATCTAAAAACATGTAAAAGATAAGTGAGTGATGTGTCAAGTTTTCTTTTTAAATACTTGATATCTTAAGTATGAATACTTGATATCTTATGTATGAATACTTGCGCGTGCTAGTTGTAAAATCTTTTAAATATTAGGCGGTCCTCAAATAATAAGTGGTTCTCTAAATAATTAGTAGTTACTCAAGTAGTTAATGGTGAGAGGAAGAAATGAGATAATGTTACAAAGATAGCTAGTAACTAGTAGTTACTCAAGTAGTTAATAGTCAGAGGAAGAAATGGGATAATGTTACAAAGATAGCTAGGTGCTTCCGAAAAACGTAATGTTCATTAAAGAACGGAGACTCCCTTGCTTGATTCATGCCTAGGTGCGCAAGATAAAGTAAACAAACAAGTGATAGGACAGCATTAGAATATTAAACAAACATGTGATAGGACAGCATTAGAATATTCTTCTTGAACGGTTCTAGAACTTTTTTTAATTAGTCAACAACCACGAACCTCCTGGAAAAAAAATGAAAATTCTATAAAATGGACCCCAACATATATACTAACTGAAACTGATCGATTTAAGCTAACAACTTTTGCGTATTGAAATAGGAGGCTAAAAATAACATTTTTTAAATAATATAATAAAAAAGTGGAAACAAATTAATAGAACATGACCAATTAATTATCGATTAATTTAAAAATTCTTTAAATGACATTTAAAAAAGGGAAAAAAATCGGAATCAAAAGAAGACAAACTAAACAAACATGTGGCAAGTACATGTGTAAATAAATTTAGTCTTCTACACGTATTAAAACATAAAAAAGATGAATAGAATAAAAAGATCGAATTAATGCAAACTATTTGATCGGAGGGTGTTGTGTTTTTTAGGTATTAAAATATAGGGCAAATTTAATACACTTTTAACTTTTAAAATTTATAAACCTTCGTACACAATAAATAGGTTAGTTGCAAGCGCACAACCTATCGATTGTAGTATGTAGGTGTCGATCCAAAGGGAAGTTGGGAAATACTAATTTTTATTAAAGTAAACTACTTTTAAAACTAAATAATAAAAGTAAAAAGAGGGGGTTTTGTGTAATTTCGTTTTTTATGAAAATTAAAATATCGTAGCAAAACAAATAAAATTCGGATGTGATTCGAATTGGAGAAGTCTAGGGGCTTTTGGCTTACAATTTCTTGGTTAATTTCTCATTTGTTTGGTCTCTAAATTCATATTTGTCTTGATGGGATTTCTAACCTTATGATATACCTAGATAATTCAGATTTCATGATTAAGTACTTCACCCTAACTACCTAGATTTAAGCGCATGTTAGCCTATTTCAATTAAGTATTGATACAAATATTTTGGTGTGTTGAGTTAACGTTCCTCTAGTTTTAGGGCTGTCACGATCCTAATAGGGATATTTAACATTACATGCACACAAAATAATATATCAATGTCTAATCTAATCTAAGGTTCCCAATTAGGTTTTAGGCTTCACAACTAAGTCATTCACCCTAACCTAACCATTAATTCTTGTGGTTCCGGATAAAGATTAGAATGGTGTGTTGCTAATCTTAAACCCTAAAATAATTCAAGCACATAGTAAGGTACCGTCAAGCAATTGTTCCTAGCAATTCAAGTTGTAAAACCTAAACGGGATACTATCAAGTACACAGATTATGCAATTAGTGAGAATTTATCAATCAACAAGAATAAATCATGCAAGCAAAACAATCATCATAAAGAGAGAATCAAACAAACTAGAAATTAACACAAGTTCATGTTTAACGCCTAAGCCCCTAGAGAGGAAATCTAGCCTCTCATGGGTGCTTTAGCATCCACAATAAAATACAAAATATACATGGTAAAAATTGAGAAAATATGTAAGAGAAAAGAATATAACCAATCTCCAAGTTTCTGTCCAATTTTTTCCCTTGTCGCTCAAGCAAAACCTCGATTTCTTCCTTCTCTTCCTTCGAAATTCGCAACTTTGATCACCGCTGGAAAGTGGAGTAGAATGACTTCAATTGAGCAATGATGAGCAGTGATGAGCAGTGATGATTTCTCCTGTGGTCTTCTTAACCTTATATAGCTTTTTCTAAACTTGGAGATCAAGTCGTTTTCTTTTCGGCGCCCACTAAGCCCACTAACTTAGTCATTTTCTGAACTTGGGGATCAAGTTGTTATATTTTCAGCACCCACTAAGCCTACTAACTTCTATATTTCCAATTCTGTGATTCTGAACTTGGAGACCAAGTTATTCTAATTTTGGCGCCCACTAACTTTCCATGTTTAGCAGCTTTTCAGGCTGGTGCGGCCATTGGTGTAGCTGTACAAAATTTTACATTCCGAATTTAGATTTGTTTCCTTTATGAAAGTTGTAGATATTTTTGTCCTGGTTCTGTCAAGCTTTGAATCACTCAAATCGGAGTTCGTATGACCAAGATATGATCAAAATACGAACTGTGTGTCGTAGCTGTGATTCTGTGCGGCTTTGAGTGCGGCCTTTTCTTGTGAACCGAACTTCAAACAGACATAAATCATGATCCGTAACTCCATTTTCAGTGTTCTACCACTTTTCGGAAAGCTTGCGAGAAGATCTACAATTTGCTCTATTTCCTATAATTTAAATAGACTTTGACAGTAAATTGATTCTTAGATATATTTGATACAAAATTATACTAAAATACAAGGAAATTGGTTAAGTTTTTTTAGGTTAAACCTTAATCAAAAGTATATATAATTTAGACTTATCAAAGGGATGATATTCAATCCAAAATTTCATCTTTTAATCACAGTCGTTAGTGAATCAGAACATCTACATACTTATTTTTGTCATTAAAATCAGAGTAATATCCAAAATATACTAATTCTTCTTTAATCATCTGTTCTTGAAGCTTATCGGTTGGTTATTTTTCTCTTGTTCAAGTATAGCTTAGCCAAGGAAAAAGAAATGCATATCCCTGGTATTTTTCGGATATCAAACAGAGTCGAGTTATTATACTTCTAATATGAGCAAATAAATAAAATAAATAAATAAAATCAGAGTAATGAAATGAGATTCCAATTATAAAATAGCAAAATAAATAATCTGAAAATTTACCAAAATAGTCAAGTTATTATGCTTTAATATGAGCAAATTAATGATATATCTAAATAGATCATTACACCTTTGAAATGTTCACTTACGTTCTTTAATTAACTATATATAAAATCACTACAGGAGAAACACTCATCTGCGACCGGGAAAATCGGTCGCAGATGAGTATGTCGCCGGTCGCAGATGACAGAAATCGGTCGCAGAAGACAGAAATCGGTCTCAGATGTAACGGTCGCAGTTGGCTCCGTCGCTGATACCTTCCTGCTGACGTCACCGGTCGCAGATGGCTGTGGCGCCGGTCGCAGATGACTCATCTGCGACCAATCAGGTCGGTCTCTGATGGTATATGTTGGCGTGGCAGGAAGACCATCAGAGACCGGATAAACGGTCGCTGATGAGACCATAGTCGGTCGCTGAAGTTTTTTTTTTTTTTTTTTTTGCTGTTTTTTTTAGTTGTTCTTTGTTTTATTTTCCTCATTCTGTTCATTTTTATTTCTCATTGCACAAACAATTATTCAATCTGGGCCGTACATACAGATCACAAATTAGGCTAATCTGGGCTGTCGGATAAAAGGATTCATATGCAATTGACTTTTCAAAAATAATTTTCGCCGGGCTCGACAGAGCGGTGCTTCGTAACCTCAAACACCGCTCGCAGGGGGCTGCCGCCCCCCTGCCACCCCCCGCATAATCCTGAATCAGGCCGACATACATAACAAAACCCAGTTAAGAAAATTACCAATTTTACACACAAGTCCCTCTAACAAGGGTTTATTTACTAAGTCCATATAATTTAACATACATCACCTAACTTTTTAAAACATTGAATGACAATAATTTTTGTTTCTACTCTATACTAACAGAGACAAGTTCCCATAAGAGAATATACTAAGTACTTTGCACTTACAAGCAAGTTCATCATATTCATCTTTGCCAACAACATATATGCAAACATCTCCAAGTATGGTATATACAATATAGACGGACCTGCAAATTATAAATATACACATATTTTATATGAATGAACTTAAAATTAAGCAATGCGAAGAACAGACGAATCATTAATTGGACAGTAAATTCATAGTTAAATTTTTTATTCTGGAGTAATTTTGAACACTGTTAAAGTCTTAAAATCTTCATACTAATGGAGATGTGCAAGTACCATTAGAATTAGCATTGAAAAAAAAAAAAATACATTTTAAGGGAAAAGATCTGCGTACTTGTGAGAAGCTACAAAAGGCTCTTTGTTTTTAGTCCCTTTGAGATTCTCAATGCCTAATTTGACAAGGAAAGAGCGCCAGTGCAATCTCTCCTCAGCGGGAACTCCGTGGAATCTGCATCAAATTGGCATCCTATTTCAGTACTTCCAATTTACAATCCAAAACATTGAATGACATCAAGGATATGCATCAATACAGAGATAATTTTTACAGCACAAATAAATTCATTTCCACAAACCCGTACCAGTACTCCAAGCTCACTGGTACTAGTAAATGACAAGGGAAAATTATTAAGGACCCACATAAATTAACAAGTCAGTCCCTTAAATTCATGAAAGTAAAAAACAACAGCTCATGCAACGCATGCACACATATCCCCATCTAAACTCTATATTCAAAGTCAAGAGATTGACAAATCAAATTCACAAGTAAAAAGGCACAAAACAGAAAATCAACACATTTCACAGCAAAGAACGAAATCAGCGGGGATGATGCAGAGTTGTAAATCCATCGACAGAAAATCAACACATTTCACAGCAAACCAGAAATTTCACAGAAAATCAAGGCTTATCGGGTTGTAAATCCATCGACAGTGCAAATAATGCAAGGTCCAACAATCCAAGTAAACTTCACTTTTCTTATTAATTTTGCATCAAGGCCCCTCTGACAGTTTCAATTTACCAAATCATGGACATTTTGCATGTAACACCTTCAACCTTACCTTTTCTTTACAAGTCCTTGGTAGTTTAAGTAGGTGTACCAGTAACCATAAGTAAACTGGTACCGATAGGTACCAATGTTTAGATTTCATCTACTACCCTAAAATCACATGTCAACCCCTGAATAATCTAAAATAACAAAGAAAATGTTATAAATACACCCCCCCCGGGTAAACCATTTGAGCTTGATACCGAAAGGTACGGCCAAAGTTTAATCTCAGGAATTCAACACATCTCACAAACCCCCTACATCCCATCAATTTAAGTTCGGCCATCACAAACAAGAAAACGAGGTAACATAATAAAATGAGTTATTTGGTCCAAATCTGATTATAAGATTAAAAGGTTGAAGAGAGGCCCAAGCAAATTTAATTCATTTACACACTTAGACAAGGTTGAAGAGAGCCTCATGTCGTGACCTATAAAACTCTTTTAGATGGGCTGTGCTAGAATAGTGAAATCGAGAAGGCAATGAATCTGGTACCAGCATAGGTACCAGTACAGCCCAAAATCCTTACCCAAGATAGGCGAGGCAGAGAGAATCAGCATACACCAACGAATCATATGTATAGAGCTGCCTAATAATACAATGCCAAGTAGAAGAATCGGACAAGGAGGAGAATAATAGTGAACTCAAAATCATGGGTGTTACCTTAGTCAGCGCGGGGTGGTCGGCGAGGCCAGTAGGCGGGGGTCGGGCGGCAGGGGGTCGGCCTGGGCGGGTGGGGTGGGGCCTGATCAGCGGGGTCGGCCCTAGGGTCGGGGTCAGCGGAGCGGGGGGGAGGAGTCGGGAGAACAGAGAAAGGAGGCGAGGAGCGGTGAGTCGGGGGCGGTCTGCGTTTTTGTTTTTTTTGGCTAAACCTAAAACGCGGGGAAACAGAGAAAGGAGGGGTACTCGCGCGGGGTTTTCTCAGGGGCACCCTTCTGCGTCCGGGATTTATCGGTCTCTGAAGGCTGCGGCGCCGGTCTCTGAAGGGTTTCGTCTCTGATGTCTTTATTTTTTTTATTTTTTTTTTATTTTTGGGGGGTCTTCAGCGACCGGCGACAGAACCGGTCTCTGATGCCGGTCGCTGAAAACAGGTTTTGCTGTAGTGAATTAACACGGCTTGGTAGGAATAATTCAAATACAGTAGGCATTGGAACTAAGTCAAATACCAGGTATATACAGTTGGGGTCCATTTTATAGAATTTTCATTTTTTTTTTTTTTCAGGAGGTTTGTGTTTGCTGACTAATTGAAAAAAATTTCTAGAACGGTCCAAGAAGAATAGTCTAATGCTCTCCTATCACATGTTTGTTTACATTATCTTGTGCACCAAGGCTTGATTGGCCGAAGCTCCATGTCATGACCGAATCAAGCAAGGGAGTCTCCGTCCTTTACAGAACACTACGTTTTTCTCTTACTGATCTTGTTACCTACCAATAAAATAAGATCTCAATCTGCTGAAATTCGAGATCGGTTACTGTTACTCTGAAATCTCTGCAATTCGAATCCAGCAGTTGAACTGTTCCGAGATGCGTGCAAGAAAAAACCAGCTGTTTCGAGATGCGTTCTTAAAAAAAATTCGATGGCTAGATTCAGATTGCAAGGATTCCAGAAGTACTGTTCATTGGTTTTGAAATTTCAGCTGATTTATTTCCATAAAAAAAGGACTTTGAAGGTTCTTTGTGGGTTCTCTCATCTTTCAAATGCTACTTCAAAGCTAAATAATATAAAAAAAATTTACAGGAGATATATAAGATTGTCTACCTATCTGAGTGGAGAACAGAGTAGGTCTGATCTGCATTAAAATTTGTGCATACGAAAATTGAAGAAGACACGTACAGATTTTAAAGCAAAGCGCACGTATCTTAGTGCGAATCAGACTGTGATTGAGACTATCAAACCAAAGTAGATCTGATGAGCATCGACCTACTCTAAACTCATATGAGTGAGCTAGTAAATCTACTGTTAGATAGCACTGAAAAAATAATATATAGAAAAAGAAAAGGTATAAAGAAAGAGCATGCAAGGTGTTTTCAAGAGGCGGCAAACAGTAGTACCAAAGAAAGCAACAGGCACGATCTTGAGATGACATGAGTGAGGCTACGGTACTTTGTTTCGTGCCGTGCTATGAATTAATTATATATATATATATATATATATATATATATATAGAGTAGAACTAGGGTGTTCCTAAGCTCACCAAGCCTCTTCTGAACTCAACTCTAAAACCTATCGAATTGACTTCAAACGTATTTCCAAACCGTTAGATGTTCAATCTATATTAAAATGTGTTTGGAGACCAAATTTTTCATTTTTTGGAATATTTTTACTATTTATTAAGATGGTTTGAAAATTGCTGTTTTCAATGGTGTAGAATTTTAATAAAAACAGCGGTTTTCAAACCAGCTTAATAAATAGTAAAAAAATTCCAAAAAATAAAAAATTTGGTCTCCAAGCACATTTTAATATAGATTGAACATCTAACGGTTTGGAAATGTCGTTTGAAGTCAATTCGATAGGTTTTAGAGTTGAGTTCACAAGAGGCTTGGTGAGCTTAGGAACACCCTAGTTCTACTCATATATATATATATATATAGAGATAGGCTAATATGCTTTTAGTAGCATATGGCCCGATATGCTTCCAACTCAAAATCGGATTTTCAAAGTCCAAACGGTCGATCCGAACCGTTCAAGTTGATCTACATATTGAAATCTGCTTGGATACCAAATTTTACATTTTTTGGAATTTTTTTACTATTTATTAAGCCACTTTGAAAATTGCTGATCCGGTGGTCCAGAATTTGAAAGCACTGTTTTTACTATTCACCTGGATCAGCAATTTTCAAAGTGGCTTAATAAATAGTAAAAAAATTCCAAAAAATGTAAAATTTGGTCTCCAAGTAGATTTCAATATGTAGATCAATTTGAACGGTTCGGATCGACCGTTTGGACTTTGAAAATCCGATTTTGAGTTGGAAGCATATCGGGCCATATGCTACTAAAAGCATATTAGCCTATCTCTCTCTATATATATATATATATATATATATATATATATATATATATATATATATATATATTTATATATATATATTTATATATATAAAGAGAGAGAGAGAGAGACAGAGAGGTTGGCTAATATTAAAATGTTTGTTCGTAGGCCGTAGAACAAATGCTTCGGTTTTTACATTTTCAAAATTCAAACGGTCGATCCAAATCGTTCAACATTCAATCAATAATATAATGTGCTTGGAGACTAAATTTTACATTTTGTACAATTTTTTTACTATTTATTAAGCCAATTTTAAAATCGTTTATTTCAATGATCCAAAAAAATTTCACTGTTTATTAAAATCAGCGATTTTCAAACTGATTTAATAAATAGTAAAACTATTCCAAAAAATGTAAAATTTGGTCTCCAGACACATTTTAATATAGAGATCACATCTAACGGTTTGGATCGACCGTTTGGACTTTAAAAATCAGAAAACCAATTAGTTGCACCACAACTCCGGAACGAACATTTTGATATTAACCAATATATATATATATATATATATATATAGAGAGAGAGAGAGAGAGTTGGGCTACAGTACTTCGCGAAGTAAAGCAAGTGTTTTACTTCACGTCTATATTTTCAATTTTAAAGTTCAAAACGTCAATCCGAACCGTTGAAGTTTATAGTCTGTGAGCTGCGCTTTTCCGATCGATCCGATTTTTTCTCCAAATGATGTAAAATAGCCCCAAAACATGGTTCATGCACTAAAACATAAATAGGGCAACAATAACATTTTTCACATAATAATTAAACATAAAGATGAGAAAATAAGGCAAAACCTAAGCCAAAACCCAATGTAATTCACTACCAAAATGAGCTGCTCAGTGGCTAAGACCAAAATAGTAGTTCCTGAGCCGTGGTCATACCAATTCAGTTTTGTAATTTTCAAAGTCCAAACAGTCGATCCAAACCATTTAACAAGATATCTATATTAAAATATGCTTCGAGACCAAATTTTACATTTTTTGGAATTTTTTTACTATTTATTAAGATTGTTTGAAAATCATTGTTTTCAATGGTCCATAAGTTTATTACTGTTTATTAAAATCAGCGGTTTTCGAACCATATTAATAAATAGTAAAAAATTCCAAAAAATGTAAAATTTGATCTCCAAGCTCAGTTTAATATAGAGATCATATCTAACGGTTTGGATCGACTTTTTGGACTTTGAAAATTGCAAAACCATTTGGTAGCATCAAGGCTTACGAACTACCATTTTGATCTTAGTCAACCTCTCTCTCTCTCTCTCTCTCTCTATATATATATATATATATTGGAGTTGGCTACGGTGCTACATGTAGCATAGAGAGCCTCCGTGCAACGGCTCAATATTTGAGTTTTCAAAATCCTAACGGTCGATCCGAACCGTTTAACATGATCTCCATATGAATATATACTTGCAAACCAAATTTTACATTTTTTTAGATAGGTAGAAAATCACTTGATTTGAATGGTACAGAATTTTCAGATTAAGTGATTTTCTACCTATCTAAAAAAATAGTAAAAAAATTCTAAAAAAATGTAAAATTTGGTTTGCAAGTACATATTCATATGGCAATCATGTTGAACTGTTCGGATCGACCGTTAGGATTTTGAAAACTCAAATATTGAGCCGTTGCACAGAGGCCCTCTATGCTACATGTAGCATATTAGCCGGATTCTATATATATGTGGTTGGGCTATGGTGCATTGCAATGTATATGCCCTCTTGTACATTGGACTATAAGTCGTTGAATTCGAAGTTCAAACAGTCGATCTATAGGACTCAACATGTTCTCCATATTAAAATGTGCTTGGAGACCAAATTTTGTATTTTTTGGAAATTTTTTACTATTTTTTTAGAATTTTTGAAAATCATTATTTTTTTTTTAATTTCTGGACCATAGAAAAACTGTGATTTTCAAAATTCTAAAAATATAGCAAACAATTTCAAAAAAAATGTAAAATTTGGTCTCCAAGCACATTTTAATATGGATATCAAATTGAACAATATATATGAGGAGGGCTCAAATGTCCCATTGCTTCATGACCCAATCGTACCCCAACATCTTTATCTTTAATTTCAAAGTTCAAATAATGATCTGAACCGCCCAACATGATATCCACATTAAAATATGATTAGAGACCAAATTTTATATTTTTTGGAAATTTTTTACTATTTTTTAAGATAGGTAAAAAATCACTATTTTTCAGAAAATTGTGGACCAACTAAAAACAATGAATATTTATTTTCCAACCATTAAAACATGTAAATAAATTCTAACAATCCAAATAACGTTTAGATTTTTAAAATATGTATATGTATTAAACAGTGTTCTAAATAGCGCGCTATAGCGTTTTTGGACCCCAAACGCTACGCTATGACATCAAAATGCGCTATTTGCGCTACGGCCGCTACAACGCTATAGCGGTCCGCTATTTGCGCTATTTGCACAATACAATATGGTTTTTTTTTTTAAAGCAATTTATATGGGTTTTAAATAAAGGTAAAAAAAATCTCAAACCGAAATTGAATTTGTTGCTACTTGGTACAGATAAATCAATTTGAAATTGGGAATAGAAATAGAAATTTGAATAGAAAAAAAGGCCAAACCGAAATTAAAATTTGAACAAAAAAAATAGATTATGTCATGAATTATGATGCTTAAGATATTTTTAAAAGGAAAAATCGATAGTTTATGATATTACTATGGATATTTTGAACCGCAATTTGGACTTTGTACGGGTTCAATATGAATATTATAATTTCTTAATTACTTTGGTGTTATTTATTGTTCTATGAGACTTTAGATAATGCTGATATTAGTATACAAATATTGAATATACGAAATGTAAAAAAAAAACGCTATTTGGAATAGTTTCCGCTATAGCGACGCTATTCGCTATAGCTTTTTTTTAGCCATCCCGCTACGACGCTATAAACGCAATTTAGAACCTTGGTATTAAATGAATGTATTTTAATGTTTTATTTAGTAAATAATAAAAATAATTATTATATTAGAAGCCAAGAACCATATCAGAGAATAGTTCCTAACTGTGCTGGAACTATTGGTCAAGCAAAACACCAGTTTGCATTTCAGAAAGCAACGCTCTGAAAATTACAGCGTACCAAACAAATTTTATTTCAAATCCAACTCATGAGTCCAATAAATTTGTTAGATATGCTTCCTTTTCATGGATTTTCAAAACATGATGTCATTTTGAGAACTACCCGGTATGAAAACAGGACCGGGTAATGGATTTTAATCAAACCGGCCCGGCCCATTTTGGCCTGAATTGAGATAACATTTTACATAACTTACAACTGACGACAAGCTTAGTGTATCTGTAAAAAAATTCATAGAAATTTTGGACTGAATCAAGAATTAAATTCAAAATTTTTGTATATTAACAAGGAAACTGGAAATTGTGCTTTAATCATAATATGAGAATTAAAAATTGTTATACAATAGAAAAATAAAACTTCAAATGTTGAGCATTGAGGGTTAATTCTTACAGCATTTATAAGTTACAGCATCTTATAATAATTCAGTTTTGTGATTTTCAAAGTTCAAACTGTCAATTCAAACCGTTCAACAGGATCTCCATATTAGTATGTGCTTGGAGATCAAATTTTACATTTTTTTTAATTTTTTTACTGTTTATTAAATATTTTACAAAACAGTTGTTTTTATCAGTGTATCTATAACAGTTGTTATTTTGCATCTCCATCCTAATATGCGACACAATAATTATATACTCATATGTAAAAAATTTTGAATTATGCCTTATTTGTACAATAAAAATATAATTTTTCTAAATATTTAGTTTTAAATTTTCAATTTATTAGATGGAAAAATTTGATTCATCATTTGCTCTTTTTGTACTAATAAAAGTATGTATTAATTAGAAATATGGATATATTTTTAATTTAACGTTTTAAAATATAGATATAAAATAATAATATAAATAAAAATCATTGGATAGATAAGAAATACTTTTAATAATAAAATTCATAAAAAAAATAAAAGTTTTGTTTTTTTTTTCTCTTCTCCTAATTAAAAAGAAGGGAGACTGGAAAAAAAAATATAGGATATTCCAAGTAAAGAAAATTGGAGGGCAAAAATGGGTTCACAATACCATTTTGCTTAATTTTTTTTTAAAAAAAAAAGACAAATTGTAAAATATTATGATTTTGTAGTCATTGTTCTGCATAAAGTTAAAACTACTTTGTTAGAGTACGTTTGGATGGGAGCTAGAATAGTTAGAATAGTGAAATTTGAGAATAATAAATGAGAATAGAGAAAAAATAGTGATTTTCAAATTAGTGTAAAAATAGTGCTATTCGGATTAGTAAAAATGTTGTTTGAATTGTATATGTGGAATAGTGAATAGCTGTAACTAATAAAGAATAGTGTTAACAAGGTGTTGTTTAAGAGGAAAGATAGGCAAGTGAGATCTCAGTGAATTGTTACAACATGAAGATAGCAGAAGTGGTGTCAAATTTGTCATTTCGGAATTATGTTGGCGGAAATCCGAAAATAAAGTATTTTTTTTTTCTCTTCACACTTCCGAATAGTAGCTATTTTAATATTTACAAAGAATAGAGAATAGCAACTATTCTAGCTATTCCGAATAACAAAAATGTTATTTGAATACACATTACTATTACGAATAGCTATTATTTTAAAATAATCTATATTCTTGTGTCATCCAAACATAGCTTAAAAAGATAAAAAGGAAGTGGGAAATCTGGGGGCTGTGGCTTCTGAGGCGTGTGAGTATACTCTGTGGTACCTTACTGTGTAGAATAACTTTGGTGACGTTCAGATAAATAGATATTTGCTTTAAGATGGGTGCCAAGCTAAAACGAACGATAAAGATTTCATTCTACACAGTAGGGTACCGTGCTGAATGTGAATCCCAAATGAGGGTTTGACTGGAGATTGCCGTGTAACAGCTGATGCAGCAGAAAGCGGATAACTTTATTATCTCTCCGCGTCTATAATATATTGGAGATCTCCATTTATTATTTCTCCTCGGTTGATCCGCTTTTTCCCCGACAAGCGCACATCTTTTCCGGTACTGTTCATTGTAAATGGAGAGGTTGTTTCAGAGTCAAAAATTGACCTCGGTGGAATGGAAGCTTCCTTTATTTCTACTTTTATCTACGTGCCTTGCCCAAGAAGCAAATTTACCTGAAGTCTCTTTAGTGCATGCATCCCTGTTTTTCTGGAAGCACTAAATTAATCCGAGCGCGTCTGATATAAATACAGATAAAATGCCGAATTTTTTAAATATATCTTTTGAAAAAAAATGATAAACAGAAAAATTACGAATTATTTGAAATTATATATATTTATTACGGACGCAACTTCAAGTTGCATTTAAATATTAGTGGACGCAATTATAAATTTCGTCCATTAATTAATATGGTATTTGGCTTAACAGAAAGTAAGAATCCCATTGAAAATAGATTTTTTTATTAATTTTAAAAATAAATAAAGAAACTTATAATTTGAACAAGATAATACATCTTACAATTTAGATGTACTAGAAGTACTACAAAATATTTTTTAGACATGATTTTTTTCGGCTGTAAAAAAATTAAACTATTTCTTAATGTGTTACTGAAAAAAAAAATGTTTTCGATCTCAGTTATTGATCCCGTTTCAAAAATAACTTATGGGTATTAAAAAAATTATCGTGGTCCTTATAATACATTCAAATTCTAAGTTACTCCATCTATTTTAGAATTTTTTTTTATTTGACATTGAGCCAAAATTTAGATTTTTTAATAAATTTTCAAAAATAGAAGGAACAACCTATAATTTGAATGTACTAGAAGGATCACGATAATTTTTTTAATACCCATAAGTTGATTTTTAACCGGGATGAATAACTGAAATCCAAAACATTTTTATTTTTTTTCCAATAACACACCAAGAAATAGTTTAATTTTTTTACGGCTGCAAAAAATCATGCCCAAAAAATGTTTCGCAGTACTTCTAGTACATCTAAATTATAAGATATTTTATCTATTTTGTTTGATGTTCCTTCTAATATATTTAAATTATAAGTTACTTCTTCTATTTTTTAAAATTAATAAAAAATTATATTAAAACTTGCATGGAATTCCATATTAAATGGACGCAACTTCAAGTTGCGTCCACCAAAGTCCAAAAGTGAAGTTGCATCTACAAAAAGTGTGGACGCAACTCCAAGTTGCATCTGTGGTAAATTAATGTGGAATTCCACAGAATTTGTAGTTTTTTTTTTTGTTTATCATTATTTTTAAATAGAATATTTAACAATTTTGGGATAAAATGTCAAAGTATATGTTTGATTGAATCAGTAAGAAATAAGTTGTCAGGCGTTAATGAATTATATAAAAATGAGTCGAAATAAAAATGTTATGAAGGAATAAGTCATGTTTAAATTATCTATTTAGCTTATAGTTATCCATTATATCAAATTAGCATTTTATTAATATTATATTTCTTGTTAAATATCTGATTAAATAAATATTAATACATAATTTACTGAAAAAGGCATGCTAAAGGTGCATGCTATGTAAAGTAAAATAAAAAGGTCTTATATTGATAGACAGTTTAGTGAATGCGACTTGTCATAATTATTTCATTTTTGTTTTTTCTTAAGAGATCCCTTCCTGACATGTGACTTAATCTAATACTTGTAATGTTGTGCATAATGAGACTAGAGGTGCTACTTACATCTTTACTTGCATCTGGATAGGGTCATGTATCAGCTAGCTCAATCATGGCTTATAAATAATCCGGGATTTGGACCCTATAAGGGCCAAACCGGGGTCGAATAAAATAAGGTCCTCAATAAGCCGGTCATGGGCCAAGAACAGTCCAGGATTCGGACCCCCCCCCCCCCTTTTGGGGCCAACTCGAGACCAAATGAAATAGGGCCCATGATCCGGCAACAAGCATGCTCGACAAGGCTCAGTTGGGTTGCGCATGACAAAGCCGAGAGCAGTCTGGGATTCGGCCCCCTTTCGGGGCCAGCCCGAGACTTAATGTAGTAAGGCCTATAAGCTGGCAACGAGGCTGGCTGACAAGGCCTAGCTAGGTCGCGTACGAAGAGCCCAAGAATAGTCAGGGATTTCAACTCCTCTTTGGGGGCCGGCCCGAGACTGAAGAAAATAAGGCCCATGGCCCGGCAGCGATAGTCGACCGACAAGGTTCAAATTGGGAAATAATATATTTTTAGGCTTGGCCCGGTAGTATGGGGAAAAAATATATTTTTGTACCTAAAACACTTTAGTCTTGGTAGCACAAAAGTTGATTGAAAGATCGGAAAATCTTTCGGATCTCATAAACAAGCACCCAGTTCACCGTGCGGGTAGTGACACTATCGTACGCGGGATACTTGGGGACAATCTATACTGCACATGGCAGTGACAGTACCACATGTGGCCTAGATAAACGTCGAAAATTATATTTTGCATGATTAAGAAGGATAGGAAACCTGAACCCTAGAGGCTCTATATCTACTGTTTAACCTTATTTAGCTATAATATACCTCGATCACATTTGTCACCACCACATCTTTTATAAAAACACCATAACATAGACTAGTAAAATTGTTTAAAACTTAATATACTATCCCTATGGATTGACACCCCATTTATACTACACAGTAGGATTATACGCTTGTGATTTGAACGTAAGTTGAAATTAGTTTATAAATATTTAAAAGTTAGTAGTTCATTTTGGACTCATCAGTCCCCGAAAGAAGCACGATGCATGGCTCACGATATCTCTTACAAGAAAGATTTGATGAGTAATGACTATTTTGGCTACTTATTTCGCCTACATAGACAAAAAAAAATAACATTACTAAACTAAACATTATACAAATGTTGGCTAGTATACTGCTACTCGGTTCAAACCAAGCCCTGATCATTTCTATCATTTTTACATTATAGACCTTTAATATGTTTATTTTTGCAAACTTATTCAAAAGCTTGTTTAATTAAGAAAGACAATGCTCTAAAAAGTAAACTAAGTTTATCATATATTTCACAAGTTGGCAAATTTAAGCTATTAAACCTGAAAGAAGTCTTGATTTTCGTAGCGAGTGAGAGAGATATCAGAATCTATGTTTCTAAATCATTCGTTTTGAGTCTTCCATGCTTCGTACTTCGAATCCTTCTTACTCCAAATAAACCTAGCTAACCGAGTTTACAAAGAAAAAAGATAAATTATTGGTGTTCACACAGGGCTCAGAGAAGGTTTTAAAGAGAGAAGAAGTCAAGTAAGCGAGGAGTTATATTTATTTGAAGCGGTGCAAAAAAGAAAAAACCCTAAGTATTAACCCTACACGGATTCAAAGCAAAACCCTTGTAGACTTTGAAAAAATAGACAGGAAAAACAAAAACTCTAATTCCTAGGGGTTTATAGATGGTTAATTATATAGAACCTGTAAGGTAATTATTATTATTATTTTTAAATTTGTTTTTGCACGCTATTAAAATTAGTAAAATAAACTTCATATAGATTAATTTGATGGGTTATTAATAAATCAAAAGTGTAAAATGCAACATACTAAAGGATCTTGCTACTACTAATTTCATCAAGATTGTGAAGGTTATTCACAACTTTTCTCAATCATGGAACCCTTGCATAGATGTAGGATGTCCCACATCCATGCAGAGGTTCCTTTGTTAAGAAAAGATGTATAACCTTCACATTTTGATGGTTGAAAACACAATTGCTAATTATTGAATAATATTGATTTGCCCTCTTCTCCGTCTGATGGTGGTTATCGATATTTATAGCTCATCATGGTTCCATATCCACACGAGGGAAATGAAGATTACGGAAACATCAAACTACTACTGTCAGAGAGAAGAAAAGGGCAATGATTAGGAACATCACCAAACAATTTAAGGGAGGGAACTAGGACTTAAATAGTGTAAGCGTGTGTGAAGAGCCGATTTAGACATACAAGATATTAAATACTTAAAGGGGTTATGGTTGAGAGACGCGACTGTATCGCACATGGCTTGAACTTAAAAACAGTGTTTGAAAACTGAGCAAATAATTCACAGTCTTTTATTTTTGTATGAAGTTACACAACTGTACACGGTTCACTATAATTTGGCGTGACATTTTAATGGAATTTGTCACCCGATTACCAATGATGAGAAGAAAGAATGATAGCATAATGGTGGTTGTTGATTGCTTTAGCGAAATGACAGTCTTCATTGCGTGCAAAACCACTGTGGATGCTCCCAAGGTTGCCGAACTCTATTTCACGAAGTTGTCCGACATCATGGTTTGCCGAGTACCATTGTTTCTAACTGAGATACGAAATTTTTGAGCAAATTCTGGATAGAACTTTGGAAGAAGTTGAAGACCGAACTGATGTTTAGTTCCATTTTCCACCCTCAAACAGATGGTCAAACCGAAGCCATAAACATAATTCTCGAAAACATGCTTTGTGCACAAGTTACAACTTTCGGCATGTGGGATACTTTGATATCGAAAATTGAATTTGAGTACAATTGTTCGATCAACTGTTCCACGGGATTTGCACCCTTCAAAATTGTGTACGGATTTATTCCCCGAGGTCCTCTTGATATTCTTTCTATTGAGGGACCAAAGTCTAAAGTTAAAAGGGTGGACGAAAGGCTTGAAGATTTGAGGGAACTGCATAAAACAGTTCGTGAAAATTTAGAACAAACTTACTCCAAGTTCAAGGCTAAAGCAGACGAAAAGCGCCGAGAGGTACAATTCAAAGCTGGAGAATTGGTTTGGGTCTATTTGCCGAAGGAACGGTATCCCTGAGGAGAATATCACAAACTTAAGAAAAGAAAGGTGGGACCGTGCGAGATTTTGGAGAAGTTTGGAGCAAATGCCTACCGTGTGAAGTTACCCGATGATTTGCATATCTCCAACACGTTCAACGTAAGCCATCTCCACAAATACTATGAAGAAGATGCAAGCTTGAGGTGAAGCTTCAACCAACCCAGGGAGCCTGACGCAGTGCGTACCGAGGTAGTAACCGATTCAGATTCAGATACGGATGATGGCCACTCCAAATCCAAGCCGATCAAGAATTTATATGTGCAACTTGAAATTTTATCCAACCCTTTGACTGCATGGCCGAAATACCAAGGAGTTTTAATTTAATTGGAGGCTTGACTACACGGAAAATTTCATGCTCTATAAACCATAGTCAAACTTTTGTTGATTTACTAAATTAGTATTTAATTGTTTACTTTTCTTAAGTTAGCATTAAATTTCAAGTTTCCTTTAAATATGTAAGACATTCGTGTAGAAGGCGCGTTATTTTGAATAGAAAAGTTGTGGTTGATTGTTTGTGTTCTTTGTGACTCTTTACTCTTCTCTATTACCATAAACTTGAGCTTATCAGGCAAGACAGTATCGGGACTACCTTGCGTCAATTGGTTTCAGAGCGAGGTCCGACAACCACCTTCGCGCTTGCGTGAAGCTGTATACTCGAGAACCGCCAAATTCGACAACCACCTCCATCAACAATCCTCATGCTATTTCCACCTATTACAAGTATCACCAACCTCATGGCCGATCCTAACCTTGTCGTTGTTCTCGATCGTATGCAACAAAACCATGCCGAAGCCATGCAACTCATCACTAACCTTGTGGAACCCCTTGCCCCCATCAACAATCAAAACAATCCACAAAATCCACATAATAAGAATGATGAAACTCCACCTTACTGTGAACGCCCACAAAACCGAGAACCAAAGTGGGATGTAGGCCTACGAGTCGAAATTCCATATTATTTGAGTAGTTTAAATCCCGAGGAGTATCTTGACTGGACAAGCAAAGTTGAAGAAGTTTTCGAGCTCAAAGAAATCCCTCCGGACAAATAAGTGTCGTTGGTGACAATACAGTTCCGAGATAGGGCAATAGCATGGTAGCAATCATTCAAGTATCACCGCTATCTCAACAGTCTTCCCCCTCTCAACGATTGACTTGACTTGAAGCGTGAAATGAACCGTGAGTTTCTCCCTCTTAACTACCGACAAACATTTTTGCAGCAATTTCAATCTCTCTCTCAAGGTGCAAAAAGTGTGGAGGAATACACTCTTGAGTTTTATAAACTTGAGGCATGAAATCAAATCAACGTGACAGAAGATTTGAGGGTCGCTCGATATTTGCACGGCCTTCGAATGAATATTCAGGATATGCTTGTGGTTCACACTTTCATCAATGTGGGCAAAGCTCAATCCAAAGCAAAAGCCATCGAAAAACAGCTCGCATGAAGTCGCAACCTCAACTGTGGTAATTCTTCCTCTATCAACTCTAACTCTTCTCATTTTCGCTCTACTCCAAATAACTCTACAAATTCCAACCGAGCCCAACTTCCCCCCACCTCCACCTAAACCAAACCAAAATGTCCAAGAAAGCTCCTAGGCCAAATGTCACAATTGCCGTGAAATGGGCCATTATGCAAGAGAATGTCAAATGGTTCGACGTCATTTATATGCCAACAACGATTTTGAGGAAGAGGAAGGGTGGAATGATAATGGAGATGAACAGGAAGAAATCCATGAGGTGAATCCCGAAGATCATGAGACGGAAAGCCTAGTTATGAGAAGGCTTTGCTTGGGGCTAAAATCAACAGAAGATTGGAAGCGGTATGTCATTTTTAAAACTGTGTGCGTTATTGAGAACAAAAAGTGTGTCGTGATAATTGATTCGGAAAGTTGGGAAAATGTGATCTCGGTGGAGGTGGTAAGGAAACTTCATCTTAGCACCACCACCCATACAAATCCATACAAACTCGGGTGGTGAACAAAGGAGCCGAAATCCAAGTCAACAAAAGGTGCCACTTTCAACTCACACTCGAGCCACTTTACACCGCCACTATTTATGCCAATGTGGTTCCAATGGATGCCTCGCATCTGATTCTTGGGCATCATTGCGAATACGACAATCAAGCCATCTATGAAGGAAGGAAGCACACGTATACCATTCAAGTTGGTCCGAATAAGGTACGCATAAATTCAGTTCAAGAAGAGGCAAAAGAATCAAATACGGTGTTTTGTGTGCCACGGGAAGAATTTGAGAAGGAACTGCTAAAATTTGTTTCGCATTTACCGCATGCAATTCCCCAACACCGAGATTGAGCAAAATATACCCAAGATGGTGCAACCCTGTTAGCCGAATTCGTGCATGTACTGCCTGATGAACTTCCCGATGGATTGCCCCCACTTCACGACATTCAACACCAAATTGACTTGGTGCCCGGGGTTGGGTTAGTCTTCCTAACAAAGCTCACTACCGCATGACCCCACAATAACACCAGGAGTTAAAGTGTCAAGTGCAAGAGCTACTAGACAAGGGAGAGCATAAGTCCGTGTGTCGTGCCAGCTCTGTTGATTCCAAAGAAAGACGGAAGTTTTTGCATGTGTGTGGATAGTCGTGCAATAAATTGGATCATGATACGGTACTGATTTCTAATTCCACGACTGGAGGACATGCTCGATCAACTCAGTGTAGCCGAGGTATTTTCTAAAATTGATCTAAAAAGTGTGTATCACCAAATTCGTATCAAACCGGGAGATGAATGGAAAACAACTTTCAAATTTAAAGAAGGCTTGTTTGAGTGGGTTGTCATGCCCTTTGTCCTTTCTAATGCTCCTAGCACCTTCATGCGGATGATGAACCAGGTTTTACAGCCTTTCCTTAACAAGTTTATCGTTGTCTATTTTGACGACATTCTTATCTATAGTCGAAGCCAAGATGAGCATCTTCAACACTTGCGAGAAACTCTTGAAGTACTACACGATAATAATCTTTTTGCGAACTTGAAAAAGTGCGTTTGGATGACTCCGACGTTAATATTCTTGGAATTTAAGATTTCCGCGAGTGGTATCTTACTCGAAAAGGACAAAATTATAGCAATCCGAGACTGGCTGAAACCATCTTCGTTTATAGAGATACTATCATTTCTCGGGTTAGCAGGGTTTTACTGGCGTTTCATCAAAGGCTTTAGTAGTATCTCGGCACCTATCACCGAGTTACTAAAACAAAAGAATTTCGAATGGAGTGACGGTGCACAACAAGCTTTCGAGACACTCAAGCATAGCTTAACTCACGCACCCGTGCTTTCAAGGTAGAATGCGATGCTTCAAAGGTCGGTATTGGTGTCATACTTCGCAAGAGAAGAAACTTGTAGCATTTTCAGTGAGAAACTGGGCGGAGCTAAAATCAATTATCTGGTGTACGACCTCGAGTTGCACGCCATAGTAAAAGCTTTACAACATTGGTAGCATTACCTTTTGTCTCGCGAATTTGTGCTATACACAGACCACCAAGCGCTGAAATTTGTGCAAGATCAAAGCAAATTAAGCTCCTGACATGCCAAATGGGTTACTTCGCTCCAAGAATACTCTTTCTCCATTGTGCACAAAGAAGTATCGAGCAACAAAGTCACTGACGCTCTAAGCCGTAGACTCTCTAAGCCGCCGACATGGACTGCTCTCGGCAATGTCAACCTACACTCTCAGGTTTGAACACGTGCCTGAGACCCTTAAGGAAAATCCTGACTTTGGACAAATCCTGGAAGATGTGTAACGCCATGTAAATCGAAACACTAAATTAAGGTACGACATAAATAGTTTATATAATTTTTATTCTTCTATTTTATTTTATTTTTTATTTTTTTCTGTCCGCATTTAAATAGATCAATTTGAACAAAATTAACTAAATTGAAATACTGTGAATAGAAAACCCATATGCTCCGATTCATATTATGAAATTACTAGTCGTGTAATGGACCAAAGAAATTTTAAACAAAAGTAGCCCAATTTAACCAATTGATTCAATAGCCACGAGTAATATAGCAGTTATCCTAAATTAAATATCATAACTTCCAAAATAACCAATCGGCAATTGCCGCCTCTCTGAAACCGTATGTAAATTAAAAACCGCTCCTATGAAATAAAACTTTCATCCATCGTGTCCCTCTCTCCGCTTTCCTCACAGAAGTCCAAAGCAAAAGGTTAGACTAGATAATTAATTCCTTTTTCGTTCATATCTCCCATCATACTCCCCTAATTATTATTTCCTCTTTTCTTGATTACTCTCATCAAAGACTCAAACCGTGAAAACAAGGTATTCTAATCTTACGTTCAATTATTGTGTAGCGAGTAGATTAAACAAGCCCTTATATTTATTATTTGATATCATCTCTAGATTTAAATAAGTTTTTATATTTATTTATTTGATAAAGTTTCTGAATTTATAGATATTCAAATTATGTATATTAATTGGTTATTTCGACTTACGATGGAAAATTTCTGAAAAATTATGTGGCAATTCAAAGGATCGAAGTAATATTTTTTATATAGATTTAATTTATTTTGAAATCTTCCTGTATAATAATATAATCTAGAGTCGTGAGACGACTTTTGAATTTATTATTTAATTTCTGTCATGAATATGAATTTTTTGTTTTCCGAAAAGATTAATGAAAGGTTGTGTGATGTAAATTGTTTTTCTGGGAAGTTATGGATTGTCAGAAATTTGTCTTACATTGATTAAAGAATAATTAAATTCTTATAGATTCAACTATCCGAATTTCATGATTGTACGAATTGGCAGGTTTATATCGTATAATATAATCTAGTAATTATTTTGTTTAAGATCTTATATCTATTCAATTTTTCTGAAACTTTACCGAAGTATGTCACAATTCTAGAGTTGCATATACTATTTTACTTGATGATAATTTTCCACCGAAGACCCTAGGGATTTCTCACCGATGACCCCGAATCTATTTTTGTTGTAAAGTAGTCTAGTTGTAATCTTAATAAATAAAATTTGTGCAAGGAGTTATACATAGATATTAATTTAGAAATCATGTTTCGTGGTCTAGGTCCGACTGGCGAAATACGGAGAGAAGTAGAGACAATAGTAAATTGCGCTACGACAACATGTACGGGTTTCCTGGACATTGTCAAATTGTTAACTTATCATTTTGTTTGCATTTATTTATTTATAGAATTGTGCATGTTGAATCGAACGATCCCTTTGGCTTTGCTTAGAAAATATTAGGATAAGAATATTCATTTGATCAACGGACTTATAGGATGTGTTGTGTTGAGTATGACTTTTGTGTGATTAAATGAAACGAACGTGGAATGAAATGGATAAGTTAAAGGAAAGGAGTCAATGTGCGTTGAATGCATGTTGGAATGTATACATTGGGTCTAGTATCTGACTGGACCCCTCGTTAACGTGGCGTTGGTTGGACTTCCCGTCACGGGTCAACATCTTGCGGTGGTTCGAGTCCCCGTTGAGTGAGACAGTTGAACTAGTGGTGGTTTGAGTCCCCCTAGTGAGATGCCAATAGATGGGGTGGCTCGAGTCCCCCTGGTGAGGCATAAAAGATGTAGCGGTGGTTCGCGTCCCCGTCTAGTGGCACGGCCAGGATCTAGTGGGGTTTGAGCCCTGGTGAGGCAGTTAAAAACTTGAAAGATAATTAAAGAAGTGTGTGTATTTTAAATAGGCACTAGTAAGATTGCATGTGAGGACATAATTTTGATATCTTGTTTGTGTTAAAAAGTTAATTTGACAAACTCCGGGACTGGAACTAAATCCCGTACTGAGAGACTGTTCGATATCTCACCCGTTCCACTCTTATGTGGGTTCCAGGAAATGATGAGGCCGACAGAGAGCACGAATAGGAGGGATCCAGATCGGGTGGACAACGAGTAGATGGCTCATGTATCTTTTATTTTATTTTTAGTTAAACTTTAAATTCTCTCTTTGAAAGTGGATACATTGACTGACATGGCAATTATCGGTTTGTTTGTCATGTTTGTCTTGATCTCATGTTGAATGTATGCTTGTGTACTTGAACTATTTATGGTTTTAAAAGACTTTGTTTGACTTTAAAATTTTGCATGAGCATTTATTATTGATAATGTATGTGATGTGCACACGCTTTACGTGTAAATATGTGGCGGGTTGTCTCGGAGTGTGACAAGATGTGAAAAAAAGTTACGGGATGACTACTCGTTACATGACGAGTACTTGTTTCGGGGTCTCGCATTTTGTATTCCGGTAACTTCTCTACGTTATCTCGTCATCAAGGAAATGCATAACCAAGGCAATTTTGGGTTGGAAAAGACTTTGCATTTGGTGCGAGAGAGGTTCTTTTGGCCATATCTATGGCTGGATGTTAACCACTTTGTTCGGACTTGCCAAGTGTGTCAAACTTCTAAAGGCACCAACACAAATCAGGGTCTCTACAATCCGTTGCCACTTCCATTTGAAATTTGGTGCGACATTTCAATAGACTTTGTGACCGGAGTACCGATGACGAGAAGAAAGAATGATAGCATATTGGTGGTTGTTGATCGCTTTAGCAAAATGGTAGTCTTCATTGCGTGCAAAACCACTGTGGATGCTCCCAGGTTGCCGAACTCTATTTTTGCGAAGTTGTCCGACATTCATGGTTTGCCGAGTAGCATTGTTTCTGACCTATACAAAATTTTTGAGCAAATTATGGATAGAACTTTGGAAGAAGTTAAAAACCGAAATGAAGTTTAGTTCCACTTTCCACCCTCAAATTGATGGTCAAACCGAAGTTATAAACAGAAGTCTCAAAAACATGCTTCATGCACAAGTTACAACTTTCGACATGTGGGATACTTATTGGAGTACAATTGTTTGGTCAACTGTTCCATGGGATTTGCACCCTTCAAACTTGTGTACGGATTTATTCCCCGAGGTCCTCTTGATATTCTTTCTGTTGAGGGACCAAAGTCTAAAGTTAAAAGGGTGGACGAAAGGCTTGAAGATTTGAGCAAACTGCATAAAACATTTCGTGAAAATTTAGAACAAACTTACTCCAAGTTCAAGGCTAAAGTAGACAAAAAGCGCCGAGATGTACAATTCGAAGTCGGAGAATTGGTTTGGGTCTATTTGCCGAAGGAACGGTTTTCCTGAGGAGAATATCACAAACTTAAAAAAAGAAAGGTGGGACCGTGCAAGATTTTGGAGAAGTTTGGAGCAAATGCCTACCGTGTGAAGTTACCCGATGATTTACATATCTCCAACATGTTCAACGTAAGCCATCTCCACAAATACTATGAAGAAGACGCAAGCTTGAGGTGAAGCTTTAACCAACCCGGGGAGCCTGACGCAGTGCATACCGAGGAAGTAACCGATTCAGATTCTGATACAGACGATGGCCACACCAAATCCAAGCTGATTAAGAATTTATATGTTTAACTTGAAATTTGTTCCAACCCTTCGACTGCATGGCCGAAATACCAAGGAGTTTTCAATTAATTGGAGGCTTGACTGCACGAAAATTTTCATGCTCTTTAAACCATAGTAGAACTTTTGTTGATTTACTAAATTAGTATTTACTTGTTTACTTTTCCTAAGTTAGCATTAAATTTCAAATTTCCTTTAAATATGTAAGACGTTACTGTAGAAGGCTCATTATTTTGAATAGATAAGTTGTGGTTGATTGTTTGTGTTCTTTGTGACTCTTTACTCTTCTTTATTACCATAAAACCGAGTACTTGCGCTTTTCGGGCAAGACAGTATCGGGACCGCCTTGCGTCAATTGGCTTCAGAGCGAGGTCCGACAACCACCTTCGCGCTGGCGTGAAGTTGTATCTTCGACAACTGCCAAATTCGACAACCACCTTTATCAACAATCCTCACGCTATTTCCACCTATTACAAGTATCACCAACCTCATGGCCGATCCTAGATAGAGAGAGAGAGAGAGAGAGAGAGAGAGAGAGTTGGGCTATGGTGAGTTGCGAAATAAGATTCTTATTTTACTTCATGCATATATCTGTGTTTTCAAAGTCTAAATAGCCGATCTGAACGGCTTAACATGATCTCCATATTGAAATGTGTTTGGAGATCTAGTTTTACATTTTTGGGATTTTTTTACTATTTTTTTAGAGTAGAAAATCGTTGTTTTTGGATGGATTATGGATCATAAAAAACAGTGATTTAAAAAAAATCTAAATAAATAGTAATAAATTTCCGAAAAATGTAAAAATTGGTGAGGTAAAAGTAGAAATTATGAGGTAAAAGTAGAAAATATAAACAAATAGTAATAAATTTCCAAAAAATGTAAAAATTGGTGAGGTAAAAGTAGAAAATATATATCAAGTTTTTGGATGGTTTGGATCAGACATTTTCAACTTTTAGAAGTAGAAAATATGAGGGTGAGGTAAAACAAGACTCTTACTTCGCAACTCACCATAACCCAACTATATATATATTTAAGGATTATTGGTTGAGTTAATTTAGTATATATGATGTTCAAATTAATTGAGGAGCTATTTAAATTATTTAAACGGAAGAAGAAATTGAATAAACTTATCATAATGGTAAATATGATTATGCCATTGCGTTTTATGGCCAAAACAAATTTGCTTAACTACGGTCAAAGTTAACTGCGGTAATGGCTCATGTGGTTGAGAGTAGATGTTGACTCACTACTACAGAAATGGTAATTCTACATTGCACATTGTACACGGTTTTTCCAATTTTATATAAAAACCGTGTACCAAATATGATTTTTTGAAAGCCCAAAAAATCTGCGGGAATTATACACGGACATTTAGTTAAGAATCAGTGTAGAATTGTTTGAGAGAGCTACACGGTTTATTAGGGATCAAAAATCCGTGTGGAAAAAATTGAGAGAGCTACACGGATTATTAGGGATAAAAAATCCATGTGGAAAAAATTGAGAGAGCTACACGGATTTTTGATAATATATCCGTGTAGAAATGGTAGAAATATACACAGATTTTTTTATAAATAGCTGTGTATGATTATTTGGAGAGCTACACAGATTAATAAGTATAAATCTGTGTATAAAAGACTGTGTAGGGTTTTAATTAGTATAAAAGGCTTTCTCCTTCCAGCACCGCGTGTTTTGATGAAGTCTTTTATGCCACTGTCTCTCTGTATTGAGCTTTAATTTTTCTAATTTATGTGAATTGAGGCCAGCAGCTGGGATCTGAGATATTTGAAGTTTGTATTTTCTCCTCTCCATCTTTCTAAGGTTAGTATATATTTAAATCCTTTTCTTCCTCTAATTTTCTGTTAATTATTATTGCTTATTTAGGTCATTTCATGCATGCTTGATTTATTAATTAGATAATGTAAATAATTAGTGTATTGTGGTCCAATAACCGACCTATAGATGCTTTTAGGTCCATGCCTGTTCAAAATTAATCCAATAGGGAATAATTTTGGACAGTCCCCGTTTTGGGACTGCTCTTTGAATATTGTGTCTCATTTAGGATTTGAACCCATATTAGTGGGATTTAATTAATATTTGAGGAAAGTTCGACAGTATTTTCCCTTATTGCTCCTACGAGTATGTGGTTCGTACGCATACTTGGGGAGTTAAGGGGAAATGCTGCCGAATTTTTCTCAAATACTAATTAAATCTCGCTAATATATGTTCACATATGGGACATAATATTCAAAGAGTGGGTTAGGATTGTAAACCGGCCCTTTGTAAGCCCAAACTTTGGTACAATTTATACGTTGACCATGCATTATTAATTGATCAAGTTATTTTTTTAATTTAATTTACAGATGGATCGAAGTTGGATGTATGAATTGCGACGTGACAATGAAGAATATTTGGTTCGCGTTGATGAGTTTATAAATTTTGCTGAGAGGTATATAGTGAAGAAAAAAAAAAAAGACATTTTGTGTCCTTGTAAAGATTGTTAAAAAAATTTAAGATTTGGGGACTCTGAAGAAATGAGAGCTCATTTGATTTGTGGAGGATTTAAGAAGAGATATACATGTTGGATCATGCATGGTGAGAAATTTGGGGAAAGTAGTAGTACCAATAAAGATTTTAATCGTTGTGAATTGAATGATGAGAATGTAGTAATTTCTGATAATTTTGAACTTGATTGGAATGAGGATTATGAGAATTTTGAAAATTTTGATAATGTTGAACCCGGAAACGATGATGATGAGCTGGAGATAAATTTCGATGAAAATGAAGAACACGAGTTTATTGAAAATCTGGAGGAAATGTTACGTGATGTGGAAGATGAAATTAGTCATAAAAATTATGATAAATTTCAAAATTTGTCTAATGATTCCAAAAAGCAGTTGTATCCCGGGTGCACCAAATTTAGGAAACTGTCAGCTGTGTTGAAATTATTAAACTTAAAAGCAGACAATGGTTGGAGCGATAAGAGTTTCACATCCTTATTACAGCTTTTGCGAGAAATGCTCCCAGATAACAACGAGTTACCCGGTACAAAATATCAAGCAAAGAAGTTGATATGTCCAATGAAGTTGAAGATCGAAATAATACATGCATGTCCGAATGACTGTGTATTGTATCGTAAAGAGTACGAGGCCATGCATATTTGTCCTAAATGCGGTGTTTCACGGTATAAACGTTAGGACCAGGACACTGATGATTGTAACGAGGACAAAAAGGGCCGACCTCCGGCTAAGGTGTTGTGGTATTTGCTGATAATATCGAGATTCAAACGGTTGTTTGTGAATTCCAAAGATGCGAAATTATTGCGTTGGCATGAAGAAGAGCACAAAAATGACGGTAAACTAAGGCACCCGGCTGATTCTCCTCAATGGAGAAACATTGATAGACATTTCAAAGAATTTGGTTCCGAAATGAGAAACCTTAGGATTGTGGTGAGCTCAAATGGAATGAGTCCGTTTGGAAGCATAAGTAGTCGGCACAGTACTTGGCCAGTTCTTTTTTGCATCTACAATCTTCCTCCTTGGTTCTTTTTTACATACCTACCCCCCGCACTGTGCACAATGTCGAAGAAAGAGAAAACAAGCTTTTGTGAATGCCTTCATAGTATTAAAGTCCCATCAGGGTATTCTTCGAATATTAAGAAGCTGGTGTCGATGAAGGACCTGAAATTGCTTGGTATGAAATCCCACGACTGTCATGTTTTAATGACACATATGATTCATGTTGCAATTCGGGGAATTTTACCAAAGCACGTTCGTCAAACCATTACGAAGCTTTGTTTTTTCTTCAATGGAATAAATTCCAAAGTGATAGACCCTCTAAAATTGGACTCTTTGCAAAAGGAGGTCGTCGTTACTCTTTGCCCACTTGAGACGTATTTTCCGCCATCTTTTTTTGATGTTATGGTTCACCTTGTTGTTCATCTTGTGAGAAAAATTAAGATTTCTAGTCCCATGTTCCTGCGGTATATGTATCCATTCGAGAGATACATGGGCATCTTGAAAAAATACGTAAGGAACCGACATCGACCCGAAGGTAGCATTATAGAAGGATATTCCACAAAAGAGGTGATTGATTTCTGCACCAACTACATGCCCGGTGTGGATCCTATTGGCATTCCAAAATCTCGATACGAGAGAAGGCTCTAAGGAGTCGGGACAATTGGGTTGAGATAAATGAACTACAAAAGGCACATTTTATTGTATTACAGCACATGACAGATGTTGCTCCCTACATAGATGAGCACATGACAATCCTTCAACAACAGAACTACACGAGAAGTCAGAAGTGGCTTACTAACGAGCATAATCGTTCTTTTATAGGATGGCTGAAAGAAAGAGTGAAGTCACACCCCGTACCTGAAATTGTTAGATTGCTGGGCGAAGGACCCCAAATTGTTGTCAGAACATTCCAAGAATACGAAATTAACGGATATACTTTTTACACTAAACAGCAAAGTGAGAAGAGCACGATGCAAAATAGTGGGGTGACATTGGTGGCGACGTCTCAAGAATTCAGTAGATCCGGAGATGGCCGGGCTGTAATAGCATCAAAGTCATATTATGGCGTTATTGAAGAAATTTGGGAGCTCGTTACAATCCTCACCTGATCATTTCCTTGTTTTGGTGTCAATGGGTCGAAGACCGGAGTGTTAAAGTTGATAACGACGGGTTCACACTCGTTGATTTTAACAAAGTCGGGTATGTTGATGATCCGTTTATACTCGCTAAGCAAGCCATCCAAGTCTTTTATGCCACTGGCCCGAGTGATGATAGGTGGAGCGCCGTCCTATCCGGAAAAAGAAGGATTGTTGGGGTAGAAAACGTCGTCGACGAAGAAGAGTATGACCAATTCGACGAAATACCTCCATTTTGTACCGACATGCAAATTGAGGTAGCAACAATTGAAGAAAACGACGAAGCAAACTACATGCGATCCGACCACAATGAAGGTTTATGGGCCGAAGGTACTGTTCAAAAGGAGAAAAAAAAAAAGAGAAAAAGGAAAAAAAAAGCCAATGTGTAATCTTTATTTTGTTTAAAATTGAAACTTTTAATATTTCTTTTTTAGAAACAAATTTTTAAAACAACTCTTTAAAAAAGCCAATGTGTAATACAATTTCTAGTTCAATACACATAAATACACATATAAAAATTCTAGTTTAAAAGAACTTTTTAGTATTTGTTATTGTAAATGATAAATTATAAGGAAGTTTAAACATTAGTAATGGTAATTTAAATATTAAATGCAATTTATAATACAAAAAATAAAAATAAACCCTATTTAATATTTTTAAATATTTCTACACGACCTATAAGCAAAGTAGTGACCTATTTAATTTCTGCAGTAGTGACATATTTGTTAATTTCTGAAGTAGTGACCTATTTAATTTATGTTTTTACCTCAACATTATTTGACGACCTATGTGCAAAGTAGTGAAATGTACTCCAAACGGCCAAAATGACCTCTGCTGGTAAATTGATCAGTACAGATCAATGCCGGGACCAAAACAAGATTATAACTTGACCAACAAACAGAGGACTCCAAAACACACAAAATGGACACAAATTTCATATTTTTCTGATTTTGTTTCAATTTTATATGATTTTTTAAAGTTCACCTTTTTAAATGATAAAATCTGCTATTTAAAGGTGCAGAATTTTCATTTTGAGAGGCTGAACTTTGGAAATTTATATAAAATCGAATTAAAATCAGAAAAATATGAAATTAATGTCCATTTTGTGTGTTTGAAGTCCTCCATTTTACTGTGGTGTTTATTTTGCATTTTATTTCTCTGTTTTCTCACCATTTTGCACATAGGTCCATTACTTTCTTTTTATTCCATAACTTAATGTGCATATATGAAGAAACTAATTCTTTCCATTTGCAAAAGGGTGACAAAAGGGTGCTGGTGCCATACTTTCCTTAATGAAATATGCTGGTACCTGTTTGGTGTTTAAATAATATTTCTTTTAATATTTCTTTTTATGGCAGAACCATGTCTGTTGAGGGTGAGCACGTAGATATGATGGCAGAAGAGGATCAGCAAGCTACTGCCTCATCAGATAGAAGGAAAAGAGGTCCGACAATGTGCACAAGCACGTCCGAGAAGAAGCAGTTGGAAATCTGGTTCACGGAAGACGGGCGTGCGCAGGGTCCAAACCGGATGACGTACTCAAATTGGTGTTGCAATTTGGTGAAGCAAAAGGCAAGTATCCTTGTAGAGAGATGGGATCAGTTTGATAAAGAGGATAATAACAACTGGTGGAACATGGTGAAGGTAAAGTACCTAACAACTCTTTGCTTTATTTTCATTGTTGTACATGAACTTAAATACAGTAAATTTGGTGTCAATCAGGCTCAGTGGAACATCGAGAGTGAAACCCCAAAGGTTAAGACTTTGAGGATAATGAATGAAGGTTGGAGGCAATTCAAGAGCACGTTGAAGACGGATTTCATGGAGAAAGGGAGAAATCCGATGGGATACTATCCTTGGTTGACACAAGAGGTGTGGGAGGAGTTTCAAGCTTTGAAGTCCACGGAAGAGTTCAAGGTATATAACTTTAGCCAAATTAGTTTTTGTTTTTTCTCGATCTGTACTTATCTTTCTAAAACTAATTGATTTTCTTACACTTGTGAAGAAAAAAAGTGATGAAGGCAGGAGGATCGTTGCCATGAACAAGTATCCGCACCATTTATGGTCAGGTGGTTACGAGGGTAAGTCGGAAGAATGGAGGACAATACTGGAGCAAATCAAAGATTCTGACTCACCCGTGGTTAGGATCCAAAATCCTAGGGGCCAAGATTGGTTCATGGGTAGATCCGAGTTAACTGCTGACGGGAAGATAGTACTCCCACCCAAATTGCAACCCGTGGCTCAGAGAATGGTAAGAGTCCTTTGTTATAACTTTGTGTCATTCAAATGAAATTATAACTCCGAATGTACATCACTTGGTCTTTTGTTATAACTAATTTTTCCATTAACAGTTGGAGGTGGAGGAGGAGGTCAATCCGGGTGCCTGGAGGGTCGAAAGACAAAATGATTTCTTGGTCGCAGCGCTCGAGAATCCAGAACACACGGGTCGAGTAAGGGGTGTAGGGACCTACAGGGGCTGGAAGGAGGTGTTCCGAGTGGATGGACCAAAACCTCGAAGAAAATCTCGTGCCAAAGTTAACAAAGATGAGATAGTTGCGCAGATACGCGCGGAGGTCAGCAAAGAGTACAACGCAAAGCTGGCTGAGATGGAATCAAGGTTGTTGAACCAAATTACATCTCTTACGCAGCCATCCGAGCAACCACCTCCCATTTCGCCGGGAATTCGGCGAAGTAGTCAAGCATCCGAGACTTGGGTCTTAGACGATTTGGATAATCTAAAGGCAATCACTAATTGTTCATAGTCTAAAGGTAATTAATACCTGTTTGTAACCTTGTTAGACAATATCGCACCATTAAAAATAACAACTTTCTGATAATTGCAGGACCTCAGAGCATGCGACCTCGTCCTGTGGCAGGGTAGTGTTCCTCTGACCGTTGCTAAGGGCGTTGTACATCCAGGAGCCCCAAGTGTACACCATGCTCAGCTAAGGCCCGACCATGCATGCGTGCAGGTTGACTTAGTGGTGGAGGGATGGGCACGCGTACCTCTTCCTGTCCCTACCGACGATATGTTTACACTTGATGATGCCCGAACAACATTTGTCCAATGGCCCAAGAGTCAGATTATTTTGAATCAGGTAATCTCTAAATAATCCATTTCTTTTGTTACATTCAAATCATTCTTTTTGAAATACTTGAAGAAGGTTTCATATTTGATACAGACACAAGGAGATGATGTCACCGGTACGGAGGGACATGGCTTGCGACGTCGGGGCTGACGCGCCAGAATCACCAAACTGTCCTATGGTCACCGAAGAAGAATACAGCTGTTTGCCCGGTGATTTGTGCCTTCTCCACGACCGCTTGATGTCGGCACCGAAGGCATGAAGGATATCATCATCCCTGTCCCACCTGGGATGTTTCTACACGAAGGCAGGGATCTCGTGTTGTCGTTCAAAGACTTCAAGGACCTTCTCCACCACTCGTCATCCGATAAATGGCTCGATGTGTCATTCATCACCATTTTCCTCATGTTAGTGACCAAAAATTATTTTCATTGTTGTATAGAACTCAAATATATATTCTAATGTAAAATGATGAGTTTTCAGGAAGCTAGTCCGAAACTGTGATGAGATGGTACAAAAGAAACTTGTGCATATTTCTGGACCCCGAGAAAATGAGTGCTACGGCACAGAGATGTTATCCGGATATGGCTATCGAGTACATGTGTTCAGCGATGCATCGTGCTAGGGAGGAGGAGAAGAAATTCATTCTCGTGCCATACCGCCAAAGGTTAATTCTAACCTTAACTTATGTATTGTTTATATTTTAATTAAAGAATTGGATAAAGGAAATAAAAGTGAAACATAAAAAAATGAAATCACACCATCAACCATAGCAAACACTTGTGTCACTATTATATGCTAAAGTACTATAATTTTTCTTCTCTCACAGCAAACACTGGTGTTTGATTATCATTGTGCCTTACCTAAATGCGAACATAATCGTTGATTCTTGTAAGCCCAAAGGAAGGATCGCAATTGACAAGTGCAAAGATATCTTCCCTTGTGTCAATAAGTACCGAAATTTTTATTAATAACCCCAAACAAAAGAAAAATATCAAATCTAACCCCAACTTGAAAAAAATTTCAAAAATGACCTAACTGCCCCATGATTGGGCGGTTCACCCTACCCACAAAACCGCCCAATCATTGGGCGGTCCACACGGCCAAGCAAACCGCCCCCTAATCGGGCGGTTAACCATTATTTTTTTTTTTTTTTTTTTTTTTTTTAAAGATATGTTATGATATTTTTTTAGTAGGATTTATAAGATATATATATATTTTTTGTGTAGATATCTTTTTTATTAAGATATATTTACAACATATATTAAGATATATATTTATGATAAGTTTGTATTATTTTTGTAAGATATATTTTTTTTATTGTAATTTTAAATAAAATTTGGTTGAGTTTGGATGCGTCGTCTGACGGTAGAACCGTCGATTCTTTTATAATAATTGTCGATTATACGGCTGTTGTATTGATTGTCGATTTGGCTAACGTGGTAAATATTTTTATGTTGTCAATTTGTGTATATTTAATTACGCTATGAAAATAACAAAAATGAAGCACACAAAAATAGTTACAAAACTACTAATTAAATCAGTTCACAAATTTAGCGACGACGACCGAACAAATTTAGAAGTCGACGAGTTCTCGATCTGCTTCCAGTCTGTTGTGCGACACTACTACCGCTACCGGATGCCTCTGCATGACTACTACCGCTACCGGTTGCCTCCGCAACAACTCTAGCATTTTCTCTTTCGTTGGCTTCGTTGATGGCATCTGCATTCCAGTTCACCAAAAATGGTATGTTATTGAAATCTTGAAATGTAAAATGAATTATAAAATATAAAATGAAATGTACCTGCTCGCTGCCTGTCACAAGTTGAACGGCGAGCCTGATGTCCCATTCGCCTACCCTGCATCTGATCCATTGTCATTACAGCACGCTTGTGGGGCCTTCTCCCTTTTCTAATATAAAAAGAAGTTAAATAACCATATTAAAAATAAGTTCAGTGCATACACAAAGTATTCTCCCTAACCTGATCCACTTTCTGGGGGGGACGATTTTATCTCCAACATAGGCCGGCCATTGATGCTGGTTGGGATAAGAATGGAATGATGCACCCCAAGTACTCGCAAGGTAAGTGGTACGGTACATGTCGGCGACAAAATCATCCTCACGGAAGTTTCTCACTCGGCACACCGCCATAACATGAGAACAAGGTAGGTGAGCTAGTTGGATTCCTTGGCATGTGCATGTTACAGTATTGTCATCTCCGATTTTGACAACATACTTGAAAGGCCTTTTAATAAACTCCATAGTCCCATCTGCTCTACGGCTGGTTGGAGCGTACTCATTCGGAGAGTGAACTTCGAATTCCAAGCGACTCCCATACGGGACAACGGTCATAACTGAACCTTTCTCCCTATGTTTGCGTAATTTGCCCTCCACCCTTGTTGAAAATGTTTGGTTCCTGGCGAGTAATTCTGTTGCTTTATCACGGCGGTCAACGAACCATGCATTAAGCTTGTAGAAAGTGTCCTCCACAATGGCTGCCACGGGCAACATTCGGCTCTGCTTGAAAACAGCATTCAAGGACTCGGACCCATTTGTCGTCATTATTCCCCATCTCCAACCTCCATCTTTTGCTTGAAATATTTTCTCATATGCGGGTGCTTCTTGCAGATCTCTCGGATTATTTTTCCCCACCTTGAGTAAGTACGAATTTGCCTTCGGACAATACTACACAGAAATAATTTTTCAGATTAGAAAAATATAAGTAAATAGTTTATTAAAATTTCATCTAAAATATACATACCTTGGCAAACTCTTTGAACATCTCTTCCAGCCTCCTTGGCTTCTTCCTTCTGCATCCAATTTTAAATGTATCTGCAACCCATTGGTCGAATCCGACATGCTTGTAGAGGTTGTCTGCAACGTGTTGCATACACAGCCTGTGCACACAGTCGCCCTGGGCTGTCGACCAACCGAAATCTGTTCGATCGAAGACATATTTGATTCCTTTGTGCTGGTCTGATATGACGCAGAAGAACCTGTTCCCAACCACCTCTCTTCGCAAAAAACTCATGAAAAAACCCCAATTTTCACCGTCCTCCTTCTCGACAATTGCAAATGCCAAAGGCAACAACTGGTTTTCGGCATCGTATGCACATGCTATCAACAACCTCCCATCGTAACGGCCAGAAAGGAAGCATGCATCTATACTGATAACTGGTCTAATATATGGCACAGCTTGAATGCACGGACCAAATGCCCATGCTATGGCCTTGAACAGTATCTGGTTGGGCTCATCGGGATCGGTAACATTCCAACATTCATACCTTGTGCCGGGATTTGTACTTGCTATGGCTTGGAGCAGTGGTGCAAGCAAGTTGTATGAATCCTTCCAACTACCGAACAGTCGGCATATCGCAAGTTCACGCCCTCTCCACAACCTGTTGTATTTTGGGGTCACATGGTCGTAAGCGCGTCTCACCGCTCTACCGACCTCCTTAAGGCTGATCGACGGGTCCTCCTTAACATCTCGCTCAATTACATCGGCAATAAGTGATGCCGTAAGTTGTGAATGGTCTGTCCTTGACGACGCAGACTTGCATGTATGTGGGGGTTCACATTTCTTAATTATCCATGACGCCCCCTACCCACAGGGGTTGCATACAGCCGGAACTCGCATCGCGGTGAGTCTTTGCAAACAACAACTAACCTTTTTGACTCCCTTTTTTGTATTCTGCACTCCCAGTTGCTGCGGATATGAACTTCGTATATTTTCTTCACAAGTTCATCTAGGGTGGTATAAACCTGGTCCGGAGCAAGCTCTGAGGTGTAAACGACACGCTTCCCAAAATAGCTTATGTCTGCTTCCTCAAAAGCAGTGGTATCGTTGAATGTGGCTACCGGGTGCCTGTCTGTCCGACCTCTGATCGGAAATCTGTCCTGCATGGGTAAATAATCTCCATCACCTGCAGACAAGTGATCAGAATCCCAATCCCCGTCCCAACTATCACCCGAGTTAATTTCACGTTCCGGTATGGCATCAACCCCTTCGGCCTCCAGCATAGCATCTCTCCGGGGAACCATAACAGGTACAAGTATAGGTATGGACGGTGGTACAGAAGGAAATCTGGCTTCTACTACGGGTTGAATAGGAGGTGGAGGTGGTGGTGGTGGTAGGTCGGTGCTATAATCAGTGGTATAATCAGTGGTGTAATCAGCAGTGTAATCAGTATGAACGGGTGGTGCGTGCGGTTCAGACGGTGATACATGACCCAAGTTTTGGTTACCCGAGTGGTCAAAACCCGAGTGCTGCTGCACTGGGCTATCATAACCTGTATGGTCTGTAGAAGGTCCAACCCTGGTCCGATGCAGAAACTTTCTGGAATACAACTCCATTATCGGGGTACCCGTAGATTGAAAAGTATTGTAAACACATCTCCAACCATCCTCATTTGTTATTGGATACTTTACATAGTAAGGTCTATCCCGCCCTGCGTCAACCCGAGTAACCAAATCTATGTCATACCGGTTGGGGGTTACACCAATCCTTTCGAATACCATTTGCTTAAGTTCCAGAAATGAGGTGTTTTCATTTACCTCAAAGCCATGGGTCGGATCTTTCGAGTAACGAACTCCCTCCACACCCACCTCGAACTTCCCGCCCACATATAGTGTAACCAACATTTTATCTACATTAATAAACAAACTTTTATCAGTTACAAAATAATAGTACACAGTTAAATTATTAGTAAATAACAACATTTAAAAAAAAATATTTAATAAAATTAATTAAAAAAATAAAATAAAAAAAATGAACAGTAATCTACAGTAGTCTACAGTAATCTACAGTAATAAACAGTAATCTACAGTAATCTACAGTAATCTACAGTAATCTACGGTATTCTACGGTAATCTACAGTAATCTACAGTAATCTACGGTAATCTACAGTAATCTACAGTATTCTACAGTAATCTACGGTAATCTACAGTAATCTACAGTATCTACAGTAATGCATAGTAAAATAAATAATAAAAAAAAAACTAATAAAAAAAAAAAATTTACCTGCAGAGACGATTGGGGCGAGGGCGAGGGCGAGAGAGTGTGAGAATGAGAGCCAGAATGGGCATTTTATAGTCTGCATAGTGAACCGCCCCACCATGGGGCGGTTTTCTTGGCCGTGTGGACCGCCCAATCATTGGGCGGTTTTGTGGGTAGGGTGAACCGCCCATTCATGGGGCGGTTAGGTCATTTTTGAAAAAAATTTCAAGTTGGGGTTAGATTTGATAATTTTCTTTTGTTTGGGGTTATTAATAAAAATTTCGGCAATAAGTAAGCAATAATAATTCACTTGGTTTGAATTCCTTTCAATTATATCAAATTATAAAATTTGTAAGGGCTTTTCTGAAATATATTAACGAGGGAGGATTGCAAAGCACGCGCCAGAAAAATAAGTGGTATGTAATTCATATTAATCGCTCCTATATAATAGCAATTGATATTTGCAACTGTCTTGCATCTACCTTTTCTTGTTACTAACTAATACCAAATTATAATTGTAGAATGCGCCAAAGCAACCGCATTACACCAAGGAGCAGATCGACGATGTCAGGTGTATGTGGGCAAGGTGGTTTCTAATGGAATTTTGTAATACTCAATATGGATTTACATAATTTTGTATAATTTAGTGTATATCAATATTGTATAATTTAGTGTATATGGATTTCTTGCTAATCTGAAAAATATGGATTTCTTGCTATATGAATTTTGTATGATTCTGTAGCAAAACTGGCTAGCAAAACTGGAGGCTAGTCCAAAAACAAAAAATAAAAATAAAAAATTGGTTTATTCTACACGGATATTTAACTAAAGTCCGTGTATGATAGTTCAGAGAGCTACACGGATATTTAATACAAGTCAGTGTAGAAAGCGTGTATAATAGGTATATTTTAGTTCAAAGCACGTGTAGAAAGATGAATCATACACGGATTATTTTATAAATGTCCGTGTAGAATAGGTATAGCTACACGAATAAGAAATTAAAAGTCCGTGTAAAAAGAAGAGAGCTACACGGATATTTAGTTAAAAGTCCGTGTAGAAAGATGAATCGTACACGGATATGAGATTAAAACTCCGTGCAGAAAGAGGAATCGTACACGGATGTTTAGGTAATATCCGTGTAGCTTGGTAACATGGAGAGCGACACAGGCAGGTCATTGTACACGGCTGTTTATAAAGTAATCCGTGTAGAAATCGTTATAATCGCACACGGGTAAATATCCGTGTGTAGTTATTGACCTATTCTTACACCCTCGCTTTATACACGGCAGGAAATCCTGTAGCTCCTCCATTTATGTCCGTGTGCAATCTCTTTTTCTGTAGTAGTGACTGGTGCAATGGAATAACGGATTTTTTATATGAGATTTTTATATGAGATTTTTACTGGTCAACATCCGTAGATATTTATATGAGATTTTTTAATAGAGCATTGGTCCAATGGACCAACGGATTTTTTTTATTACCAATATATCCATCTATTATTCAAATGTCATGTATTGAATAGAAGCGTAAGATGGTAATTGCAAATTTATATGAATCCATTCACCTTCTCTCTCATCTCTCTCATGCTATATTTTTCCTCCTCACACATCTCTTTCTCATCCATTCACCTTCTCTCATCGCAAATTTGTCTCCTTTCGTCCTTGGATCCAAGCTTTAGATCACTTGAGAGGGTGAGAGAGATGTGGAACAAGTGTGTAAAACTTTAGATCACTTTAGATCCAAGCTTTAGATCACGTTAGATAAAACCCAGATGACATGGTGGCTGCTTCTCCCCTCAATAGGCGTTTCTGTGGATTTGGAAGGGAGCCAGACCAATTGGGAAATTTCTCTCTCAAGATCTTGCAAAGTTGGCAGAATTGGGCCCGTCGGCTGCCCGCCAATCGGGAGAAGGTTGTGGCCCGCCGTCTGTCGAATATGCGGCGCTTACCAAAGTCTCAGTCTAAAGCATTTGAGGAGTTTGTCTGTCTCAGCCAGGTAGCCCTTGTGAAAATTTTAAATTAGGAACCCTTACGAAAATTTTATGTATTTTTTTTAACAAATTACAATTTTTTTTTATAAAATTCATGATATCATATTTATTCTCTAAATTTAAAAACACACATACCAATTTTTAGTCTGTGTGTTTGAATTAAGCGCCCAATTTCATCTTCTTCTTTTTATTAAAACTCATTTTAAATTTATAAGTTCCTATTTTATCTTTTATTAAAAAATTTAAAAAGTGTGTAACATGTGGTGGATAAATATTTAATATTTTAAATTATTAATTTATGAATTTATGAAGACAAATAACTTCATTTTCTTGAGTTTTGCGTACACGCAAACATATTTTATTTTCTAAATTTTGGTCAATTGAGAATTTTGTGGTACGCTCAAAACTCTGAAGGACTTGTGGGTCAAATATCTCTTCTAGGAGGTGATTCATTATCATCTCAGCCCAATTACTTGAGTTCTTTTTTTGGGCCTAGAAATAATTCACCAATGGATCTTGTACACTATTTTAGTAAATCAACCAAAGTTAATTTCCACAAGCTTATAGTACAAAAATATAATACAATATTCAACATTCAACATAAGCAATATACATAAGACAATATTCAACATTCCACATATATATCCATAATTCAACAAATATTCAACAAATATAATTCAATATTAAAACAACCACCCATCTTATTTATTATTGGTTGCACTTTACAATTTCAATATCCATTACAAATGTAACAAATTAAATCCAACCGACCATAATATTTTCTCTACGAAGATACAATAAATTAACCAGTGCAAAATCACCTTTCAAAATAATATAATAATACAATGCTTGAGTAAAATCAACAAGGAGGCTTGTCGGCAGGAGGAGGCAATACTGTAGCCTCTGCACTATTACCATTCTTTGTTATAAACACAACATCCATTCCCCAGATTATGTGTTGTTCATAGTGACAATGCATGAACCAAACACCTAATTTAATTGCAAAGCAAAAATATATGTTGAGAGTTAGTGTCTCAAAAACACTCAAAACAACAATTTGTAACAGTAACTAATCTACTATTTGATTAATTTTGCCAAGCTAATTAATTAGTCCGGACCAACTATCTAATCAAATATTGCTAAACAAGCCATTCTCATTGTACTTGTGTAACACCTTTGATTATCAAAATGAAATCAATAAAAAAAATCAATAAATTTGAAATTTAGAAAAAGGAAAAAAATTTAAACTCACCCGGATTAGCTGCCCTAAAGCGGATAGTTGCCCAACCGTTCTTCGGCACACCCATAGTGTTTACAAATGGAGGATCAACCAAGTTGTAACTCAGAGGATCTGTTGTGTTGTCGAAGTTGCCGGTTCCACTTCCAATGAAATAGAAGCTTTGGCCGTGCAAGTGTATTGGATGGGTAACTTGTCCGTCTACTAAGTTAGTTCCCTGAAACACAATCTCCACGGTCGAGTTATACTCAAGCACTTTCACTTTTGTCGATTTATCAACCAATTTGAGGTCTAGGCCTTGATCGGTCGCATCAGAAAAATTGAAGAAGAGCGGTGGTTGGTCAGGAAAGTCAGTGGTGTACACACCGGCAATAGAATTGTAGTATGCATCTAGCACATCAATTTTGGCTGTTGGGGCTAGGAAACTAGCATTGTTCATACTGGCAGCAAACCTAGTACCATTTGGACCAGCACATGAGCTGTTAGGGCACAATTGTTCATTTGTAGATAAGGTGATATACATTTTGACATCGGCAGTTTGGGTTAAGACAGCTGGGTCATCTGAGTTGGCCAGCGAGCGAAGACCTCTAGTGAAGGCAGCTGATGCATTAGTGTCGTTGGATTTTGGTAAGGAGGAGAAAACAGGACTTATTGATGGCGCGGAATGATTAGTTTTGTATTCTAAAATAGCTACAGCTGTTTTGTTATTTCTAGTGGCGTTAGGACTTCCATCAAAGTATAGATTCGTGATGATGTAATAACGGGAGGGGGAAGATGAGTTTTGCAATTGATTGGCCCGTAAGAGAAGGTCCATCGTTTGGCCCGGGGCTATCATGATAAATTCATTCACGTAAGGCTTCGTATAGCTAGCGTCGGTTCCAACTACCGTTACATTGTGACCAGCAACCTTAAAAAGGAAACTATTTTCCATGGCTGCATTTATTACACGGAGTAGGTACATTCTGCCTTGTTCAACTTGTACCTTAAAAGTTTCTGCAACAAAAATAAAAATGAAAGATATATGTAGTTAGATCACATTATATTTGAAAAAAAAAAAAAAATTGGTTGCTAATTGTGATTAAATTAATAAAGTTGCAAACATTGTCAAAGAGAATATCCATCTTATTATGATGCATTAACAACTTGCATTATAAATAAACAACTTCCTGTACCAATAAAAATAAATTACCATTTGATGAGCATGGCATGAAGTCACCAGGTTGTCCATTGATGGTATTGGCATCAGATAGATCAAACTGACCGCCATTGTCAAGTGCATTTTGGTACACATCTGTTATGTTTCTGTTCCACCACTCTCCTAGAATCAGTGTGAATTCTTTATGGGGTTTGCGGAAGGGGTAGGTGGTTCCAAGCTTCGGGTAAATATATATAGCACCGTGAACAGTAGCACGATCAAATTCGCTATGTGCGTGCCACCAAAGCGTGCCTTCTTCTACCGTTAATTGGATGCGTTGTGTGTAGTTGGCTCCGGGTTGGATAGGGCATTGAGTAATGTATTCTGGTCCATCTGACCACGGGTCCCTCGGCTGGATTACGCCATGCCTATAGAAATTAGATGAATACATGTTAGTCTTGCATGGCTTGAAATAATTCCTTAATTAATAGTGCAAATAACAGATTCACTTTCTGTATTGTACCAGTGAATGGTGATGTTTTTGTTCCCTCTGTTGATGACCTTGACATAGACTGTGTCACCTTTGCGAGCAGAGATAGTGGGTCCCGGATATGATCCATTGACAGTTAGAATGCTCTTTGTATTATTGCAGAGTCGGGTGTAGCTAGTTTCTTGAATCTGTTTAAAGGAAAAACCGAAAAAGTAAATATATATATCAATCAGGTTTCAAGCGGGTTAGAACAAGAGCAAAGCATAGAAATTACTTGATTAATCTAATTATATGATTATCAATCGGGTTTCAAGCGGATTCAGATAGCAAATTATTCAGATCCGATCCATGCGATTATCCGAATTCATCTATCCATATCCGGGTCTGAAGCGAATTCATACTGCTTACATTGGACATCGAGTAAATTTCAATCCGATGTGTATTGAAAAATCTAACTCTCAGTAAAAATAAGTTATATTTTTCATGTCCTATATTTCTTTTGAAGATTTTATTTTATTTCTATTGAATATTCAAACTATAACTCAGTGAATTTAAAAAAATAAAATAAATAACAATTATACCAGACATTGTGAATTGTGATAGCAGAAAAAAATACTTACAACAAAGGTACGGTGATGGATCTTGGCCTCACAAGAGATGGAGAACAAAAAACATAGCATTAGACCAACGGTCATTGGCCATAATGAAAAAAGCTTTCTAAAAAACATGGTGGTTGAAAATTAAAAATAAACCAAAAGCAACGCTCAATAGTTTGTTGGGTTGTTTGCTTCCTCCGAGGCGACTATTAGAGTAGTAATAAGTGATTTGGTTTAGTGAGATTTGGAGAACATGCATTGAGATGCATGGTATTTATAGGAAGATTTTATTTTATTTTATTTTATTTTTTGAAGAAGAAAAATAGGATTCAACTCCCTATTTTTGAATAAGGATCAAAGTCCCTATTTGCTTTATTGATGTGAAGGTTTCAAAGTCCATTGTTCCAATAAATATAGGAAGAATATTAGAACCCTTCTCTTTCCATTGTTCCAAAAACATTACTATTAAGTGTGGTGGCCCACTAGCCATTGGCTGTTAATATTATAACTATATTTTATGTACACCTACTTGAACGTGGATTTTTGTATACCCTTTTCCTTGCAAATATGGATAATAATGATTATTGTAAAGTTGTGTACGTAAATGAAGCAACCTTTTGTGAATTCGCTCTTACATTTAATTTGTCAACCTTCGAAAAAGCAAACCTTTTATCGACCTTTGTCAACATTTAGTGTAAATTTGTGTAAAATAAGGATACGCAATCACCTTTTGTCAACATTCAAAAAAGCCACCTTTTTGTAAACACCTACATCATACTTGGAAAATTTGATTTAAAATAAATGCTCATAAGACCATTACTTATGACTTGTGAGTAATTAATGTTTGTTTTATTGGTTACGAGACTTGGTAGTATCTTTCAATGTAGTTTTCCTATCTATGACCTATAGTAGTATCTTACCATTGAAATTTTCAATGTAGTTTTTCTATCTCCAATATTCCTATATTAAGTAGGTAGATGTCCGGAACGGTTGTATTTAAAAAATAAAATTTTATAATGAATATCAGTTTTCTAATCAATTAGTCTATTATTTTTTTATTCTATGTATTTTTTTATTTTTATTTTTACATTTAGAAGTCTAAATTTATTTAGATATATATGTACTCTCCACACTTACTGGCTATATGATTTTCTGATTGGTCATAATTTCTTTTCATTTTTTAAATGTCATTTAAATAATTTTTAGATTGGTTCGTAATTGATTGACCATGTTTTCATTTCCTTACATTTTTTATATCATTAAAGGAATGTGATTTGTCATTTACAAAAATAGTATAGATGGAGATAAAAAGAGAAGAGATTGGAGATGTGGAGAAAGAAAAGGGTAATTATATCTTCCCCTCTAACCTTTCCTCATTTCTTCCCCCAACTAACTAACTTGATATCTTATGTGTATGAATGAATACTTGGTATCTTATGTATGAATATTTCAACATATATGTATGAATACTTGATATTTTATGTATGAATACTTCAATGAAGTATGTTTTGTTTCTTTTAAATATTTTTTTTTTTACATTTCAATTACATGATCTGTAAAATTTAATAAATTATTTTTGTTACTCTTGTAAAATTAATCGAGGTATGTACATATGTTTATAATACTCTTGATATATAAATTATTTACACTTATACGACGAGGTATGAATACTTGCATGACGAGGTATGAATATTTGTGCAATGAACAACTCGAAATTATGTCATCACGGATCTCATTTGAAAGAGAAAATTATGTAGAAAACGTTCGTGGTTTTAGATTTGCAATATTTCTTAGAGATCGTCAGAAATATTGGTTAGATTGAACGGAGAAAAAAAACCACCTCTAAAAACGTGTAAAAGACACTACTACAAAAATGGTAATTCTACACTGCACATTGTATACGGTTTTCCCTATCTTATATAAAAACCGTGTACCAAATATGATTTTTTGAAAGTCCAAAAAATATGCGGGAATTATACACGGACATTTAGTTAAGAATCAGTGTAGAATTGTTTGAGAGAGCTACACGGTTTATTAGGGATCAAAAATCCATGTGGAAAGAAGACCGTGTGGAAAAAATTGAGAGAGCTACACGGATTTTTGTTAAATATCCGTATAGGAATATATACACGGATATTTGATAATATATCCGTGTAGAAATGGTAGAAAATGTACACGGATTTTATTATAAATAGCTGTGTATGATTATTTGGAGAGCTACACGGATTAATAAGTATAAATTCGTGTATAAAAGGCTGTGTAGGATTTTAATTAGTATAAAATGCATTCTCCTTCCAGCGCCGTTTGATCAAGTCTTTTATACTGTCTCTCTCTCTCGCTCTCTCTGTATTGAATGTTGATCTGATTTCTGCAAAGGCTAGCAGCTGGGATCAGAGATCTTTGAAGTTTTTATTTTCTCCTCTCTATCTTTCTAAGGTTAGTGTGTGTGTGTGTGTGTGTATTCCTTTTCTTCCTCTAATTTTATGTTACTTATTATTGCTTATTTAGGTCATGTGTAATTCATGCATGCTTGATTTCTTAAGATAATGCAAAAACGGTGGAAAGTTCGGCTGTGCGGGAGCCAAATCGTAGGGGCAGCCAAGCAAAAGCGGGGGGAAGTCGGCTGAGTGGGGAGCCCAAGCGTGGGGGCGGCCACGTTTGAAAAAAATTTGAAATTCGAAAAAAATTTGAATTTAAAGGAGAATTTTTATTCTCTATTATGCATGCATGCACATATATGTTGATCAATGTATTTTATTGGAGTTGAAATTTTGGAGATCTTTAACCAAGAGGCATCATGTCATGGATCACATGGGCACTCTCATTTTTTATATGTTGGATCTAATACAACTAGTTTGTATGAAATTTTGGTCCAAACTAGATCATAGCCCAACGTTTTGGCAACATGAGCCCAACTTTGCGGAAATTGGGCAAAAGCTTCATCACATGCTTACTAAGTGGTGATGACATAACTTGATCTACAAACATTGTATTAGATCTTGAGGAGTATATGTTATATGTGGATCACATGTGATTGTATATGTACAAAAGGCAATATGTATATATATATATATATATATGTTGATGCTTTTATGCTTCTTTTTTGTTATATATGTTGATGCTCTCAGGCTTTTATGCTTTTTTGTTATATATGTTGATATTAGAATTTTATGCTTTTATGGTTTCGGTTAGAATTTTGTAATGATAAATATGGATTTGTATAATTTTGTATAATTTTGTAATGCTAAATATGGATTTGTATAATTTTGTATAATTTCATGTACATGAATTTAAATTGCTATCTGAAAAATTTAAATACTGGCTAGCAAAACAGGAGGCTAGCCAAAAAAAAAAAAAAATTATAAGACAATTATACACGGATATTTAACAAAATTCCATGTAAGAATAGTAATTTATAAAATAATCCATGCACGAATACAAAAAAAAAAATTAGTTAATTCTACACGGATATTTAACTAAAGTCCGTGTATGATAGTTCAAAGAGCTACACGGATATTTAGTTAAAAATCCATGTACAAAGAGGAGAGTTACACGGATGTTTACTTAAAAGTTCGTGTAGAAAGAGGAGAGCTACACGGATATTTAGTTAAATGTCCGTGTAGAAAGAGGAGAGCTACACGGATATTTAGTTAAATGTCTGTGTAGAAAGAGGCAAGATACACGGATGTTTAGTTATAAGTCCGTGTATAAAAAGAATTGTACACGGTTATTTAGGTAATATCCGTGTAGCTCGGTAACATGGAGAGCGACATAGGCAGGTCTTTGTACACGGCTGTTTATAAAGTAATCCGTGTAGAAATCGTTATAATTGCACACGGGCAAATGTCCGTGTGTAGTTATTGACCTATTCGTACACTCTCGATTTAAACACGGTAGGAAATCTGTGTAGCTCCTCCATTTATGTCTGTGTGCTATCTCTTTTTTTGTAGTAGCGAGATAGGTTTTTTTTTTTAATACTTGATATCTTTAATATGAATATTTGATGTATTATATATAAATACTTGTGCGCGCCAGTCGTAAAATCTTTCAAATATTAAGCGGTCCTCAAATAATAAGTGGTTCTCTAAATACTTAGTTGTTATTCAAGTGGTTAATGGCTGAAGAAAGAAATGAGATAATGTTGCCAGGATAGCTAGGTGCTTCCGAAAAACATAATGTTCCGTAAAGGACGGAGACTCCCTTGCTTGATTCAAGCCTAGGTGCGCAAGATAAACAAACATGTGATAGGAGAGGATTAGAATATTCTTCTTGAACGGTTCTAGAATTTTTTTTTTTTAATTAGTCAACACGAACCTCCTGGAAAAAAAAATGAAAATTCTATAAAATGGACCCCAACATATATACTAACTGAAACTGATCGATTTAAGCTAACAACCTTTGCGTATCGAATTAGGAGACTAAAAATAACATTTTCTAAATAATATAAAAAAGTGGAAACAAATTAATAGAACATGACCAATTAATTATCGATCAATTCAAAAATTTCTTAAATGACATTTAAAAAATGAAAATAAATCGGGATCAAAAGAAGACAAACTAAACAAACATGTGGTGAGTACGTGTCTAAATAAATTTAGACTTCTACACGTATTAAAACATAAAAAAGATGAATAAAATAAAAAGATTTAATGCAAACTATTTGATCGGAGGGCTGATATTCAATCCGAAATTTCATCTTTTAATCACAGTCGTTGGTGAATCAGGACATCTACGTACTTGTTTTTATATAGTTGGTATTTGACTTAGTTCCAATGTCTACTGGTTTTAAATTATTCCTACCAAACCGTGTTGATTTTATATAGTTAATAAAAGACCTAAGTGAAAATTTCAAAGGTTTAATTTTTCAAATAAAATAGTATGTGCATGGCACCTAGAATGTTTATTGTTAATTAAAAATAAGTACGTAGATGTCTTGATTCACCAACGACTGTGATTAAAAGATGAAATTTCGGATTGAATATCAGCTCTCCGATCAAATAGTTTACATTAAATCTTTTTATTCTATTCATCTTTTTTATGTTTTAATACGTACGTGTAGAAGTCTAAATTTATTTAGACACGTACTCGCCACATGTTTGTTTAGTTTGTCTTCTTTTGACCCCGATTTATTTTTTTTTTTTTAAATGTTATTTAAGAAATTTTTGAATTGATCGATAATTAATTAGTCATGTTCTATTAATTTGTTTCCACTTTTTTATATTATTTAGGAAATGTTATTTTTAGTCTCCTAATTCGATACGCAAAGGTTGTTAGCTTAAATCGATCAGTTTCAGTTAGTACATATGTTGGGGTCCATTTTATAGAATTTTCATTTTTTTTTTTCAGGAGGTTTGTGGTTGTTGACTAATTGAAAAAAATTCTAGAACCTTTTAAGAAGAATAGTCTAATGCTCTCCTATCACATGTTTGTTTACATTATCTTGCGCACCAGGGATTGATTGGCCGAAGAAGCTCCATGTCATGACTGAATAGTCTCCGTCCGTTTTTCTCTTACTGATCTCGTTACCTACCAATAAAAAAATATCTGAATCTGTTGAAATCTGAAATCGGTTACTGTTTATCTTGAAATCTCTGCAATTCGAATTTAGCCGTTGAACTGTTCCGAGATGTGTGCTAGAAAAAACCAACTGTTTCGAGATGCGTTCTCGAAAAAAATTCGATAGTTAGATTCAGATTGCAGGGATTTCAGGGGTATGATTTATTTCCATATAAAAAGGACTTTGAAGGTTCTTTGCGGGTAGAGGTGCTACTTTTATCTGATTACCCGGATCCGATCCGGAACCGAACCGGATCTGACCCGGAACCGACCTGAATCCGGTTAATTTGGGTAGGGTATGGTTTAAAAAATATAACCAGTTAAATTATGAAAACGGTTACAAAATTAATAATTTAATATCCGATCCGGATCCGAACCGGAACCGATATTGTAATGGATAAGATATGGGTTTGATTTAGTTATCCGACCCATAACCGAACCCGACCTAATACCCATATAATTACCCAATAAAACATATATGAATAACTATGGAAATACAATTTTACAAATAATCAAATCAACAAATGTCACGCCAGTAATCACAGTTTGCATATTAATTTTTTGAATAAAATTTATTGCTTTGAATATATCCTTCAATATCTGCCTTATATATCATCCTCATAATCATGAAAATTTATTGCTCTCATTGATATGTCATTCGCAATAAATCTCATAGAAATCAAATATTTGCCATAAATTTAATTCTCTATTCAAACAAATTAGTATTAATATTCCATTTATAGATTTTTTGAATCATAGAAAAAGAAATCACCATCTCCAATATTTTACTTTCTAAAAATTATATCTATTCTTCAATATTTTGATTTTCAAAAGTTATTTATCTCCAGCCTCCTGAATTCAAAAGCTATTAACAAAAAACAAAAAACTTTCGAATACTTTTTGTTACACCATGAGTACTCCAAAGAATCAACAATTAAATCTTGAAAATACTACCCAAGTTCCGCAAAATATTATTGAAGGCTCTAATGAGAAAAAAAAGAAAAACATGGGAGTTGTGACATATACCTGCTCCGGATCCGAAACCGCCACATATCCGAACCGGACCCGATAATCCATAAACAAGTTATGGGTATCTATCTACCCGGAACCGAAAGACTGGACCCGAAATATATACGGGTAGATAGGTATCCGGATCCGGACCCGACCCGATTTGAAACAAATAAGTATATGGATCAAAATTTGGACCCGAACAATTTTAGGGTACGGGTCCAAATATAATAGTATCCGGACCCGACCTGACCCGATAGCACCTCTATTTGCGGGTTCTCTCGTCTTTCAAATGCTACTTCAAAACTAAATAATATAAAAAAATATTACAGAAGATATATAAGATTTTCTACCTATTTGAGTGGAGAACAGAGTAGGTCCGATCTGCATTAAAATTTGTGCGTACAAAAATTATAGAAGATACGTACGGATTTTAAAGCAAAGAGCACGTATTTTAGTGCGGATCAGACGATAATTGAGACTATCGAACCAAAATATATATCTGATAGGCATCGGACCTACTCTAAACGGATCTGAGTGAGCTAGTAAATCTATTATTAGATGCACTGCCGAGATTTTTATTTTTACCCAAAAAAAAATATATTTTAATATAATTATCCAAATTTTTGAAAAATTTAAATTTTTACCCAAACCGTAAGAAATTCTTACGGTTTGAAAACGGGTTTAAACCCGCGATCCCCCTCTGTCTCTCCGCCAGAACAGGAAAAAAAGCTAAACCCTCCCCCCCGCCTCCGCGCCTCCGCCCCTCCGCCCCCTCCGCCCGAAGACCGGCGCCGCCACCCCCTCTCCCGCCGCCACCCCCTCTCCCGCCGCCACTCCCTCTCCCCTCCGCTGCCACCCCTTTCTCCTTCACCGGCAGCCTTCACCGCCTCGCCTCCCTCGCCTCCCTTCTCGCTCGTGGTCCTTGCTGCCTCGTCGCCTCCTCGATTTGAAATTTCGGATAATTTTTTTATATTTGAACGAATCAAAAAATGTGTAATTGGATCCCTCCTCTATATATATATATATATATATATATATATATATATATATATATATGTTATATTTTTTTCATACAACAAGTTGGTAATTAATTGGGACCGCTAGTAAGTTTCAATTTCTTTCGCTACTTTCTACTATTATCTTAATTTGAAAAAGTAAGCACACCTTGATTATATATTAATTTGTTCAAATTTGAAAATCTCAATGGTTACTTTCTTTTATATTTCAGATTGTAAGGCAACCAAAATATTCTAACTTCCGTTAGATTCATGTATTTGGATCAAATCGTTCAAAAAGCATGGAAGATATATATGGTCAAACAGCAGTATTGTGTTTGAAGAATATTTTTTAGGGACAATTTCATATATATCATTTAAAACTATAAAATTACGTTTTTTTTTCTCTAAATTTTAGAATTACATATTTCCTATTCTAAATTCTAATAACTCTACATTCAGTGCAATATACTTGACCGCGTAGAACGACATCTGAGTCGTTTGTTTTTAATCAGATGCGACTCAAAGCAGAGCCTCTGTATTCCAAACATGCTCCATAATGAATTTGGCTCTCTTTTTTTAAAATCTAAAATCATCCGTAGGCTTCCATTAGTTCTGAACTCCATGATACATGTTCACTGTGGCCAAATTAGCAAGTTGGTGAGCCATATTGTTCCCCACCCTACATACATAAGCACATTTATATCCCTTACAGTTCCCCATTATAAGGCCTATGTTCATCACTTCCCAGTGTGCCCTCCAGTTCCCCATTATAAGGACAAATATAACATTTTTATTTTCGATTCGTTCAAATATTTTTTTAAACAAATTGTTAGATTCGATCAGAATAAATGGTTTTAATACTTACTAAAGCTAAGTATGAATTATGTGTTAACATTTTTATAAAGTTAAGAGTTGCATGCAGCTTGCATGTTTAAACATGAAGAAATTAATTATTAATATATATCTCATTGATTTGGTAACTACAAATGCCTTCTTACAAATTGTAACAAATTAAAAATGATCCACTAAATAATCCCTAATGTGTGGAATCCAATAAATACACAACACAGAAATTATACCAATGAATTTTTTAAACTTTATAATTTTATGTCACTCAATGTGAAATTTCGAATATTGTATATATACACACACTCTTCCAAACAATAAATATATTAAATCATTCTAATAATTATACTATTAACTATTAACGTAGGATGACTAGGGGACGGCATAGGAGACCACCCGCAGCCGACCCGGTTGATGAGCCCATTCCCGCAGACAGCAAGGACCATTTCAGTCCTTTATTATGGATGCCTCACGATGAGCACCGAGTCTCAGAAGCATCTAGAGAGGTACTTGAATTCTTTTTCTTTAAGTTTAAATTGTGTTGAGTTTTCGTATTTTTAGATTTTCATGTTGTTTACTTTTTCCAACGCAGAGTGAGGCAATTATAACTGCCAGGGGCCGGCATTATGACTTCCAGTACTACTCGCAGATGGAGCCATATTTGCAAAATTTGGGGGTGCAACATTTGGTCGACATTCTAGAGTCGGCGAGTAAGGGCATTAACGCGTTCCTCATTTCAGGACTAGTCGAGCGATGGCGCCCCGAGACGCACACGTTCCACTTACCTTTTGGAGAGATGACAGTGACTCTTCAGGACGTCAGTGCTCTATGGGGTCTGCCTATCCAGGGCGTGCCTGTTGGTGGCATATATGACCCCACAGATTCAGATGACATTACAATTAATTACATGCTCGCGGAGTTATTAGGAGCGGAGCCAGATATACGTGGCAATGGGGGGGGCCTCCAAGTACTGTCTGGACAAGAAGAAGCTGCGAGCTATGTTTGCGAGAGGTCTGGGTATGGATTCCACTCAGCTCGAGATTGAGAGGTACTTACTCAAACTATTCATATTACATTTATTTGGTACTCTGTTTCATGCGGAAAAATAAGTTGCTCTGTAATTTCGATATTACAGATACACACGGGGATTCATGATGGACCTATTTGGTTCTGTCATGTTTGCTGATTCAACTGGTGATACCGTCCCGATGATGTATCTACAGCTGCTGCGAGACCTTCAGCCGTCGAGCTGCATGTACAACTTGGGTGGGGCTGTCCTAGCACATCTTTACTCCAACTTGTGTCAAAGTTGCAAGGTGAGTATGTTATTTCTCGAGATTTTTGTATATAAGAAAATAAATAAATAAAATGTTAAAAATAAGAAACTGTTCACCAGATTTTTTTTTTCTGCTGTGCTCAGTCAGAAATCCAATAATTTTGATCAGATTCAAAATTCATTTTAGAGAAAAGGGCTACATGGAATTTTGTGTTCTTTATATCAAAATAAAGGTATGAAAGTCTAGTTTCCAGATAATATAATTTCTCTATACAAAAATATTACAGATTGGTACAGTTTTAGCGATTAATTGACAGAGATCAGAATTCAGAAAAGCTGAAATTCCAGTGAGCAGTCCAATAATTTTGATCAGATTCAAAATTCATTTTAGAGAAAAGGGCTACATGGAATTTTGTGTTCTTTATATCAAAATAAAGGTATGAAAGTATAGTTTCCAGATAATATACTTTCTCTATACAAAAATATTACAGATTAGTACATTTTTAGCGATTACTTGACAGAGGTCAGAATTATTGGACTGCTCACTGGAATTTCAGCTTTTCTGAATTCTGACCTCTGTCAATTAATCGCTAAAACTGTACCAATCTGTAATATTTTTGTATAGAGAAATTATATTATCTGGAAACTAAACTTTCATATCTTTATTTTGATATAAAGAACACAAAATTCCATGTAGCCCTTTTCTCTAAAATGAATTTTGAATCTGATCAAAATTATTGTAATTATTTTAATTACTTCTGTCTTATTTTAATTTTCTAACTAATCCCTGACGGCTAATATTCTTCAAAATATAGCGGAAAACTAAACAAATATACGGGCCGGTGCTACTACTGCAGCATTGGTCATGGTCAAGGCTGCCGGTGGGGGTACCTGAGCCGAACGAGGATCCATGGGGAGCGCCCGAAAGCGGGAATCGACCGGCATTTGGCATGAAATGGTACGGACGTCATATTTACAAGGACAACCCTCACGGAAAGACAATAGGTATCAGGGTGGTCCGATCTCAAATTCAGAGTCTGGGTGAGACGCAGGTGAACTGGACTCCGTACCATGAGCTATACACTGAGGGGAGGCTGCCACAGATTGTAGCGGATGATCATCAGATGTGGCTCTACAGGGGTCCGCTGGTGTGCTTCTGGATAGTGGAGCACCACTACCCAGACCGGGTGCTCCGTCAGTTTGATTTTCCTCCATTCATCCCCGCAGATCCAGACGTCCCGAGATCTGTGATCATGAGTCTACACGGGTAAGTTATGTTCTTTTTACCATTTTTGTACTTAGCGTTATGTTCTTGGCTTTAAATTGCAACTAACATATGAATTACAGGATAAGGCACAGTAATCACTGGGATAGAGATTGGAGTGAGTATCACTTGGAGCACTACAACAAGGCAGCGAATATGAGTGCCAACTTATGGCAGATGTCGGAGGTTGATGCGATGCAGTTCCAGGGAGATCCCCTATTGAGATATCAGGCTTGGTACCTGCGTGTCGGCATGGCTTCGGTGTATATAGAGGGAGATTACGGCGATTTTCTTCGCTCGATGATCTTCGACGATGATGGTTATACCCCAACTGGCCGAAAAGGTGCTCGCCAGGTAATGCACTTCCAAGAACACATTTTTTAACAGTATGAACATTTTTCGTAGCTATTTTTTTAAACTAACCTTGTTTTATTTTTTTAGCTGCTGGTAGCGCTTAAAGGTGCCGCGCGTTCAATCATTTGTCTTGGAAAACGTGGCTACAGAGCGGTCGGGCATGCGATGTTGCACTTGGTTGCCCCGTGCATTGAGGACCACGGCCACGAGGCAAAGTTGGTCACCATGCTACGAGACGCTGGAGAGAATATTGATTGGCGCGCAGTACAACCGAACGAGCCTGACGCGCCACCTGTTCTGAACAGTGAGATGCCACCGGAGCCCTCAGAGCAGCCAGACTGGGATTATCATCGTTGGGTACTGCATATGGCCGGTTGGCATGCCTACCGTGACGAGCACGGACGTCCAGTTGTTCCCCCGGTATGTGATTCTTTATTTTATTTATTTCTTTATTTTAAGTAAAGATAGTTCAAATTTACTAAAATATTGGTATCCGTGTAGGGTCCTGCATACATGCCGCCACCGCCTGAGCAGCATGAGTCTCCAGAGATCCCGTCTGTGCAGGATGAGAGCTTTTCTTTCAGCCTTGCCGATTTTGCTCCAGCTGATCCGTGGGATACAGCCGCCTCCCCGTCACCGCGTCAGCCGTATCCACCGAGAGCTCACGATTGGGAGGCCTCTGGTAGCGGGACGCAGCCGGACTATGCGTCCCAGCTTGCGGATTCCTTCTTCCGTACCCCCCCTCCACCGCCAGCCACCCATGCGGCCGAGGATCCATGGAGTAGAGCAGTCCAGATGAGCCTAGAGGCCGAGCCATACGCTGAGTTTACACCAGCTCTCAGAGCGCAGGACGGAGAACAACAATGGAATGACTGGCAGGGCCGAAATTTCAGTAGGGAAAATAGGGGTATACCACCTCACCGATACACCCCTTCGCAGTACCGTTGATAGAGGGTTATTTTGGTAGTTTTAGTTCAGTTTAGCTATGTTATCCTTTATTATGTTTTAGTTCAGTTCTGCAGTTTATTTTTTAGTGTAGTGTACTTTCGTTATGTTTTATTATGATATGGTTGGAGGTATGTTATATATTTTTATCATTTCATGGTATTATTTATTATGTTACACAACAACAACAAAATAACATCGAAAAAAAATAATATATATATATAAAACACAAAAAAAACTCAAAACAGAATAAAATTAAGAACAACAATACGATAAGTATAAATACGGTTTTAACATATCAAGGCAACTTCAAAAATCATAAAAATTTTCTGACATGCATTCTTGACTTCGTAGAACAAGACTGTGAAGTTTCATGCAAAATCTCAAAACAGACCGTGAGATATCATCTCTCAAAAATTGCTCGAAATGCTGAAGTTGTGCGTCCGAGCCCTACTCAGCATTTCGAGCAATTTTTGAGAGATGATATCTCACTATCTGTTTTGAGATTTTGCATGAAACTTGACAGTCCTGTTCTACGAAGTCAAGACTGCATGTCGGCAAATTTTCATGATTTTTGAAGTTGCTTTGTTATGTTAAACAGAGGTGCAAAGTAGAACTCGGATGCACTTTAACTTAACAATTCATACAAATAAAATTCATACAAACCTCTAGCTTATTCAAACATATTTTAAATTCCAAACCAACTGAACAACATAATCTCCAAACACAAACTAAACTAATATTTCGAACCGATAATATTATTTTATCTCCACGCATCTCGGACAGTCCTTTTCAAACCGTAATTTTTCTCAAAAAAAAAAAAAAAAAAAAAAAAAAATCAGAAATCAAACCGTAAATATTTACGGTTTGGGTATAAATTTAATTTTTTTTAAAACTTGGTTATTTATATTAAAAAAAAAAATTTTGAGGTAAAAATAAAAATCTCGGTTCTCTCTTTTCTCTCTTCCTCTCTTTCTCTCTCTTTCTAGCTTATGATGCCAAACTCTCTTTTATAGCCAAAAAAAAACGATTTTTTTTTAAAAAAAAAAAATTAAAAAAAAAAAAAAAATTTCAAACCGTAAGAAATTCTTACGGTTTGAATAAAGAATTCAAACCGTAAGAAATTCTTACGGTTTGGATAAAAATTTAAATTTTTCAAAAACTTGAATAATTATATTAAAAAAAAAAAATTTTGGGTAAAAATAAAAATCTCGTGATGCACTGTGGCACTAAAAAAATAATATAAAGAAAAAGAAAAGGTATAAAGAAAGAGCATGCAAGGTGTTTTCAAAAGGCGGCAAACAGTACCAAAGAATGCAACAGGCACGATCCTGAGATGACATGAGTGAGGCTACGGTACTTTGTTTCGTTCCCTGCTATGAATTAATTATATATATATATATATATATATGAGTAGAACTAGGGTGCTCCTAAGCTCACCAAGCCCTTCCGTGAGCGCGACTCTAAAACCTATCGAATTGACTTCAAACGATATTTTCAAACCGTTAGATGTTCAATCTATATTAAAATGTGCTTGGAGACCAAATTTTACATTTTTTGGAATTTTTTTACTATTTATTAAGATGGTTTGAAAATCGCTATTTTCCAATGGTGCATAATTTTAATAAAAACAGCGATTTTCAAACCATCTTAATAAATAGTAAAAAAATTCCAAAAAATGTAAAATTTGGTCTCCAAGCACATTTTAATATAGATTGAACATCTAACGGTTTGAAAATATCGTTTGAAGTCAATTCGATAGGTTTTAGAGTCGCGCTCACGAAGGGCTTGGTGAGCTTAGGAGCACCCTAGTTCTACTCTATATATATATATATAGAGGAGGGATCCGATTACACCTTTTTTGGTGACACACTTTGACACCTACCATTTTCAAAGTCCAAATAGTCGATTCAAACCGTTCAACATGATGGATATATTAAAATGTGCTTGGAGATCAAATTTTACATTTTTTTGAATTTTTTTGCTATTTATTAAGATGGTTACAAAAATCGTTGTTTTCAGACCATTGAAAAACAGCGATTTTGCAACCATCTTAATAAATAGTAAAAAAATTCAAAAAAATATAAAATTTGATCTCCAAGTACATTTTAATATGGTGATCAGGTTGAACGGTTCGGATTGACTGTTTGGATTTTGAAATCGCAAAATTGACCTATATAAAAAACGGTGTCATGATGTGTCACCAAAAAAGGTGTAATTGGATCCCTCCTCATATATATATATATATATATATATATAGAGATGAGCTATTGTGCTTTGCAAAGTAAAGCCATTGTTTTACTTCGGCTTATTTTTTAGATTTTCAAAGTCCAAAATATCGATCCGACCGTTCAAGTTGATCTACATATTGAAATGTGCTTGCAGACCAAATTTTACATTTTTTTGAATTTTTATACTATTTATTAAGCCACTTTGAAAATTGCTGATCACATGGTCCAGAATTTTGTTGCACTGTTTTTTCTGGACCATGTGATCATCAATTTTCAAAGTGGCTTAATAAATAGTAAAAAAATTCCAAAAAATGTAAAATTTGGTCAGCAAGCACATTTCAATATGTAGATCAACTTGAACGGTCGGATCGACATTTTGGACTTTGAAAATCCAAAAAGTAAGCCGAAGTAAAACGATGGCTTTACTTTGCAAAGCACAATAGCCCATCTCTATATATATATATATATGTTGGCTAATATCAAAACGTTTATTCCTAGACTATGGAACAAATGCTTCGGTTTTTACATTTTTAAAATTCAAACGGTCGATCCAAATCATTCAACATTCAATCTATAATATAATGTGCTTGGAGACTAAATTTTACATTTTTTTGAATATTTTTACTATTTATTAAGCCAGTTTTAAAATCGTTTATTTCAATGATCCAAAAATCTTTCACTGTTTATTAAAATCAGCGATTTTAAAACTGATTTAATAAATAGTAAAAAAATTAAAAAAATGTAAAATTTGGTCTCCAAGCTCATTTTAATATAGAGATCACATCGAACAGTTTGGATCGACCGTTTGAACTTTAAAAATCAGAAAACCAATTAGTTACACCACAAGTCTGGAACAAACATTCTGATATTAGCCAACCTCTATATATATATATATATATAGAGAGAGAGAGAGAGAGAGAAAGTTGGCTACGGTACTTCGTGAAGTAAAGCAAGTGTTTTACTTCACGTCTTTTTATTCTATTCATCTTTTTTATGTTTTAATACGTGTAGAAGTCTAAATTTATTTAGACACGTACTCATCACATGTTTGTTTAGTTTGTCTTCTTTTGATCCCGATTTATTTTCATTTTTTAAATATCATTTAAGAAATTTTTGAATTGATCGATAATTAATTGGTCATGTTCTATTAATTTGTTTCCACTTTTTTATATTATTTAGGAAATGTTATTTTTAGTCTCCTAATTCGATACGCAAAGGTTGTTAGCTTAAATCGATCAGTTTCAGTTAGTACATATGTTGGGGTCCATTTTATAGAATTTTCATTTTTTTTTTCAGGTGGTTTGTGGTTGTTGATTAATTGAAAAAAATTCTAGAACCGTTTAAGAAGAATAGTCAAATGCTCTCCTATCACATGTTTGTTTACATTATCTTGCCACCAAGGCTTGATTGGCCGAAGAAGCTCCATGTCATGACTCAATCAAGCAAGGGAGTCTCCTTCCTTTACGGAACCTTACATTTTTCTCTTACTGATCTCGTTACCTACCAATAAAAAAATATCCGAATCTGCTGAAATCCAAGATCGGTTATTGTTCACCCTGAAATTCCTACAATTCGAATCCAGCCGTTGAACTGTTCCGAGATGTGTGCAAGAAAAAATCAACTGTTTCGAGATGCGTTCTCGGAAAAAATTCAATGACTAGATTCAGATTGCAGGGATTTCAGGGGTATTATTCATCGGTTTCAGAATTTCAACTGATTTATTTCCATAAAAAAATAACTTTGAAAGTTCTTTGCGGGTTCTCTCGTCTTTCAAATGCTACTTCAAAGCTAAATAATATAAAAAAAAATTACAGGAGATATATAAGATTTTCTACCTTTCTGAGTGGAGAACAGAGTAGGTCCGATCTGTATTAAAATTTGTGCGTACGAAAATTGAAGAAGACACATACGGATTTTAAAGCAAAGCGCATGTATCTTAGTGCGGATCAGACTGAGATTGAGACTATCGAACCAAAATATATCTGATAGGCATTGGACCTACTCTAAACTCATCTGAGTGAGCTAGTAAATCTATTGTTAGATGCACTGTGGCACTGAAAAAATAATATAAAGAAAAAGAAAAGGTATAAAGAAAGAGCATGCAAGGTGTTTTCAAGAGGCGGCAAACAGTACCAAATGCAACAGGCAAGATCTTGAGATGACATGAGTGAGGCTACGGTACTTTGTTTCGTGCCGTCCTATGAATTAATTATATATATAGAGAGAGGTTGGTTAATATTAAAATGTTTGTTCCTAGGTCATGGAACAAATGTTTCAGTTTTTATATTTTCAAAATTCAAACGGCCGATTCAAATTGTTTAACATTCAATCTATAATATAATGTGCTTGGGGACTAAATTTTACATTTTTTTTGAATTTTTTTACTATTTATTAAGTCAGTTTCAAAATCGTTGATTTCAATTATCCAAAAAAATTTCACTGTTTATTAAAATCAGCGATTTTAAAACTAATTTAATAAATAGTAAAAAAATTCCAAACAATGTAAAATTTGGTCTCCCAGCACATTTTAATATAGAGATCACATCTAACGGTTTGGATCGACCGTTTGGACTTTAAATATCAGAAAACCAATTGGTTAAACTGATAAGCCTCAATTATATATACTTTTGATTAAGGTTTAACCTAAAAAACTAAGTCAATTTCCTTATATTTTAGTGTAAATTTGTGTTAAAATATGCCAAGAACCAAGTTACTGCCAAAGTCTATTTAAATTACAAGAAATAGAGCAAACTGTAGATTTTCTCGCAAGCTTTCCGAAAAGTGGTAGAATACTGAAAACGGAGTTACGGATGATAATTTATGCCCGTTTGAAGTTCAGTTTCACAGAAATCCAGAGAGTTTTGCGGCCTGTACAAGAATTTCGTGCGGGCCGCACACGGATCGCATAGAATTACAGTTGCCGACATACAGTTCGTATTTTGGCCATATCTTGGTCATACGAACTCCGATTTGGGTGAATCAAAGCTTGACAGAACCAGGACAAAAAGATCTACAACTTTTATGAAGAAAACAAATCCAAATTCGGAATGTAGAATTTTGTGCAGCCACACCAATGGCCGCATCAGCTTAGATTTGGACAGATTTTATTGCCAACTTCGCCCGATTCACTTCCAAATCTTGTTTACTTGCTCCCAAAGGCACGAAATTGGCTATTTAATAGGAGAGAGGCAGCAGGAGAAGGGGATCTCATCTACCACCTTGCTCCTAAGTTTTTTTTCTTCTAAACCTCTCCATTTTTGATTCTCTCCTCTTCACAAGATCAAAGGCTTTTGGATTGATGGATTGAAGGCTGATCGAGCGAGCAAACATTGAAGACAAGGGCAGCAACTATGAGATTGGTGTATTCTCTTCTCTTATTTGTTTATCTAGTTTTTTTTAGTCATGTGTACTCTTTTGTATCTCTTGGATGTTATTGCACCCATGAGGGGCTAGATTCCTCTCTAGGGGCTTAGGCTAAAATCATGAACTTGTATTAGATTCTATTTTACTTGGATAATATTTCTATGTGATGATTGTTTGTTAATTGATTGGTCTTGGTAATTTTATAATTCATGTGCTTGAGTGATTTGTGAATTATTAATTAGTGTCCCGCTTAGGTTTAACCAACTTAAGGTGTTACGATCAAAGAATTGATAGAACCAAATTGCTTGCATGAATAATTCTAGGATTGAGATTAGAAATGACCAAATCTATTTCTTAGTCCGGAACCATAAGACCAATGGTTGAATTGAGGCGAAGAACTTAATCGTGAAGCCTCATATTCAATTGGGACCCCTAAAATTGAACCGAATTTTGGTATGAAGAACTTAATCGTGAAGTGTCGATATTTGGGAATAAATTAGGCTAAACATATGCTTATGGTCTAAATAATTAGGGTGAGGAACTTAATCGTGAAATCCGAACTATCTAGACACGTCATTAATTCACAAAAGTGACCCTTTTTGACATATTAGGTTTAGAAACCCCAAAATAACAAACATGAATTTAGAAACCGAGTAAAAAGTGAATTTGATCAAGGGATTGAGAGCCGATAGCCCTTAGATTCTATCTCTTTGATTACAAACTCCTTTTTATTATTTGTTTAGAATTGTTTTGTCTTGTTTCAACTCCAATTCGTGTATTGAACCCACCATTTCAGTTTTCAACAAAACCCCCCCATTTACTTAAATTGCATTATTTTAGAATTAATTATTTAGTAGAAAGTAATTTCTCCCGTTATCTTTGGATCGATACCTATTTTACTACAAGGATAGGTTGTATGCTTGCAACCAATCTATCATTGTGTATTAAGGTTTTATAAATTTAAAGCATAAAGTGTATTACAAATTGACCCACATATTCCAATACCAAAAATACACAACATAAACCACGACTCCGAAACAAACGTTAATTTTGATATTAGCCAACCTCTATACATATATATATATATAGAGAGAGAGAGAGAGAGAGAGAGAGAGTTGGGCTATGGTACTTCGTGAAGTAAAAAAGTGTTTTACTTCACGTCTATATTTTCAATTTTAAAGTTCAAAACGTCGATCCGAACCGTTGAAGTTGATCTCCATATTAAATTGTGCTTGTAGACCAAATTTTACAATTTTTAGAAATTTTTTACTATTTGTTTAGGATTTTTTAAAATCATTGTTTTTCAGAAAATCGTGGACCATAAAAAATCAACGATTTTAAAAAATTCCAAACAAATAGTAAAAAATTCTAAAAATTGTAAATTTGGTCTCCAAGCACAATTTAATATGGAGATCAACTTGAATGATTTGGATCGACGTTTTGAACTTTGAAATTAAAGATATATTTCTTTTGAAGCTTTCATTATATTTCTTGAATATTCAAACAAGAACTTGTGAACTAAAATAAAATAATTATTATTTCAGACATTGTATAGAATTGTGATAGCAGAGAAATCACTTGCAAGAAAGGTACGATGTTGAATCTTGGCCCCACAGGGGATGGAGAACAAAGAGCATAACATTAGACCGACAGCTATTGGCTATAACAACAAAAGCTTGCTAAAAAACATTGTGCTTGAAAATTAAAAATAAACCAAAAGCAATATTGCTCAATATTTTGTTGGGTTGTTTCCTGGTTCCTCCGAGGAGACTGTTAGAGCAGTAGTTATAATTAATTTGGTTTATAAGTGAGCATTAGAGAACATGCAATGATGGTTTTTATAGGAAGAAATTTAGAACCTTTTCTTTCCATTATTCCAAAAACATTACTATCAAGTGTGGTGACCCACGGCCATTGGCTGTTAATTGTATAACTAATATTTTATATATACCTACAGCTGTAAATAAATAAAATGATTAGTGTAAAGTGTGTCAATAAAGCAACCTTTTGTCTGCGCATGCATCATACTTACAAAATTTAATTAAAAAATGCTCATAAGATAATTACTTGTGACATGTGAGTAATTAATGCTTGTTTTATTGGTCACAGGACCTATAGACTATAGTAGGACTTCACCATTTGGGTGTGTTACATTTCCTATGTACTGATAACTAAGTTGCTCGTCTTCATTTGATATTTTCTTTGTTTTTTCATGGATGCCCCACACCTAGGGGTGAAAACGGAGCGAATACGGAGCGGACAGTGGTAAAACCATATCCATATCTCTTTTTAATTTTCCGGATACGGATACGGATCGGATATCAACCGAATACAGATACGGATACGGATCGGATTGGATATTTATTAAAATAATATTAAAAAATACCAAAGTTCATAATATTTATCTAATTTTAATGGTGAATAACAATATTTTTTCATAATATATATTAAAATATATGATATATATCTACTATTCGGATACGGATAATTGAAACGTAAAACCATATCAGTATCCATATCCACACGGATATTCGGATATCGGATATCCACACGGATATTCGGATATCGGATATCCACATCTAATTTTTCGAATACGGATCGAATACGGATTGGATATTATCCATACCGTTTTCACCCCTACCCACATGCACCTATTTGGGTATGTTACATTTGTTTCCCGTTTCCTTTTTGTCTTTTTTTATATCACCTGACACCTGCTAATTCTCCTCTTTTAAATTTCTTTTTTTCCCGTTTCCTTTTTTCTTTTAAATATTATCTGTTGTGGGGCTATAATAATTAATGTGTTGAATACTGATATCAACATCACTAAAAATATCAGTGAATGACAATAATATATTTTATGAAATAGAGAATCTTGTATTGATTATGTGTAAATAATTACAATAACTTGAAACTTATTTATAAACTTAATTATGATTAATCTTAAATATCTTCAATAATTATTTTCTACCTAACACCTTTATATTGCTAATCAACTCTTACAATTTACCGTCACTAATATCTACAACATAATTAAACTCTATCTGAATCTGTATCCTCTGCATTAACTCAAACTTAATGCTCAAGGAGTTAATGCGTATTTAGCATTTGTAGGTCCGTACTGGGGCTCTGGTCCATATTGGCTGATGGGCTGTACAAAAAGCTCGCAACTCGTGAGTCGCTCGAACTCAACTCAGTAATGAACTCGCTAACAACTTGTTTATTTAAAATTCGAGTTAGTCTGACTCGAGTTGAGTAACTCGTTTAACTCATGAGTTGAGTTCGAGTTGGGCTCAACTCGCTCGTTACAACTCGTGGACTCGTTTCGCTTATTAAATCATTGTGGATTGTTTGTTAATTCAATATTTATTTCTCATATTATTACATAACAACAGTCATCAGTTCAAGTGTTGAACATTTCAACACCTTAAACGAGTTGACTCAAGAGTCACGATCTAACTCGAGTTCCTCACGAGTTGAGTTCGAGTTAGCGAGCCAGCTCGGCTCAGTATTCTCAACTCGAGTCAACTCGACTGACTATCTTCCGAGTTGAATTCGAGTTATCCATAACTCGAGCTAACTCAGCTCGTTAGCAGCCCTAGTTGATACGGTCCGTACCAGTGCCTTAGTCTGTGAGCTGCGCTTTTTCGATCGATCCGGTTTTTTCTCCAAATGATGTAAAATAGCCCCAAAACATGATTCATGGACTAAAACATAAAATAGGGCAACAATAACCTTTTTCACATAATAATTAAACATAAATGTGAGAAAATAAGCCAAAACCTAAGCCAAAACTCTACGTAATTCACTACCAAAATGAGCTGCTCAGTGGTTAAACCAAAATAGTAGTTCCTGAGCCGTGGTTATACCAATTCAGTTTTGCAATTTTCAAAGTCCAAACAGTCGATCCAAACCGTTTAACAAGATATCTATATTCAAATATGCTTAATTTTATATTTTTTGGAACTTTTTTACTATTTATTGAGATGGTTTGAAAATCATTGTTTTCAATGGTCCAGAAGTTTATTACTGTTTATTAAAATCAGTGATTTTCGAACCATATTAATAAATAGTAAAAAAATTCCAAAAAATGTAAAATTTGATCTCCAAGCTCAGTTTAATATAGAGATCACATCTAACAGTTTGGATCGACTGTTTAGACTTTGAAAATTGCAAAACCATTTGGTAGCATCAAGGCTTACGAACTACATTTTGATCTTAGTCAACCTCTCTCTCTCTCTCTCTCTCTCTCTCTATATATATATATATATATATAGGGCTGGGCTTAGCTAAGCCATGGAGTAAAACAACTTTGTACTCAACGCAATATTTTCATTTTGAAAATCCAAACTACCGATCCGAACCGTTCAAGTTGTTCTCCATATTGAAATGTACTTGGAGACCAAATTTTACATTTTTTGAAATTTTTTTACTATTTATTAAGCCACTTTGAAAATCGCTGATTCGGGTGAACAATAGCAAAACAGTAAAAAATTCTGGACCAATGGATCAGCGATTTTCAAAGTGGCTTAATAAATAGTAAAAAAATTCCAAAAAAATGTAAAATTTGGTCTCCAAGCACATTTCAATATGGAGAACAACTTGAACGGTTCGGATCGATAGTTTGGATTTTCAAAATGGAAATAATGAGGCGTGGAGTACCAAGTCGTTTTACTCCATGACTTAGCTAAGCCCAGCCCTATATATATATAGGAGTTGGCTACGGTGCTACATGTAGCATAGAGAGCCTCCGTGCAACGGCTCAATATTTGAGTTTTCAAATTCCTAACGGTCGATCCGAACCATTCAACATGATCTCCATATGAATATATACTTGCAAACCAAATTTTATATTTTTTAGACATTTTTTTACTATTTTTTAGATAGGTAGAAAATCACTTGATTTGAATGGTACAGAATTTTCAGATCAAGTGATTTTCTACCTATCTAAAAAAATAGTAAAAAAATTTTAAAAAATGTAAAATTTGGTTTGCAAGTACATATTCATATGGCGAGCATGTTGAACAGTTCGGATCGACCGTTAGGATTTTGAAAACTCAAATATTGAGACGTTGCACGGAGGCCCTCTATGCTACATGTAGCATATTAGCCGGATTCTGTGTGTGTGTGTGTGTGTGGTTGGGCTATGATGCATTGCAATGTATATGTCCTCTTGTACATTGGACTATAAGGTTGAATTCGAAGTTCAAACAGTCGATTTATAGGACTCAACATGTTCTTCATATTAAAATATGTTTGGAGATCAAATTTTGTATTTTTTGGAAAAAATTTACTATATTTTTAGAATTTTTGAAAATCATTGTTTTTCTGAAATTTCTGGACCATAGAAAAACTGCGATTTTCAAAATTCTAAAAATATAGCAAACAATTTCAAAAAAATGTAAAATTTGGTCTCCAAGCACATTTTAATATGGATATCAAATTGAACGGTTTGGATTGGTATTTCTAAAAATCAAAACGGTTTATAGTTCAATGTACAAGCAAGAGGCCCTATTCATTGCAATGCATTTTGACCATAGCCCAACTATATATATATATATATGAGGAGGGCTCAAATGTCTCATTGCTTTATGTCCCAATCGTACCCCAACATCTATATCTTCAATTTCAATGTTCAAATAGACGATCTGAACCACTCAACATGATATCCGCGTTAAAATATGATTGGAGACCAAATTTTATATTTTTTGGAAAAATTTTACTATTTTTTAAGATAGGTACAAAATCACTAATTTTCAGAAAATTGTGGACCATCTAAAAACAATGAATATTTATTTTCCAACCATTAAAACATGTAAATAAATTATAACAATCCCAATAACGTTTAGATTTTTAAATTATTATATTAGAAGCCAAGAACCATATCAGATAATAGTTGCTAACTGTGCTGGAACTATTGTTCTAGAAAACACCAGTTTGCATTTCAGAAAGCAACGCTCTGAAAATTACAGCGTACCAAACAAAATTTATTTCAAATCCAACTCATCAGTCCAATAAATTTGTTAGATATGCTTCCTTTTCATGGATTTTCAAAACATGATGTCATTTTGAAAATAATAAAATTTTATTAAAATGTACTTGGAGACCAAATTTTGTATTTTTTGGAAAAATTTTACTATTTTTTTAGAATTTTTGAAAATCATTGTTTTTCTGAAATTTCTGGACCATAGAAAAACTGTAATTTTCAAAATTCTAAAGATATAGCAAACAATTTCAAAAAAATGTAAAATTTGGTCTCCAAGCACATTTTAATATGGATATCAAATTGAACAGTATATATGAGGAGGGCTCAAATGTCTCATTGCTTTATGTCCCAATCGTACCCCAACATCTTTATCTTTAACTTCAAAGTTCAAACAGACGATCTGAACAGCTCAACATGATATCCACATTAAAATATGATTAGAGACCAAATTTTATATTTTTTTTGGAAATTTTTTACTATATTTTTTAAGATAGATAAAAAATTACTATTTTTCAGAAAATTATGGACCAAATAAAAACAATGAATATTTATTTTCCAACCATTAAAACATGTAAATAAATTCTAACATCCCAATAACGTTTAGATTTGTAAATGATTATTTAGTAAATAATAAAAATAATTATTATATTAGGAGCCAAGAACCATATCAGAGAATAATTCCTGGCTGCTGGAACTATTGGTCTAGAAAACACCAGTTGGCATTTCAGAAAGCAACGCTCTGAAAATTACAGCGTACCAAACAAATTTTATTTCAAATCCAAACTCATGAGTCCAATAAATTTGTTAGATATGCTTCCTTTTCATGTATTTTCAAAACATGATGTCATTTTGAGAACTACCCGGTATGAAAACTGGACCGGGTGATGGATTTTAAACAAACCGGCCCGGCCCATTTTGGGCTGAATTGAGATAACAATTTTTACATAACTTACAACTGACTCAAGAATTCATACAAATTTTGGTCTGAATCAAGAATTAAATTCAAAATATTTGTATATTTAAACAAGGAAAACTGGAAATTGTTCGTTAATCATAATAAGAGAATTAAAAATTGTTATACAATAGAAAAATAAAACTTCAAATGTTGAGCATTGAGGGTTAATTTTCACGAGGAGGAATCCACTTACAACATTTGTAAGTTACAACATCTTATAATAATTCAGTTTTGTGATTTTCAAAGTTCAAACAGTTGATTCAAACCGTTCAACATGATCTCCATATTAATATGTGCTTGGAGATCAAATTTTACATTTTTTTTGAATTTTTTTACTATTTATTAAGTATTTTACAAAACAGTTTTTATCAGTGCATCTATAAAATAATTCATACAAAAAAAAATATATGCATGCCAATTGGCACACAATATTATTATCTCTATCCTAATATGCGACACAATAATTATATACTCATATGTAAAAAAAATTGAATTCCGCCTTATTTGTACAATAAACATATAATATTTCTAAATATTTAGTTTAAAATTTTCAATTTATTAGATGGAAAAATTTGATTCATCTTTTGCTCTTTTTGTACTAATAAAAGTATGTATTAGTTAGAAATATGGATATATTCTTAATTTAACGTTTTAAAATATAGATATAAAATAATAATATAAATAAAAATCATTGGATGGATAAGAAATACTTTTAATAATAAAAAAATAAAAGATTTGTTTTTTTTTCTTCTCCTAATTAAAAATAAGGGAGACTGAAAAAATAAATATAAGATATGCCAAGTAAAGAAAATTGGAGGGCAAAAATGGGTTCACAATACCATTTTGCTTAATTTTTTTTTTTTTTAAAAGACAAATTGTAAAATATTATGATTTTGTAGCCATTGTTCTGCATAAAGTTAAAACTACTCTGTTAAAAGATAGAAAGGGAGTGGGAAACCTGTGGCTGTGGCTTCTGAGGCGTGTGAGTATACTCTGTGGTACCTTACGGTGTACAATAACATTGATGACGTTCAGATAAATAGAGATTTGCTTTAAGATGGGTGCCAAGTTAAAACGAACGATTAAGATTTCATTGTACACAGTAGTGTACCGTGCTGAATGTGAATCCCGAATGAGGGTTTGACTGGAGATTGCCTTGTAACAGCTGATGCAGCAGAAAGCGGATAACTTTATTATCTCTCTGCGTCTATTAAGTGTGGATGCAACTTTAAGTTGCATCTGTGGTAAATGTGGAATTCCACATAATTTGTAGCTTTTTTGTTTATCATTTTATTCAAATAGAATATTTAACAATTTCGGGATAAAATGTCATATAGATCGACTTTGTTTTTTCTGATGAAATGTAAACTGATTGCAGTGACCTTGTTTCTGGGTGATTGGGTTTCAATCCTGCCTTTTGACATTGTAAGATAGGTTCATGGGGCTCATTTCTGTGACATCAGGTCGGCTGGTCTAATTATGTTGTGATACAATTAGTATTTCATATGATTGAGGAAGCCTTGATTGTTAAACCACACTCTCATCAGGGATGTGTCATAGTATTTGTTACTTGGTTGCACCCATTCTTGAGGGGCATGCCAGTAAAAACCATGGTGCTAATCAGTTTAGATCATTAAAAAAGTTACCACCAATCTTCGAGACACTAGTTGATATTTTGATCTCTTTTGTTGAATGAAATTGATAATAAGATATATTATGTACACTGGTCCCTTGCTGAGTTGTTTTAGTTTAAAAAGGATCCCATCACTAATTCTTTGATACACATATTTTGACCTCTTAAAGGCTTGTAAGTTGTAAGTTCTTCCCTTTCGTTTATACAGGTGATGACCAATTGGAACAATTCTCATTCTGCAGCTGGAATAGTTCAGAGGAAAGAAGTGCACTGGAGGGACAGCAATGTAATTTTAGTCAAGCTGAGTAAGATCAATGAGGTTAGCTTATCATTTGGAGATCATGAGGTTAGAAGTTCGGAAATTGACTTTTATATTGATATCATTAGATGGTACAAATTTTTGAATTTGTATATCCAGGTCTAATTTCGGACGTAAATTATGGAAGGAAGATATATTAAATCAGATTCAGACCTGTTGTGGTATATATGAAAAATAAAAATGGGTTGAGCCCCCCACTATCCACCTTCAGGTTCCTACAATTTTGTCCCTGAAATAAAAAAGGCATGATTTTTTACCCTTGGCAATCTCTCTTGAATCCAAAAAGGCATGATTATAGATAAAATGTAGCATTCATTAACTACCTACAGAGGCACTGGGTTTTCATTAACTTATCTCACTTTCTGATTATAGGCGGCACTGCTGAAGAGATTGTGCAGTCCAGTGATAGTGCTGTTTGAGTCGTCGATCGTGCAGTACAGCTTTGGCCATGGCAGCTGGGGTGCCACTCTCACCCATTTCTATTTTCGCCAGGTCTTCATGTTCTTCTTTGTTTCTTTTGGTATTTTCTTGTCTGATTTTGTTAAAAATTGTTCTTTTGACTCTTCAAAGAGATGACGTGTTGTCTTGTGGATGTGTGTCAGGGTTTGAATGAATTTCAGGGTGATGTGGTGTTGTGAGGGTATGCGGGATGAAACCCCAGGCAGGTGCTTCAGTTCCTTCCCACTGTCTTTCCCAATGCAAGGTAAAGTGTACCACTGGACATGATTGTTATTTGTTTGCAAATTCCTTTAACACGATCTTATGCTATTTGATTTTCTACTAAAATCAGGATTCACTGGTGTTGAATATTGATTCAGTAGTTTAGTGAATTCCATAATTAGCATAGAGTCTATATTTAGTACATGTTATAGCATTTTTAGCACAATTCACAGCAGGGGCATTTTCGGAAAAAATAGATGTTATATTTAGATTAAACTGTATTTATATGAAGTTGTGGGTGGTTATTGTTTATGTATAGAGTAGTGCTTTAAATACGTATGAACTTCTGTAATTTGTTGTTTGAGAAAATACAATTGAGCATTTTGAGAAATCAGTTTCCTATTTACCAACTGTTTTCTGTTTACCAGTATTTTCTGTCAACAGTTTCTCTATACCAGTTTGTACGAGAAAAGGATGCTGTATATAGCCGAGTTTCAAACAACTGATACATCCCTATGTAGTTTGTGATAGTTAATTTTGGTGGAAAAGATTCATGTAAACCGCATCCCTATGACTTGAGTCCGTATGTGCCTCTATGGGACTACGAGGACAACTTGTGACAAAATTGGTCTTTACATCAGGGTACTTCTCACTTGATTTATTTATTCTCTATTTTCATTTTCTTTATTTGTTGCTTAGTTGTAAGAGGTGGATATCGTTGTAAGAGGTGCTTGTTACCTGTCCTTGGTTACAGTATCTTATTTATTGTACCAGCAATAAATAAGATAAGTTGGAAACTTGGATTACAACCATGCTGGTTATTATTTCAATCATGGTTTGGTTGCATAATTTAGCTCAAATTGAAACTTGACCGAATTTCAAAATTTAGGATTTGCCTGATGTAAAATTAGAATAAATTCCACCTTAATTGCACATTGAATTATTGAAAACTTACAAACCTTGTTTAGCATTAAACTAAGAGTAGAACTAGGGTGTGATGTGCTCACCAAACTCTTTGGTGAGCACAACTCCATAATCTATCGTATTCACTTCAAATGAGATGAATCCAAACCGTTGAAACCGATGTACTTCACGAGTGATGTGCGTACATGCAAAATTTTGAATGTTTCGGATTTATTTAGTACAAAGTCAAGCGGTCAATAATGATGAAAAATGAATGTATTAAAATAACTTCTAAAACTTCATTTTGGATCATTTAGTTTTCATCAATTTTGATCACTTGACTTTAGACTAAATGATTTCAAAAAATTCAAAATTTTGCATGTACGCACATCACTCGTGAAGTATATCGGTTTCAACGGTTTGGATTAATCTCGTTTGAAGTGAATACGATAGATTATAGAGTTATACTCACCAAAGAGTTTGATGAGCACATCACGCCCTAGTTCTACTCTTAAACTAATGCTTGTTGAGAATTTTTTTTTTCTGATACATAAACAACTCCACTGAGAAAACACTATTTTTCCTTTTACCTCAATTTGCATGCCTTGTGTGGATTGTACTAAAACAGCTAGTTCCTTCACATACAGGGTTTATCTGAGATGACACAGTGTAATTTTCCTTAGCTGCCCTCCAGCCAGTAAGAAAATGTTTGTCAAATCAGCAAGGTGATTTTTCAAAGTAACCTATTATGCTTTCACCCTTTTAGTTTCTTTTTTATATCATCACATACAGCTATTTGATTGATTTTTTTCCCCTTGAATTAGGACATATGAAGGATGTCTAGAAATGTGCAATGAACTGAGCCATACAGACCCAAGCTTCAAAGTTATTGATTTGCTCAGTGCAATACAAAAGCGCCGAGACTGGGCTGATACATGCTTTAGGTAAGTTCACATACATTTTTTTTGAAATAGTGTATAAAAAAGTAAACAGCATGTCTTTTTTGCATGTTGATAATTTTTAACAATTAACTGATGCAGAGACCGTATACATTTCTCAGCACTGGTGAGTGTGATAGTGGCAATAGTGAATTAGTGATATTGAAGGTGATAAGTGAAGCAAAATGGGAACCTTTTCAGTACTGGGTCACCATGAATACCAAAAATTGTAGTACTCGGATTCTATTTTGTTTAAGTTAATATGACCATTTTCTGTAGATAGTTCTGTACTAATTTATATTACATTTTTTTAATACTGAGCTTAATATTTGTTAACTAAATGAAGATTACAAAATAAAAATTAGAGTTGAAGCTTCAATAACTCACGCTCCTGTAATTCCTATTCAACAACTTTGAAATTATATTTACCAGAATTGTCAATTGACATTAAAAAAAAATAATAATTACAGTGTTCTGAAATCAGGCGAAAATATTGATTGCACCACAGAAAAATACTGGTACAACAAATAGTTCCCCAAAATATCAGAATAAGTCTCGCTGATACCTAAAAAAACAAGAAATTAAATTCATTCAACCACCTCCATGATCATGCTAAGTTGTTTCCTGAGAGCCCTCGGCCCCTTTTTACCCGGCATACGAGCCTTCTTCACCGCCTTCACTGACGATCTGGTCCCACTAACCATCACTGTATTTTCATTAATTCTTTGATTCAACTTTGCATTCTCATTCAATTGAATTGAATCCGGTGCCACCCGGACCCTCCTGATACCGCTACTGGTACTGGTACGCCTCCTTGAATTAGAATTAGACTGTGCCAATGCAGAGCTTGCCTTGACCGCCAAGGCCGCCATGTCAATGCCAGACAGCACATTACCCAACATGGAAATAGGCAGCATGAAGTACAGCTGTCCTGGCTGGAGTAACTCTGTGGGGCCCACGGCGGTTATCTCTGAATCAAAATAGAGATTATCAGAGTTGCAGAGGAAATGGGTTTCTCTTTCGCCGGCATTTACTAACGGGTCGGAGGTTGAGACAGGGGTGGTGAATTCTCGGAGAGACCCGTCGGGTGTGATTACACGCACAGTAGGCCCGTCACAGTTGATGTTTTCACTAGAGATTGTTAATCCCATGAACGACTGATTCCTTGATCTAATTTGCTTGTGTGTGTGTGTGTGAGAGAGAGAGAGAGAGAGAGAGAAGAATTGTTGATTGTTTGAGGTAGAAGAAATAGAAGGAGATAAGAATTAAGTTTTACACGGTAGTTTTGGAGCGGTGTATATATAATAGATAATGGAGTTAACATTTTTAACAGAGTAATTTTAGCTTCGTGCAGCACACTAACTGCATTCAGTCATGTTTTGATTTTCTAGTCATTGTTCTGCATAAAGTTAAAACTACTCTGTTAAAAGATAGAAAGGGAGTGGGAAACCTGTGGGCTGTGGCTGTGGCTTCTGAGGTGTGTGAATATACTCTGTGGTACCTTACGGTGTACAATAACATTGATGACGTTCAGATAATAGAGATTTGCTTTAAGATGGGTGCCAAGTTAAAACGAACGATAAAGATTTCATTCTACACAGTAGGGTACCGTGCTGAATGTGAATCCCGAATGAGGGTTTGACTGGAGATTGCCGTGTAACAGCTGATGCAGCAGAAAGCGGATAACTTTATTATCTCTCCGCGTCTATAATATACTGGAGATCTCCGTGTTACTCCATCTATTTTCGAATTTTTTTTTATTTGACATTGAGCCAAAATTTAGATTCTTTAATTAATTTTCAAAAATAAAAGGAACAACTTATAATTTGAATGTACTAGAAGGACCACGCTAATTTTTTTAATACCCATAAGTTGTTTTTTTAACCGGGATGAATAACTGAAATCCAATAAATTTTTTTTTTTTCCAATAACACATCAAGAAATAGTTTAATTTTTTTATGGCCGCAAAAAATCATGCCTAAAAAAATATTTCGTAGTACTTCTAGTACATCTAAATTATAAGATATTTTATCTATTTTATTTGATGTTCCTTCTAATATATTTAAATTATAAGTTTCTTCTTCTATTTTTAAAAATTAATAAAAAATATATTAAATGGACACAACTTCAAGTTGCATCCACCAAAGTCCAAAATGAAGTTGCATCTGTGGTAAATGTGGAATTCCACATAATTTGTAGTTTTTTTTTTTTGTTTATCATTTTCTTCAAATAGAATATTTAACAATTTCGCGATAAAATGTCAGAGTATATGTTTGATTGAATCAGTAAGAAATAAGTTGTCAGGCGTTAATGAATTATATTAAAATGAGTCCAAATAAAAATGTTATGAAGGAATAAGTCATGTTCATATCCATTATATCAAATTAACATTTTATTAATCTTATATTTCTTGTTAAATATCTGATTAAATAAATATTAATACATAATTTACTGAAAAAAGCATGCTAAGGTGCATGCATGCTATGTAAAGTAAAATAAAAAGGTCTTATATTGACAGACAGTTTAGTGAATGTGACTTGTCATAATTATTTCATTTTTGTTTTTTGTTAAGAGATCCCTTCATGACATGTGACTTAATCTAATGCTTGTAATGTTGTGCACAATGAGACTAGAGGTGCTACTTACATCTTGGGCCATGTATCAGTGGCCCTCGGCTAGCTCAATCATGGTCTATAAATAATTTGGGATTCGAACTCTATTAAAGGCCAACCGGGTTCGAATAAAATAAGACCCTCAATAAGCCGGGGCCAAGAACAGTCCAGAATTCGGACCTCCCTTTTGAGGCCAACTCGATACCAAAAGAATTAATAGGGCCCATGATTCGGCAACAAGCATGCCCAATAAGGCTCAGTTGGATCGAGCATGACAAAGCCGAGAGCAGTTCGGGATTCGGCCCCCTTTTGGGGCCAGCCCGAGACTAAATGTAGCAAGGCCTGTAAGCTGGCAACAAGGCTGACCGACAAGGCCTAGCTGGGTCGCGTACGAAGAGCCCAAGAACAGTCCGGGACTTCGACTCCTCTTTGGGGACCGGCCCGAGGCTGAAGAAAATAAGGCCCATGGCCCGTCAACGATAGTCAACCGACAAGGTTCAAATTGGGCCTCATCTGATTAACCCAAGATAGTCTCACCCGACAGAACACAGTTGGGCCATATCTGATAAGGCCCAACCCAACTTCGGTTTATCGTCACTGCCGTTTATGTGAGTGTCACCACCCCTATGCGAACTGCCCTAACCGTTCTGATAACGCAAATGACGGTTAGGGGTGATCTATTTAAGAAAAACAATTCCTTAAAACATGGTCAAATTTTTCTCTAGGAGAGGTATCATATAGGATAGAGTCCGAATACCTCCACTTTGCTTAACCTCGGCCCGTCTTCCCGAGACAGGACGAGTCCAAATCCCTAACTCTTTCCCCATATGGCCGACTCTCCTGGAATAGGACGTATCACATCTGATTATCCAGTCCTGATCTAAAATCGAACTGGATCCAATCTAGATCTAATTAGTTTGGAATTTTGAGTAATATAGTTTAAAAAATATAACCAGTCAAATTATAAATACAGTTACAAAATTAATACTTTAGTATCCAATCCTGATCCGAACCAAAATTGATATTGTAATAGATAGGATATGATCAAGTTTGTCTAATTATCCGATCCATAATCGAATCAGACCCGATATATATATACTTGTATAAGTACATGATACAATATAATACATTTTTTTATAATTAATTAGAAAATTACACGTTGGAATGTGTTGGCCTGTTTGTTATCACCTTTGACCAAAATTAAACATTTTTAATATGTACAGTTTCAAACTCGTTTCATAGAAATAAAGAAATCGCCTTTCAACCAATGAATTTTAGCTGGACAGCAATTAAATAATTCACCCTTAAATTTTCAAATAGTTTTAAAAAGATATCATGTCTATAGGTGCTTATCATGAACTTTTTCTTTATGAGTAATTTAATTAATTAGAAGTCATTCACTATTAAATGGTATATATATATTTTACTATTTCAAATAATTATAAAATAATTATTTCAGGAAAACTCAAATAATTGCATATTGTTTATAAGGACAAGTTATAAAATTAATTGGGTTGTTATGCTATGAAACATAGATTTATAGAGCATATCAATTAATCACAACCATTGATATTAAACTTAGATAACATTTTTTTTCTCTTTCCATAATTAGAAAGGAGGGGAACTTCAAAAGAATATAAAAGAGCATAAAGTAAAAGGAATTGGAAGGCAAAATTGAGTTCACACTTCACAAGAGCATTTTGCTTAAAGTTTTAGAAAAAACAAATTGTAATTATGAAATCAAATGGTGTTGAATTTTTTTTTTTTGGGACCAACAAATTCTTGTCTGCCATTAATACAATTTGTTATCATCTTCTCTTTTCTTACCAAATAAACTAATTAAAGCAACATTAATTCCATATGCTTGCATGCAGTACTCCAGTAAAATTAAACAGGAGACGTCCATTGCAATGAATTCGTATCCTCTGCATTAACTCAAAAGGGAATCTTTTGAGTTAATGAATCTCGACCGTCCGATATGTTTTAAAATTCGTGCAAACTAGATCTGCACTAATATTAAAGGACCTCCTATGTTATAGGCACGAGCCGGATTGGCTCCGTTTCAAATCAAACGGTTGAAATTCATTAACTCAAAAGATTCCCTTTTGAGTTAATGCAGAGGATACGGATCCCATTGCAATGAACCCACAATGTGTCATTTAGGATCCACTTACATTCTTTTTTTGTGACACCGTATTACGCTTCACATTTTTAAAGTTTTCAAAGTCCAAACAGTCGATTCAAACCGTTCAACATGATGGATATATTAAAATGTATTTGAAAATCAAATTTTATATTTTTTTAATTTGTTTACTATTTATTAAGTATTTTATAAAATCGTTGTTTTCAGACCATTGAATTTTTGTACCCATCTTAATAAATAGTAAAAATATTCAAAAAAATGTAAAATTTGATCTGCAAGCACGTTTTAATATATCCATCATGTTGAACGGTTTGGATCGACTGTTTGGACTTTGAAAATGTAGAATGTAATCCGGTATCACAAACAAAAAATGTAGGTGGATCCCTCCTCATTATTTAAATTGACTCAATCATCATATTTGATTTTTGTCCTTATTAGGCTAACTGGAAGCATTCCCTTTTATTATAATGGAGAAGATATTATTTATTAATGTATTTATTTTTAATTGCTAAAATGGAGAGTCAATGCTTTTTTTTAAAGGTGGCTGTGGTCAAAAGCAAATAAAAGAAATTAAACTTTTTCAAGGTGGTTTTGTACTGAAGACAACTGTACGCGCAATTAATTTTATTTGAACATAATCATCTCCATTTATTAGTTTAAGAATACCTCCATTGATCTAACCTACTTAATTATATGAGATAAAGCATGATTACATTTCATATGAATAGTTGAATGAACTTTAATAATAATTAACATTCATATATATAGGAAGTCATATTATTTTAAAAATCTTTACTCTTAAATATTCATAAATTTTCTTTGGCTTACCTACTGAAAAAATGACAAAAAATAAATAACATTTTGCAATATAATCAATATTTTGATTTTATTTTGAGAAATTAAGTTATGCATTTTCCTATATTATTATTTTGAAAATGTAAGTATCAAATTTATATTGAAATCTTTATATGATTTAACCACTAATAAAATGTGAAATATGTTTTGGTAGTTTAGTGCTTAAATTTTCATTTTGTACGTAGTTGTAGAAACTTGAGTTCAAATTTCACTATCATGTATTTTATATTGAGTAGGGTTAAAATATACCATTGGTTTTGTGCTTCAATCATGCTCTACGTTTTTTTTTCCGTTTTCAAAGTTCAAACCATCGATCCGAATTGCTCAATATGATCTTCATATTAAAATGTGTTTGGAGACAAGATTTTATATTTTTTTAATTTTTTTTTAATTTTTTAGATAAGTAGAAAATCACTATTTTGGATTGTCCAGAATCTTCTTAAAACAGTGATTTTGTTCCTATCTAAAAAATTAGTAAAAAATTCCAAAAAATATAAAATTTGGTCTCTAAGCACATTTTAATACAAAGATCATGGTGAATGGTTCAGATTGACTGTTCGGACTTTGAAAATAAAAATAAGGTTATGGAGCATGATTGGAGTACAAAACCAATGGTGCATTTTAACCCTGTACTCTTTTATATTTTAGCACTTAAATTTAAATTTTCTAGTTCCATCCTTCAAAATTAGAACAGACGTCTCTACCTACCATGACTGGAGAAGAACAATTAATTGTTTTTTTTTTATTATTTTGTTGGAAACACAGATAGGAACAGTGCATCAGCACATAAACACCACAAACAAATTAACTAAATAAACCCTTTTCAAAGCCGCTGGTTTAGATTCTGTTAGTTTTTGTTCCTAAATTTATCTTTTTTTAGTCCCTACACCATAAAAACCGCTCCCTTATATACCTATCTAGCACACTATTCTCTCTTCAATCACCTGTCTCTCTCTCTATATTCTTTGTCAACCATCAAAATTCAAAACCCTAATTGATCAATCAATCACTCCATATGGGATTGAGGTTCTCTTTTGATCATAGCAACAAAAACAAACCCTTGTCAGCCAACCAGCCGAAGGTCACGGTGACTGTGATTACACCCGAGGGATCCGTTCAAGAATTCGCTACACCCATCTTTGCATCCGACCCGTTAGTAACTGCCGGCGGTGAAAACTATTTCCTGTGCAACTCTGACATGCTATATTTTAATTCTGAGGTAGCAGCTGTTGGCCCCGACGAGCTGCTACAGCCGGGACAGCTGTACTTCATGCTGCCTGATTCCATGCTTGGATGTATATTGTCGTCTGCTGACATGGCAGCATTGGCAGTTAAGGCGAGCTCGGCATTGGCACCTTCAAATCCGAAGAAACGAACTGGCAAGGTGATAAGAAGGTTACAAGTAGTGGGCCCTAGTTTTGCACCACAGGAAGAGAATGAAAAAATGAACCAGAGGATAAATGAGGATACCCTGAGGGCTAGCGGGTCCCGATTGTCAGTGGCTCGTAGGCCGGCCAGGAGGGGATCAACAAGCAACAGGAGGCCTCGGGTTGTCAGGAAGCGACTGAGCACCATCGATGAAACGGGTTAATGTGTCAAGTGCTTTATTCATGGTGGTGCTAAAAAATGAGTTCTAGATTTTTCAGAAATTATTTCTTGTACCAGAAATTCCATTTTGTTGGATTTTTGGAACAGTCAATAATTTCAGTTAATTTTGGAGGTTGTCTGTAAATATAATTCTAACCTGATTCATGATTTTTTTGTGTATTTTTTCTTTTGTATTTCGCTTGACAATTTGTAGAATTTGACTTGATAATTGTTGAATATAGGAGACCAGCAACATCAAATTTTGAGAACCAGACGTTGTGGTTGTCACATTCAACACTTTTTTAGAAAGTTTGTTCCAAAAGGAGAGAGCAATAGATTTTGATTTACAGTGGTCCAAAATCTATCAGATTGATTTCAAACGATAAATCCAAACAGTTGAAACCAATCTACTTAATGAGTGATGTGTGTACATGAAAATTTTAAAAGTTTCGAATTCATTTAGTACAAAGCTAAGAGGTCAAAAAAGAACATATTATAAGTTATTTTATACATTTATATATTTTTCATCATTTTTTTGGCATCTTAACTTTGTACTAAATAAATTCAACAATTTCAAAATTTAACATGTATATGCATCACTCATGAAGTAGCTTGGTTTCAACAGTTTGAATTCGTCGTTTAAAGTCAATTTGAAAGATTTTTGAAGTTGTGCTCACCGAACCTTCTTGGTGAGTACAACACACGCTAGCTTTGCTCGCCAAAATCTGACTCTCCCGGTATAAAACTCTGAAATTTATGTACCAGAGTTTACTCATAATATTTATTGGTGGAGAAATACCTAGTTTATGGATTGAAAAAAATTATCTAGATATGTAAGGGATTAGTATAGAATTTCATTGTCACATACAAACTTATTCTCAAATACAAATATAGTAGAATTATTTCTGATGTATATATTTAATCACCTTGGCTATACAGAGAATATTTAATTTTCAAATACATGACCTAGAGTATACATCTAGAATGAGATTCAGACCGTTTATTTTAATCTACCACAAATTTAAAAACTTAGGAAATATTTCCCACAGAAATTAAGTTGAGGTATGTCATTCTTCATTGTAAGGTTTCCAAATTAGATTTCAGATATGGGTAAAATTTATGCAGAGTGAATGCAATATAAACAAATTAAGGAATGCTAAGCATTCCCAAAGAGTAAAATTTTATCATTTTTGTTCTTAATATTATAATTTATTGAAAAAATAATAATATTAGCCTTCCTCATGAAATGAAATTATATGATACATGTTTATTCAGTTCCTGCAATTTCAATTTTTTTTTTATTTCTCCCCTAACAATATAGAAAACAAAACGGAATTAAAGCTTTTTTTTTTATGTGTTTGCTAATCTCAACTTGCAATTCAGTTGATCCATTTGATGTATGTGAATTCGCCCTTGGTTTTCATACGTAATGAATTAAAGGCAAATTCTTCTATGGACATAAGGACCTATTTGTAAAATGAACATATTTTCATTTTCAAAGTTCAAACAGTCGATCCAACCGTTCAACATTATCTCCATATTAAAATGTACTTGGAGGTCAAATTTTACATTTTTTTTGAATTTTTTGACTTTTTATTAAGTATTTTACAAAATTAAATGGTCTGAATTTGACTAGTTTTTGTAAAATACTTAATAAATAGTAAAAAAATTCAAAAAAATGTAAAATTTGATCTCCAAATACATTTTAATATGGAGATAATGTTGAACGGTCAGATCGACTGTTTGAACTTTAAAAATGAAAATATATTCATTTTACAAATAAGTCCTTATGTCCATAGAAGCATCACTCTGACTCTGAATTAAAATATAGGAACAAAAATAATCTTTCATGCAGTTTGTCAGACGCGCAATGATTTGTTTTTGTTTTTATTCTCCATCAAATGATTTGTTTTTAATTGCATGATTTGTAATAGCACTAATTAATAAGCACCAGCTAAAATGCTTCTTAAAGGTGGAAACAAAGGAAGCTTCCACTGCTAAACGGAACCTCTCCATTTAATATTACGAGTACCCGAAATGCGCTCAGCGGTCAGCGCTTTTCGTGCAAAAATTAAGCGGATCAACCGAGGACATATCATAAATGGAGATCTCCAGTATATTCTAGACAGGGAGAAAATTAACAGAAAGTTATCCGGTTTTTGCATCAGCTGTTACATGGCATTTCCATTCAACGCCAAAATCTCAGCCAAAATTTTTTTTTAGAAAAAAATCCCAGCCAAAATCCCAGCCCCAGGTTTCCTGTTCGGCATTTACTGTTTACGTGGAAAAAAAAATTTAAAAATTTTGTTTTTCTGTATTCATTTTTCAGCCCACACTGCAGCCAAACAGGTCCTTAAGAAGATAGGAGTAGATCCGATGGACATCGGATCTACTTTTAGGTTCAATTAACTCTAGAACCTTACAATTAGCATTAAATATGTGTGCACAGAAATTGATACAGACTCGCACGGATTTTGATGCAGAGTGCACGAATCTTGATGCTGATCGAATGGTCGTCACACCCATCGAACCATCTGAATTCAGGTAAGTCCAAAAACACTCAAGTAACTCAAATTTTGACATGATATCTTTTTCAAAATATTTGAAAATTTAAGGGTGAATTATTTAATTGCTGTCCAGCTAAAATTCATTGGTTGAAAGGCGATTTCTTTATTTCTATGGCACGAGTTTGAAACTGTACATATTAAAAATATTTAATTTTGGTCAAAGGTGATAACAAACAGGCCAACACATTCCAACGTGTAATTTTCTAATTAATTATAAAAAATTGTATTATATTGTATCATGTACTTATACAGGTGTGCTTTTTTAACTTGAGACGAATAACTGAAATTCAAAATATATATATATATTTTTTAATAACACACTAAGAAATAGTTTAATTTTTTTACGGCCACAAAAAATCCAAAAATCCTGCCCAAAAAATGTTTCGTAGTACTTCTAGTATATCTGAATTATAAGATATTTTATCTATTTTATTTGGTGTTCCTTCTAATATATTTAAATTATAAGTTGCTTCTTCTATTTTTGAAAATTAATAAAAAAATCTATTTTCAATGGGATTCTTACTTTCTTGTTAAGCCAAATTCCATATTAATTAATGGACCCAATTTAAATTGGGTCCGCCAATATTTAAATGCAACTTCAAGTTGTGTCTGTGAAAAATATAGAATTTCAAATAATTCGTAATTTTTCTGTTTATCATTTTTTTTCAAAAGGTATATTTAAAAAATTCGGCATTTTATCTGTATTTATATCAGACGCGCTCGGATTAATTTACAGTCTGATCGGAACCAAATCTCTCTCCCTCAAACGCGAAATGGAATTCGTGATTTAACAAATTCACTGATCGGAAGGAGGCAGCAAAGAAGAGAAGAAACGATTCGGCGTGACTTTTTTCCCACCAAATCACGCGGTGAATTCCTCAGAAAAACAGTGAGATTTGGCAATATGAAGTTCGTTCTTTACCCTCTCGCCCTTCTCGTTTCAGCGACGATCGGAAAGCTACAAAATGACTTCAATATGTTTCTCTAAACTATCGATAAGCACTCCGTCTATTTCTCCTCTCTATTACCATTTGATTTCTATATTTTTTTTAATTTATCTTTTGTTATTTCTGCTAAAGAAACAAAACCTAGGCGATGACATAAATGGTAAATTATAAGAATTAGGTGACTTTTTTTAGTTTCATCAAATGAATTCTTGTCAGTTTGAACATTGTTTTCAATCAGAAAATTTCAATTCTAATTCGTTTTTTATTGAAATCATCTCTATTAAATTGAATTAAAATTTTGTGCTTCTTGGTTCCGATCAAGGCCTTAGTGCTTCCAGAAAAACAGGGATGCATGCATGCACTAGAGAGACTTCTTGGGCAAGGCATGTAGATAAAAGTAGAAATAAAGGAAGCTTCTATTCCACCGAGGTCAATTTTTTGACTCTTAACAACCTCTCCATTTACAATGAACAGATGACCGGAAAAGATGTGCTTTTCGCGGATCAACCGAGGAGAAATAATAAATGGAGATCTCCAGTATGTTCTAGACGGGGAGAGAAGTAACAGATAACAGCTAGAAAGGATAGTAAAGTTATCCGCTTTCTGCTGCATCAGCTGTTACACGGCAATCTCCAGTCAAACCCTCATTCGGGATTCACATTCAGCACGGTACCCTACTGTGTAGAATGAAATCTTTATCGTTCGTTTTAACTTGGCACGCATCTTAAAGCAAATCTGTATTATCTGAAACGTCATCAAAGTTATTGTACACAGTAAGGTACCACAGAGTATAATCACACGCCTCAGAAGCCACAGCCACAGCCCACAGGTTTCCCACTCCCTTTCTATCTTCTAACAGAGTAGTTTTAACTTTATGCAGAACAATGATTACAAAATCAAAACATGACTGAATGCAGTTAGTGTGCTGCATGAAGCTAAAATTGCTCTGTTAAAAATGTTAACCCCATTATCTATTATATATACACCGCTCCAAAACTACCACCGTGTTGATTAATTCCTCACCTCCCTCTGTTTCTTTCTTCTTCCTCAAACAATCACATTTCTTCTCTCTCTCTCTCTCTCTCTATAGCAAACAAGCAAAATCAAGGAATCAATCGTTCATGGGATTAACGATCTCCAGTGAAAACATCATGTGCTCGTCTCAGCCGACGGTGCGAGTAATCACACCCGACGGGTCTCTCCGAGAATTCACGACCCCTGTTTCAGCCTCCGACCCGTTAGTAAATGCCGGTGAAACCCATTTCCTCTGCAACTCTGATAATCTCTATTTCGATTCCGAGATAACTGCCGTGGGTCTCACCGAGTTGCTTCAGCCGGGACAGCTGTACTTCATGCTGCCTATTTCCATGTTAGGAAATGTGCTGTCTGGTATCGACATGGCGGCCTTGGCAGTGAAGGCAAGCTCTGCATTGGCACAGTCTAATTCTAATTCAAGGAGGCGTACCAGTACCAGTAGCGGTATCAGGAAGGTCCGGGTGGCACCGGATTCAATTCAATTGAATGAGAATGCAAAGTTGAATCAAAGAATTAATGAAAATACAGTGATGGTTAGTGGGACCAGATCGTCAGTGAAGGCGGTGAAGAAGGCGCGTATGCCGGGTAAAAAGGGGCCAAGGGCTCTTAGGAGACAACTTAGCATGATCATGGAGGTGCTTGAATGAATGAATAATTAAACCAGATTTATGTGCTTGAATGTTAAGTGCTTTATTCATGGTGGTGCTGAAATGATCAGTTGTAGATTTATCAGAAATTATTTCTGGTACCAGAAAGCCTATGTTGTTGGATTTATGGTACAATCAGTAATTTCAGTTAATTTTGGAGATTGTCTGTATATATAATTCTAACCTGATTCATGATTTTTTATTTGTACAATTTGACTTTATAATTGTTGAATAGGAGATCAGAAACATCAAATTTTGAGAACCTGATGATTTTACTGATAGTTTTTATTTCAGTTACTGTCAAATTCAACACCGTTTTAAAAGCATGGTAAAAATGAAGATTTAATTTCGGATTTATTATGAAAATATGTCAAACAAATTAAAAAAATATATGTCATTTAATATATTATTTAAGAAGGTTATTTACATGTAGATGTCATTTAATATGTTATTTAAGTATTGTTATTTGTCATTTAGTCTTATTTTTTTTATGAAAATATATTATTTTGTATTAAAGAAAAATTATCTTACAATATATTTCCAATGCAACACACAGACACCTTACTAGTACTGAATATGAGTCAATTTTAAATTAGGGAAAATTTATTGTGATTTTAAGAATTATTTATTATTAAAACATTGTTTAAAAAATTCTTAAAAAATAGTACAAAATTTCTTAAAAAAATATAAAATTTGATCTCCAAGCACATTTTAATATGAAGAACATATTAAACACTTCATATCAACTATTTAAACTCTAAATTGCAAAACTCATTCGTAAAATCAAGAACTTGATCATATACCATCATGAGCTTAGCCAACCTCTTTCTGTATATATCTTTATTACTTTTTTATAATCAAAATTGTACAGTTCAGGCAAAAAAAAATCATATATATTATAATATATCTGAGACTTTATTGAGGGTCAACATGTTATATCCCATGCACCCGATATTTTTATTATATCCAACATAAAATAAAAATTATCAATTGTATTCAAATTTTTTGAGTTTTTTTTTTTAAATATCCAAACCGGTCGAAAAATGACCGGTTAAAATTTAAATTAGAACTTGCCGAAAAATATCAAATCCGAAATTTTTATTAATAGGAATATAAATAAAAAAAATCGGTAATGAGGAAGGGTTTTGCGGAATTTCGATATATAGGAAAAATGATGTTATAAACTATCACGGCCAGCTTAGTCAAAAAATTAACAGTGAAAAAATGAAAAAACATAATCCCTGAACATCTTTGTCTATCATGACCAGAGAGAGCAGAAAAAAAAATAATAAAACTCTGGACTTCATAGTCCATCACGGCCAGATTGCACAACATGAGAAAGGCTATACATGTCTAATTTGTCGTCCTCTGGTTTGATTTTTTTTTGTAGACAAATTTGTCTACTGATACATATACAGGTCTACTGAGCACGTTTTCCGATAAATAAATAAATAATAAATACATATACATGTCCTCGGAAACAAAGCTCAAATTTGGGGTTTATCTTCAAATTTGTCTTCCTCGAAAAGCGTGCTCAAATTTGTCTACTGATACTAGGGCTGCACAAAAAATTCGTAGTTCATAATTCGATTCGAGTTTGATTCGAAAAAGTTCGTAAAAAGTTCGATTCGAAATTGAGTTAGTTCGAAATCAATTCAAACCAAACTCAAACTGGACCTAGTTCGTTCGAAATAGGTTCGCAAACCAAATTTACTTCGAAATTAACTCAAACGTGAACCGTTAATTTCTGCTGATACATTATGTTCACTGATGAAAATATAAGCCGTCCAGTCCATAATTGCTTTCAATTCTGACTTCTGAAAAATATATTTTGAAACAGAAAGTCCGGTCCAATTACAAGCTCAAATAAAAAAATTCAACAATAAGGCCCAAAATAAAAAAATTAAACAAAACCAGCCATAAACCCATAATCGTTCTACCCTAGTCCCTAGTCGACTTTCCCTCTCTGTTGGTTGCGAACTTGCGATACCAAAGTCCAAACCTTAGAGTTTTTCTCTGTTGGCTACTTGGCTGCGATACCAAACCCTAGACTCCTAGAGGTTGCGATATCTTAGAAATAAGGTCGGATCAAGTGAAAGACCACCCTCGTAGAGGAAGACTCGAACTGTCTATTCTAATTTGAAACTGGGACGAGCCGTGAGGCAAGGCGAGGCGACCCTCGTTAATCTCTTTTGAATTGTCAGGTAGGTATGGGCTGTAAAGATATCCGGTTCATGTTAATACCAGAAATTTTGCTTTTCATGGTAGGAATCTAAGTTTTTCGAGTAATCCAGGCTAATGATGCAAAAATAGTGTGGGATGTTAAAAACCTTGCTACTGCATCTATAAAGTAATTTGTAGATGTTCAGTAGCTAGTTTAATGAAGCGAAATATATGGCTGAAGCTTTGGATACCTGTGAGGGTTTTTTAGAAGGGTTTTTCAGTAGCTAGTGCCTAGTTGTAATGAATTTTAATGTTTTATTTAGAATAATATTTGGGTTTGTAATAATTCTAAGACTTTGGTGATTGTTTTGTATTTCTATTGATATTTAAATTGTACTTTGAATACTTTGGAGTGCTTGAGTTTTTATTTAAATTGTACTTCTATTGATATTTGGGTTTTATTTAAATTGTACTTTGAATACTTGAGTTTTTATTGAAGTGCTGTAATTTCGCACTATGGCCCAGTCATAAGTCATAACTCGTAAGTCATAACAAAGTTCGTAAATGTTTGAAATTGAGTTCGTAAAAAATTCGGTTCGAAATGGAGTTCGTTCGAAATTAATTCAAACCAAACCTAGTTCGAAATTAATTCAAACCAAACTCAAACTGGAGGTAAGTTCGATTCGGTTCGGTTCGTTTGCAGTCCTAACTGATACATATATAGGTCTAAAGATAAATAATTTCCTCGAAAAGCGTGCTCAAATTTGTCGTCCTTGGTTTGATTTTTTTCAGCTCTCTGGCCGTGACGGATTATGAAGTCTAGAGTTTTATTATTTTTTTTCTACCTCTGGCCGTGATGGACAAAGACGCCAGGGATTTTGTTTTTTCATTTTTTCACTGTTAGTTAAGAGATAATCTTTTAGCTAAGCTGGCTGTGATGATCTATAACATTATAAACTATCACATTTTTTCTATATATCAAAATTGCACAAAATCCTTCCTCGTTACCAATATTTTTTTATTTATATTCCTATTAATAAAAAATTCAGTAAAATATCACCCATGCACACACTTTTTAAGATTCGGTTGTTTTAAAAATACTCGCAGCATTTAATATCGGATTAAAAGGTTCGATTCACATCTCTTTCTACAGGTAAAGCTTCTTGTCCAAGGCATGTGGAAGAAAGGAAGCTTCCACCGAGGCCAATTCTTTCGCCTCTTAAACAACCTAGCGCTCCATTTACTCATTAGGTTCCGTAGAATCAATCAACGGATGAGCGGAAAGTATATGCGCTTTTCGCGTAAATGGAGATCTCCAGTATGTTATAAACGGAGAGAAAAGGAACAACAGACAACAGCTAGAAAGTTGAAAGTTATCCAATCCGGTTTTCTGCATCAGCTCTTACACGGCAGTTCCAGTCAAAGCCAGAATTCCCAGCCCAAGGTTTACCAGTATCTATTATATATACACCCTCTGTTTCTTCTACCTCAAACAATCAACAATTCTTCTCTCTCTCTCTCTCTCACACACACACACACAAGCAAATTAGATCAAGGAATCAGTCGTTCATGGGATTAACAATCTCTAGTGAAAACATCAACTGTGACGGGCCTACTGTGCGTGTAATCACACCCGACGGGTCTCTCCGAGAATTCACCACCCCTGTCTCAACCTCCGACCCGTTAGTAAATGCCGGTGAAAGAGAAACCCATTTCCTCTGCAACTCTGATAATCTCTATTTCGATTCAGAGATAACCGCCGTGGGCCCCACCGAGTTGCTCCAGCCAGGACAGCTGTACTTCATGCTGCCTATTTCCATGTTGGGTAATGTGCTGTCTGGCATCGACATGGCGGCCTTGGCGGTCAAGGCAAGCTCTGCATTGGCACAGTCTAATTCTAATTCAAGGAGGCGTACCAGTACCAGTAGCGGTATCAGGAGGGTCCGGGTGGCACCGGATTCAATTCAATTGAATGAGAATGCAAAGTTGAATCAAAGAATTAATGAAAATACAGTGATGGTTAGTGGGACCAGATCGTCAGTGAAGGCGGTGAAGAAGGCGCGTATGCCAGGTAAAAAGGGGCCGAGGGCTCTCAGGAAACAACTTAGCATGATCATGGAGGTGGTTGAATGAATTTAATTTCTTGTTTTTTTAGGTATCAGCAAGACTTATTCTGATATTTTGGGGAACTATTTGTTGTACCAGTATTTTTCTGTGGTGCAATCAATAATTTCGCCTGATTTCAGAACACTGTAATTATTATGTTTTTTTACAACATGTCAATTGACAATTCTGGTAAATATAATTTCAAAGTTGTTGAATAGGAATTACAGAAGCGTGCCTTACTGAAGCTTCAACTCTAATTTTTATTTTGTAATCTTCATTTAGTTAACAAATAATAAGCTCAGTATTAAAAAATGTAATATAAATAAGTACAGAAATTAACAACATTTCAAAAATTAACCTAAAATTTCAGAAAAAAGACCCCAACACTTATTATTTACCTAGCATCAATCGTAGTAGAACCACTCGATTTCCCAAAGTCAGACGGGTCCCAATCGAAAGTTGAATTGTATATACCCGATAAGGAAACCAATACCTCACCCATTCCGGGTCGCAAACCCGGTTCACGTGCCACGCACCGCATTGCCAGTTCAGCAATTGCAAATGCCAGTTCAAATGGGTAGTCACTCTGAAGACATGGATCAATGAATTCACTTAATTTGCTCCTCGCATTCTCCCCCGAAAGAACACTGCTAATCATCTCCGACAGCATCCGCGGCTGTTTAACCTCCTCTTCTTTATCCTTCTCTTCTAACTCAATAACCGGTTCTTTACCAGACAATAACTCTAGCAGTAAAACACCAAATGCGAAAACATCTAATTGGGTCATGATCAAACCATGTTCTAAGTACTCAGGTGCCATATAACCTTGTGTACCGATCACATGTCGGGTAAGTTGCGGTTGCACGCCTGATTCCCCGATGAACACCTCTTCATTGACAGCTCTAGCAAGACTGAAATTTGATAGCTTGGCTCTAAAATCCCGATCCAATAACACGTTTTGACTGTTCAAATTTTTGTGCACGTATGGCGGTTTTGTGTAGTTGTGGAGGTAATTCAACCCGTCCGCTACATCATAGGCCACTTGCATTCGGTGCTTCCATGAAAGACAGTATGGCCCACCAGATACCGGGTCCAGCTTTCTCCCATGGATCCATTCTGAAAGGGACCCGTTACCAGCATACTGGTAAACCAAGTATGTGTTTCCAGCATGGATGCAAAATCCAGACAAGCGTATTATGCTAGAGTGGTTGATTTGTTTTAATATATTAATCTCATTTGACACATCTCCCTTTAACCTCCTTATCGCTGCTTCATCTCCATTGATGGTACCGCTGTACACTGACGATCCGTTGATCCGACAATCGTCAGAAAAATTATCTGTTGCTCTGTCCAATTCTTCGAATTTGTACAATGTCAGAGACTCTATCATTGTGCGTATATCACCAGAGATACTGACTCCTGATTTTACATCTGTCATATCTCCTGATTGCAACATTGCTTCAGAAGATACTGGCTCTTCAGTAAAATTTTTCGTGGGTCCCTTACGTCTACGCCGGAAACAGCACAGTACAAATGCAAATAACCCAACTAGAGCTACAACACCTACACCAACACCGACACCGACATAAACCCATGTTTTACTGCTCGAGTTGCCAGCTGGCGGTGGAGGTGGAGGTGGGTTTGAAGTAGATGGTGGTGGGGGTGGGTTAGCTATCTCATTTTTTGTGGGCTCTGTCAGGAGTGGGACCAGCAAAGTAGTAAAGGGGAAAATAGTGGAGGTACTGGTAAGCTTATTAGCATCTAAAAGAGATTTTTCAGAGATGCCGAATCGACTGGCTATGGCTGAGGTGTCGTCATCCCAGGTTATGAGATAGTTGAGGAGGTACTTTACACCGGCCGCTGTCTGATTGGCAGTGGGACAGGCACACCGAACTGGTACCAGAAGATCGAGGCCCACTGATAAATTTGTGCTAATGTACGGGTTTTGAGCAATCAAGGATTGACAGGTAGAGAGTCCCTGGTACGTGTTGTTTGCTACCGAGAAATATGTCTCACTGTCGAATTTGAGAGTATAGGTGGCATTGTGCTGGTAATACCTGTTAAATGGAAATAGTTAATTATTTTCAAATAGCAAGATTTATTAAGACCGGGCTACAAACTGTGCTGGTACGTGGCATTGTGCTGATACTGACAAACTGGAAATAGTACCTGTTTTTTTGTATTATTGGGGTTTCTCCATCTCAAATAGAGCATAATAAAAAACCCAATTATGAGGTTATTTCTGAATAATTTTAACCGAAACACATAACAGGATATTATACAACCACTGGTAAGATAAGATAACTGCAAATTCAAGGGTAAATATTTTAACAAAGCAGTGTTGGCTTTTTGCAGCGCACGAATTTTGATTCTATAGTCCGCGCCGCGCACTGCATGAAGCCAAAACTGCTCTGTTAAAATATTTAACAAAATTTAGAGAGAGAAGAAGAGCGTACTGGCCGGAGCAAGAGCAAGGGATGGGGATCAAAACGAGGTCGTTGTCAGGGATGGGGACCACATCAGGCACCAAATTAATGGATGACACGTTGGCAGTAGAGGCGTTGAAGAGGAAGGAGATTTGCACAGGGGATTGGTAGTAAGGGGAGGAAGATCGGAAGGTGAGATAAGAAGAGCACTGGAGAGCTCCATTACAGGCGTAACCTAGTGTGGTTGAAGCATTGGTAGCATAGCAATCTAGTTGCTTGTTGTTTTCATATTCTTGCTGTGCGTTGATTTGGAGGTTAACTGTGAAGAAGAGAAGAAGAGGTAGGAGAAGGAGGTGGCGCTTGATTGCTGCCATGATTGAACTGGAGAGGAGAGAACGTGTTCTCTAATCTCAACTCCCTAGTTGCCAGTTGGAGAGAGAGAGAGAGAGAGAGGTAGAACTGTAGAAGTATTCATTGAAAGAAGGCAATAAAATAAAATAAAGGAAGAGTTTGAAGCAATAGATGGAAGTTTGACTTTGACTTGGACAAGTCTACTGACTGCGCTTCTCGACTTAACGGACCTCGGGATTCTCTGTGGCCTCCTACAAGACTGGTAAGTGTAGATTGTATTTATATGTGCAACAAAAAATCCAGTAGATTTTATGTAATTGGCCGCTCAGAATGCTAATGCTAATAACCACAGTGACAACTTAATTGTTCGGAAAATGTTCGGCAAGATCAAAAATTCGTGATTCGGAAATAATTCGGGTATAATTCGGGAATGATTTGGAATAATCCGGATCAGATATCTCAATCCTACAAGAAGCAAAAACAAAAAAAAACCAAAAAAAAAATGTTCTGGAAAAAATTCGCGAATAATTCGTAAAATTCAGGAAAAGTTCGTAAAATTTGCGAATTATTCGGGAATAATTCAGTCAAAGTTCAGTCAAACCGAATAATTCGGCATTCGATTCGGCATCACCAAAAAACGAATTATTCAGATATAATTCGGATATAATTCGCAAATCTTGTCACTATGACTTGAATAGCAATAGATACCCGGACTCATATGTCTGTTAGTCTGTATGTATTTATATGTGCTACAAAAGATCTGGAATAGATCTTATATAATAGGCCGCCTACGCCTAGAAGGCTAGTAAGTGTAGATTGTATGAATTCGTATCCTCTGCATTAACTCAAAAGATATCGGCCGTCCGATCTACTTTAAGATTCGTGAAACTAGATCTGCACTAATATTAAAGGACCCCTATGTTATAGGCACGAGCCAGATTGACTCCGTTTCAAATCAGACGGTTGAAATTCATTAACTCAAAAGATTCCCTTTTGAGTTAATGCAGAGGATACGGATCCAGATTGTATTTATATGTGCAACAAAAAAATCTAGTAGATTTTATGTAATGGGCCGATGGCCGCCCAGAAGGCTACACTACGAAGTACGAACACGGTGTTCGGTGGGGCTCGTCTTTGACTGAAGACAGGTAAGCAAATCAAGGTAATAATTTGGTTTTTAAAATAGAACTGAATCGAACTAATTTAGCATTGTAACTGAACCCAACTGAATCAAAATTTTATTTCAGTTTGTTCGGTTTGTTTGGTTCAAACCAAAATATATTAATTTTTTTATTTAAAGCAATTGATTTATAATAAACCGAATTATATTAAGAAATAAACCGGAGTATTAAGAAATAAATCGGAACGGTCCGGACCAAATTCATAATATTATAAAAGTTTGGTCGGTTCGGTTATTTCGGTTTTAAAAAATTTCAAACCTAACCGAACCAAAATTATAATTCAGTTTTAAAAAGTAAACCGAATATACCAAACTGTTTGGTCAAAATTAATTCGGTTCGGTTCAATACCGACTAAACCGGACCAATGAACACCCCTAAAGACAGCTGTATCTTTCACAGAAATGATTTTATTTATTTAATAAAAATTAAATTACTTAGGCTGTGTTCGGTGGGGCTGAATTTGGACGATATTTAGACGGCCCGGCCCGTTAAGCAGCTCAAATTGTAAACCAGTTTGAGTGAGGCTATGGTGCTATGCATAGCACGGATGACTAGTGTACTACGGCTCAATATGGTACTTTTTAAAATCCTAACGGTCGATCCAAACCGTTCAATGTGATAACCATATGGATATGTACTTGCAAACTAAATTTTATATTTTTTCGAATTTTTTTACTATTTTTTTAGATAGGTAGAATTTTGATGGTCCAGAATTTTCAGAAAACACTGATTTTTCTACCTATCTAAAAAAATAGTAAAAAAATTCGAAAAAATATAAATTTAGTTTGCAAGTACATATTCATATGGATATCACATTGAACGGTTCGGATCGACCGTTAGGATTTTAAAAAGTACCATATTGAACCATAGTACACTAGCCATAGTACACTAGCCGAAGTACCATAGCCTCGCTCAACCAGTTTTGTATGTTTGTTTCGGATCCATCTCATTCATTTCTCTCTAATTTCTCTTTTAACTTTTAGTCGCAAAACCATTTTTCTCAATTACTTTGCCTAATCTCCACGATGTGAACCTATTATGCATTACAACACGTTTCTCTTAGTAAAAGTTCAAGTTTAGTCCAATACGCATTTTTGCTGTGAAATAATACTTTCTAAGAATAATATTCGAGGTATAATATATTTTTTAAAGGGTGGGGATTCTGCTCAAATGGCTTTGGACAAAGCCTCATCCAAAGCTGGACCTAAACCATTTGATCTGCATCAAAATCCACACAGACATTTTGATCTGCATCAAAATCCACACAGACATTTAGATTAAAGAAGCCATTTAAATTTATTAAGTTTTAAATATATTTGCACGAATCTCAATGCAAATCGGACGTTTAAGTTTGACTTTTTAATCAATATATTGTTGGCGACACTTTGTCGCTAACCTTCAAAAAAAAAAAAGTTTGACTTTGGATGAGGCTTTGTCCAAAACCCTTTGGACAAAACCCAATCCTTTTTTAAATGCTAAAAAAGCTCGGTTGCTATTTGGTACTTGATGTGGGGTCAGGATTTAGAAAGTAATATTTTTGTCATGTTTAGTATACAGTGGAGTGGGAAAGTGCTTGACTTCACAGAAGATGTGGAGTCAAGCACTTGCCCAACCCTGGCTCAAAAAAAAAAAAAAAATTTCAAAAATATGTCTCCATTATTATACCTTTTTATGAAAAAATTATAAAATTATACTTGAGACTCAAAAAATTATAAAATATGGAAATGTTTTCCCAAAATATGTTTTTATTTTTATACTTTCTCATAAAAAATTATAAAAATATATTTAATATTTAAAATTAATATAAATGTCTCACTCTGTTGAGTATCAGAAAAGTTACTTGTACAAAAAAGAAAAGTTACATACTTCTTATAGTGACTAATTTGTGATGTGAAACTTAAGAGGTCTAGAATGTTCCTTTGCTTTGGTTATTTCGTATTTTAAATAATGATATTAATTTTGGTGGAAATAACTGTGATTTTCTTTTTGTTTTGTGCGATTTTGGTAGTTTGGTTTCCTATATATTTATCTTTTCCTTCAGTGTATATTATATTTGTCATGTTACACCAAAATTTTTTTTTTGTCATATTATATTTGTCAAAAATAAAAATTAATCAAAAGTTAGGTATTTTTGTTGGATCCTGATAATTATTCCTGCATTCTCATCCTCTATTATCTCCCACTTAACTTCCATAACTACTATGGGGACAACAAAAACTCTAGCACTAATTTTTTTTCTTTAATATTAATACCTATGTACGGAAGTATTTATACCTATGAACGAAAGTATTTATACCTATAAGGTAAATAATTTTTATATAAATAATTGTCTCTCCAACTATATGGGAGACCACTCAAACTACATGAGAGTGATCATATACGTTTTTAGATGTGAATTTTTTTTTCTTTGTTCAATCTCATCTACATTTTTGAGAATCTATGAGGAATTTTGCGAATCTAAATTTTTTTTTTAGAAAAAATAAGGATCAAACCCATATTTCATTGATAATCGCGGTTACAGAGTTTGTATCCACTATTTTGAAAAGAAAAATGCTCAAGACAATTGAGCTTAAAAAGAAAATATAAGATTAAAACATAGCCAAACAGAAAAAGAAAACAAATTATGGTTCCTTCATTGTTCAATTTGAAGACTTATATTATATCATCAGCTCCATGTGCCTTTCTCTTCGTACCCGTAATGAATTGTACCAGTGATACTTCATTAAGCAATTTTTCCACCCATACTTGTCTTCTTTGATAGATGGTGGCCTTTCATGTTGCCTTCTCAAAAAAATGTACCAGGTCCGTACCGTACCAGACACCTTCCCAACAAGTCCTCCATTACCAGTAAACGTTCATCCCTTACCAGTTCCATCATCAGTGTCTTCTTGGTGTTGAAACATATCTAGAACTAGAGTGGGAAAAACGTGCCGTGCCGTACCGTGACCAAGTAAATTTTTCACGTACCGTGACAAAAATTATGAGGGGTGGTCACGACACGCGAGTCACGGCATGACTCGCGTGCCGTAACCAAACGTGCGTTAGTCACGTTTGATCGCATTTAACGTTTTAAAAAAAAAATACGAAACGTTTCTTTAAAATTCAAATGTTTTAATTGAAATTGAAATGTAAATATTTTAATTAAAATAAAATTATACCTCATAGGAAGGTATGTTAGTGTATTGCCTCGTGACTCGCGTGTCCCGTGCCGTGTCTTCTTTGCCAACAATTAGTCACGGCACGGGACACGCGAGTCACGGCACGCGAATGACATGTGTGCCGTGCCGTTCCGTGCCGGAGCTGGCTCCGGCGTGCCATTTTTCCCACTCTATCTAAAACCATACCAATTCCAGTTGTATTCATATCAGACCTCTATTCCAACATCCAAGTTCAGCTTCCTTGCCATGTTCCTTTCTCACTAAACCTCTTTTGATTTATCATTTCTATACCCTCTGAACTAAAACATACTATAACTCCATTTTGTTTGAACCTGTTCTACTAGATCCTCAATATCTTTCTCCGAATCTCTGAAGATTCTGCAACACCTTTCTCTCCATAAAACAAATTGCAAGATTAGCAATAATGATCTTTCCTTCGTTATACCTATTTAGTTAGATTTATAAAAATAGTATTATCTAATTTTAAAAAAAATACCTATTTAGTTAGATTTATAAAAAAAAATTACCTATTTAGTTAGATTTTAAAAAAATAATTCAAATTATAAATTAAGATTTCTTTGCCTCTGGCAGAATTATTTTATCCTCAGAAATTTATCCTTCAAGTTACCAGTTGACTGACTCTGTTTTTTTTTTTATTGACTTAGAAAGGATCAAGTAGCAAGAAAGAAGGCCTATGATGTTGATAGCAACAAATAAATTAATGTGCTTGTTTGATCAAAGTTATAATTAAGTGGAGATACTTGTTCAATTATTATACTCTTTTATAGAAAAATGCGTGTGCGTGTTTGATCAAAGTTATATAATTAATTGGAGACACTCCTTTCAATTCAATTATAGAAAAAAGAAGACTTGTATGACTTTATAGCCCAGTCGTCAAGCTAGGTAAAATAATTGAGTTACAAAAAACACAAATTTAATAGCTAAAGGCTAAAGCTATATATATAATTGTGTATTGTTTGTCAAAAATAAAAATTAATCAAAAGTTGGGTATTTTTTTTTTTATCCTGATAATTGTCTCCGCACTCTCATCCCTCCATTATCTCCCCCCACTTAACTTCCATAACTACCATGGGATTACAAAAACTCCAGCACTGATTTTTTTTCTAAAATATTAATACCTATGCACGGAAGTATTTATACCTATGAACGAAAATATTTATGCCTATAAGTTGAACAATTTTTATATAAATAATTGTCTCTCCAACTATATAGAGAACCACTCAAACTACATGGGAGGGATCATACACGTTTTTAGAGGTGGGTTTTTTTTTCTTCGTTCAATCTCGTCCACATTTCTGACGATCTATGAGGAATTTTGCGAATCTAAAACCACGAACGTCTTCTACGCAATTTTATCTTTCAAATGAGATCCATGATGATGTACTTTCGGGCTCGTCGTCACACTAAATATTTATATCTCGTCGTGCAAATATTTATATCTATACTTGTAAGTATTTTTTACATATGACACTGGCTGACATATGAAAATATTAATATATATCAAGTATTACAAGTATTTATACTTATGCATTGAAGTATTTATAATTATTTTTGTTAGAGAAAGGTTGACGCAGGAACGATTGAGGAATGTTGATGCGGAGATGCGGGGTCCCCACTACTTCATTCGAGGAAGGTTGATACAGGAACCATTGAGGTCTGGAAAATGAGTAGACATATAAAGTTACGCATGCAAGTATTAATATCTTAGTTTGTAAGCATTAATTTCTTATCTTCCAAGTATTTATATCTATAAAGAGTGAGGCTATGGTACTTCGGCTAGTGTACTATGGCTAGTGTACTACGGCTCAATATGGTACTTTTTAAAATTCTAACGGTCGATCCGAACCGTTCAATGTGATATCCATATGAATATGTACTTGCAAACTAAATTTTATATTTTTTCAAATTTGTTTACTATTTTTTTAGATAGGTAGAATTTTGATGGTCCAGAATTTGTATAAAACACTGAAAATTCTACCTACCTAAAAAAATAGTAAAATTTTTTGAAAAAATATAATATTTAGTTTGCAAGTACATATTCATATGGATATCACATTGAACGGTTCGGATCGACCGTTAGGATTTTAAAAAGTATCATATTGAGCTGTAGTACACTAGCCATAGTACACTAGCCGAAGTACCATAGCCTCACTCATATATAATTGTGTATTTTAAATAGTGGGTACATTCCCGTTAAAGCCTTCAAGGCCCAACAAGCAAGAAAAGATGGCTTTTACAGAGCCCAAAGTAATTCTCACCTCACCTGGAAATAAAAGACATAAAAGACTAGGTCCCTCCCTCTCTCTCTCTTCGCCTCTCTCTCCCTCCCTCTTCGTCGCCATGGTAACAGATTTGTTAACAGATTTCAACTTTGGTTAGATTTTGAGGATGTTTGCTGGCCTTGCACTCAAGTTGTTGCCGATTATATTGGTGATCGATGTGATGAAGTTGAAGCCTCGAGAGTGCTCCGTCAAACTATGTTTATCGGAAACATTGAATTTACACACTAATATATCTCGAGTTATGTTTCTCTACAGAAGGAGAGGATGTTGTAGCTATAGAACCCAACTCAATAAACCTTCCTTGCCTTAAAAACCTTAACCTTAATGGTGTTGAAATAAGCGATAACTCTTTGAAGAAGCTTTTGTCGGGGTGTTCTGTGCTTGAAGAATTAGTGCTAGATAGTTGTTATATCGACATCATTGAGATATATATGTTCTAACACTTTGAAAAAGTTGGTTCTTTCTTAGAAATTCTGGACCATCAAAATTTAGAAATTCTGGACCATCAAAATTCTACCTATCTGAAAAAATAGTAAAAAAATTCGAAAAAATATAAAATTTAGTTTGCAAGTACATATTCATATGGTTATCACATTGAACGGTCGGATCGACCGTTAGGATTTTAAAAAGTACCATATTGAGCCGTAGTACACTAGCCATCCGTGCTATGCATAGCACCATAGCCTCACTCTTTGATTATTATGAAATGAGATTGCACATTTCCACACCTAATCTCTTGTATTTTAATATTAATTATTTTGGTATGAGGGATACTTTCTTGCTAAATATGCCATTGCTAGTTCATGCCTCCATCTTTCTTCCTTGTTGGTATGATCAGGATGAATGTGTCACTATGGGACACAAGCTTATTCACAGCCTTTCAAATGTCGAAAGCTTGCATCTTGAATTTGATTATTTTGAGGGAAAGGTACTTTCTCTTTGCAATATATTTGAAACAAAAATCTGTAATTAGCTTTGTGATGTTCCTTTTTATTTATTTTTCTACGGAACATTAATGGCTATGTTTCGATGCACTAAGAATAGCACTATTCTTATAATAGCATTGCTATTCGGAATAAGAACAATCCAAACGAGAAATAGAGCTATTCGGAATAAAGAGAATAGGGCTATTCGCTATTCTTACAAAAACATGAAATAGCATTTGTTGCTTTCAATATTAATACTAATCTAATATTTAAACTAATATTATATTACATTTAATATTTAAATTAATATTATATTGTATTATATTTAATCTAATATTATATTATATTTAATCTAATATTATATTATATTTAATCTAATATTTTATTTAATACTAATCTAATATTTAAAATAATATTATATTACATTAATATTATATTATATTATATTTAATCTAATATTTTATTATATTTAATCTAATATTTTATTTAATACTAATCTAATATTTAAAATTATATTATATTACATTTAATCTAATATTTTATTTAATACTAATCTAATATTTAAAATAATATTATATTACATTTAATATTTAAACTAATATTATATTACATTTAATCTAATATTTTATTTAATACTAATCTAATTTTTAAAATAATATTATATTACATTTAATATTTAAACTAATATTATATTACATTTAATATTTAAAATAATATTATATTACATTTAATATTTAAACTAATATTATATTACATTTAATCTAATATTTTATTTAATACTAATCTAATATTTAAATTAATATTATATTACATTTAACATTTAACCTAATATTATATTATATTTAATATTTAAACTAATATTATATTATATTTAATATTTAAACTAATATTATATTATATTTAATATAATATTTATTTAATACTAATCTAATATTTAAAATAATATTATACTACATTTAATATTTAAATTAATATTATATTATATTATATTTAATCTAACACATAAATTATTACTTTATTCATTCCCTCCAAATTCTATTCCAAATATGCAATCCAAATATCTTTTTCACTATTCCGAATAGCTTGAGTTAGCACTGTTCTTAAACAGTAGCTATTCTTATTTACTATTCTAAATAGTAGCTATTCTAGCTATTCTAAAGTTCATCCAAACGTACCCATAGTTTTAATTTTACTTTGTGATGAAAACAGGTACAGAAGAAGGATTTTTCTAATTACTGAGATGTGTTAATATCATCTAATATGTAATATGTTGTGGTTGTATGACTTAGTTGTTTTAATATTATCTAATGTAATACCAATCCTTGTTGCCTGAAGTTCACTTGTATTTGTAATGTTTTGTGAGTGAGAGTATGGTACTATGCATAGCGTATATTGGCACGTGCTATGAACTCATATCTTCGTTTTGAAAGCTAACAGTCAATTCAAACTTATCAACATAATCTCCGTATGAAAATGTACTTACCAAATTTTATATATATTTTTTTTTTTCAAATTGAAGTATGTACAAGGTTTGCTAATGTAACATTCATTTATAGTATGTTTTGGGCTTTAATAATTCTCACAAAGCATACATAAACTTTAAAGGGAGAAAATAAATAAGAAAATACAGCAGGCTTTGTGATTCTATCCTCTCCATTAAATGAACAATTACATGCGTTTTTAATAGTCAATTTTTTCAGACTAAATGGGTGTCTTCTTTGACAAACGTGAGGTATCAATGGTTACCATCATACTGCCAAATTATTTTATTTTGCAGTGCAATAAACAGAAGAAGAAAAAAAGAAGAATATACAAAACTGCCTAGACAAGAAATCAGAACCTAGAAATAATATTTGAACAATTACTTGTATTATTCAGTAAAAAAGCTAAAAAAAAATCCTAAAAAACCAATAAATATTTTTACCTAATAATAAGTTATTTAAGTTGTAGGTCTTGTCATGGTCGATCGACCTCGGCCAGTTGGTATTGTCCCATTATGTTCCATCTCCACTTCATCCTCTACAACTTCAAAATAAAAGTCAAAATTGTTAAGCAAATAAATTTGTATATAAAGAATTGCAGCACTGTACGAGGAGACACAATTACGGACACAAACATAGTACTAAATCCCAACTCAAAATTGTAACCTTGCAATTTTTATATTATGAAACAGTTACCCAACTTTTGGCAATTTGTTGTGTACCATCCAACTATCGGAGTCAAAGGTTAAGTAAAAGATAACCGATTTTTGTATCGATAACACCAAAAAAATAAAGAAAATTTCACCCATTCCATCTTTTTCAGTAAATTTTGATTTATACCGAAATTTGTGTTATCATTTCAAATAATACCGGCTCTATCATAAATCAGATTTCAACAGATGAAAAATTCAACAGTCTTGGTATAAATCGAAAGTTGCTGAAAAAGATGGTAGGGATGGAATTTTTTTTTTTGTTATGCTACGGATGGAAAAAAGGGCAAAATTAGCTTATATACATAATACCAAAAATCTCCATGACCTTTGTTAGAATGAAATCGGGAGTTCAAGTGAACTTTGTTAGAATGTAGTTTGGAGCTCTTGCCATATATCTCAAACAATGTTGAGTTCTGGATACAAACACTAAAAACATACTATGTGCAATAATAGATTATAGGCATTTGCTTCGGTGGACATAAGGACCTATTTGTAAAATAAATATATTTTCATTTTCAAAGTTCAAACAATCGATCCAACCGTTCAACATTATCTCCATATTAAAATGTACTTGGAGGTCAAATTTTACATTTTTTTGAATTTTTTTACTATTTATTAAGTATTTTACAAAAACTAGTCAAATTCAGACCATTGAATTTGTAAAATACTTAATAAATAGTAAAAAAATTCAAAAAAATGTAAAATTTGACCTCCAAGTACATTTTAATATGGAGATAATGTTGAACGGTCGGATCGACTGTTTGAACTTTGAAAATAAAAATATGTTCATTTTACAAATAGGTCCTTATGTCCACCGAAGCATCCCTCTAGATTATATTGGGGTGTTATGTGAAAAAAAGCAAACAAAGGTTGGAAGACATACCGGGTATATCAAAGTCAGGTTGGTTGGCACCAGAGATGCCAATGCATGCAAACAAAGAGGATTCGTCGATTCCAAGATGCTTGTATGCCAAGTTGATATCATCCATGGTTGCCCTTTCATACAGACTGCTCAACTCCCTTATACATGATACATCCTGTTTTTTTTTTAATGGATACAGTCAAATTGGGTCCCGGGTTAGCATTATCGAAAGTCACAACTAGATAAAAAAAGAGAAATGGAGGATTTAGACCTTTCGAGGAACAGATTTAGCCTGCAAGTGGGCCATCAAAGCAAGCCAGTACACGTTATTTGACTTGCAGTCTTGATTATGCTTCATCAATAGTGTCTTCTTTGCCTGTATCAAGAAATGTATATAACATATAGTGTTACTGTTTACAGTTCTATTGTAATATCACATGGACTAAACGCATGTCAATTCAAATTTATTTGAGATGAAACAGTGAATTAATAAGATCCCATTTCTAGCAAACTAAAAAATAACACAACCAATATAACACCATTTACTAATATGTTACACTAATATACACTACTATCATCCAAGCACCCGACTAATATACATGGGTAAATTAGCAAGGGAAGTGGCATTACCCGATCAAGTTCACGTTGGGAAATTTTGTTGTGGTCGAGACCCCTGAGAACAGCCTTGCATGCATCAACGGCCTTTTGAACCTTCTCAGGAGTAGAGGTTACCGAAATAACGTACCACCCGAGTCCTAATTTGTCAAAAAGGTTCACTTCAAATGACACATCATATGTTAACCCAAGGGAGTCCCTCACAGTTGTGAACAGCCTGTGAATAGAAAATAATCATGTATAAATAAAACAGAAGGGAAATTTACTGAAATAAAAAAAACAGAGGTTTTGGGTACCAGTTAATACCTAGAATTGATGATCTCAGCAAGCAAACCCAAAGTGACACCGAAAAAAAGAGGGTGGTTACGGATATTCCCATCTGGCAACTGTGATTGTTCCCCTGAAATGCATAAATCCATCAGAAAAAGGTGCATGAAAAATGCACAACAACGATAATAACAACAGGACAAGAAAGTTTTAGGCCTCGGTAAAATCACCATTTATCCAGCACAAATCACGAGGCAATTTTAGAAAAGATTATCTGGTATTGAAAGAATACAACCTGCTGAAAAATATGCAAAAATACATTCCCACTGCTACCCCACAGCAACATTCAATTATCATCTGGAAAAACTAAAACTATTTCTTTAATAATGTATACCTTTTTCATAAAGTAGCATTTTCCTGAGTTACAGTCAAACCAGCCCTCTTAATAACTAGGATAAAATAACTACTAGTAATGACACCAAATGTAAAATTTAAAAAATACCATTTGAAGAAGAGTCCTTAATAGCATGAAAGAGATCCTTCCCATCATGTGTAAATCCCCAGCGATTAGGAGCTGGGCCTGCAATATACGCACAGGCCCTCTCATCTGTATCGTTTATCCGTATCTAAATGATATATGAAAGTCAAGTAAGGACAAAAATATGTGTAGAGAATGTGTGTATAGAGAGAGAGATGGGGATGAGTACATACTTGTTGAAAGTGGTAATTGGAAGGAGAAGGCCGGAACACAAAAGGATCAATGAGTTCTAGGTTTTTCAAATTTGAATTTTGAGTTGCGCGAACTGTACCCAGATAGTCCAAAATGCAAGACTCTAACTCCTCCTCGGTGAAATCTCCCGCTACGCTCAACTGCCATTTTATAGCTTTGATGTTAGTGTAATACAAATGTTCGACTACCTTTATGTTAATAAAGTGATAGTCTAATTCAGAAATAGAAGTTTTCACATACAAAGTATTCAGATTCGGTGCCATAAGTACGACAAATCCAAAAGAAATATAGGCGTTATAGATGGTTAGTATAATTTAAATTATACAAAATGGTATGTTAGGCACCTCCATATTGTCCCCAACGAAGTGACTCATGACAGCATCCTTGACAGACTCCATGGTGAGCTCCTGAAGGGATTCAGGTGTGGGCTCCACAAAGCGCTCATCGCCATTCAGCATGGCTTTCATGAGCTTGTGGGCCGTAGACCGCTCTAAGCTCTTAGGGATAGTACGGTAAAATGACAGGTATAGCTGTCTCGCTCGATCAAATGCATCCTCTAACCACACGTTGTGCTGTCATTCCATATAGAAAACATTACAAATATACCAAAAAAAACTATTCGTGCATACCATATAGACCAGAAAGAATCAATAAACATATCCTAATACCTTTTTAAGTTTCTTTTAACATACACAAACAAATCTCTTTCTGGAAAAAGAAAACTAATTAATCTAGGCACAAAAATTAGAACTTTGGATAAGATGGGATAGAGAGGGTTCCAAGGAGATGTCATATGTTCTAGAGTACTACAGAGGTTGTTTCGTATATTTTGCAAACTGCGCATTCTATTTTGAGATTAGCACATTTCACCAGAAACACACTAGGTTTAGCACAATGCTTGATCTTGAGGAAAATCATGAGCTACGACCAAATAAAATAAAAATTGAACGTCTAAATGAGCTCAATAGTAGTCTTTGCCATAGTTTGATTCTTTATTTGCCAGAATAAGTACCTCAAGAACCATATGAAGAAGCTGAAAGGCAGCACGCATGCCATTGTCACGAAGCGAAAATCTGAATTCAATATAGATACACTCCTCAGTGCACTCTAGCGAGCAGTTTATCAAATTGTTCACACAGAACAGCTCTACCTGCACCCGTCACAACACATCAATAAATTAGCATCACAATTCTTTCTCTTAAAGAAATAAAGAGGTAGCATGTAATAATTAAGGTATTTCAAGGGGCACCAATGAAATTGAAAGAAAATTAGGTTTTGATTATTACTTGAATTGAAGAGAAAAATAAACAAATACCTGTTCTCTAGAGAAATTGCCAACACAACCTCCTTCACTTAGAGCACGTACTCCTACAATAACTGAGCCTTTTGAGTCGGCCGTTTCAGTTGCCCGCCCTCCACAGACAATGAGTCGCATGACGCCAACATTCTTCTCAAAAGGCGTGATCTACATGCAGAAGGACAATACTTGTATAAGTATATTTAGAAAGGAAAAAAGATAAAATCCTTTATTTTTGACAAAATAAAATAAATAAATAAATAATAAGGAACACAAGGAAGTAAACACCTATGTCATCAGAAAACGAGAAAAATATGTTATTGGATATTTCAATTTACTTTTAACACAATTTGTTTCTTCAATGCCCCAAGATTATAGATGTAAAGTAACAAAATGATAATGGAAATTATATGAATCAAAACATGTTCAACATTCATGTCTGAAATAAACCATAGAGCTTAATTAAAATGCCAGAGTAAATTGTTATCGAGTAAGAATTAACAGGTCTCGAGACCAACTTATAGTAGGGACTAAATCTTCCATCTGTCGATGGATAGCTTAGGAAATGCTCAAAAGATGGGGGGGTTTCTGCTATTTCCTGACAAGATAGGACTTCTTTTATTATGTCCGAAGACTACGTGGGGTAAGATTTAATATCAAAACAATACTAGAGCAGGGTTCAAATGCCTAGTGTCTTTCACGCCTCAATCGTGCCTCACATTCTCTCCGTTTTCGAAATCCAAACAGTCGATCCGAACCGCTCAACATGATGTCCATATTAAAATGTGCTTGGAGAAGAAATTATATATTTTTTGGAAATTCTTTACTATTTTTTTAGATAGGTACAAAATCACTGTTTTTCAGAAGATTCTGGACCATCCAAAAACAATAATTTTGTACCTATCTAAAAAACTAGTAAAAAAAGTTCCAAATAATATAAAATTTGGTCTCCAAGCACATTTTAATTAACAGATCATGTTAAGCGGTTCAAATCAACTGCTTAGACTTCTCAAGGAAATAAGGATGTGAGGCACGATTGAGGCATGAAACACATGAGGTATTTGAACCCTGCTCATAAGACTAATAAAGAAACCAAATTACCTTGTAGTTGATGGAAATCCCGTTAGCGAGCCTCCGTTGCACTATACCAGTCTCCTTATCAAACAATTTTGTGGAGTTATCTTTCTCATTCAATGCGACAAAGGATGGTTTGTGCTCAAGTTTCATTTGCTCCAGCTGTTCAGTGCTTATAAGCTCTGTCGGCACCTCAAGCTATCATAAGTGAATTCCACAAACAAAATAACAAATTATAATGCTGTAGGACATAGACATAACTTTAATCGCACTCCAAATTCAGGTTTACAGCTGTAATGCCCCTTGCATAATAAACAATGATAGTCTCAAAGTATTATAAAATCTTTGCTGATGTTTAAGTAAATGATAATAACAGTTACAAAATTAATAATGTAGGTAATGTTAACCACCAAGAACACAGAAGAATCAACAAAAAAAACAAATGAACAGTCAATATTTGGTGATTCAACTTTGTTATACATTCAATTTAGTTGGTCTAATAAAAAGTACCTCAGGCTCGGGATAAATAGGTTCCTGTAGCCCTTCTTTTATGGCATTAGTGATTTCTTCCACAGTAATCACAAAATCGGTTTCCCCAACACCGTCGACATGGACCTTCTTGGGGACACAAGCAACAATAGCAGTAGGAGGTGGGGCCAAGGGCTGGTCATAGTCTGAAATGAACTCCAACATTTGTTTACCCACTGTATTGACCTAATCATAAGAAATAAGAAAGCCAAATATAGCAAGGTTACAAAATACTGTAACAGAACAGCTGATGTCAGTATAGTTTGCATTCCCAAAATGTGTGTCTATTCAAGAAAATAAGAAACACATCTTAAGCCCTTCCGTAAAACTTGGAAAATTTCATATTTTCCCCTACTTCAGTTTTTTTTTTTTTTTTTTAATCCACAAATCACTTCTCTTGGTATCCAAATTCATGTGAACTATTTATGAAGATATTAGGTAAATTAAAAATAAGAAAAGCTTATGAAGAGATGTAATAGTTTTTTGTGTTCGACTTTAATCCCGGTAGCTGGTGGGACCTTGAAAATAACAGTTGAAGCATTAGGTTTTAATTGCAAAAGAAGGATTTGCAATTAAGGAAAAAAACAAAAAAATGGGGAAAAAAAATAGTCCACAGTAAGAGATCAGGAGGAACATACCTCGTCTAGGGTTACAGTTTCAGCTACAGCAATCAAGCACTCGTAACCCTGCCTTTGATCCATTACAGTGTGACCTAATGCATCACTCTCCATTATAAAATCCAAATTATCTACCGATGGTATATTCTCAATCATTGAAGCCAGTTGCTCACTATCTTTAATTAAAGCTTCCATGTATCGGGTCATCTCTCCCTTTGTGACACCAAATTCTTTCAGTCTTCGGACCTAAAATGACAAAGTCAAAATAATATCAACTTTCAAGCCTAGATTAAATTGCATAACTCAAAAGCCAAAAATTCTATATTTGTTTTTGAAGGCATGGTATGAAAATGAAAAATACATGCAAACAAAATACAGAGACAAACGGAAACAAGAAAAAACCTCGTGAACAGCAACTTTTATAGCTTCATGCCAGTTCTTCGGTTCAGAAGTTATTGTAAGTGTGGTTACTGCACATCCTTCTCTCCCAGAATCACTGTGGTCCAGGTCTATGGAGGTGAATCGTGGATTTGAGCTCTACCATCCATGCAAAAATACATTTCATAAATAATAAAAACCTTGGATTAAAAAAATGTATTAAAAGCGAATGTAATGAAGGTTTCATAAGTAACAACCTTGTATCGGGTATTGATACGAAAATGTAGAGCAGAAACAAAAATTCTCTTCATCAACATCTCTCTCAAGTCTCGGTACGTTAATCCCTTAGTGATAGGAACCTGTCACCAAAATCACAAAGGATTGATCATAAGTTGTTTTAATAACTTTTAAAAATATAACTCAGTTAAACAACAATCAGACATTACCAAATACCTTTGCAAACATGTTCAGAGAGAAATTTGGGATCAGTTCATGCTGGAAAATTTGAGGCAGTTTAGGCGTTCGATTTAAGCCAGGCAAAGACCACTCATGCTCCACTGGTGGCCTAACCGCCTGTCTCTCCCTCTTCACTGCATTGCTAGTTTCGAGCGATTTAGATTTTGCTGCATTCTCTCTTTCTTTCGACAAGCTGGCACCCATAAAGTTGTTAGCAAAAAGCTTAGCCATGGGATTCTGAAGGGGTGAGAGAGGAGATGGAGGAGTGGGAGAGGGGTTCTTGTCGAAAACGGCCTCGATTTGATGAATGGCGTCAGAGACACTGGGGATGTCACCTACGAGGTAGAGGGTGGCATTGGCAGGGTAGTACCAGCGCTCATGGAATTGTTGGATTGTGTCCGGGTCCCACTTCTTAATCTGCTCCTCTAGTCCGATTGGGAACCGCTGACTCAGCTTGTTGTCAGCATGCAAATGTTGCAACAGCTGTATCCCCCAGTAAATAAAATTAGTAAACAACTGGTCCAATATTTTCTTTATTAAATGTGATACAAGAGCTGTTTCTATGTGCTTTTCGACCTGTTTAGAATTTTGGAACTGCTTTGGTGATCTTTCTTTTCGATTTAATATTTTGAGGTCATTATCAACTAAAGTAAATTAGTAATCATATCCTTCTGCTCCATCATGTCATAAAATAACAAAAGTATATATTATGATAGAAAAACTCTCATTTCGGTTTGGCATTTGCGTCTGTTGCTTTGATCACTAGAGAGTAATCTAGCATCTAGGCATGTTTTTTTTTTGCTTGGTACCAGCTTAATCCATCCATATGTTGTAACTATCAAAGGATAGTGACTAAAGGAATTCTCTGATTTTAATTAATTGACATGATTATAAAAATGAGTACTTGAAAAAAGAGAAGAATGTGCTTGCCTGACAATCAATGCGATATTCAATTGTGTTCATCATTTGGAGTTCAGATAGTATAGCTTTTCTTTCCTTCTCCACACGAGAAGGAAGAAATTTGGGATCGAATGCAATCTGCCAAAAAAGTTGCAAAATTAAATATTTATAACAAAAACAATGACCATTAAACACCTTGTTCATCTTTTCAATATTATAAGTTTATAACAAAACATGATTTTGTTATCACCAAAAACACTTGTGTTTTGGTTTTTAACCAAAACACAAAGCTTTTCTAAATTATAACAAGCCTTTTCAATATCATTTTTATCCAAAAAACCTCGTCTTTTTGCGAATATTCCGAACAGTGTTCTATCATGAGCATGTTAAACAATATTCCTGGACATGTTTAAGATACCGAAGAACTAAACAAAACTGAGAGAGAGAGAGTCAGACGCACCTCATTTAAGGCATCAAGAACAGAAGGAAGCAAATATTCACCAGATTCCTGCCAACAAATAATATTAGATTTCATTTTCTACAATCTATACCCAATATTCTCAAGTATTTGCAAAAAACAGTAACATTTTCATATTTGCCACAAAGGGAAAGAAAAGGAAAGAAAGTTCAATTAATTAGTACCTTGGAATAGGTGGGGGAGTGGATGTGAAAGACGGTATGGTGGAAGTCGGTATAAGCATTTGATCTGGCGCCGGTACCAAGAAGCTTCTCTCTCTTCTTGCTCCCAAGGAAAGTGACGTGCTCTATCATATGTGCTATTCCCTGCTCGTCCTCCTCTTCATCAACTGACCCCACATGCACCTCCATGTGTGCCTCAAACCTTAAAGCATAATTACACCAAGCATCTTAGCAAAGAGAAATGTCTCATGGAATATGTCATGAATACCCTTCCTCTTCTAGTTTATGTAAGAAATACGAAATAACCCTACTTTTTTCCCTTGTTTTAGTGCAAATAACGCGTCTAACTTCTTTTAGGAAATACACTACTATTCTTTCTTCTTTTGGCAGGGTTACTTGTGATGCTAAAATTTTACTTCACTTCGATCTATATTAATAGAGAGGCTCAGAGAAAATTGACCATCCTAAGGTGCAAGGAAACATCCATTGAAAAAAACCTTGTTCAACAATTAAAAAAAAATGTCATAATTATCCAAAGTTTCTACAACCAAATAAACCCACACCATAGGACTATAACGAACAACATATTGGCAACACATGAATTTATTTTGCCTAATTTTCATGTAATTTTCAATCAAGTCAAGTGGACTTAGAAATGAGAGCTAAAACTAAGGTTGGATACTTATTGCACATAGAAAAACTCATAAATAAATAATCTCTATGAAATGCAATCAGTACAAATGATACCTATCTGCGGGATTTTTATTAGGGAGAATAAAGTAGCGAAGGCCGTTCTTCAATTCTCCTCTGAGCAGTTTCGGGTGAGATGGAAGCGGATAATTTAACAACCTCTCCAACTCCGCCTTCTCTAATTCCTGGTCCTGGTCCATATAGTTCAGGCCTGGTTTCTCAAGTAATGGATCAGACAGTGCCGGACTTGCTGCATGGGGCTCATCAGGCCCAACACTAGCACGTGTCAGATGAGAATCCCTCCCCTGCAAAAATAATTTAACAATTAAAAAAAAAAAAAAAACGGCAACTTTGAAAGAGATCAATCATTGGTTGTTTAGTTATCCAATTCCCAATTACTTGGCTGATAGTACTAATCTTAGAAGAGCATTCTGATATGAAAAAATTTCAAACTATTCCATGCATGCACTTACAGCTAGCCTAGCACCGAAAAAACTGCTACGTAAAGGGAAGGTCGACTTGTCAGAGAAAGCTCCGGGTGCTCCAGGTGTGAACCTTCTAAGATTTGACAACCCGGCAGTGACTCTACCATGGCTTCTAAAGCAAGAAAGGCAGCTACTTTCTGTACCAGTTGCACTGGTACCATCTTTCCATGAACTGTACAGCCTTGATACTCGTATAGACCCAGGTCGGTTTCTTAGACCAGCATTTGACAGCAACCTAAATAAATTAAAAATATATATATAATGAGAATCAGACACCACAAGTAGCCTAACAACAGAGCATGCAAATTTAACTTGCTCCAGATTACCAGTTACAATTAAATAAGGAATTTCAATTTAGAGGCAAATACTGGAACAACAAAGTGTTTGATTGATATAGTATTTCTTCTCAGTGTCAGCTACTGGTAAATGAACACCCATGTAAAAGATTGGGATTTTAGATTTGACCTGTGTTGGAGAAGTGCAGAGGAGCGCTGAGAACGATTCAAACGGAGACAAGGAGCAGCTCCAGTAAAGGCGGCGGAGGCGGGGAGAGACACTAGCGAGCGCCTCCGTTGAGACCTGCGGTGGTGGGTCCCGCTTGTCAGCGGGACTGAGGTTGCCAGAGAAGAAGTCACCATTAGAGGGGGTTTTAGGTCTCAATAGGAGGAAAAAAAAAATTGAAAAAGAAAAATGAAAAAGAGATAGAGAGAGGAGAGAGGAAGAGGAAGAGGAGAGGAATCTTTTTTGTGCCTGGACCGGGTTCAAGTCTGGTTTTAATAGAGAAGAAAGATAGTGAAGAAAGAAATGAAAATATCTCTTTGCAAATGAAACAAACAAAGATTGTGGACCATAACAAGCCAGGTTTTAATAAATTTCAGAATATCTTCTGTGCCATCCCATGTGTTTTCATCCGTGTACAACTTTGTTATTGGCATGTCACTAGCACAGTCAAAAATTTGTAATTCAATAATAGTTTGAATATAATTCGGAAATGCTTCGGGATTATATATTGAGTTCGAACCGAAGATCTCAGTCTCACAAGGAAGCAAAAAAAAAAATCACGAATAATTAGTAAAATTTGGGAAAAAATCGTAAAATTCGTGAATAATTCGGTAAAAGTTCGATCAACTAAATAATTCGCCATTCGCAGACACCAGAAAAACGAATTATTCACGAATATTGTTTATGCATGTAAGCATATCACAAATAGTATTATACTCGAATTATTGTTTTTTAATATCTCACCGAATTATTATTAAATTGACGAATTATACGAATAACTAGTGTTTTAAATAGCGCGTTATAGCAGCGCTATAGTGTTTTTAGACCCTAAACGCTAAGCAATGACATAAAAATGCGTTATTTGAGTTACGGCCGCTATAGTGCATAGCGTGTAGTGCAAATAGCGCACGCTATGCTACATGGATTTTTTTTTGCAATTTACATGTGATTTAACCATGATGTTATTTTATGCAATTTACGTACTATGCCATATATTAAACTTTTAATTATTAAATGAGAGATCTATTCACGTATTGAGTAAATTATTTTTTGTCACATCATCCTCATCGGGAGATGATGATATTGAATTACTTGTTGACATTGACTCATATAATGATATGTCTGACTCTGACGAATTTATAGTAAGACTGATTTGAATATGAAGTAACAAAATGATACTTACTATATGGTAGTTGGAATATTTTTAATAGAGAAAGATAGATAATATGTAACATGATGCTTAGATTATTTTGAAATTTGAAAAGAAAAATATAGATTATGCAATAAAGCTTAAGTTATTTTGAACATAAAATATCGATAGTCTATGATATTACTATGGATATTTTGAGTAGTAATTTAAACTTTGTACTGATTCAATATAAATATTATAATTCCTTAATCAATTCGGTATTATTTATTGTTTTATGAGACTTTAGATAATGTTGATATTTAGTACAAATATTGAATATACGGGATGTAAAAAGAAACGCTATGTAGTATAGCTTCCGCTATAGCGACGCTATTCGCTATAGCTTTTTTACGTAGTGTGTTTTTAGGGAGTGTGTATAAATATTTTTACGTAGTGTTTTTATCTATTGTGTATAAATATAAATATTTTAAGTTTTGTATATTATGTGAATTATAAAACACTGAACTATTAATTAATTATATTTGAATTAATTTCAAATTTTAAACCTGTCACTGTGAATGCAAGAACTCGAAATTAATTAAAATTAATGAACCAATAATTGAAGTCAGATTCGCAATTTATTTTTTAAATTTGTTAGAAAGTTGGGTTTGCAATTGCAAAAACAGTGCCTACTATTATGTACTATTTAACAGAACTTTCAGCATTGTAATTCTGAGTTAGAGACGGAGACAATTAGTTAAAGAAAGGAAAATGCATGAAATATATATATATCATTTTTTTAGGGAGAAGAAAAGACCGAATTTTTTATTAATATCCAATTATCCACCATAAAATAAAAAATTATATTCATGGTTTTTGGATATTTTCAAAACTACCCAAATTGAGATCAGGAGTCCTAGCGGTTCAATTTAGGGGTGTTCATCGGTTCGGTTCGGTTGAAATCGAAACGAAGTAGGCAAATTAAAGTAATAATTCGGTTTCTAAAATATAACCAACTGAAACTGATTTAGCATTGCAACCGAACCAAAGTTTTATTTCGGTTTGTTTGGTTTGTTTGTTCAGTTAAAACCAAAATATATTAATATTTGAGATCGACTATGGTGAGTTGTGAAGTAAAACGTCGTTTTACTTCACGCTCATACTCCATTTTGAAAATCTAAACAACCGATCCGAACCGCTCAATATGTTCTCCATATTGAAATGTGCTTCCAGACCAAATTTTACATTTTTTGGAATTTTTTTACTATTTATGAAGCTACTTTGATTATCGCAGATCCGGGTGAACAGTAAAAAACAGTAAAAATTTCTGGACCATTCGATCAGCGATTTTCAAAGTGGCTTAATAAATAGTAAAAAATTCCAAAAAATATAAAATTTGGTTTCCAAGCACATTTCAATATGGAGAACATGTTGAGCGGTTCGGATCGGTTGTTTAGATTTTCAAAATAAAAATATGAGCGTGAAGTAAAAATGACATCTTACTTCGCAACTCACCATAGCCCAGCTCTTAATATTTTTATTTAAAGCAATTGATTTATAATAAACCGAAGTATATTAAGAAATAAACCGGGGTACTAAGAAATAATAAACCGAAGTATTTAAAGCAATTGATTTATAATAAACCGAAGTATATTAAGAAATAAACCGGGGTACTAAGAAATAATAAACCGGGATGGTCTGGACCAAATTCACAATATATAAAAGTTCGGTCGGTTCGGTTATTTTGGTTTTAAAATTTTTCAAACCGAACCGAACAGAAATTATAATTTGGTTTTAAAAAGCAAACCGAACCGAACCATTAAACCGAACAAACTGAACCTAATTCGGTTCGGTTCAAAACTGACTAAACCGGACCCAATGAACACCCCTAGTTCAATTCCTTTCTGACTGCTAGAACTCTAGGTGGTCGAGGGTTTTTTTTTTTTTTTTTGGAAAATTGAAGAGTAATTGGGTAGTAATTTAGTGTTACATATTTGTTTTTTTTATATGATTTTATTGTTTGTTATATTGTTTTTTTTTTTGTAAATCAATAAATCACGAAACTTGGCATGTATTTAGAGTTTTAGACTAACCCTTGTTTTTGAACAAGCATTTGTCCAGAGTCTTGGCGGTCAGAAAGGAATTGAACCGCCAAAACTCCTGACAGTTCTGGTAGTTTTGAAAATATCCAAAAAATATGGATATTTTGTAATTTTTTTTATGGTGGATATTAATAAAAAAATTCGGATAAAAAGACATGAGAAATTGTCATTTAGTTTGAATTATCTTGTAATGCTAGGGAGTTTCTATTTGTCTCTGATTTGTTCGAATAGGATTTTTTTGTAATTATGTATGGTTTGGAATAGAGTGGAAAAAACGTGTCGTGTCGTGCCGTGCCATGACTTTGGTCTCGTGCCGTGCCGTGATCAAGTTAATTTTTCAAGTGCCGTGCTGTGTCGTGACCAAAATGTCAAGGGGTGATCACGGTACGCGAATGGTCACGCCGTACCTAAACGTGCCGTGACCATACGTGACTCGCGTGACCATTTAATTATAATTTAGGTTAGTTTATTCATGATTCACCACTAAATCAATATCTAATGGTCTAATTACACGTGACTCACGTGACTATATGCCATGCCGTGACTAAATCTTTCACGTGCCGTGCTGTAATGTGCCAAAGTTTCAAAAGATGAGCACGGCACGCGAATGGTCACGGCACGGGACACGCGAGTCACGGCATGTAACTGACACGCGTGCCGTGCCGTTCCGTGCTGTAACCGTGCCGTTCCGTGACGGAGCCGGCTCCGCCGTGCCATTTTTCCCACTCTAGTTTGGACTCTTGGAGTAATATTTGAGCAATTATTGTCATTTAGTTAGTTTGTAGGTGCTTAATGCATATTTGGTTAATTTTATTTTTTTACATTTTAGAGTGAATGGGTCAGATTTGAATACTGAGGTTTTAACTATTCAAGTTGCTAACACACTCTCACATTGCTTTATGTCAAAGAGAGATTAATTTTTTATTATTTTTTTATTGTATCAACAATAGTGGCATACATGAAATTCCCGTTTTTTCTCCTCCGCTCCGTTTATTATTTTCCGTCTCTCATTCGGATCAGTATCCTCCCAGGTACCTGACTCAAGCAAATTGAAACGGACGGCCCAGATTAATCCTATCTGGGCCAAACTCAATCCGGTGCCTATGGAGACTGTGGGGGCATATTTTGAGATGCGTGCCATGTTAAAAGAACCGTCCGATCATAATTTGCTCGAGTCAGGTAACCTGAGATGATGTGAATTCCTCTCATTCTCCCATCCTTTATGAAATAGCACCGCTAACTAAAACCCTAACCAATTCCGACCTAAAGAGAGAAAGAGAGAGAGAGAGCTAAAGAGAGAGATGTCGTACGATGATGTGGAGATAGAGGACATGGAATGGAAGGAGGAACTCAAGGCCTACACCTACCCTTGTCCCTGCGGCGATCTCTTTCAAATCTCACTTGACGACCTCCGACTGGGAGAGGAGATCGCGCGATGTCCCTCCTGTTCTCTCTTCATCACTGTTATTTACAACCCTGAGGATTTCTCTCCTTCTAAGTCTAAGGATCCTCCTCCCACCAACAAATCCAATCCACAACCAATCGTTGTCGCTTGATTCCTTTCATTTCACGTCTCAGGTATCTTCTTTTTTTTTCTCAAGCGGAGAATTTCATGTATGCCCCTCAAAAATCTCGAAATTACGTATTTCCCCATCAAAAATTGAACATTTTTTTACACGGACTAGGTATTTTTATTGTTTAATAAAGGGTAAATTGAAAATGAATTCTAATAGAAAAGACAATAAAGTAGGTAAATTTGTGAGATTTTGAAATTTAGAGGGGGCAATACGTAATTTTCAAGGTTTTTAAGGGGTATACATGAAATTTCCCCTTTTTTTTAAATTCCTGCTATTTTGATAAAAAAAAAAAGGTGTATAATGGTAAATCTTGCCTTCTCTGTTTAAGTATATCTGAAGGTGAACATGCTTCAAAGTTCATATAGATTTAGTTTTTGAAGCTTCAAATATTAGGACTTTTATTCTTTTCCTGCTGATTTAACATACATGGCACACAAATTTGAAATTGTTATAGTTACTTGAGTTATGACTTAAACAACAGCTAGGTGAAATAAATAGAGCTAATTGTATACATACTGGTACTGACTAATCAGGACATTTTTGGTATAATCTTTGCCAGAACATTAAAATAAAATACCCAAATAATGCAAATATGCAATTCTTAAGTTTCTCATGCATGTATGTTGTAATTTTTCTTCAATTTCTCATGCAAGGATGATCAAATTTGTGTTCATGTGATACACATACCCCTTGTGTGTTTATTTGTTTATAGCTAAATGCTTTTAAAGACACTCGTTGTCTAATATCATGTAACAGCTAGCTTGTAACTTTCTCTGAGTTAATGCAATTGCCTACGGACTTTCAACCAAAAAACCAAAAAAAAAAAAAAAAAATTCTCATGTCCTTAAATTTTCTGAGTATTATAGCATTCACATCATAAAAGTGAATTACACATTTTGCTTTCTTTGATGGAGTTTTTTTTTTTTTCCTTGTGCAGCACATGAGAAAGCAGTTTTGAAGCTAACAAATTTATGAATTTGGAGCAAGTCTTGCATGTGATCCTCATAAAATCACTGTAGTAGAGTGTTCTACCACTTGTAGTTTGTACTTGAATATGTAAGATTTCATAAACATTTGGATGGAAAGTGTTTTATGTATTATTTTGGCATTGCTCATATGAGTTCTGTCAGTTTGTCTATTCTGCCTGATTTCAATATTTTATAATACATGTTTACTGTTAAGTTGAAGGTACATTGGAGTTGTTGAAAGTTCCTTATGATGCCATATGTGATTAAGATATAACAGGGACTTTATTTGTGCATCTTTGTATAATTGCCAAGTATTTACCAAACTGATCTGGTAAAAATGTCAGGCTAGGACCCCTAGGTCTCTTGTAGTGGAGTTTCAAGGTCAAATCAGGGTGCGTTTGGGTGCCAAGGAATAGCAGGGTTAGTTGGGTTAGTTACTATTCTACGTTTGGGTAAAAAAAATAGATATTTTCAACACTTGGGTTAGCTCGGATTAGTCGCTATTTTGCTAACCCATTGAAATGTTGGGTTAGCAGCTATGCTATTATGAATTCGGAGTTAGCACGCTATTTTCACTGACTTTACTCTCAATTCAAATGTACCCATTTAGGAACTGCTTTGGAGGTTTAATTTAGGAGTTAAGATCAAGTGCAATATCTGACTGTGTAGAATGAGATCTGAGCCGTCGGTTTTAATTTGGCACAAATCTCAAAGCAGATCCCTATATTTCAAATAGGCACACAATTGAAAGTATATGCATGCTTGACATTCTTTATCCAGCACGCGTTTATAAAAGAATGGGTAACAAACATGTCTAAGGCCCTGTTCGGCTGCAGCAGTAATTTTACTGTTCACGTGGGAAAAAAAAATTCACTCAAGTGAATTTTTTTTTTTTCACATGAACAGTAAAATTCAGTTCAAAAATTTTGATTTTCCGTACCCATTTCCGAACTCACTGTGCAGCTGAACAGGGCCTAAGTATGTACTCTTTTATGTTGACAAAATATGAGAAGCGATATTTAAGGAGTAATAAAACAACTCGCAATTATTCTTCCCACACACCAAGAAGTGTATTACAACCAAATTTATTTCATTTCTTTACACGTAACAATTGGCTATACAATCTGATAGCCTCTATCAAGATTTAAAAAAAAAAAAAAAATTGGCTATACAATGATGAGGTATAAACAATGGAAAATAAAAATAAAAATAGGACTCAAAAAATTTGAGTCGTCAAAATAAATAAAATAATTTACATCAAACAAACCTTAAATTTCAGATAAGAAACTGCTGATTTTTCTCAGTTCCTTTAGAGCTATCACTGCTCCTTTTTTCTTATCACATCCTTCCTCTGTATCACCACTTAAATTCTCTGAAATCAAATCTGTTCTTTGCTCAAATGCTGATTCAATTACCTACATGTACAAAGATTTAATTGAATATACAACAAGCCAAACATTTTGGGTCTTCTTTCAAAATAAAAGAAAGCAAGATAAAAGTTTCAAACCTGAATATTCTCTACCATTGATTGCCCGAAACTCCTTAATTTATCCATTCGCGCTTTATCGACCACTTCCATGTTACCACCTACCTCACAGTAGGGACAGTTATGACTGTCGGGTCCCACGCCATTTCTCATAATTTGATTGTACAACTCTTCGATTCCCGAAAGGATACTTCTGTAATCTTCATTCTCTAATTCCACCTCGTCTTCATTCTTCACACCAGAAGACACCTCAGCACTAATCGACACCTCAGCACTGATCTCATTATTCATACCGGGTTCACCTTTTGTAACTGTATTATCATCAAAAACCACATTCTCATCCAAAATAACACGCCTTATAGTGCCCCATCGATCTTTTTTCTCTTTGTTAATTTTGCTGCCATCTTTCTCTCTAGAGAACCCGCATTTCAATTTCTCAATTACTGTCACCTTCTTAACTTTCTCAGTTATTAACCCACTGTCACTTCTCTTTTCATGCACACTTTCATTTTCCTGAAAGACCCTCCATTTTTCCTCCCAAAAATTAGAAGAGTTCAAAAAGCCCCCGCTCTTTCTCTTGCCCGGTTGATTTTCTGAAGTGAGATAAACATCAAGTGCAAACTCCTGTATTGACCTCGCTTTCTCAATTATTTTCTTAACATCTACATCACTTGGGAAATTCATAAGCCTCTGTAAGCAAGTAGTAGCATGTTCACTTGATAATAAAAGGGGTCTAAGGTATAAAAGCATTGCTACACCCATAGATAAAATAATTAAGCCACGAGGTGATGAACACAAAACCCTAGATATATGCTCCAAATCCCGTGTTAAGTATCCCTTCGGGGTTTCATTGCTGTAAATAAAAATCTCATCCCAAATTGTTAAAAGATTTTCTAAAGAGAACTCACGGCCGAATAAAACTCGAAGCCACCTCATTGCAAAATATTGAGGTTCCACCCCCAATTCGCACAAATGTGAATGCAGAGAGGAGTCAACTAAAGATAAGAGGTGGTATAGTGAGAGAGCAGCCTCTCTAACGGGTGTCAAACCCGCATTAGAATCCGCTAAGGAGGCCATTGAGTAAAACTCTGCTATGGCAACAGGTCCATTCAAGCCGTGCATCACTGTGTCAAACATGGCAAAAGCATCATGCTCCATGAATTTATCCGAAAGGATAATTCCCAATTCGGCCTCCGCCCCATAAGTGTCATTTAATAAAAAAAGTTCGCGAATTTCAGGGTCTAGTATTCTTGGAGTAGGGGTATTTGTGTCCTTTTTTCGATGTGAGGAAGTGTTGAACTCAGTCAAGAAGTGTTTCTCATGTAGATTACGAATTTGGGAGAAGAATTCAAGGTCAATGTGAAGCACATATAACAAAGGGGCCAGTAGTTCATGCATTCCTACAGAAAAAGTGAATTTTGATTTTTTGAATTATAGACTATTCAAAAGTTTAGAGTGAGGCTATGGTACTATGCATATCGCATAATGGTCCGTACTATGGATCAATATCTCTATTTTCAAAGTCCAAACAATCGATCTCAACTGTTCAACATGATCTCCATATAAAAATGTACTTGTAAATCAAAATTTACATTTCTTTAATCTTTTTTAGATAGGTAGAAAATCACTTGATCCAAAAATTATAGACCATTCAAAAGTAATTATTTTCTACCTATCTAAATAAATAGTAAAAAAATTCTAAAGAATGTAAAATTTAGTCTGCAAGTATATAGAGATCATGTTGAACGGTTCAGATCGACTATTGGACTTTGGAAACAAAAATATTGATTTGTAGTACAGATCAATCTGCGCTATGCATAGTACCATACTCTTACTCTTACGTTTATATGCCTTTTTTCAGGGGAAAAAATGGTAAGAAAACTTGCCTTGGCGATATCCAAAATCGGGGTGTGTAAGGCACCAAACCAAGAGGATCCGACCAAGCATGGATTGACTTGAGTTATCATGGAAAAAATCACCGATTTCTGGATAGAGACGCGACAAATCCTGGTTTACTTCTTTCTCCAATTCAGCATTTCTGAAAAATTGGCCCCACGTGCTCTCTGTGTCACAAAAAAAAAAAGGAAATGCAGATTCTTTATCATAAAGGGCAAATTTGTAATTTCATGATGGCACCAATCAAAATCAAATGAGAAATTAAATCACAAAAACAAAGGATTTTATGCTGGTATAGGTTCCTAGAGGCTATGTACCGAACTGTGTTTTGTATTGGTTTTTTTTTTTCTTGGTATATGCATACTATGAATTCACCTAACAAGAATAACTGGATAAAGTTATTCTCTAGTAAATGTGAATTAAGGACATTTTACGGGGTGTATATGCATATACCTGGATTTTGAGAAAGAGGATTTTCAACAGCAGGATCTCGAATTACACTTTCATCCTTTGCAAGATGAGGATCAATTAATAGCTGTCGCCTTAAATTCACATACCTACCAAAATGCAAATATTAGTATGCTATACAATACTATCAATTTTACCCCCCCCTATAAAATTTACTATGGTTTTAGCTAAGTCATTTATAATACTAGAGTTTTATTCTCATAATTAATCAACAGTACCCAATAGAACCATAATTAAAACACTTAAAAAAACTTAATTAAAAAAACACCCCTGCATAACAAGATACATTGAATTGTTTGCAGAGTACCTATTTTTCATAGATATATATATATATATTTCAAATGTGACCTCTAAAACCTAACAGGTGAAACATTTGAATACAGCAGTAACCCATAAAAAGAAATTGGTAATACATTAAATTTGGTTAACAGAAACGTTAGATTTTTGTATAAGTCAAAGTTTACTTTTCCATTTTTTTTTTTATTAGGTTGCTACTTGCTCAATGTTCTTGATTGATTCTCAGTTGAAGAAATAATTGCATGAAAATTGAAAAAAAAAAAAAAATTGTAAAAGGGTAGCATTCTCACCTCCTCCTAGAATCAGCAGCCACTCTTCGAAATTCTTCAATTGAAGGAGGAGCGATTGGCAAAATACCCAGATCAATTCTCCATCTGACCCCTCGAAGATTTGAAAATCTCCCTCTCGTAAATGCTGGAGCTGTAATTTCTCCCATCAATTTAAAAGATGGTTACTTGAGCGAGAAGGATTGCAATTTTGACCTTTAGAGAAGGCGAAGAATGGTTTCCTGCTCCAATTTATGAACACAGATCTCAGTAATCAGTGTTCATGCGCAAGTGAAATTAGTTCCTCTTGGTTTTAAACAAGGCAAAACTGAAGCAAAAAAGTGGAATTCTTTCGCCAGAAATGCTTAATTTTTAAAAGAAAAAAGTTTGTCAAAAAATGCTTTTTGATCGGAAGAAGAAGAAGAAGAGAAAGAAATATTCATATTAGAATCCATATCCTCTGAGGTAACAGATCATTTCTCTTTTGATCTGGACCGTTTGATTAGAATCTGGGCCAATCCGGGCCGAGGTGGAATGCATGGGTTCCTTCAATATTCGTGCGGATTCAGATCGAACAGTTGAGATCTAAATAGAAATATTCTGTTACCTTAGGATATGCGACCTTTCGTAAACTTGCTTGTTTTTGGGAAAGGCGGACTCTGGTAACAGGAGGGAAACAAATTTCCTTTAGACCCCCTAAAAGTTAGAATTTACATATAAATGGTAGGCGCTTCAATACGTAGATATCAAAATTTGAGATTAGTAAATGAGAATAGAGAAAAAATAGTAATTTTTATATTAGTGTGAAAATGATGCTATTCGGATTAGTAAAAATGTTATTTGGATTATATATTTAGAATAATGAATAGTTATAACTGAGAAAAAATAGTATTAATAATGTGCTAATTAAGAGAAAAGATAAGCAAGTGTTACCAAATATAATATCGGGATCAAGTTAGCTAAAGTTCTCGTCATATTTCAAATACAATGCTCTAAATTGGAGTGATTGTGCTGACATGAAATGGTAATTTAATTCAAAAATTTTGTCTTATTAATTAGAATATGTTATTTCTAAGAATTTTAAAATTTGGTTATTATAATAAGACAAATAATAGCTATTCTTAATTTGACTATTCTAACTATTATTGTTTTACAACCAAACATAACGTCAACTGTCATATTCACTTTATCAAACAAGTGAATTAATTAAAGAACCACATTAATGACAACATTGAACATATTTTTAAGTACTTGTGCTACAAGTGCTATCAATTTAAGATAATCTTCTCAAAATTGAGAAATTTATCCATCACTTATGGTGCTAAATTCAGTTTGACAACCTACTGTTCTCGGTTTTAACCACACAAAAATTAAGTATTGTATGATGCTTTCCGAGCTTAAGTTTACTGAAATTCTTAGCAAGTACTTTCGGTGAATGCCTTATATTATTTAGACCAGTGTTGTAAATAACAGTATGCGGTTGTTGGACGGACGGGGTACCGTCAAACGATTAATCGGTATGTGGCCGATTAATCAGAATTATGCGGACAATTTAATGTTTTTATTAAATTTATGTATATATATATATCATAAATTATTAAAAATATATTTAAGTCATTAAACTTATCAAATAAACTTAATTTTACATAGTTTTATTATTATAACATGACACTACGCTTATTTCTTCTTAACACATAAGCATTTTACATGTGTAAGTAACACATTTATTTAATGAATTTTTTTTTTGAGAATTAAGCTTTTTCAAATACTAATAACATATTATTTGAAAGAAATGAAACATTCCAACATAAAATCACTAAATTTAGTTTATGATAACAACTTAATTTCATAAATGAACACGTCGTACTAATTGAAAAAATTACATAAGTAAGAAAAATATATGGTATATAAATAATAGAAGAATTAATCAATTTCAAAGTAAGTAAGAAGAAAAAAATATAAAAAAAAATATTGGATGTATATCCAAGCACAAATAAAACTACAATACATGATTTATAAATCTTATTATCACACGCTATCACAGAAAAAAAAACAATTTAAAAATAAATATTCACTGAAATAAACGGAAATAAATGGACGATTAAACGATAAAACGGCCGATTAATCGTTTTCATCCGCAAACATGCATCCGTTAAGTGTATTCGTAATGGTTTGGCCGTCGTTAACGATTAAACGGCCGTTAAGACCGTTTTTTACAACACTGGTGTATCAAACTAGTGTATTTTTTAAGAGCACATCAATGAGAAATTAAAAAAAGACAACATATATATTCAAATTACTAATTTAGAAGTCCAAAACTTATAAGAAAATTAGCTAGACATTTTAAAAAATATGTAAAACATTGTATCTTAACGTAGATGTTTTCCTAAGCTAATGCCATAGGTCGAAAATTTATGACTTTTGATTTTATATGTAGGATGCATCTTAGAAGTAAATCCTACGACTTCTAGTACACGTTATAGGAAACTTCTAACACGAGAAACATTACTCATGTTTTTCTGTATGAATAAAACTAATGCACTATTTTCTCATGAGTTAACAATGAAATAATCAATATTATATCTAATTGAAACTTGTCTAAACAATGAGAATTACATGATTTACATTATATTAATTGCTAACTAATATGACGAGAACTTTAGCTAACTTGATCCCGATATTATATTTGGTCACACATTATAAGACCGAATTAGGTCTAGCGATCACTAAATATAGTAAGAGCAAGTAATGCTAATGCTGCTGATGTTTAATGTTATTAGCTCTAATAACATTAAACATCAGCAGCACTCTTACTAGATTTCGTGATCGAGTCGGAGAGATTTGGCGGCGAGTTTTTTTTTTCTAAACCTAGCTACGCGCGAGTCAGAGATGGCGCGGGGTTTTTCAGGGGCAATTTTCAGCGACCGGGAAAAACCGGTCGCAGAAAGGTCTTGACGCCGGTCGCTGAAGGTCTCGTCGCCGATTCTTTTTATTTTATTTTTACTAATTCTTTTTTTGGGTCTTCAGCGACCGGCGATTAAACCGGTTGCTGATACCGGTCACTAAAAAGCTGTTTTGCTGTAGTGACTTGATTCGGTCTCATTATGCGGGACCAAATTAATATCAGGATCAAGTTACCTAAAGTTTCTCTCGTCGTATTTCTCCATAACCATACCTCGATAGACAATCTGTTGCTTGTAAAAATTGAGGGTGTTTGTGCTAACATGAAATGGTAATTTCTTGATATTGGAAAAATACAATAATGCTCTAAATCATTCGTTCAAGAAATGATGGATGACATGATGGTGTCTAGCACACAAGTCTTCTCTTAATTATCCATTTCAAGAGTGAACGAAGTCAATTGCCACATTCACTTTATCAAACAAGTGAATTTAAGAACCACATTAATTTATGACAACTTTGAACATATCTTTAAGAAGTAGAGCTGCAAGTGTTGTCAATTTGAAGATATTCTTCTCAAACTTATTGAGAAACTTATCCATCACTTACGGTGCTAAATTCGAGTAGAACTAGGGTGTTCTAAGCTCACCAAGCCTCTCGTGAACTCAACTCTAAAACCTATCGAATTGACTTCAAACGACATTTTCAAACCGTTAGATGTTCAATCTATATTAAAATGTGCTTGGAAAAAAGTAAGTATATTACCTAAACTATAGAGTATGAGGTTAAATATACCTAAGGTTCATAAAATAAAATAGAGTATGAGGTAAGTATATAGTATGAGGTTGGGCTGACACATAAAAGTATAGAGTAGGAGTAGGATATATCAAGTAGATAGTATGAGTCAGATTTATGATCAAATTTTACATTTTTTGGAATTTTTGTTACTATTTATTAAGCCGGTTTGAAAACCACTGTTTTTATTGAAATTCTGCACCATTGGAAAACAACGGTTTTCAATCCGGCTTAATAAATAGTAAAATTTTTTCAAAAAATGTAAATTTTGGTCTCCAAGCACATTTTAATATAGATTGAACATCTAACAGTTTGAAAATATCGTTTGAAGTCAATTCGATAGGTTTTAGAGTTGAGTTCACGAGAGGCTTGGTGAGCTTAGGAACACCCTAGTTCTACTCGCTAAATTCATCTAAAATTCTTAGCACTTTTGGCGAATGCATTTTGTTATTTGGATACAAGCATGTTCGTGAAGTAATGAAACGTGCATTTATTACTATGGGACACGTGTAACGGTGAAATTTCTCCTCCGGAATTATTGTACGTGAGAAACTAGCACACTACGCATCGATCTCAAATGTAGGATTTTGAGCATTAACGGAAACCTTGTTGTTTCAGGATTTGAAGCTGGCCTTCAAAGTTGATTAGAATGTGATGAGTGCTTTGTGAGCCTCTTTGAAGATGTGTTGGCTCTACATCTCCTGCTTGCACCAACGGTAGAAACTTATGATGGCACGATTAAATTCTCTATTTCTACGGGAATTGTGACGTCGGAACTAATGGTTGCACCGTGCTTCTCGTAGGGCTGTAAACGAGCTGGCTCGGGCCGAGCTGGGTCCAAGCTTAGCTCGTTAATTTTGGACCAAGCTCTTACCAAGAGAGCTGGACCTAGGGCATCCGAGCTAAAGCCTCAGCTTGAAATCGTGACGAGCCAGCCCGAGCTAGCTCGCGAGCTGATGAGCTGGCTCGGTGAGTCTAACTGGATCTTGTTTTAACCGAGCTGAACCGAGCTAGACCGAGCTAGACAGTATAAAATGCCTACAAATTCATACAAATATACAAATTGATGCCTAGTCGACCTAGCTCGTTCTGGACCGAGTTAGTGGCGAGTTGGCTCGTTAATTAATTAACAGCTCGGTCCAGTAACGAGCGAGTCAGATGTGAGTCACGATCGAGCCACGAGCTACGAGCTTTTTTGCCACCCCTATTCTCGTACGATGACTGCTTAGCACGTATTGTTAAATTTGTCAAATGATACTAAACCATATATGATAAAAACAAAAGAAGTTATGGAGTTGTGTCTAGATTTCTCGAGTAGAAGGGGCAATTATTTCTACAATGTTGAGTGCAAGCATCAAACTAGTGTATTTTTTTAGAGCACATTGATAAAAAATTAAAAAAAAACACACAACATATTCAAATAACAAATCTAGAAGTCCAAAACATACAAGAAAAGTTGACATTTTATAAAATATATAAAACAATGTATATATCTTAATGTAGATGTTTTTTCTAAGCTAATGCAATAGTTCGAAAATGATTATGACTCATGTTTTTCTATATGAATAAAACTAATGTACTATTTTCTCATGAGTTAACTATGAAATAATCAATATTATCTAATTGGAACTGGTCTAAATAATGAGAATGACATGTTTTACATGAATTTGAAAAGTACATTGAGGAACTTTTGCTTCAATTTTTTACTCATCCGAAAAACATACCACCGCATCTCAAATACACGATTGAACATACGTGTGCTTTGGTGTGTGTTACGTACGTATGTTCATTTAGTATATATTAGTGCATATCTAACTATTATTTTATTGATTAATTACTTGTTCAAAGGAAACAATATGTCAATTTTGTAGTATTTCTTAGTCAAGTGTTTTAGAATTGATTGGTTTTTAAATATTGGTATTAATTAAGGTATATGGTCACGCTACAAGATGACACCATTAGTTGAGCGTCTCTATATAAACCATCTACCTTGTTACATATCTCATAAACATATTCAAACCTTCCAAGTCTCTATTTTACAAAAAACTAGTCAAATTCATACCATTGAATTTTGTACCCATTTTAATAAATAGTAAAAAAATTCAAAAAAAATGTAAAATTTGATCTGCAAGCACATTTATTGTGGAGATCATGTTGAACGGTTTGGATCGATGATTTGGACTTTGAAAATGTAGAAAATGGTTAGGATAACTTTGTGGTAACTCAAAAGTGTTGTAATCGGATCCCTCCTCATATATATATATATATATATAGCCATTTAAAGATGACAAAAATTAATTGCCATTTACTAAAAATTAATAGACATTAATAGCCATTTAAAGATGACAAAAATTATCAAAATTTAATATATTTATTTTGTTTTTTTTAAGGTTGGAGGCTGAAAGCCCGCCAACGTTTTGTATTAATAAGAAAATTATTTACAAGCCAGAAAGTCTGGATTTACTCAAGTTACATCAAAATTCATAGATTAAATAAATTAATATATTTATTTTGTTAACTCTTAATAGTTAATACATAATTACATACTAAAATAAAAGATCAAAATGATTAATGATACAACTATTTTAGTGCACGTAAAGTATAATACACAAAAATATCCAGTGAATTAGTATTGGTATTTAAAATTTAAAAAAAATATGTTTTTTAAATGTAATTTTAATAACACTGATTTGGCATCTAAATATATGCAATTGAACTTCTTCTCAATTCTCATATTTAAAATGAATAAATTAAGTTCCTGGAAATAATATTTTTGTTTTTATTGACTCTATATATACAAGCAACTTGTACTCTCTGAAATTTCATTTTAGGTAAATAAATCTCCACATTTTCCTTATTGTAAAATTAAATTGGTCAAATTAAAATGGATGAACTGACGAAATCAAACAATAACAAAACACTTTACACTTGTCATCATGCAAATTTCTTGTGAATTAATCATTAGATGCAAAACATATATAGCACTCTACACAAAAACAAAAAAAATAGAATGGGTTACAATTTGAATATTCATCAATTAAAAAAAAATCAGTGAATCAGTGTTTCTACTTCAATTTTTTATTTTTTTTAAATTTATTTTGTAAAAGATTGGAATGTAATAAAAAAATAAATTATTTTGATGCACTTTTAAACAAAACGAACTAAAAAAGAGAGTAAAATTAGCTTCTTCTTTTTTTAACCCTCATCTCTCCTAAATAGCCTATGTCATTCTAATAACCTTAAAAATTAGTTTTTTTTTAAATAATATAGATTGTTTTCTTTACTCAAAAATAATAAAATAAAATAAAACTATATAGAGTACATATTGTATATATAGAACACGATACTCATATGCATATTCATATAACATATATTTACACTAATTTTTATTAGCTATGGACTTTTTGCAGGATTTTTTTTAATTATTCTGTGAAATTAAAAATATCTGTTGGACAAACATCATAAAGCAATAAAAATGAATTCTTCAATAATTGGTTTTTACCTTGTTAAGATCAAAATAAGAATAATAAGGTTAAAAGCGACAGTTTAACTAATACAACTTTTTCCTTTCTCTTTTTAAAAGGAATTAGGAACTAATATATACATTTAATAATAAAACTATTGATACATAGTAAAGCAAGAATAATAATTTGATGAAGCAGCAATCAGAGACAAAAAGTATATAGTAGTTAGACTTGTATGTTACACGGTTAATAAAGTTTTGGCATGCATGCTATAAATCTCTTTCACCTCAGTACATAAGAAAACTAGGTAGGTGTGCTAAAAATCAAAACAACTTAATTGGTTGGGCCATTTAATTAAAACCTCACCTGAGTGACATTAATTATTAGAACGTCACCTGATATATTCCTGATTAATAAATTTGTCCTTTTAATATAATTTTAAAATTGGGTAGTGGTAGGTTTACTAGTTCCATTATTTATATATTTAGGTATTTTCCAACTAGATCAAGGGTTCAAGAAGTGAGAAATAAGGACACATCCTAAAGAAGAAAACTGTTTTTTTATTGTTTAAATTTGAAACACTTCAACATTATTTGTAGAGATTCAAAAAAATTATTGTTGGTTGGGGAGTGGCAGGTTTGCTAGTACCATTATTTTCACCAAACATATTACTATATAGTTAATTAGTGTGAGGAAAAGATCAGCTAAGATCAAGTGTTAATTAATTTAAATGAAACAGAATACAGGGTCACCTCAGGTTATGTCATGCAAATAACTGTTCACAGTGTAATGATTTGATGTGTCATGATATGGTAAAAATGTCAACTATAAGTGTCCTAAGCATCAATTTTTTTTAGCATATGTGTCTACTATGTTCATTTCGTAAGCATATTAAATTGTTTTGATGTTGAATTGGGTCTCTACCAAACTGTCATGCACTAAGTGCCTAACTTGTAGGGTGCACTTTGTTAGCACTGTTTAATTGGCACTGTTGTCTCTTTCCATTGAAATTTTAGGCAAAATTACATCTATATCCTTCAAATAAATATCAAAATTACTTATTTCTCACTCCAAAATTTATATAATATTTACTTTAAAATTAAAAACTATTGTATCTAACCAATTAATTATCTTTTCCCCTAAAACTAAATATAGAGTTTTGAAGGGTAAACATGATAATGAATTTGACAAATACTAGAATTTTTTTAATTTAAAAGAAAAAATATGATATTATAAATTTTGGAAGAAAAAAATACATAATTTCACGGTTTTTGAAAGACGCACATGAAATCTAGCAAAATTACATTGCAAGTTTATGTTGATGATATTTTTTTTGAGAAAAAATTGAGGGTCGAGCCTTCATCTTTGAGATAAAGATTCGTGCGTACTAATTTAATTTATTTTTTTAAATAAAAATGGAGGACAAACTCCACCTCTAAATATCCACAAGAGACCCTCCACCTACGTTTTAAACCTATGACCTTTCATACGAAAATCATTGCCTTTTGTCACTGGATTAAAAACTTATTCTCTCAATATATATCATGCAAACAATCCTTGAGTTTTGGCAAGCTAAAACTAAATTCTTCAGTATAAAATGATTTTCTTCTTTAAATAATCCTCTAAAGACATAATAGTGATGTAGTGCTTGACAAATCCGTGATGCAATTTTAAAATCCCTTTCTTCAGCACTATGAAACTCATAATGGATTAGGCAAAACATCAGTATCAGGCAAAACATCAGTATCAGGCAAAATGGTTAAAGACTTAAAGAGAGAAAAATACAATTAGAAGCAATATCTACAGGAGACAAACATGCTTGGAATAGTAGTTAGAAAATGCAATCAAGGTTGATTCCCTCCTAGAAGAGTCAATTACTTGATGTACTAGTTCTAATTTTGGTAGTGGTTTTTTTTTTTTTTTTTTGTTACTCTTTTTCAACAATCAACTATTTGTGAAATTCAAGATTGAGATTTGCAAAACTGGTTGGTACAAACTGAACCTTAGTTTATATAAATTAAACATGGATATTAATTAGGTTAATTAAGGTTCTATAAATTAGCAAATTTGTGCAAGTGGGTTTTGACTACAGCACAAGACCTAAAGCAAATGATTGACAGATGCAAACGTGAAAGAACATGCATGTAACAGTTCTCAAGTTAAAAACAAATAAATCCATAACAGGTATGATGTAAGTTGGATTTGAATAGTTCTTTTTTTGGATAAAGGCTTCAACAACTGAATAAGATATGTACATTGTACAACATATAATTGACAAATATGCAAATGTGTTGTGGCATGTGTGGAAGCAGAGAAATGATCGAGGCAATCTTCATAGGTTCGGTTATGCTTCCAGCATTACTGGCTACTAAAATTATTGAGGAGATGGCACTATGGGGACGGTTTTGCAAGAAAACTGGTGTAACAAATAGCATAGTGTTGAAGGATACTAGAATGTTGTGAGAATAGATACTTTTTTATATTTTGTAAGTATGTGATGTAAACACATTTATTTTATACAACTTGGTAGTCTTTACCAAGCATTTAAAAAGAAAACAAATATGCAAATGATTAAAATTAAAAGGAATTTATCCTTGTGGGATTTGACTGTACAATTAGGGAATATATGGAGCACCATAGTCCTGAAATGTACACATATAATAAAGCCATAAGGGATAGCATAAGAAACTAATGCCTCATTCCTTGTGCATTAAATAACTTGGTCCATAACAGCAGTTAGTTGTTTTATTTATTATAACTTTTATTAACTAATCTAATGGTATTATGTTTGGACCGCATCATTCTTCCCTGAAATTTGGCAAACAGATTTAAGCTTTGGTAGTGTTTTGATTAACAAAACATTTAATCAAACAAATTTCTTATTGTTGAAGAAATTAATGATGAGTGTTCAATTAAATTGAGTATGAAAGCAGTTAATCCAGGTGCAATTTAGTTGCATATGCTTTAAATAATTGGTAGGAAATGGCGTATTAAAAGATTTTAATTATTTCAGATTTGTATAATTAATCCAGGCCAGACCCACAAATAACTAAAAAATTTACAAGTAATATATAGGAATCTTTAATTCTTCCTTGTACACCATCACTCAATCTTTATATAGAATTAATTACATCTTCTTCTTCTCGGGTCCCAGCTGCAGTTAGTACAAACTATAAGAAAATAAAAAGAAAAGAAGAAGACATGGTGAGATATACGTACTCTCCAATCTCCATTATAACAACATATACACACATGCAATGCACACTCTAATAATACCTTCTCTCTCATTTCCCTCCAAAAACACACAAAAACCAAAAACAGGAAAGGAAAAATGAAGATGCAACCCACCTCCACCTTCCCTTCCCCTTCCCTCTCCCCTTCTCCTTACAACTTCTCCTCCTCCGTTCCCTTCTCCTGGGAGCGTAAACCCGGCGTTCCCTTCACCCCGCTCCACCCCCTTCTCCCTCCCCCACGTTTCACCTCATCCCACCCCTTACCTCTCCCTCCTTCAAAACTGAAATCCATTGACGGAAACCTCGCCACCATCCGACGGAGGAGAAAAGGCTTCGAGGTATTTCTCGCCTTGATCGGACGCTTACCGGGGCTACATCCGTATCGCTCATGTAAATCTGTGGCGTCCGATGATGTGGCCAATCGTGAGACTAAGACAACCAGCTGGAGCTCTCGCAGAAGCCATAGGAGATGAAATCCAAGCTTGTGCTGTGTAATGTGTAGTGTATAGAGAGAGAAGACAGAGAGAGATCAATAAAGTTAGGGTATTTTTTCTCGTACCTTGTGTGGATTTTTGCATTTTTTTTTGGTTTGTTTTCGTTGGCTTTTGAGTTTATGATATTATGATAGTGCATTAATTAATGTTATACATGCTGCTTAATATGCCTTTTTCCGCATTAAAAATCTCAAAAGTTGTTCTTTTTTCAAAACATTTTACCATTTTTTATAAATGAAACTTCAACAATTTTTTTATATAATTTTTTATTTCTTTTTTCTATTCCTCTCCTAGAGATGTAAGGGCAGATCAGTCCAATTTCTAGTTAAAACCGTTCAATCCACATCAAAATTCGTGATATTTAATATGTATGGATCTTAAAATTTTATGTAAGAATCTTGATGCTAATAGAACGACTCTGACCGAACTAGGGGTGCAAACGGGTCGGATACGGATCGAATAGTGTTAAAACCACCGTTTCCGCTTTTATTTTTTGGATACGGATATGCGGATATTAGACGGATACGGATATCCGTAGATATATACATAAATATTTTCATAATATGTATTAAAACTATATATATGGTAAATATTAACTATTCGGATACGGATAATTAAAATTCAAAACCATATCCGTATCTGTATCCACACAGATATTCGGATACCATATATCCGTATCTAATTTTCCGATACGGATCCAGATACGGTCGGATATTATCAAATCTGTTTGCACCCCTAGACCGAACATTGAATCGCTCCATATTCCTCACCCTCGATATATAATTAGAGAATTTTGGATCACTACATCCGAGTTCATTTAATATGGGGATATGCATACTGCATCACTAATAATTGCTAATTATGAAGATAGTAATTAATCATTTGTGGGGATGAGAATATGATAAATATTAATTAGTTTTAGAAGCTAGTACAGTTGGAGAAAACAAACGAGCAATTAAAAGGTGGAGTGTTTGTTAAGGCACGATGTCTGTCTCCTTACTGTATTGCAATATTTGTTTGTTACATAATTATTCTATGGAGATAGGAGTAGGTCCGATGGGCATCGGATCTACTTTTAGATTCAATTAACTCTAGCACTGTACGATTAGCATTAAATCTATGCACACAGAAATTGATACAGACTCACAAGAATTTTAATGCAGAGTGCACGAATCTTGATGCCGATCGGATGGTCATCACACCCATCGAACCAAAGTAGGTCCGATGGGCACTCTGAATTCTATTCTATGACCTAATGTACAGCGTCTACCACAATTAATGGGATTAATTTATGTCCCTAGATTTGCAACATTATCTTCATTTTTATTTGATATAATGTGATTTGGTTATAAAGAAAAATGTGATTTTTAATATCTTGATCATATAGATATAATTTAATTAATATTTTTTTTATATGTAGTAGTCTATGCAAGCATTGTCTAAAGGAAAAAAAAAGTTAATATTATTGTTGGTTTAGATTACTTTTTTAATTTAATTTGAACAATGATGTAAATCACTAAAGAGGAAGAAAATAATATAACTTAAATAATATTTGAATAATTTGAGTCAATTGAGACCAGTAATTTTATCAAATTGCAATTTGAAATTGAACTTTTTGTTGCTTGTTATATTTATAATTTTGTAGACCTTTTAAAAATTTATCCCACTAAATAATTCTTAGCTCTCTGTTGTGTCCACTATACATAAAAGAAATTTGAAACATCCATTTAAAAATGTTTCATTTTATCAGATAAAATAAATTAGTGTTACATAAATAGTATCTATCAAGATTAATAGAACATATTTACTACAAAAATAATATTTGGACATCACGGCCTTAATTAACTTTTAGATATATACGGTATAATTAACTAACATCGGTTGTAAACATATTTTGAATAATAATTATTATTAAAATTAGAATTAGAATTGTGGCCAAAAAATAATTCACATTGCAAATTAAATAGAAGATGAAGCATTTGATGATACTTAATCTCAGTATGGGCATCAAAATTAAGTACAATTCATGTACTAAGGCTCGTGTAAAAAGGTGTTGCACCAAAAAGATTGGTAAAGTAGAAGGAAATTTTTTATCCGTAGAAATTAAAGAAAAAGAAGACAAAGAAACAGAAAGAGTACATTATGTTTTTGATTGGTAGAAAGATCGGTAGGATTTCTACCGATTCTTAAAATAAAAAAGTTTGGATCGGTAGGAATTTTACTGATCCAAACCAGTTTGCTTTTTTTTTGCTTTTTTTTCCTTTTAATTTTTCTAGCAAAATATTTTTTACAAAAATTAGATAGAGTATCTTAAAATTTAGATATAATAGAAACATTCCATCTATTTTTTGAAAAACTTTTCATATTTTACTAGAAATCTAATATAAGAATACTCTCTATCTATACATCAGATTTTAAAAAAAACTAAGTTTGGATCGGTATAATTCCTACCGATCTAAACTTTTTTATTTTTAGAATCGGTAAAAATCCTACTAATCTTTCTACCAATTAAAAATATAATGTACTCTTTCAGTTTCTCTCTCTTCCTTTTTTCAAATTTCTACCGATAAAAAAACTTCCAAAGTAGAATTATGCATAAAAGGGGAATCAGAAAAAGATACTGAGATCATGTGTGACAGTAGCAATTAAGAATTTAAGATACTTTTCTTTTGGTAATTGCAATAATTTCCATAGTAGTGCGTTAGACAATAGCAATATAATTTCTTTTTTGGTAATTGTAAGATAATTTCCATAATTGGAATATATACATGCATGCACCTCTCCCGTTTTAATGCATGTGCCTCCACCATTCATTACTACAGAAAATATTTATATTTTAATTGAAAATCTTTAATGGTTGATTTATAGAATTTGCATATAAAAGAAATTTATTTATTAAAAAATATATGTACCACAAACATATAAATTTATGTAAAAAGGTACTTTCAGATAATAAAATAAACACTAGCTGCATCACAATTTAGAACTTCATGCACATATCATTTGATAAAACTAAGAAGGTTAAGCATAAGTAACATAATTAAAAAAGCAACAATAATAAATCATAAAATATCCTTTTGATTATTCCACAAGCAACATATTTTAACTACAATAAGATGCACTAAACATACTTTATATATCAAGTTAATAAATATTTTGCCATAGAAGATCCTTTTACAAGATCAAGAAAGCACAAGATCCAAATAGATGACTATTGGACTAAGCTTTTTCTATGATTGATCCAATGCTTATCAATCATTTATTTAATGCAAATTAGAAAAGTATTGATACGATGCTTCCTATAAGATCCAAAAGTTGACATGATTTCTTGGTTTTTGTATGAAGTAACTTGTTGCTCCAAATGAGCAAAATATTTTTTTAGTAGAGAGGAATCACTAGCTAGGCTAGTAGTTAGGGGGCAAGGTGCCTAACCTAGAGTAAAGTTTTGGTTCTCTTTATTTTTCTATGAAAACAGGTATTATATAGAAAAATGCTTTTTTTGGCTAAATGTAAGTAAACAAGTGAGATTATTATATAAATATTTGTATTTTAATCGAAATATAATTTTTTTTACTATTTATTAAGATGGGTACAAAAACTAGTCAAATTCAGACTATTGAATTTTGTACCCATCTTATTAAATAGTAAAAAAATTAAAAAAATTGTAAAATTTGATCTAGATCGAAGCGCATTTTATTGTGGAAATCATGTTGAACGGTTTGGATCGACAATTTGGACTTTGAAAATGTAGAAAATAGTTGTGGTAACTTTGTTGTAACTCAAAATTGTTGTAACTCATGACCGCTTGCTCTTATTCAGCGTTGGAGTTTTCATTTTTATTATCATTTTATTTTTTACAAAATAAACTAGAAAATTGTAAAATTAAAGCATAACAAATGGCTTTTGAGCCCATGCAACTTTTGTTGAAATTAAGCTCATGAATTTTATTGATAAATTTAAACTCATCCTATATTTATTCATTTTCTGATTTCACCTTATTTATACATGACTAACTGATTATTGAATCAGTCATAATCACTACTACAGAAATAGTCATTGTACACGGACATAAACAGGGGAGCTACACGGATTTCCTGCCGTGTGGAGTGCGAGGGTGTATAATCCCCTGAATAAATTATACACGGATATTTACCCGTGTGCAATTCCTGAGAGCTACACGATCATTATATAAACAACCGTGTTCAATTCCTTGCCAAGTGGCGCTCTCCAAAGCCGAGCTACACGGATCACTACATAAACAACCGTGTCCAATTCCTTGCCAAGTGGCGCTCTCCAAAGCCGAGCTACACGGATCACTACATAAACAACCGTGTTCAATTCCTTGCCAAGTGGCGCTCTCCAAAGCCGAGCTACACGGATTGTAACATAAACAGCCGTGTAGGATTAATCTGTCTACACGGCCTTTCTAGTTTACTATCCGTGTAGAAATAGTTATTCTGCACGGCTTATTACTTGAACAACCGTGTCCAATTCCTTGCCAAGTGGCGCTCTCCAAAGCCGAGCTACACGGATTGGAACCTAAACAGCCGTGTAGGATTACTCTTTCTACACGGACTTTGTAGGATAATATCCGTGTAGAAATAGTTATCTGCACGGCGTATTACATAAACAACCGTGTCCAATTCCTGGATATCTACACGGATATTTAATTAAACGGTCGTGTACAATCATTTTTCTGCACGGACGTCTATCTAAATATCCGTGTAGAATAACTATTCTACACGGATTATTACATAAGCAGCCGTGTAGCTATCTTATATTTTTATTTTGCTTTTTGTCAGGCTTTCTACACGGACTATTGTGAAATATCCGTGTAGAATGGTTATATTTTTTTATTTTTTTTATTTTATGTTTTGGCTAGCCTCCCGTTTGCTAGCCATTAAAAATCAATTCCATAACAAAGAATTTCCAATATATCAGAATACAACCCCTAAACAAAATTCATGTTACACTAAATTATATCAAAAATTATACAAAAATTCATGTACACTAAATTATATCAAAAATTCATGCACACTAAATTATACAAATCCATACTCTGGTTTACAATATTCCTGTTGAAACCACTTTGCCCACATACATCTAAAAAAATCTATCTGTTCCATGTCGTAATGCCCTGCCAGTTTCGTCGAGTTATACTACAAAAAATTCAAAATATGTAGGTTATTAGAAAAATACAATCTAACAACTACATCTCTGTTTTGCTTTATAAAAAAAAATATTGCAATTATAACAATGCAACTAATAAAACAAATTTAGTAGAATAAAAATATTAGAGGAAAATCAATATTGATTATATGGACAAGTCAAGGCAAACATATTACATACCGGATATCGTGGCCATTCGAATTGCGTGTGTTCGACAAAGTGATACATATAAATCATCGTGTAATAACCGCATTCTCAACCCTGCAACTGTTGCGGGCACTGAAATTTTCATTTAGCGGCCTATGTTAGAATGACAATAAATTTTGAACAAAAAATATGAAATTATAAAAATTATAGTGTGCTCACCGGCTGCCACCTGAAACACAACTTATTTTTATGCTTCGGATTCGTGCTTTGCATTCCTCCATCTTTAAGATATTGCAGAAAAGCCCTTACAAAATTGAGTGAATGTAATTAGCAATTCCACAATTTGTTATATATAATTGGGAAAAATCAAACCAAGTGAATTACTATTGCTTACTTTTTTATGGGAGTGCAGATCCTTTTGGAGACCTGAGGAGTGATGCCCGGTTCGGGCTGTGAAGAATCCATGATGAAAACCAAATTTTCAAGTGGCACAATCACAATCAAACACCAGTGGCCACTCTGGTGGTATGGCAGGAGCATAAATCTCTTCTTCCCCGAACGAGCCTTATGCATCGCTGAACACAAGTACTTGATAGTTTCTTTCAGCTGAAACTCCGCCATCGTTGCATTAGCTTTGCCGGGGTCCAAGAATGCACATTTGTTCACCTTATCTTTCCCACAATCCACAGATTTTCTTTGTTGTAACATCCTGAAAAATCATCATTTCACATTAGAATATATATTTGAGTGCTATACACATGATATATATGATTTTTGGTCACTTACATGATGAAAACGGTGAGGACTCCCTCATCGAGCCATTTATCGCTTGACGTGGCATGCAGAAAGTCTGAGAATTCTTTGAAAGCCAGCAGGACCGTCCTGCCTTCGTGTAGGAGAATATCGGGGGGGACAACGAATACAACGTCCTGCATATCATCTGGTGCCTTAACCAGATAGGCGTGGTGATCCCGCAATTCCTCGGGCAAACGGCTAACCTCTTCTTCGGATAGCCCCGTACGGTCTACCCCCGCAGCGGCTGGGGCAGCGGCAGGCGCAGCGGCTGGCGCAGAAGGAGATTCATGCGCATCAGCCCCGAGAAAGCCTCGCCGTACCGGTGACAAAGCTTCGTCCGCAGCGTTGGAAACGCCTCTTCGGGTCTGTATCAAATTTTGAACCTTTTTTCAAGTATTTCAAAATAATCATTTGAATGTAACATAAGATATCCGTGTTTTATTTAGAGATTACCTGATCCAAAATAATCTAACACTTGGGCCATTGGACAATCTGTCTACGGGCATCATCAAGCACCACCATGCCGTCGGTAGGGACAGGAAGAGGTATGCGGGCAGCCCATTCGGCCACAATCATGTCAACCGTTACGGGGAGATGGTTGGGCCTTAGCTGAGAACCGGCTGGATGTACAATGCCCTTGGCAATGGTCAGAGGAGTTTTATCGTGCCACATGACGAGGTCGCATGATGTGGCCTCCTGCAATAATTATCAGCAAATAGTTAATGAACAAGTCAAAATTACGGGTAGATTATGAACAAGTAGTGATTACCTGTAGATTGTCCAACACACCCAGAACTTCGGTCCCGAATGCTTGACTGCTTCGCCGAAATCCCGGCGAAACGGGAGGTTCTTGCTCGGATTGCTGCATAAGAGATGTAATTTGGTTGATCCACCTTGATTCGAATTCAGCCATCCTTCCATCGTACTCCATTCTGAACTCCTCGCGTACCTCCTGGCGTACCTGCGCCAACCTTGATTCCATCTCATCCGTGCTAACTTTGGCACGCGGTCTTCTTTTTGGTTTTGGTCCGTTGTATACATCCTTCCAGCCACAGTAGACCGAGACACCCCTAACTCGACCCGTGTGTTCTTTAGTCCCGAGCGCTGCGGACAAGAAATCATCCACTCTTTCGACAGTCATGGAGCCCGAATTTACCTCCTCCTCCACATCCAACTGTTAAAAAAAAATTGTTATAGCAAAAGACAAAGTAATGTACACGAAGTTACCACAAAGACTCTTACCATTTTCTGAGCCACGGGTTGCACGTCATTTGGGAGTACTATCGTCCCGTCAGCGGTTACCTCAGATCTTCCCATGAGCCAGTGTTGGGCCCTAGGATTTGTAATCCTAACCACAGGTGAGTCAGAATCTTTGTTTTGGTCCAGTACTGCCGCCCATTCGGCCGACTTACCCTCGTAACCACCTGACCCTAATTTGTGCGGGTACTTGTTCAATTTCGCGATCCTCCTGCCCTCGTCACTTTTTATCTTCACACATCAAGGTATATCAATTAGCTAGTTTAAGGAAGATAAGTACATATCGAGAAAGAACATAGACAAAGTTGGCTGAATTTATATACCTTGAACTCTTCTGTGGACTTCAAAGCTTGAAACTCCTCCCAGTCCTCTTGTTTCAGCCATTTATAGTAGCCTACCGGATTTCTCCCTTTCTCCATGAAATCCGTCTTCAACGTGCTCTTGAATTGCTTCCAAGCTTCATTCATTTTCCTCAGAGTCTTTTTCTTGTTCGCGGACTTTGGGTCGTCATCCTGGATGTTCCAATGAGCCTGCATGATTGACAACAAAATTACTGCATGTAAGTTCATTCAAGTTTTCAGGTCAGGTATAGACATATATAACTTACACTTAACCAAAGTACGGGGAATAAGTAGCTTGAAAATAATTTGTGTTTCACTTGCTCTACCAAATTGTTTTCTGTATATGAGGAAACTTTGGGGCACAACCTATGTCACTACCTACATGCAATCTAACCTTTATGACCAAATCAAAGTGAAATAATGTGTTGTATTTAGCTGAGTTTGTTAGTGATATTTCTTTGCTGATTTTGCTATCTGTCATGACAATAACCTGACCAAATTATTCTATTCTTTTGATAAACTCAAGTTTTATGTGATTGCAAATACAATGTGGTGCAGATATGGTATAGCAATGTTCCTCATACCAAGCTGGCAGAAGTAAAGGGCACCAGAATTGGGTCAAGGTGTCTGGCGATTACCTTACCTTTCCTGGTGGCGGTACCCAGTTCAAGCATGGTGAACTACACTATATTGATTTCATTCAGCAGGTAATATATATTTGGTTTTGAATTTTTCTCTGTATAACTGATAAATGATAGAATTTGGGATATAGTCCTACAAAGCAAGAATTATCACCTACACCCCTAGAAATATACCAAAGGTTAAGACATGCTAGATCCAACAAAAAAAGAAATAACAAACAGAGAGAGAATAGGAAAAATGAATATATAATGCATGTACAGTTTTTTTTTTTACCTTCACAATTTTCCACCATTCGTTCTTATCTTCGTCATCGAATTTGTCCCACCTCTCAACCAAGATAGATGCCTTCTGCTTCACCAAATTGTTACACCAATTTGTGTACTCTGCCCTACGTAGACCCTTCGGACATCCGGTTTTGTTGAACTCGATTTGCAAATCCTTCGCCTCTGAGGTCTTCGTGCACATTGTCGGACCTCTTTTCCTCTTTTCTGTCTGAGACTGCTGGTCCTCTTCTTCCACTATCATATCTACCTGCGGTTCCACTGTTTCCAAAATCATATCTGCATTCTCACCTGGCTGTGACATGGTTCTTTCTACAAAAAAGAAACATTATTACAAATGCTATGAAATGTAAAATTTAGGTCTAACTTATGTGTTGTTGGGTCCTTTGTTCAATCATAGTGTTGGTTTTGCAATTTAGTCCCTGTAACATTAATTAGGTGTCCATGTCACCAGAATAGGTCAGTTGAGGAAACTTTTCACTTAACCAAAATACAATCAGAGATAAGGGTTTTGATTTAACCAAGATACAGGGAGCATTGCAACTTAGAGAGAGAGAGAGAGAGAGAACCTTTGAAGGAGAGAACAGCAACCGCGCGAGAGGAGCTTAGAGATTCAATTAGCGAGTTCAGAGGAGACCGAGCTAGCACCGAGAGAGAGAACGATGGCAGCACCACAGAAAGAGATAGGAGACTAGGGGGTTTAGGTTTTAGGGGAGACGAGGAGATTTTGAAAAGATATCGAGCGACAGAGACGAGGCGCGCATTTTATTTCGCGTAAACTAAATATACACGGACATTTAAATAAACACCCGTGTAGAAACGTAAGAGAGCTACACGTTTAATTAAACACCCGTGTATAATTAGTTTACGCGAAATTATGAAATGCGCGCCTACATATGGTTTTCTAGATTAATTTTTTCAAATTCCAAATTTTCATATTTTTCAAATTCCATATTTTTCACAATGGAAAACTTAAAAATAAAAAGGAACCTGATTTCAGTTTTATTTAGCTTGAAAACTATTTTATATCTTCGAGTATCTAGCAGAACTTAATAATAAATGCAAATAAATATTTCAATTTCAAATTCCAAATTTTAAATGCGCGCCTACATATGGTTTTCTAGATTAATTTGTTCAAATTCCAAATTTTCATATTTTTCAAATTCCATATTTTTCAAAATGGAAAACTTAAAAATAAAAAGGAACCTGATTTCTACACGGGCGTTTAATTAAATACCCGTGTAGAAAACATTTTGGTACACGGATTTTTTATTAAACGCCCGTGTACGTTTCTTAGAAGACGAAACAACTCTTGAAAATTAAACGGCCGTGTAGAAAGCCTTTCGTACACGGATTTTTAATTAAACGACCGTGTATGATTCTTTGAAAAGGAAACGACTATTCAAAAGTAAACGACCGTGTAGAAAACTTTTCTTACACGGGTTTTTAATTAAACGTCCGTGTCCATTTTAAATTAAAACGTTTAATATTTGAACAGGTTTCAATTTCATACGGAATTCGAGAAGTTGCATTATCTTTTTAATTCTGAGAATACGAAACGACTCTTCAAAATTCTATATAATCTGAGAAACTCCCCCGTTTCGATTACTTTTCTCTGAGATTTGGAAGAAGAAGTTTTGGAAGAAGAAATGGCCGCTTCGGTGCCACCGGAAGACGCAAATGTGCCATGGCCATTGCCCCCCGGCTATGTCATTCCCGAAGATGCTCCCGAAGTCCCTCCCGGCTATGAAATGCCTCCTCCCAACTACAGGAGGACATGGCCATGGCCGCCCTCAAATGTGCCACGACGAAGCCCAAGGGAGCACCCACCACCAAAGCCCTACAAAAGGAGGGGCAATCCCTGGATCAGGCCAAAGAGACCCTGGATTAGAAGGAGGGGGTCAGGCCAAGCAGGAATCCAGCCAGGCCAGTGAAGGCCGGAGTGTTTAATTAATTAAGTTAGCTTTTTTTTTTGATGTAATATATTTTGTTCTTAATTTAATCAGCATTTTGTTTTCTATCCGTTTAATTAACTATTTTGTTAAATACCTCATGCTATCTAAATAAATACTGGTATAGATATAAATTAGCAGTACAAAACAACCAACAAATAATTTATTATGGATAATCACTACAAAGTAAATTATTTAGAATTAACTTAAATAATCTGTCTAAATAATATCATAGAATAATTAATGCTTAATGCAAATAAATATTTCAATTTCTACACGGGCGTTTAATTAAATATCCGTGTAGAAAACATTTTGTACACGGATTTTTTATTAAACGCCCGTGTACGTTGCTTATAAGGCGAAACAACTTTTTAAAATTAAACGGCCGTGTTCAAAGCCTTTTGTACACGTATTTTTAATTAAACGACCGTGATGATTCTTATAAGATGAAATTTAAAATTAAACGACCTTCAAAAGACTTTTGTACACGGAATTCGAGAAATTGCATTTCTTTTTAAGAAGACGAAACGACTTCAAAATTCAATATAATCTGAGAAACTCCCCCTTTTCGATTACTTTTATCTGAGAATTTGGAAGAAGAAATGGCCGCTTCGGTGCCACCGGAAGACGCAAATGTGCCATGGCCATGGCCCCCCGGCTATGTCCCTCCCGAAGATGCTCCCGTGAAATTAGAAGTCCCTCCCGGCTATGAAATGCCTCCTCCCAACTACAGGAGGACATGGCCATGGCCGCCCTCAAATGACGTGCCACGGCGAAGCCCAAGGGAGCACCCACCACCAAAGCCCTACAAAAGGAGGGGCAATCCCTGGATCAGGCCAAAGAGACCCTGGATTAAAAGGAGGGGGTCAGGCCAAGGAGCAATCCAGCCAGGCCAGTGAAGGAGTGTTTAATTAAGTTAGCTTTTTTTTTCGTTTTGTTTTGATGTAATATATTTTTGTTCTTAATTTAATCAGCATTTTGTTTTCTATCCGTTTAACTATTTTGTTAAATACTTCATGCTATCTAAATAAATACTGTTATAGATATAAATTAGCAGTACAAAACAACCAACAAATAATTCATTTATGGATAATCACTAAAAAGTAAATTATTTAAAATTAACTTAAATAATCTGTCTAAATAATATAATAGAATGCCTAATGCTCTCTAAATAATCCGATTTGAAAACATAAATGAACACTTTACTTGATATGACCTTATCTGGGTTTACAAATTTATAAAACAACCATAGAATAATTTTTCGGAAAAAAAATACCTTCTGTTCAAGTAATTATTTCAAAATATTTTTTACAAAAAAATATTTCAAAATAACAGGGACGCTGTTTGTAACATGCAATTTAGTCCCTGTTGTTCAAGTAAGGTTGTTTCAAAAATAATGTAATTTTAATATTTCAATTTCTACACGGGCGTTTAATTAAATATCCGTGTAGAAAACCTTTTGTACACGGATTATTCATTAAACGCCCGTGTACGTTTCTTAGAAGGCGAAAAAACTCTTGAAAATTAAAGTATTTGTACACGGATGTTTAATTAAATGTCCGTGTCGCTCCCTTTGAATTTCTAATGAAATTAAAAATTATTCTTAGAAAGATGGGTTTTTTTTATTTAACCAAATAAACTATAAATTTCACGTACTAATTAAATTATATCAGAAATTATACAAAAATTCATGTCTAGATTATATCAAAAATTAATACAAAAAATCCTACACTAAATTATACAAATCCATATTTCTAGTTTACAAAAATTACTGTTGAAACCACTCTGCCCACATATCTAAAATAATCTATCTGGTTCTTGCTCATGCAAAAAAGAAATATTAGAAACGAAATAAAAATATTACAATGAGACAGAAATATCCAGAGATAAACCGGCCTTGAGTCTTTAGCTTCATTGGGCTCTCTGAAATATTATAAAAGAAATAAATATTATGCATTGAATTTTTTTTTTCCAAATAAGAAATATTAAAATTTTCAAGTTTAAAAGGAGTAAATATTATACATTGGATTTTTTTTTCTTTTTTCTCTTTTTTTTCCACTGTTTGAACATCTTCCCATAATCCTTCATTGTGGTCAGATCTCATGTAATTTGCTTCGTCTTGTTCTGCAATTGTTGCTATCTCAGCTTGCACATCGGTACAAAATTGAGGTATCTCTTCGAACTGGTCGTACTCTTCTTCGTCGGTGACGTTTTCTACCCCAACAATCCTTACTATATCTGAAAGGAATGATTTTTTACCTATAAAAAAATAGTAAAAATCTTAACAAATATAAAATTGGATATCTAAGTACATTTTCATATGGACATCATGTAGAGTTGTTTGAAACGACTGTTAGGATTTAAATAAATTCTTTCTACTATAATTTTTACTGACCAGATAAATCTATCATATAATTTTTTTCATATGCGGGAGCAAGGGATTTCCATATTCAATGAATCTCAGCAACCAAACTATTTGAAATTATTACTATCTAGATATATAAATAATTTACATAATTAAAAATAGAATGAAGTCTACAATCCAATATATTGTGAATTCTTCATTAATATATTTGAGATTTGGTTTTTATTTCCTATGTCAAAATATGCAATAATCCATGTGTAAATCCTAGATAAAAGAAAATATTGCTTTGATTTGATAATTTAATATTAAAGGTTGTAGAACAATGTAGAGAAAACTAAAATCTAATCCAATCCATTCTTGATTTTAATTTGTCCAGCTCATCTCATCGATCGATCACAATTAATTATCTATTTTTATAGGAGAAATCTCAGATTGATTGATTCACCATTTACGACCCAAAAAAGCATTATTCAGCTACAATGCCGGCAAGCCACTGCATATATGTGTGCGTGTGTATATATATATATTCTTCTACCAAAATTAATTGTAGACATTTATCTCTCTCTCGATCCATGGAGCGTGCACAAAGGCTCTTTCCCTCATTCTTGATGCTAATTCTACTGCTCAGTTCATCTGGTTTAATTTAATTATTATTTTTTTCTTCATTTTTTATTATGATTATAACCAGCACCAGCCTTATATATATACAGATACATATATATTCTAATTGTTACCTTAATTAATTTTTGTAATTAATTAAACAGAAATTGGGGCCGCACAAAAAACTATTGATACATGTAAGCAAATGAGCAAACTGTACCCAGAATGCTCGCTTCGACGTGGCACTGACACTCCTCGATGCGTTGCTATGTGTCTCCGCGAAGGCTTCACTGGTGGCGACTGCGAAAAAGTTGGTGGAAAATCCTTCACTGGCAGCTCCACTACGACTGCGCTTTTATGCTTTTGCACCAAGGATTGTCCCTCCTAGGGTAATTGTCTATTGTGCGATGCTGTTAAACTTTCAAATGGAATTTGTTGAAAAGAAATTTCATTGCTTCTATTGATATTTGTAGAAAAAATGAACAAGGCTTCATATAGAGCCGTTGGTCTCTTGGTATATATATATATATGTGGAAAGTGTATTGTATATTTACTATCTATTTCAAGTAATTAACAAAAGGAACATATGTTTTTTTATTCACTTGATTAAATCTTGAGCCTTAATTCGATGATGATGATTAAATATGATATCATCTTTATTTTCCAATAGAGACCTAACTTGACTGATCTAATTAATTTTGTTAAATAATTATATTGGTTTTTTTTTTTGAATTATATTTGATGTACATGTACATGTTTATTTTTTTTCTTTTTCAAGTACCAATTAATAGTTTATTTGTATTGTACAAATTAATTAATTATGTAAGTTCATCAATAATAATAAAGATAAGTAAAATTATATTTTCACCATCTCCTCCTACTCCTCTTTCCCTCTGTCCATCGCAACTTTCAGCTTCGGTGCTGGATCGAGCAACTGTGGCTTGCTTTTTAATTGGGAGACCATGCAAGAAACAAGAGAATCCCCTAAAAATACACAGTAACCTGTCGTGGAGCGATGGTCATCAGGGCTACTGGCAAGGTATAGTGGTGTCCAACTAAAAAACATAATCACAAGAATGTACCAAAGCTAGGTAAAAGCAAGAAATTGATTCATGCCTGACATGTACAATCAAGATAATGATTTATTGATTTGATACCAAATTAATGAAATGGGAGATTTCTTATGGAAAAAAAGGAATGGGAAAGCAACTTGATTGACTTTAAACAACAAAAGTAGACAACTAACAAGAGTAGAACTAATGTATTCTGAAGTTCGCCAAATCTCTTTGTGAACTTAATCTGAAACTTGATTGACTTTAAACAACGAATTCAAACTGTTAAAACTGATCTACCTTACGAGTAATGCGTCTACATGCGAACATTTTATTGTCTAATTATAATGATATTTATCTAATTATACGGAGGAAATAATCGGGACTATTTATATAATATTTATCTAATTATAATGATAACTAATAAAATTTTATTATCTAATTGTAATGATAAATAATATAATTTTTCAAAGAGGAGGGTTCAAATGCACCATGATTTTGTGCTCCAATATACTCCACATCCTTTATTTCCGTTTTCAAAATCTGAACAGCCGTCGATCCGAACCGCTCAACATGATCTTCATAATAAAATATGCTTCGAGACCAAATTTTATTTTGTTTTTGAATTTTTTTACTATTTCTTTACATAGGTACAATATCAATTTTTCGGATGGTCCAGAATCTCATTAAAACAGTGATTTTGTACCTATCTAATTAGATAATATGTATATATCTACTATTTGAATACATATTCTATGTATATATCTAATATTTGAATACAAATAATATATTTAATATTATATATAATTAAAATATAAAACTATATCTGGATTTAAATTCATGCAAATATTGAATATTGATATTTAATTTTTTGAATACGGATTAGATATTATTTATTTCAGAGGTGATAGAGATAGAATGACAGTGATAGGATAAGACGCACATTGATCAGGCCATAACTTCAATTGGGCTTTTCTGAAATGAACATCAGAAATTGGGGTTTCTTTTACAAATAACGGATTTCTTATGTGTCTATTAGGATGTTATAAGAATTTGGTCAATTTCGAACACGAATGAAAAATATATGGGTCCAAAGAAAAAAATTCTCATTTTAGACTTTTGATGCATTTTCAATTTATGGTCTAAATTGTTTGAGAGAAGCGAAGCGGAAATGTGTGCTCTTAAAATTTTCAATTTATGGCCCTTTCAAAATTTTCGACATTCTCAAAATCATCGTTGCATTCAAATTCAAAATTATCAACGGTTTCTACATTATCATCATTCTCGTCCAAAACAAAATTTCTATTGGTTCCACTACATTCCCAATTTTCTCACCATGCATAAACCAACATGTATATCTTTTCTTAAATCCCCGACAAATCAAATGAGCTCTAATTTCTTCCAAATCCCCAAATCTTATAAAAAATTTACAATCTCTACAAGGACACAAGATGTCGTTATCTTTTGTGTCCACTCTATAACTCTCAGCAAATTTTAGGAACTCATCAACGCGAGCCAAATATTCTGCACTATCACGTCGCAATTCGTACATCCAACTTCGATCCATCTGTAAATTAAAGTAAACAAAAAAAATTCCAATTAAACATATATGGTGGTCAGCATATATATATTGTTCCAAATTTTTGGCTTATAAAGGGCCGGTTTACAATCCTAACCCACTCTTTGAATATTATGCCTCATATGTGAACACATATTAGCGGGATTTAATTAGTATTTGAGAAAAATTCCGCAGCATTTCTCCTTAACTCCCCAAGTATGCGTAAAAACCACATACTCGTAGGAGCAATAAGGAGAAATACTGTCGAACTTTTCTCAAATACTAATTAAATCCCGCTAATATGTGTTCACATCCTAAATGAGACACAATATTCAAATAGCAGTACCAAACGGGGGACTATCCAAAATTAATCCCTATTGGATTAATTTTGAACGGGCATGGACCTAAAAGCATTAGTAGGTCGGTTATTGGACCACAATACACTAATTATTTACATTATCTTAACAAATCAAGCACGCATGCATTAAATAATAATTGACAGAAATAATTAAGCAATATTAATCAGTAACAGAAAATTAGATAAAGAAGAGGGAAATATATATATATATGTATGACTAACCTTGGCAATAGAGAGGAGAATGCGAATTAACTTCCAAGCTAGATCTCAGATCCGGCCTCGTTCCTTGTGCGCAGAAATCAGACCAATTCAATACAGAGATAGAGAGAGAAGTATTAATTGATCAAAACGGCGCCGGAAGAAGGCTTTTTATATAGTTCCAACCCTAAAATAACCTTTCTACATGGATGATAATATATAAATCTGTGTAAAAAAGCATAACGAGAGCTACACGGACTGTTATATAGGTAGCCGTTTATAAAAGATAATCTTTCTACACGGACATTTATATAAACAGCCGTGTGTAATATAAAAGATAAACTTTCTTCACGGACATTTATAATTCTTTTTTTTTCATAATTTTGTTTTATTTTTTTTGGCTTAGCCTTCCATTATTTCGAGCAAGTACCTTTGTTTTCAGTTAATAACCTTTGTGCACGGATATTTAGCTATAAATCCGTGTAGAAAGACACACAGACTTTTATATCAACAGCCGTGTAAATTATTTTTCTACACTGTTAATTAAACAAAAATCTGTGTACTATTTCTCGTTTCTACACAGCTCTTTATTAAACGTCCATGTAGCATTGTTTTTTTTTTTTTTTTTGGCTGTCAACTAGTTTTTTTTCCTATATTTTTCAGATAGCAAAACAAACAATTTCCAAAACAGAGGAAGACATTTACAATCCAGAATTACAAAACATAGCAATTTAAACTAAAAATTCATGTACACTAAATTATACAAAATTAAAGCATTACAAAAGTTGGAATAAAAATTCATATTGTAAACTAAAAATTTCCATTAAGGACTAGAATAGGGTGGTTCTTTCCTTTTGGTGCCAGTAGGGTTTACAGAGGGGTGATATGAAGATATGTTTTACTAAAGAGTTGAGTTAAAAGTTGGATGAAGGACCTTCAAAAAAAAGGGAAGAGGTCGATGAGGACCTTCAGAGCCGGATGAAGAGACGAATGAAGAGTCGGATGATCTCCGACTTCATTCGACTCTTCACCCGGCTCTGAAGGTCACATTCACCTCTTAATCCGGGTCACATTCACCTCTTTCTGAAGGTCTTTCACCCAACTCTTACCGGCCAACTCTTCGTCCAGTAAAATTGATCAGAAGAGAGATAATTTCTCCTCTGGATCTTGCTGGCCCGAATTAGTTAGGACATGCAAGGAACTAACCAAAAGACTACTTAGGTTAATGTAACCAAAGTAAGGACTACTAGTTACATTAATCTAAGTAGCCTTTTGGTTATATGTCCTAAACTAAACACCTTACCAAGATCTAGAGGGAAATACAAATTAACTTCCAAGATCTCAGATCCGGCCTCCAGTTATAACATCTTTACCCTCGAAAAACACTTTAGCGCAGAAATCAGATCAATTAATTGGGGAAATGAAGCACTTCGCATGGGAATTCAAGATGTAGGTTATCAATTATATCGGATCGCTCATCTGTGAGCTCCCAAAACAGTAGCTCATATCGATCTAATTTTTGCGATCCAACACAATTGATAAACCTACATCTCAACCCAATTGTTAACTGTGAGAGGGGAGAGATTGATCAAAACGGCGCTGGGGAGAAGGCCTTTTATATAACCAAAAACCTAAAATAACATTTCTACACAGCTCTTTATTAAACGTCCGTGTAGCTCTCTCAAGGCTTTCTACTCTGTCATTTAAACAAAAAACCGTGTACAAATTAGACATTTCTACACGGCTCTTTATTAAACATCCGTGTAGCTCCCACAGGTTATCTACACGGTCATTTAAACATTTATCCGTGTACAATTCTTGCCTTTCTTCACGGTTCTTTAATTAAGAATCCGTGTAGCTCTCTCAAGGCTTTCTCCACTGTTATTTAAACAATAAGCCGTGTACATTTCCTGGTAAACGTCCGTGTAGCTCTCTCACGTCTTTCTACACTGATTCTTTAATAAATATCCGTGTAGAGATCCTACAGATATTTCAGGCATCCAAAAAATTACAACTTCTTCACGGTTTTTCTATAAAATTGCCAAATCCGTGTACAATGTGCCGTGTACAATGACCATTTCTGTAGTAGTGAATACCAGTAATTACATAAACCTTTGGTACATCTCTTTCCACCAAAAGAAAAACATGATAATTATTTATCTTGCTTCTGTTTATTTATACATATCTAACTTAGTACTGAATAAGTCATAATGTTAGTAATTACATAAAGCTTTGGCACATCTCTTTATTCCACCAAAAAGAAAACATGATATTAATTTATCTTGCTTCTGTTTATAGGTCAAACAGGAGAAAGGAGTAGGTCCGATGGGCATTGGACCTACATTTAGGTTCAATTAGCTCTAGAATTGTACAATTAGCATCAAGATCTATATGCACGGAAATTGATACAGACTTGCACGGATTTTGAGACAGAGCACACGAATTTTGATGCAGATCGAATGGTCATCACACCCATCAAACCAAGGTAGGTCCGATGGGCATCGGACCTACTCTGATTCCGTCAAACAGACATCATTCCCTATTGGCAATTAAAAAGTTAGTTGTTGGTTAATTTCCAGATCTTGTACTTAAGACCAGCAATGTGCATCTCTATTTCTATTATTTTTTTTCTTTTATTTTCATTCTAGGCCAGTATAGCCATATTATTTCAGCAAAAAAAAAATGTTGTTAAAGTAACAAATAAAAAAAATATAAAGAGCAAAAGATGTTACAGTAAAAATAAGGTAAAATATAGAAAGGAAAATGTTCTAGCCCCCGAGGCATCATATCCGAGTGCGCTCCCCAACTAGTTTAACATGAAAAACTTTCTAATTTTGTCTAACTTCCATTGTCAACGCTCATATCCAAATTTTTTTAAGTTTTGTTTATAACATTTTACAATGTTACTCGCAAGCATTTAAAGTTATATCTGCAAGCATTAAATCATAAATCTGTGTAGTTTTAACTCCTAACTATTTTTATTTTCAAGCCAAAAAAAAAGATTCTTTTTATCTACTTTTTTTTTTCTCTGATCATTTTCGTCCATTTTTCTGACGATCCATGATGAATTTTACGAATCTAAAAATACGAACATTTTCTACTCGATTTTCTCTTTCAAATGAGATACATGAAGAAATAATATTGAGTTATTTTCAAGTCATTTTTATTTTAAGTAAATCCCATGAGTACTTCAATTTTTCAAACTTTTAAATGTCAGTCTACAACCATTTAAACCTCTGATGTCTACCATTTAAATTACTACGTTCAAGCGTTTAAACCTCTAATGTCGATCATATAGTATCACGCGTTTAAACTTCTGTCTACAACCGTTTAAAGTAGTTGCGTCAAACATTTTTTAAATAGTTTTCATGTCAGGAAAAAGTTGAAGACTAAGGATTAAAAACTTGAGAATTTAAAGTGCTCATGAGTTTTACTTTAAAAAAAAAAAACAACGAAAAAACTCAAAATTATTTTTTCATAGATCTCATTTGAATAAGAAAATCAAATAGAAAATTGTTGTATTTTTAGATTCGCAAAATTCATCACGTATCGTCGGGAAAATGGACGAAAATGATCAGAGAAAAAAAATAAAAAGTGGATGAAATGAATCTTTTCTATTTTTGGTTTGAAGACAAAAGTATTTAGGAGTTAAAACTACTCAGATTTAGGATTTAAATGTTTGCTGATAGAGGTTTAATTGCTTACGAGTAGTATTGTAAAAGGTTATATAAACAAAGTTTTAAAAGTTTGGATATAAGCGCTAGAAATGAAAGTTAGACATTAAATACTTGGGCAACGCGATCGGAAATTTATTTGGAGAACAATTATCAGGCTCCATATAGAAAACCTATAAATGGCAAGTAAAAAATAGGAAAAAATAGAGAACACAACATAGAATTGTATATAAACCTAACCTTGTATTGCCAAGATTTGTTACTTTGCATGCCAATTTGCAGATAGTTTAAAGAAATGAACACCTCCATTTTTTCAAGAACTGGAGAAGATAAAACATGCAGCAATAGCTCCATAAGAAGCCTTTGCCCTTTTTTTGCTTCGGTGATGATGGTGGGGCTGACTAACTAGTCCACATCTATTTAACACAAAGGGTTGTGTTTTGCACAGTTTTTCTAATTCACCTGCACACTAAAGACATCTCCTGGATAAAATTTATTAGATCAGTTGATTTGAGAAATGTCTGTTATGATTAGGGGTGGCAAAAAAGCTCGTAGCTCGTAGCTCGTGGCTCGATCGTGATTCGCACCTGACTCGTTCGTTACTGGACCGAGCTGTTAACGAGCTAGCTCGCCACTAGCTTGGTCCAGAACGAGCTAGCTCGCCAACTCGGCTAGGCATCAATTTGTAAATTTGTATGAATTTGTATGCATTTTATACTGTCCAGCTCGGCCCAGCTCGGTTAAAACAAGATCCAGCCAGACCCAGCTCGCCAGCTCGTCAGCTCGCCAGCTAGCTCGGGCTGTCTCGTTATGATTTCGAGCTGAGGTTTTAGCTCGGATGCCCTAGGTCCAGCTCGCTCGGTAAGAGCTCGATCCAAAATTAACGAGCTGAGCTTGGGCCCAGCTTGGCCTGAGCCAGCTCGTTTACAACCCTTTATATGATATAATGGAAGTCCTTTCTCAGAAAAAAAAAATTGATATAATGGAAGTCACTGAAAATAATAAAGCCCAAGTTGGTTGCTTGTTATCAAATGACACCTGATTTGAGGCCCATAACAAAATTGGTTTTCATGGGCCTGATAATGATTCTAATAGTGTTGTATCTTTCTTTTTTATCGAAAAAATGGCCATCCCCTTTGATATTGTTCTGTTCTCTTCATACTTGGTTAATTTTTTGGCTAATCATTTACATCATGTTTGGTTTGATTGTGGAGTAAGTTAATAAGAATTAAATTGCTCACCGTATATTTTACACTTTGGTGGTTTGAAGTCAAATTTTACATCTGTTATTTAATGGATGCTACAGGTATGAAATTGGTCAAAGTTTGGAGTCCGGTGATTTTCATTTAAATTAGAATGTTTACATATCATAGTATATATTCAATAAGTTGGGCTAAAATAATTACAAATCATATTTTATATTTCTGTACATGTGTTGAATTAATTTTTAAACTACCGTATAATATAATACGTCATGAATTAATAGTGTAATTAAAATAATATATATATATATATATATATATATATATATATATAATAGGCGTATCGTATCTTAGAGTTTTGAAAATTGCCATATCGCCGTATCTGTATCCATACAACATAGATGCAGAGAAACATCGCTAGCACTGCAGGCTTGTGCGGTATTGCCATGGAGCCCTCCTATCCTACTATGTGATTATCAATGAATAAGTTATTTCACAGAAAAGATGAGCTAACATCCAAGAGCAATTAATAATAGTTTTGTTTCCATCTTGTATGTGCCAATTTTGAGTGCGTTGAATGCACTTGCAAATGGAGAAATTATGCCTCATCACGTGGTCATTGTATTTACCAAGAGATTTATAAGTTGGTAGTGTGTTCTTTTGTTCGTAGTAGTGTGTATTTGTCAAGTAATTGTTGGGTTTCTATATATTATACTAAACTAGGTGAAAGTTAGATCAACTCATGCATGCTCTTAATAATTGATGGGTAAGTTGCATCATAAGCTAATCTTAATTGATATGTCAAAATACAAATAAAAACAAAAAAGGGAATGCAAAAAGTAATGATAAGATTAAGTGGTAGTTATAGCTCCACCACAAATGCATTACTATATATTTTAGAGTATTAAATAATGCGCATTAAGTGTTAGTTATATAGCACCACCGGTTAAAATCAAGTACGTTCAATAAAAGCAACAGTCACATCTAACCCCACTAGAAACGAGTCCGTATCCTCTCTCAACTTTTGCGTGACCGACGTGTCCAGTGCCTATTTGGGGATAGCGCGGGGGCCAGTATTAATTGTGCTTCGAGATTCGTGTAGAACTTATTTGAATGGTTGCGATTTTCCATAAAGTCACGCAAAGTTTGAGATATCCTCAGAGGATGCGAATTTACTAGAAACGATATGAGAAGTAAGATTGAGATTAAAAGTACCGCATTCTTATTTTATTTAATTTGATTTGAGAAGTGGTGGAGTTACCGTTGTGTATATATTCCCCTTTCTTTATATATGCTAAGGACTATAATCATTCAAATTATTTATTTTATTCACTAAATTAAAATAGATAAGATGTTTTGTGGTACAAGAATAGAACAGTATCCGCGAGGGTAAAAAGTAACTATCCGCGAGGGTATACCGAAAAAAAAGTGATTTTTCTATTAACGACGGAAATATCCGCGAGAGTATACCGACAGTATCCCTCGCAGTTACTGTCCCATTATTTCTAATAAGCTTAGAACTATCATTTGATTAATATTATGATTGTAAAATATAATTTTAGGGAACATAAACACTATCAAAGATATTCATAAGTTGTCCCTTGTTACTTTCATACGAGTTGTCATGTCACGTGTCACATGAGGAGAATTATACATTTCGTGATGTGATGTTATTTTGCATATATGATATTTAATATTATCTTCAAAATTGATAGAATATAATCTTCCTTTCATATTTAAAAAAGATAATCTTGCTTGCTTTCATATATTAATATCAACTTCTAGATTTATCGGTCAACTTAATAGAACAATTGTTGGCTTAATTCAAGGCTTGACTCGCACTTATTTATTTTAATTATTTTATAATTTATTTGATTTATTTTTCAGAATTTGATTTTATTTATTTCAATGCCCTAAAACTTTCCAACAGAAGTGATTTGATTTTATTTATTTTTCAGATCAAGTGATTTTCTACCTATAAAATAGATAAATTCTGGGGAAAAAGTTTCCAAACAAATTGGAAGACCTTTTTAAAAAACAAATTCTGAATATATAATAGCGACTGTATTATGCTATTGCCCTCCAACTTAAAATATTTTGAACCGAATAAAAAAACATAGCATGTGAACTTGAAATAGAGAAATAGTTGTTATTTGGAAATATAGAAAATTCGACATTTAATTAAAAGAACCGAAGCAATATCTTAGTTCCTTCATGAATAATTATATATGATGCAGGTTTCCTTTAGAATTAACACTAAATGAAAAAATATATATATATATATATATATATATATATATATATATATAGAATTTTGCTATTGTGCTTCATGAAGTAAAACCAATATTTTACTTCACGCTCATACACCCATTTCTAAAATCCAAATCGTTGATCCGACCGTTCAAGTTGTTCTCCATATGGAAATGTGCTTGGAGACCAAATTTTACATTTTTTGGAATTTTTTTACTATTTATTAAGCCACTTTGAAAATCGCTGATCCATTGGTCCAGAATTTTTTACTGTTTTTTACTATTCACAATGGATCAGCGATTTTCAAAGTGGCTTAATAAATAGTAAAAAAATTCCAAAAAATGTAAAATTTGGTCTCCAAGCACATTTCAATATGGAGAACAACTTGAACGGTTCGGATCGACGATTTGGATTTTGAAAATAGGAGTATGAGCGTGAAGTAAAACGAAGTTTTACTTCGCGAAGTACAATAGCCCTACTCTATATATATATATATATATATATATATATATATATATATATATATATATATTTCTTCCCGACAAAATATTTAATATATTTTTAAAAATACAAAATTCTGAAAGGAGGCATATGTGATACTGAAAAGCTTCTTGCATAAGTAGTGGAGGATAGTATAAAGTTAGAACATTACTAATTGGTGTTATCATGTCAATCAAGTCCCACTAAACCTAGGGTGCAAACGGATCGGATAATATCCGACTGTATCTGGATCTGTATCTGAAAATTAGATACAGATATCCAATATCTGAATATCCGTGCAGATACGGATACAGATATGATTTTGAATTTTAATTATCCGTATCCGAATAATAGATATATACCATATAATTTAATATATATTATGAAAATATTTATGTAAATATCTACGGATATCCGATATCCGATCCGTATCCGTATCCGAAAAATAAAAGCGGATACAAATATGGTTTGACCACTATCCGATCCGTATCCAATCCGTTTGCACCACCCCAAGATGGCTAAGGTTAATTATGATTTTTGTGGAAGATGCAGATTCCAAATTAATTAGATGCATGAATGGTTAAGTTTACACTGAACATAAGGTTTGAACTATTTCATTAATTCAAAGTAGACAAGTTTGGTTAAATTCTGCATTTCTATCAAGGAGCATTTGAAAATGTAAAAAGATTTATGTTAGAGGTCATTCACTAGCTAGTTTTGATGATTTTAGAAAGAAAAAAAAAATATGGTTCAAAATTAATTAAAAAAAAACAACAACAACAAGCGCACACAATTATGCATTCCACACAAATAAACATATCTAGACGATGTAACGGACATATAATAGAGGTTATATGATAGATTTAATTATTTTAGTTCATGGAAGCCAAAATTGAATTATATTGCACTAATTATATTATGGAAAAATCCCAATTAGTCAAACGATTCCGATTACAAGATTTAGAACTATATCCAACAGTTCAACACCAATAAAATTGTATACTATTTTTAACAGTTTTCAAATTAATTAAAGTTGTGAAATATCCTCAAAAAAATAATATTTTTCTTCAAATTCCCTTTTTGTAAGGGCAATTTTAATTCATGCATGTGCGTTGATCGTTATAATTTTGTGAATTGCAGATGTAATTGATCATTCATACCAAGATAATTAAGTGTATTGTTTCAGCCAAATCGAGTTAATTAGTACTGTCCCACCACAAAATCTTACCTATTTGCAAGAAATATTTTATATATCTGATTAAACATCAACTATTTAACTTCCAAAATCAAGTTTTATGTGAGTAGAAGCTTGAGAAAGACGTAGCTGATAGATATAATAAAATCATAACGTGTTTTGCAATTAGAACACAAGCAATTCAAAATCCGTAAATCCAAAATAAAATAGCAAATTCCATAAATTAAAACTTACAGTTTTTTAGTGTTGATATCTGATACGTCCTATCCCGGGGGAGTAGGCTGTATGGGGATTCAAGGGATCTTGGGCTCGTCCCGTCTCTGTTGACGGGCCGAGGTTATAGACTTAGTGAAGGTGTGAAGGTATTAGTGATCTATCCTCTATAATACCTTGCGTATGGAATTGTGCGACCCTAAATTCAAGGAACTATTTGCCTTGAATTCCAACCGCTAACCACGTTGTCAGAGAGGTTAGAGGGAGTTTGCATAGAAGCAGTGACGCTCGCACAGATGGCAGCAACGTCCGCATAGACAGTGGTGATTGGAACCCGAGCTTGACGTCTTGCTTTTTTGGACTTGGCCCAACTAGGCTTTGTCTCTATTTTGGGCTTTGACTGGGCAAAGCTTTTAGTTGGGTCTCGGACCCAGCGTTTCTCGGCCTCGAGCCGACCTGTAATGGAGCCTCGGGCCCTAATATTCTCTGCCTCGAGTCAGCTTGTTCGCTGGGCCTCGGCCTTCATTGTTCTTACTTTCGGTCCAGCTAATGGCTGGGCTGAGTTCGAGTTTCCTTTTCGGGTTGTGTCTGACTTTTATGGCCTTTCTTGTTTTTCCCTCGGGTTGGCCCGTAGCAAGGTCCGAATCCCGAGTATTCATAGGCCAACATTAAGTCAATCAAGGGCCCTTGATACATGGGCCTATCATTAGCCCCCCGAAGCCGAAATGCATCTGTTATGATGCTTTCGGTTTGATAACCTTGGCTTCGAGGATCGCCTTTTTCTTTTGGTTTTTGCTTCGCTCACATCGAGCGCTTTTCACTAGGATCTTTTTATATTAGCTTATTCTCGAGAATGCCTAAGCCGAATTCCTTTGTTTTACCGAGTTTGCTTTTTCATAATTCGTTCTTGGGGTCAAGAGGGCGTTCTAGCCCCCGAGCTAAATGGACCTGTTGTCCTTCTCGAGGAACATGAATTTTTTAGTCTTCAATTTGTGCATATTTACGCTGCCTTCATGCGCTATTGTATCTGAGCAACTTTATTTAAATTGTGCGCTACGCACGTTTATGTTTTTCATTTTTGGGTACAAACTGTATATTATACCCGAGTTAGGTGATCTTACAAACAAATGATATAAATGATCATTCGTAAAGTGTATACCGAGGATGTTTGTTATCTAACTCGAGTGTAATTCATAGTCATACTTTTGTTCCACAGGCCCTTTTATTTGTTCTAAACTGGGCCATAAACGACTGGGATTCAGACCTCGCTAAAAGGCCAACCCGATGTCATAAGAAAAGCCCAAAGATTCACTAAGTCGGGGTCCAATACAGCGGCCTCAAATTATCTGGCCTTAAATGGGGTTCATGCTAACCGACATACGAAATGACCGTTGAAACGGCTGGCTTAATGCCCCCCGTTCCAGTAACGGCTGACATGACTACCCACGTTCTCCATAACTGCCCGAGATGGCAGTTATGGCTGGACTATATAAGGCAGTGATTCCCACGAATCAGGGGACACTTTCCGACTACAAGAGAGATCACACAGGATAGAGTACGAATCTCTCATAATCCACCCCGAGTTCCCAACTCCACTCACACCTCGGCCTGCCATCCTTTGGCAGGACGAATCCAACTAAGCCCAACTTTCCATACGGCCTCATCTCCCGAGATAGGACGTATCAACCACCGTGGGGCCACGCCTTGTTCACAAAGAGAATTAGATGGCTCACCAAACCACATCAGTTCCACTCCCACCAGGAACCACGATCCCGCTAGAGGTAACAATCACACCACCTCCCCTGGTTACCCCGCTGACAGGGAACCTCTCTCACAGTCAGCCTCAAGGGGCAAGGCCTCACAATTCGGTAATACGACCCCATGGTCCCCAACCGGAACAGCCTCGCCGCACAGGTCCCATCATTGCTACTCAACCTTTGTTTACTGAAGGGCAGGCGAGTAGACCATTGTATGCTGAGCACACACCAATATCTGGTACCTATCATCCACCATACATACCGCATTACACTCAACAGACGCCATTTTACCATTATGGCGCGGCCACTTACACGCCATACACCCCGATATACCCCCAGTATCCTTATGTGACACCACCTGCGCAATGGTGTCCGGGAGGCGCTCAAGGGATATACCCTATGACAGGTCCAACACCACATTCTCAACAAATACCATCGCGACCTATAATCCAGACTGTACCACCAGCTGTGCCGGCTTCCCGGCCTCTGTCAGCAAACCGTATTCTAAGTCGGCCAGCAAAAATTCATCCTAGAGATCTGAACTCTCAGTTCATAGATGTTCGAACTGGTAGTGAGACAGATACGCCCACCCTGCAAGACCAACAGGTCCAATCCAAACGCCAGGACCAAAACATTCCGCCAACGGGAGCACAACCAGATGAAAAAAGACAGCAGGAAGGGCAGGGCGAAAGTAGGGAACCTGATCCCGAAAGACAGCCACATGTTGAGCAACCCGAAGTTCGCCACAACAATGAGCGCGAATCAGCCAACCAGGGCAGAGGTTCCAGACCATCTCGCCGAGAACAGTCTCGCTCCTATAGAGAACACGAACGAAGCCCACCCCGAGGTCAAAATAGAACTCGCCGAGATGATCGTAGAAGAAATAGGCGATCACCTACCCCGCTCCGAGGGGTAAATATGGCCCAAATTGAGGAATTAATCCAAACGAGGCTTGCGGCTAAATTAGCCGAGATCGAATCCCAGAAGACAGGCGCCACCTCTCGGCCTATAGGGATCAATGATGGCCCTCTTTCCAGAGACATCTACCGTCACTCGATGATAGATTTCAAGTACCCAACAACTCTCCCCAGCTTCCATGGTACTGGCGATACTCAGGATCCGCATAATTTTGTATACGGATTCCTTGAGCGACTTCGCCTCCTTGGAGCCACTGACGCTATCATGTGTCGCGTTTTCACCACTTGTTTAACAGGCGAAGCATGGGACTGGTACATGACGCTACCCCGGAGGTCCATCAACAAGTTCGAAGACTTCGCAAAACTGTTCCTGGAGAGATACACGATTATCAAGCCACCGCAAGCTACGTGCGAGATGCTTCTAGACATTGTCCAAGGACAGCGTGAAAGAACAGGTGCGTTCGTTAATCGATTTATACAAGCATCTCGGCGAATTCAGAATTTCAATGAGGAATTCGCTTTAGCCGCCATCAAGAAAGGACTCCTTAAAGGAGGTCCGGGTACTTTGCGATACGAAGTCCACATGAAGAAGATGACCACTTTAAGGGAGTTTGTAACATTTGCTGAGGGTTACATCCGTGCTGAGGATGACAACGGAGCCCCACAAGGCTTCGATCTTGATCTCCCCGGCTGACAAACAAACAGCCAGCTCAGGACAAGTCTCGCAACCAAAGAGAACCTCGGCAAAACCAACCCACCGAGCAGGAACATAAATCCGGATGAGCCAAGCTAACAAGGAAAAAACTGCTTTCACCACCAACTCGGGGCTTTATTGCTACCGGGTCATGTCTTTTGGATTGCGCAACGCTGGAGCTACATTCCAACGTATGGTCAACACCGTGTTCCAAGGTCAAATTGGCCGAAATGTAGAGGCATATGTAGATGATCTGCTTGTTAAAAGCATGTCTGACCTCGATCATGTCCGAGATCTCCATAAAACTTTCGCGACACTACATTCAACCAACATGAAACTCAACCCAAAAAAAAGTTTCTTCGACTTGACTGGCGGTAAATTCCTTGGCTTCATGGTTTCTATGCGAGGCATTGAGATTCATCTTTCAAAATCACAAGCCATCCTCGACATGAAACCACCTCGGAATCTCAAAGAGTTGCAATCTCTCACAGGTGAATGTGCAATGGCATTCGAAAAAATCAAAAGTCTATCTCGCCAATCCACCATGTCTCAGCAGGCCAACCGCGGGCGACATCCTGGTGTTGTACTTAGCGACAACGGGACATGCAGTAAGTGCCGCCCTTGTTCGGAAAGAGGGACCGAGGTACAAGTTTTTGTATGGTTCTAAGCCGTTATCAATATATATATGATATTATTTTTTGATTGTCTTATTTATTGGGTCCGAGATATATGAACGAAAGCCTTTTAAGGCAATGAAATGCGTCTTGGTTAATATTCCCGAGATACACAACATAAATTAATGTAGTCTTAAGAGACGACAAATGTTAAACTAGTAACATGGCTTTCATTTTTTATGTCGGAGACATTTATCGAAAACCCCTTGGGGTAACGCATATGTTTTTCGCGACATACCTTTCACCGATGTTGATCATTTTTGTTCAACATAAAAAAGAAAAAAAGGGGACAAGGATATACATCAAGCACGCTTTGCTCGTTTACAGAGATATTCAAAGCATTAACCGAGATAAAGATGTTACGTCACAGACATATAGATAACATTAATAAATGTGTTTTATGAGTTATTCACCCTTAAGTCGAAAGCATCTCGCTGATGCATTCCGACTTTGGGGGCTAATAATGATAGGGCATGAGTTATTCACCCTTAAGTCGAAAGCATCTCGCTGATGCATTTCGACTTCGGGAGCTAATGATAGGACCATGTTCCACAGGCCCTTTTACTTGTTCTAAACTGGGCCATAAACGACTGGGATTCAGACCTCGCTAAGAGGCCAACCCGATGTCATAAGAAAAGCCCAAAGATTCACTAAGTCGGGGTCCAATACAGCGGCCTCAAATTATCTGGCCTTAAATGGGGTTCATGATAACCGACATACGAAATGACCGTTGAAACGGCTGGCTTAATGCCCCCCGTTCCAGTAACGGCTGACATGACTACCCACGTTCTCCATAACTGCCCGAGATGGCAGTTATGGCTGGACTATATAAGGCAGTGATTCCCACGAATCAGGGGACACTTTTCGACTACAAGAGAGATCACACAGGATAGAGTACGAATCTCTCATAATCCACCCCGAGTTCCCAACTCCACTCACACCTTGGCCTGCCATCCTTTGGTAGGACGAATCCAACTAAGCCCAACTTTCCATACGGCCTCATCTCCCGAGATAGGACGTATCAGACCTGTTGTCCTTCTCGAGGAACATGAATTTTTTAGTCTTCAATTTGTGCATATTTACGCTGCCTTCATGCGCTATTGTATCTGAGCAACTTTATTTAAATTGTGCGCTACGCACGTTTATGTTTTTCATTTTTGGGTACAAACTGTATATTATACCCGAGTTAGGTGATCTTACAAACAAATGATATAAATGATCATTCGTAAAGTGTATACCGAGGATGTTTGTTATCTAACTCGAGTGTAATTCATAGTCATACTTTTGTTACCATCACGGGTGTTAACTTCCCTCCCCTTTTTTTTTTAAGCGCATCGACGTTGTGGCCAGAAGATGTATCATAAATATAAGCCATATATATTGATAACCAATGCAGTTACATTGGGTAATAAAAGTATAAACGAACATAGAAAAAGTAAGTGGGGCATCGTTCTCCCTAAGTAGTAGGATAGGATGAAATATCAAAATCCGCGAGAAGTTGATTAAGCGAGGACCTCATTGTCAGAGTCCTCGAAGTGATCATCCTCTTCGAGTTGCTCTGGAGTGGCCGTGTCGAGAGTAAGCCCACCCGGGTATTGCGGACAGCAAGAGTTGAATTTCCAAAGCGGCTCGGGGGTCCGTACGCGTGGTGATATTATAATGATACAGGTGGAACCATGCATAGCATTCGCGGCATTTTATTAAGTCTTTCTTCGGGTCCTGTTCAGTACAGCCCTCGCAAGTGCGAAGAGAAACAGTTGGCGGGGCAAATACTAATCTTTCCATCTCGTATGCCGCAAGCTTGAGGTCGAGAAAGCCTCTAATGGTTTCGAATTCATACGCGAGCATCCATGGCAGATCATTGGGGATATCATGTGCCAATCGCTGTTCCTCCTCGGGGGTTAAGATACGTGTTGGGTTCGGGTTGGGGATATGTGTCGGGTCTGTGCTAGCTTGCGCTCACTCGAGAATTTTGATGGCTAAGCATTTGATCGGCATTTTCAAGAAGGAGAGTAAGGTTGGAAGTAAAGATAGGGAAGAAGATAGAATGAAGTGGCGGTAAAAAATGAGCGGTATTTATAGTGTAGAGAATTTACTGTGGCGTTAATGGTGGCGGGACCCACCAGTAGTCATAGACAATTTTCCACGTGATTTGACCCTTGATAGCAGGTTGCTATTTCCAAGGGATAATAAAAGCGTCAGCTTTCCAGGCTGTCACATCCATTCAAGGAATTTGATGTTCCCAATGTGCTGGATTGTGATATATAAAATACTATAAATAAGATGAAAGTTGAAGGGGCGCTAGACCTGCAATTTTGGGAAGGGAAGGGAAAAGACGTCGGTATAGTAAGGAGTTGTGATTAGTTGACCGACATATACTGCCTAGTTCGAGACGAGGTATGTATTTAAATTTGGTTGTGTCAGTTAAAGATGTATCGACTTGAACTAGTAACTGGAATATTTTTTATTAAACAAAATGTGGTTTACAGAGTTTTCCTTCTCATAATTCAAACAACACATAACATTCAAAACATAAATATTAAACGTAACTAAGGATTATCCCGGACATTACTCGCTTGAGTCCATCTCGGGGGAAAATTTTGCCCTGAGGTCATCATTATAATCATCGTCACCATCATCATCATCATCATCCTCATCATCATCGTCGTACTCTTGGGCATAGTCATCCTCCTCCTCCTGCATATCGTCTTGAGCATCGATGCTGCCCTGACAATCCTCACAGTACCATGGTGTATCGCCAGAAAAAATGGCCAACTGCTGAGGCTCGACCTGTTCGCATCTCGGGTGGAACCACTCTCCGCAGCGAGCACATTTTTCCATGGCCGTTTTACGGCCTTTCTTGCGACATGTGAAGCAAGTTCGCTTCTCAACAGGCTTGCGGGGGGCTTTGGAGGTTGTGGCGCCTGTTTTGTTGGCGGAGTAGTTAGGGCAGCAGGGGCAACAATTATTAGTGCCATGGTCGAGCTCAAGGAGGTAATCAAGGAAAGCGATCGACTGAGGTGTGGTACTGGTTAATAGGGCGTCAAGTCGAGCTGGCGAGGTAAACTCGAGCATCTGCTCACGTACCCGAGATGGTATCGGACGAGGGCGAGAGGAGGCTTTAGGTTTGTCGTGCTCAGCCTTGGCGGGGTCATATACCACCATTTTGTTACTGTTGGGCTTACGTCGGGGTTTTGGTGCCATAGTGTTTGGTGTTTAAAGAAGGAAAGTTGTAAAAAGGAGGGCAGGGGTGTTGACAAGTGGCTTGGTTGAGTGGGGTCAGTAGTTCCTTTGATAGGGGGTATATATAGGATGGGAAAAAGGTCGCGCATTTAATGCTTGTCAGCGGAAGAAGCCGAATCGTCTAATTGGGAACGTGTGATGACGTTGGACTATTTGATGATGTGGCGACTCCTTATAGGAGGGTTGGTAGGCTATGCCCGTTGGGAAACACAAACCAACAAGGCGAGGTATTGGACTGTGGTGTCGGGAAAATAAAGAGAATAGGTATTCTCCGAGACCACTTAATAACGTTGATAAAGTTTTATTTGTTTACCGGGATCACTAAATATTTGGGAGACAATCGAGATCGATCTGAGGGCAAGTCTCATGAATAATTGGTAAATATCATTGTGTGTCATGAACAAGGCTAATTTCGGAGATAAAAGGGTATGCCTTGAGTCGATTGTTTTTGGTAGTCTAAAAGACGCATCCGTTCGAGGCTTGCCAAAAACCAGAAAGTATACTACTTTTTACGCGCTGCTCCAAAAGCGTGTAGCAGGGCGACACGCGAGTATCTGGCCTTCTCAGGGTTTGGGGAAGAATTTTACGGTCTTTCACGGGAGGGGCCTATATATAGTGGTAATGGGCCCAACCGCCTTACCGCATTTGCTCAATTGCTGTTTTTGAGAGAAGGCTGAATTTCCTCTTTTACTGTGGCTTTTGTCCAAGATTACTATCTCGAGTGTTCGTCATTTCTTATATAGGTAAAAATTTTCGAGACTGTATTACTATTATCATGCCTCGAGTTCAAGTGGGTGGTAGGTAAAGCGTAGACTACCAAGTACAATATTTGGCGATTTGTAATAAATAGGATAAGACCCGAGGTGACCTAACTGGGAAGATGTCTATTGTACAAGTGCAAGTACAAATAAATCTAACTGAGCCGTGGCTGTGTTACCGAGGTTAGTGCTGTTGCGTCGATGTCTTTTACTCATATGGACTTATGACTAACCGACATGGATTTGCCTAAGTAAAGCCCGAATATGTCAGACGGTGGTCCATCTTCTCGTTCCGGAGAAGAGAATGTTGATTGGAATGAACTGATGAAGTGGGGTTCGAGAGAAAGTGCCGGGGGTGCGGGGAAATCGGTGAAAAGCATGATTAAATTTGTGGAGTTGTTGACTAGTTCTTCCATGCCATCGACATTGTCACCTTTGGATGGGAGACTGTCTTTGCTACCGGTTAATGCCATTGTTGCGGGAAGAACCGCTAAGGCATCTCCTGAAAAGGCTGCATTACTCGGGGTCGACGTGCAACAAAGAAGTTCTGAGGAAGATGAAACGACCCCGGGTAATGAGGAAATAGATACCCAAAATGTTGAGGACTCTCGGGAACGTTAGGGGCCCACGCAAGGAGCATCTGGGTCGACATTATCTGTTGCGGCCAAAAGACTAGTAAAAGACGGAAAAAGTCGGAGCCGATTCCCATTAAGATACCACGTTTAGGGGATAATCGGGATATCAACTTTAGGGAGGTTTGTATCTTGACACCCTCCACAGCTATTTGTCGAGATGAAAGCTGGTGGATCGACACATTTTATAAGGAACTTGTGAAGGAATCTGCCCGGGATGTTATCGCAGTGGATAACTTGTCATTTATATTACCGTCAATAACAGACCGAGCACATGATAGTGACAAGGGGATGTGTTTATATTGGAAGATGCCTAAATGCGGGTTTCAACTTCCTTTGTCCTATCCCGGGGGAGTAGGCCGTATGGGGATTCAAGGAATCTTGGGCTCGTCCCGTCTTGTGTTGACGGGCCGAGGTTATAGACTTAGTGAAGGTTTGAAGGTATTAGTGCTCTATCCTCTATAATACCTTACGTATGGAATTATGCGACCCTGAATTCAACGAACTATTTGCCTTAAATAGGTCGCTCTTCCAACCGCTAATCGCGTTGTTAGAGCGGTTAGAGGGAGTTCGCATAGAAGCGGTGACGCTCGCACAGATGGCAGCGACGTCCGTATAGACAGCGGTGACTGGAACCCAAGCTTGATGTCGGTCTTTTTTGGACTTGGCCCAACTAGGCTTTGTCTCTATTTTGGGCTTTGACTGGGCAAAGCTTTTAGCTGGGTCTCGGACCCAGCATTTCTCGACCTCGAGCCGGCCTGTAATGGAGCCTCGGGCCCTAATATTCTCGGCCTCGGGTCAGCTTGTTCGCTGGGCCTCGGCCTTCATTGTTCTTAGTTTCGGTCCAGCTAATGGCTGGACTGAGTTTGAGTTTCCTTTTCGGGTTGTGTCTGACTTTTATGGCCTTTCTTGTTTTTCCCTCGGGTTGGCCCGTAGCAGGGTCCGAATCCCGAGTATTCATAGGCCAACATTAAGTCAATCAAGGGCCCTTGATACATGGGCCTATCAATATCATTAACCGGAAGCGTAAATACTGATCATCAACGGTTTTCCTCAGACGTGATGATGAAGACCTTAGGCATTTTTCTTTTACTTCTCTTATTAATTTTATGGACGAAGCTTTTAGGAAGGGATATGTCCAAATAAGAGAAGAGGTCTTTAAATAACTCTGAGGCAACCTTTGGGACCAGTATATTTAATAAATAGCAATCTGAATTTTTCCATCAAAAATTACTCGTGCCCTTTCATTAGTGCCATTTCATTAATTTATGTAAATGAAATTGGTGCACAATAATAACATAGGCCACATAATAAATAAAACTAACATTCTCCCACTTGGCCGGAATGTTATAACATAATAAGGTACACATGCAAAAAATTGGCCAATATAATTTTCATTAACGTAAACCTGTTCAGTTAGAAATACCAAACCAAACTAATGTATATCAGAATAGCAAATGTCGTTATTTGATCTCCATCAATTATAGCATTGGTACTCTTTCCAACAATGGTTGATAATATTCATTTGGTCCTCATAAATAATTTGCTTAGATTCAATAAATTATGCGCATCATAATAAATAAGCAAACTTTATAAATTCAAAGTCAATACATAATTAAAAGTTCAGTACATAACATAATATATATATATATATAGTTTACAACAACAAAATTATAATACATCAACCAAACCCATGCCGGCAACATGATCTTTGTAAAGAGTGGGTGGTAGCGCCTTTGTTAGAGAACTTGTATTAATATGTTGTATCACAATAGTACCATATTTGACTTTGTCTCTAACAATAAGATATTTCATGTCAATCCACTTAGACGCACCACTTGATTTGTTGTTCTTAGAGAAGAAAACAACAGCTTCGTTATCACAAAATAAGATTAGTGTCCTTGAAATACTGTCTATTACTTGAAATCCTGGTATAAAATTATTTAACCAAATCGCTTGACCAGTAGCCTGATAACATGCCACAAATTATGCTTGCATTGTGGAAGATGCCCTTATAGACTGCTTAGCACTCTTCCATAAAATTGGTCCCCTTGCAAGCATAAATATGTAACCTAATGTGGATTTCTTACTGTCGACACATCCAAAAAATCTAAATCGGAATAACCAATAACTTCAAGGTTATTTGACATTTTATAAGTAATTAAGCATATAATCTTTTGTCCCTTGCAAATAGCGTAAAACTTTCTTGGCAGCTTTCCAATGTTCCATTTCTGGATCAGTTTGATATGATATCGGCCAAGCATACCAACTGCAAATGCAATATTAGAACGTGTACAAACTTGAGCATACATTAGACTCCCTACTACCGAAGCATATGGAATTTGTTGCATTTGAGCACGTTCTATTTCATTTTTAGGATATTGAAACTTGCTGAATTTGTCATCCTTGACAATAGGAGCAACACTAGGAGCAATTGTGTATGTTATATCTTTTAAGCACTTTTTCAATATATGCTTTATGGGATAAGCCTAAGATCCCACGAGACCGATCACGATAAATTTCAATACCTATAACATAAGAGGCTTCACCAAGATCCTTCATTTCAAACTTAGTTGATAGAAAACGTTTTGTCTCATATAACATGTCTAAATCACTGCTTGCTAATAAAATATCATCCACATACAAAATGAGAAAGATAAATTTACTCCCACTAATTTTGAGGTATATGCATTAATCTATTGTATTTTCTTTAAATCCAAATTCTATTATGACCTCATCAAACTTGAGATACCACTGTCGTGAAGCTTGTTGTAACCCATATATTGAACGTTTTAACCGACATGCCATATGCACCTTGCTTTTTACAACAAACCCTTCAGGTTGTTTCATAAAAATTTCTTCATGCAAGTTACCATTAAGAAATGCAGTTTTCACGTCCATTTGATGTAGTTCTAAATCATAATGAGCTACAAAAGCTAAAATAATTCTTAATGAATCTTTCTTTGAGACAGGAGAAAATGTATTATCAAAATATAGACCTTCTTGTTGTGTAAACCCTTTAGTGACTAATGTGGCCTTAAATCTGTCAATGTTACCTTTTGAGTCTGTTTTCGTTTTAGACCCATTTACAACCTACAGGCTTAACCCCGACAGGTAACTCAACAAGATCCCAAACTTCACTAACTTCCATAGATTTCATCTCGTCATTCATGGCTTCTAACCATTGAGATGATTTATCGCTCATAATTGCTTGCTTAAATGAGTTAGGATCTTCTTTATGACTTATATCACATCCTTCCTCAGTAAGGTATACGATATAATCATCAGGTATGGCAGATCTTTTCTCTCTTTGCAATCTACGTAAGGGTTCTTGTGGCAGAATAGGAGTTTCATCAACATTAGGAACATCATGAACATGAGTTTCTTCATTAGTCTCTTGCACATGAGGTATAGAATTTATAACCTCTCGAATTATCAGAATTGGAACATAAATCTGATTTTCCTCGAGGTTTACAGTTCTATTTACATTACTCCCACTAACGTTGCCATTCTCTCCACTATTCTGGTGGTATGTGATGGGAAGTAAAATCTGAAACCTTTGGATCTCTCTGGATAACCAATAAAATAACAACTAACGGTTCTGGAATCAAGTTTCTTTAATTGCGGATTATAGACTTTTGCTTCTGCTAGATAGCCCCACACACGCAAGTATCCTAACTGTGATTTTCTGCCAGTTCACAGTTCGTAAGGTGTTTTTGGAATAGATTTACTAGGAACCCAATTTAGAATATGCGTGGCTATTTTTAAAGCTTCTGTCCACAAAAAGTCCGGCAATGAGGTATTGCATATCATACTTCGTACTATATCCATTAGTATACGGTTACATCTTTCAGCAACTCCATTCTGTCGAGGATCTCCCAGCATTGAGTACTGATGAACAATACCATTTTCTTCAAGAAATAAAGCAAATGGGCCTGGACTTTGACCTAGGTCAGTGTGTCTACCATAATACTCACCGCCTCTATCTGATCGCACTACTTTAATTTTAAAGTTATGTTGATTTTCAACTTCAGCCTTAGAGATTTTGAATTTATCTAGTGCTTCAGATTTTTCATTAATCAGATACACATAACCATAACGAGAATAATCGTCAATGAAAGTAATAAACTATTTATAGCCGTTAATACCCGGGGTAGGAAAGGACCACATATATCGATCTATATGAATAATTTCTAATGGTTCCCCACTTCGAGTGGCTCCTTTCTTATTTTCCCTTAACAAATTTTCCTTTAACACATTCTACACAGTTATCGAAATCAGAAAAATCTAATGTCGGGAGAATTTCATTTCTAATGAGAAGTTGCATTCTATCTCTTAAAATATGACCCAATCTACGATGCCATAATTTGGAAGAATTTCCAACATCACGATTTCTCTTTAGTCCACGTTTATGATTAACATTAGTAACATTCATAGATAATAGAGATTCACAAAAGGAAGAATCCAAACATAATTTATATAGATTATCACATAATAATCCATAACCAACAAATTTAGAGTTTTGATATAGTTTCAACTCATTATTTCCAAACTAAAACATAAAACCACACGCATCAAGTCTAGAAACAGAAATTAAATTCCTAATCACACTAGGAATATAAACTACATGCAAATCAAGAATAAAGCTACTCTTCAAAACCAAACGAAGAGTTCCAACAGCCTCGACTTCAGCCTCTAATCCGTTAGCAACTTTAAGTTTCCTTTCTCCCTTTGAAAGCATCCTCATAGAATGGAATCCCTGCAATGAGTTCGTAATGTGCACAGAGGCACCAGTGTCAACCCACCATGTATTTAAGAGAACATCAACTAAAAAGGTTTCACAAATCATGAAATTTAAATCATTACCTTTTTTAGCGAGCCAATCTTTAAATTTCACACAGTCCTTCCTCGTGTGTCCACGTTTCCTACAGTGGTGACACTTTGGAGCATGCACGGGTTTTGTACCAGATATACTTACCTTGTTAATACTAGTAGCCATAACCACTTTATTTTTACCTTTACCATTGTCCTTATTTTTCTTCGGTTTTGGACTTTGAACAACAATATGTGCATAGTCAAGTTTCTCAGCCTTAATCATTTCTTCTTCTTCAACACACATGGCAATTAATTTGCTCATTTTCCACTTTCTTTCTGTGTATTATAATTGATCTGGAAAGGACCAAATTGTGCAAGAAGAGAATTCATAATGAAATGAACCAAAATACCTTTAGAAATTGCCATATCCATGTCATTTAACTTTGCAGCCATATCATTCATCATCATGATGTGTTCACGTACACCGCTTGTCCCGTTATACTTGGTAGTGAGCATTTTCATTATGAGAGCACTTGTGTTAGCCTTAGAAGTACTTTAAAACTGCTCTTCAACAAAAACCAAATATTATTTTGCAGTGAAAACATTATTTGCATCATCCTTCTCAAGAATGCCTCCTCTTATAGGAGATGTAATAGTACTTTTCATAATCATGAGAGACATTCGGTTTGAGCGTTCCCATTTTTCTAAATTAAGTTTTTCATCATTAGTACTTGTAGCTATAATAATAGGTTTGTCCATTCGTAATGCCTGATCCATTTCCAGAACACCAAGACAAATCTCAATTTGCTCTTTCCAAGTGGAAAAATTAGTTCCGTTCAATGGTACTATTCCAGAGATTTGAGCATGAACATTATTCAATGCTGCATTAGATTTAGAAAAAATGAAATGCTTACTATTATCAACTATAAATACACAAATAACATAATAACATTAAATCAACTGTATATAGAGGAACTAACAATAATTACACTGAAATAAATAAAACGGCAAATAATATTTCAATTATAATATAACAGTTGTTGCATAAAATCTAATTTATATCACCATTGGGCAGAAACAAATTGAATTATTAAAATAAATAAATTCACTTAATAAATTATACTGGCAATTAAAGTTTGTAAAATTGACCTTCATAATAATTTATTAAATGTAAAAATGTAATAGTGATTTAAATCACAAAATTATTTTTAATAATTTAAAGTTGGTAAAAATTTATAACAACCAATTATTAAAAATAACGATATATGGTTTAAATTATTTATATGAAAAGTATACAATAAACTTCCGTTGGGCCGATCATTGTATATGAATTCCTATAAAACCATACATAAATGACTAAATGCTAACAAATTACAAATATAATATATATTGACCTTGGACTTCTATACTTCCCAAAAATGAAAGCTGTAACTCATGTGATCAATATAACATGTATAACTCAATAAGATCTAATACAATGTTTGCATCAAATGTATGTCCTGACCACTTAAGAATCATGTGATTAAGTTTTGGTCCAATTTTGGACTTATGTTGCCAAAAGTTTTGGTTATGATGCAACTTGGACCAAAATTTCATCCAAACTAAGTTGTATAGGATCTAACTTATCTAAAATGAGTGCCATATGATTCATAACATGATGTCTTTTGGCTACTAAATGTCTCCAACATTGCATCTCCAATAATAATACATTGATCAACACAGTTTTGTGCATACATAATAGAAAATAGAAATTCTCCTTTAAAAAATAATTTCATCCAAAATTATAAGAAAGTATTTATATATAAAAAATAAGTTGAATCTGTATAGCTTTTATACGAATCAATAAAAATTAATTTCATTAAAAATTATTGCATCTTATTTGAATTTATGTTGGCTCTGATACCAAATGATAGATATAATAAAATCGTAACGTGTTTTGCAATTGGAACACAAGCAATTCAGAATCCGTAAATTCAAAATAAAATAGCAAACCATAATTTAAAACTTACAGTTTTGGAGTGTTGTCATCGTTAAGCGGAAGCGTAAATACTGATCATCAATGGTTTTCCTCAGATGTGATGATGGAGACCTTAGGCGTTTTTCTTTTACTTCTCTTATTAATTTTATGGACGAAGTTTTCAGGATGGGATACGTCCAAATAAGAGAAGATGTTTTTAAATAACTCTGAGGCAACATTTGGGGTCAGTATATTTAATAAATAGCAATCTGAATTTTTCCATCAAAAATTACTCGTGCCCTTTCATTAGTGCCCTTTCATTAATATCTGTAAATGAAATTGGTGCACAATAATAACATAGGCCACATAATAAATAAAACTAATAGTAGCTAGAATCATCTACAAACTATAATGGGGAAGAAAAGGCATATTAATTTAGTGAAACTAGATCAACATGCCATAATATAATTAATTAATCAAATCATCTCCTGTTTATGTTGCTAGTTCCATTTAATATTAAAACTTTAAAAATATATATAGCCAGTACCGCCATTATGAGGGAGCTTTCTTCTCTTGACTATATATATACACATATGTTGGCCCCCTCAGCATCAATTCATATATAGCCTCCATGCAATGCCATCTTTTAAGATAAAAGCTTCCTATTACAAGAATTTCTCGATGCAAAATGCAAATCATTCACGAAATATTCTCGATCTCACACGATCAATGTACCATTCCCTGTTATTCCATGTGCATGCTTTTTGGATCCAACTCTTTTACTTCATCTTTTTCTCTGGACTAGGTTTTTTATTATTGAAACTACTTCCCATGAGAGATTTTGCAAATCACTCGAGCAACTTCGACCTATTTTTCACATCGGTCTCCGCCACAACCGTGTCAAGCATGGATTCAGTTCCACTTGAATCATTTTCAAACTCCCAACTCATAGTCATAACCCTTTTAATGCTTCTTGGAGGTGAGGTTTTCACCTCCATGCTTGGTTTACAGTTCCAAAATATCAGGATCAAGAAAGAATTAGAAATAATATTAGCTCAAAAACCACAAAGCCTAGAACTCACCACTTGTCATGACCCAACATTCGATCTCCAAAATCAAATTGAAATGGGAACAGTGGATGTCAAATTGTTCAACATTCCACAAAATCCAATGTCCCCAAATCATGTCAAACAGAACTCAGTAAGGTACTTGAGCTTCTTAGTTTTAGGCTATCTCATATTAGTGCACTTTACTGGTTACACATCGATTTTAATGTACCTAAACCTTTTTCCAAGTGCGAAGGCCATACTTGAGGAAAAAGCGATCAATCCGCAAACCTTTGCCTTCTTCACTGTGGTTTCATCTTTTTCGAATTGTGGTTTTATACCAACAAATGAAAATATGATAGTTTTCAAGGCTTGCTCCGGGCTTTTGCTCATAGTTGCTGCTCAAGTGCTTCTAGGGAACACTATGTTTGCCTCAACTCTAAGATTTGTAATGTGGGTCTTTAAGAAATTGACTAAGAGGCAAGAATTTGAATACATGTTAAGAAGCAATGAAAACATTGGTTACAATCATTTGTTACCTGCTTCCCATGCACTCTCTGTGGTAGTCTGTGTGGTGGGTTTCATGTTGATCCAGTTGGTGCTATTCTGCTCAATGGAATGGTGGTCTGAGGGTTTAGAGGGATTGGGGTCTTACCAGAAGCTTGTGGCCGGGTTATTTATGTCGGTTAATTCGCGGCATGCGGGTGAATCTGTGGTCGACCTATCAGTAGTCTCACCAGCAGTGTTGGTGCTTTATGTGGTTATGATGTAAGTGACCATTAATTCTTATATATTATTATAACACACATTAGTATTTTTTTGTGCACCACCTCAGTTTATTATATATGATAACCTGCTATGAGACATCGAGCAATTACTTCTCTCATAGTGATCGAGATTTGTTTCTGGTATATTTGACATTTTTTCTAAGATATCATGTTAAATTTGTGTTTAGGTATCTGCCTCCTTACACGTGCTTTCTACCTGCGGAAGAGTCGCATAAAATTGCAAACGGTCCTCCTTTAGAAAATAAGAAGAAGAGAAGTGTTTGGAGGTGGCAAAATGCTCTCCTCTCGCAACTCTCTTACTTGGCAATTTTTGTGATCCTTGTTTGCATCACTGAGAGAAGGCATCTGCAGGAAGATCCTCTAAACTTCAATGTATTGAATATTGTCATTGAAGTAATAAGGTACGCATCTCAATCGATCTTCTCCTTGAAATTTTAAATTTTAGTACGTATAACATACAATATATATATTGCAAGAGCACGCCGGAGACTTTGTGTTGCGGTTGTCACTGAAAATATATAGTCATATTACTTAATTAACCTGGAGGCTTTGTATTCTTTTTTATTAAGGTAACTTCCATATTTTTACTCATTTCATCCAACTAAGGAAGAATTTCATGCTAGCCATTTGAATATGGAAGAGATAAGGCTAGTGTGTTTCATCCACAAACTTACCATACGTCTTACCGATCTTAGTCTTCTATGCGGCGGCGTCGACACCAAATGAAATCATAAATTTTAAAAAGGAACTTTTAGTATGATATTTTGACACAATAGAGTTATTTTTATATAAGACATTTTTCACTTGAATCTATTTAGGTGCTCGGGGGTGATAGATTTGGTGTATCTAAGCTTGGTTGCTAGTGATTTCATTCTTTTGCTAGTTATGCAAAAGGAAAATAATATTTCAAATTTTCAATAAAATCTGAATTCTGATTTCAATTATAAAATAACCATAAACTATAAGTCAATCACGATCATTATTTATTCAAAGTAACTTTGACCTAACTTGGTGCGGTTTAAAAATACTGAGAAAAAATGATAAATATTAACTTTTTTCAATGTTATGCTTCAAAAAAAAAAATTTGTTTCAATCCTGAACTTGGGTGGAACTAGCACTAAGTCTGACAATTTTCTCATGAGCTAGTTATTCAACTTACAAAGCACTAACTTGACAGCCACTGTCAAGATTTAAAAAAAAAAAATTACACAGCACTAAGTCTGACACTGGCACTTTCATTAAATATATGATCTCTATTTGACTAATATAGGTATGTTCCTCACATCTTTTTTTTTTTTGTGCAACAAGGTCAAGTAGTGTTACTTCACTTGTGTAATGGATACCATGTCAGACACCAAAATAGAATGCACTTTGTTTAATCTTGAGTGTGTGTTATAAGTACCAAAGAAGAATTTAAATCTCTACCTACAAAAACACAACTTATATACCAAAATGACCTTGAAATGTTCAAATTTTAATAATTATAAATTTTCAAATGTAAAACTTGATATTTAAAGTGTTTGTAGCACTTGAAAATACTTTCCTGGTTTGTAAACGGTGTTTATCTTAATAAAAAACCTTGGAAGCCACTGCCAAGTTTATCAAAAAAAAAAAAAAAAACTTTCTTGGCAAAATCTAATTGGATTCATCCTATACAAATTTCTGTCCAAATTAGAGAGCATGAAATGCATGGCTCTATATGTATGTTCTTGCAATTTCACCAAGCATGCAGTTGATTATAAACTCCCTTCAATGCAGTGCTTATGGCAATGTGGGATATTCAACGGGATACAGCTGCAAACGAAGGCTGAATAACGACGGCATGTGCAAGGATGCGTGGACGAGTTTTTCCGGGAGATGGAGTGGCGAAGGGAAGGTTGTGTTGATGGCAGTCATGTTTTTTGGCAGGCTCAAGAGATTTAGCTTTCATGGTGGCAAGGCATGGAAACTAGCATGAAAACATGCATGACATGTGTCATACATAGTGGCTTGATCATGTTGGGGATAATATACGGGCTAATTAATCAATTATTGGAGTGCTAGTGCTGTTTGTTAGTGGTTTGAAACTTAGGTTAATTTAGGGGTGTTTGGTGAACTAATTTTACGTAGAAGTGATTTCTTTTTCTTCTTCTTCTTCTTCTTCTTCTTATTATTATGATGATGATGATGATGATGATAATGATTATGATGATGATGATAACAAGAACTAGGGTGTTCTTAAGCTCATCAAGAGACTTAATGATCTTAACTCAAAAACATACTGGATTGGCTTCAAATGTTGAATTCAAATTGCTGACACCAATATACAAATATACAAATTTTCGAACTAATTTAGTATAAAGTCATGCGATCAGGAGATTTTATAAGTTAAATCTAATGTGGTCAGTTTACATTATTTTTTAATTGCTTGACTTTATATTAAATTCTAGCAGAGAGAAGAATATAGGAAATTCTAGGGGGAGAGCAGAATCAAAATCTGTTTAAAAAGAAAGAGCTAGATATGATACAATTTGTTTTCTTTTCAGGCATATTTTAGTTCTTCCTATAATATATATTTGGTGGAAGATTATTTCGAATCAATTGGTAAAATAATATTATTTATCTTTATGTTTTGATTTATTTAAGGCTATCTAATTCCAAAATGAAACAAACTGTACAACCACCGAGTTCAAGTAAAGGCTAACCCTAGCCTATAGCACTAATTTTTATATACTCTTATCAAACTTTTTAAAGTACTTCCACTGTGAGAAGATAAAGCATAATTAAAGCACATAAGTTGTCTTTTTAGATTAAGCATAAATACTCATATTTAAGGTCTTGAAAAGCAAAATGTTCTTTTAAATGCAGTCCAAATTAATCACGCATGCATTAATTCTATACATTGGTCCAAATCTCTACAACAGATATAAAGGTAACATAGCACCTTTATATAGGGGTGAAAACGGATCCGATATTATCCGTGCGAATAGTGGTACGGATATGGTTTTGAATTTTAATTATCCATATTCGAACAGTAGATATATACCATATAGTTTAATATATATTATGAAAATATTTATGTAGATATCTACAGATATCCGATATCCGATTCGTATCCGTATGTATCCGTCTAATATCCAATCCGGATACGGATATGATTTTACCACTGTCCAAAACCTATTTCAGAGGATCTGGATTTTTTATTTTTCTTTAAATTTCTGCCTGGATTGATCAGATACTAATTAATTACCAACATAAAGTCTACTATCCCTCATTAGTGCATTTTTAATTTATTTAGCGGAACTTTTTAGTATTAATTTTGTAAAATTGTTGTGGGCACCTTACGAAAACCACTGGGTTGATGTAATGCCTCTGTAAATATTTTTCTTATCAATATATTTCTTAGTGGAATTTCCACTAACCCTAAAAAAAAAACATAAAGTCTACTATATATCATGCAATTCTAGTTTGATTTGCTCGAAAGTTGGTAAGCAAACCAAAAGCAAGGTATGAAATTATGTAAGGTAAGAGGAAAAAAAAAACAGAATTGACTTGCCACTCTTGACTAAAAAAAATTAAAAATATTTATTTATGTCACTATATTTTTTTGTCATAAAAAATTACAAAAATATGTTTGTTGTTCAAATAATTATAAAATTATAAACCCGTCCTGAAAATAAAAATTCCCCCCCTATCTTCCGGGCTTCACTCCTAATTGTAAGGTAATAAAAGAAAAAATGGAAGAAAATAGAATTATTGATCTCTCTCTCTCTCTCTCACTCTAGTTCCTCTCAATCTGAATTTTCTCCGAATATTTTTCTCTTTTTCTTGACGATCGATGTCGTCAAGCGATCTCTCTTTCATGATCTTGTTTGTTCCTTCTCTGATGATCTCTTCTCAATCTCTCTTCGTCGGTTCTCATTACTATTTTGCTTAGCTTTTCTTTCTTTCTTTTTTTATGATCTCTCTCCGACCTCTTACCGGTGATTTCTTTTCATGATCTCTACATGTAGCTCTTAGTTATTTCTCATATGCAAAATGGGTTATGAACATGTTGCATATTTTTTGCAAACAGTTTTTTGTATATATACAATGAATGTAGATTTTTTTTATTTTTAAGTTAAATTTTGAATGAAATCATAATTGTATGGGTATTTTAGTTTTGCTTAAAAACTTTTGTTCATATTTTAAATGATTGTATATATGTTTCAGCATGAGTTATTTCTACTTTTGTTTCAGCATATTTTTGCATATCTGGTACTACTTGTTGCTCATTCAAGAAACACCTGACTACACATATATGCATGTTTGCAAGATGAGGTCTTAAATACCATTTATAACCTAGCTTGATATTATAACTTAGCAAAAATAGTTTTCATACTTACCATGAAATGTAATCAGAGTAACTGGTTTCTGAGTGTTTTAAAAAATTATATAATGTATTTTGAAGTCTAATAACATTTTATAAAGGTATTGCATGCTTAAAGGTAGGAATTGCAATTTGCATACTTTTGATTTATCAAGTGAGCTAATATATCTGTCAAAAAGGTTTCCAGAAAAACATTGCTGGTAATTAATATGATATCGCTAAAATGCCACGTAGAGGCCTGGTTTGCCAGAAAAATTTCTTACAAAGAAACAAAGAATATCCTGATTCTTCAGGACCATATATAAGTGGAAGAAGGTATTACATTCCCATAATTGGGAAAGAATTTGTTCTTCTCTCCTGTAAATCAAAATATTCCCACCTAGATTTTGAATAATCTTTTTTTTTTAATTTTCTTTTTCCCATTATCCAGGAAACAATGACAGTGATTCAGTGCTATCTCTCTGTGATCAATCTACATGTGTCTGTATATATATGTAAATTAGCTCTTTATATATTTTGATCTTGAAAAGAATCATTACCTTCCAAAAATGACAAAGAAATTTCAAATTCTGAAATCATTTATGTTTCCGAGGTTATGTTCTTGTACAAATTTCATCGTAAGCTACATGAAGTGCTTGTTTTGCTTTCTACAAAGCAACCCTGTTTGTACACAAGTAATATATTGCACATCTCTCTCCTTTGTTGGTCTTTTTGTCCTGAAGAAACTGGAACCCGTAAACCGAACAAAGGAACCAAAATACTTGGATTTATATTTTATGTCTGTTTCGGCAATAACCGTCTCTAGCATGTCCACTGTAGAAATGGAGAATTTCACGGATGCACAGTTGTGGGTCTTGACCCTCTTAATGCTTATCGGTTGCGAGGTTTTTACCTCCATGCTAGGTCTTCAGTTTATGAAGATAAAACTAAGTAGAGAGGATTCAATCAAGGGGAGATTTAAACCTAACGGGTCAGATGTTGAATCCGTAGTTTCAAAGGATATATCAGATAACCAAAAGGCAATCAACTGTATGCCTTGCCTTGTTTATGTTGTTTTGTGTTATCTAACAGTGGTAATTATTACTGGATCAGTATCAATACTTCTTTATTTAATAGTCGTTAAAGAAGCAGGAGATTTGTTAATTGCCAAGGGGATCAACCTTGTCACCTTTTCGGTTTTTACGACAGTTTCTTCATTTGGCAACTGTGGCTTCACACCAGCAAATGAAAACATGATGCTGTTTCAGAAAAATGTGTTCCTTTTGCTAATTATTATTCCTCAAATTTTAGCCGGTAACACATTGTACCCTCCTTTGTTAAGAATTTCAATTTGGGTCTTGAAGAAATTCACGAGAAAAGAAGAATTATACGGATATATACTTCAACACCCTGACAATGTTAGGTACAAGCATCTGTTTTCATCGAAGGCGTGTATCTACCTAAGTATGACAGTTACGGGTTTTATTTTGGTTCAAACAATAGTTTTGTGTGGCTTAGAGTGGGATTCAGAAGTCATGAAAGGGTTGAATTGGTGCCAAAAGATAGTTGCTTCCGTTTTTCTATCAGTTAATTCGCGACATGCCGGAGAATCAGTGGTTAATTTATCGAAACTTTCTTCGGCTGTTCTTGTGCTTTTTGTTTTCATGATGTACGTCTCTCTCTCTCTCTATATCTCTCTCTCAAGGAATATTAATTGTTCTAAAATTGATGATTCGACATTTTTTTGTTAGGTACTTTCCTCCTTATACTTCATATGCACCAATGACTAACAATGTCGAAACCGCTTCAGGAGCAAGCAACAAAGAAATTGAGACGAAAAGCAGGAAAATGGAGAATTTGATATTTTCTCAACTCGCATATTTGGTAATATTTGTTATCTTGATTTGCCTAACCGAACGAGAGTCCATTCAAACCGATCCACTCAACTTCAATGTCTTCAACATCGTCTTTGAAGTAATCAGGCAAGTATTTGTTTTACATACAAAAATCAAAAATAAATTTGAAAATCTAGATAAATTTTCAATATTGTTCATATATATGTATACTTGTATGCAGTGCATATGGAAATGTGGGATTCTCAATTGGATACAGTTGCGAGAGATTATTAAAGCTTGATGAGAGAATTAGTTGCAATGATGCATCCTATGGATTTGTTGGAAAGTGGAGTTCAAAAGGGAAGTTGGTACTAATTATTGTCATGATTTTTGGAAGGCTCAAAAAGTTTAATATGCAAGGAGGAAAAGCTTGGAAACTCAGCTAGCAGCCTAGCAGTTGTAATTAAAAGACTAATTAATTATTACTGTAACATTTACAGTTGGGCCTGGGCTAGGTTGGGCCTGGTCTAGCCCAAAATTGTGTGAGAGTATTTATAATATGGGCTATTTTGGATAACTTCTTGAAACCCAATGCAGTTTATGAATCAACATCAAATGAAGGTTGTGAACGTTTCTAATTAAGAAATATAAAGTATCTTTTTGGTGAAATATAATTAGGGCTGCAAATGAACCGAACCGAATCGAACTTATCTCCGGTTTGAGTTTGATTTGAATTAATTTCGAATTAGGTTTGGTTTGAATTAATTTCGAACGAACTCAATTTCGAATCAAATTTTTTACGAACTCAATTTCGAACATTTACGAACTTTGTTACGACTTACGAGTTATGACTTATGACTGGGCCATAGTGCGAAATTACAGCACTTCAATAAAAACTCAAATATTCAAAGTACAATTTAAATAAAACCCAAATATCAATAGAAGTACAATTAAATAAAAAGTCAAGCACTCCAAAGTATTCAAAGTACAATTTAAATATCAATAGAAGTACAGAACAATCACCAAAGTCTTAGAATTATTACAAACTCAAATATTATCCTAAATAAAACATTAAAGTGCATTCCAATTAGGCACTAGTTACTGAAAAACCCTTCTAAAAAAAGAAGAGGTAGGCTATTCAAAGAAGATGTAGGTTGTTCAAAGTAGACGAATGTTGTTCAAAGAAGACAAGAGGTATATAGGTTGTTCAGAGAAGGCTGAGAGCAAAGACAGTGCTTTTGTTTTCTGATTTGCGAAATCGGCTTTGCTGTTTTTTTTACTTTATTTTCTGATGCTGGTAAATGACTGATCTCTGTTGCTGGTTTTGCTGATTTTCTATATTTTTTTATTTCTGGTTTAGACTGTTATATGAGAAGTTTCTGGTATGACAAGGGATCAAATTAAAAAGGAAAAAAAAATTAAACTGGCGTGTGCCATCTTTAAGACTCTCATACCATAATATTTGTGGAAGAGATAAAATAAATAAGTATATTCTATTTTCATGATGATTATAGGAATAGAGTATATTAGTTATTATTGGATAGCGGCATAGTGCTGAGAAGTTAATGCTATTTGATCTATAAAACAAGCAACAATAAAAAGGGTGTTGATAAGTCTAAAATACATACATATTCGATCCGATTTTTATCACAAAACAATACCAAATATCTTGTATTTTCATACAAAAAGGATAGAATACACCTAGAATCAAGTTACTGCGTTTGTTTGTTTACAATCTACAGAAAATGAGGAAAAAAGAGGAAAAATGACCCTAAATGCGGACGCACTGACCCTTGATGCGGCCGCACTCAATACTTAGTCAAATCCGGAGCCCTCAGAATACAACAGGAGAAAAAGTCCGAGCGCAATGCGGACGCACAAGATTCTAGTGCGGACGCACTCCATACTTAGCCAAAATTTAGAGAGTAAATGCTTCCTGAATGCGGACGCACAGACCCCTAATGCGGCCGCATTCCGGACTTAGTCAAAATTCAACACACTCCAGAAGAAAAGAAAGAAAAGTCCGAGCCTAGTGCGGACGCATTATGGTCAAGTGCGGACGCATCCAGGACTTAGCGAAAAACTCAGATGTCAACCAAACCCAGGATGCGGCCGCACGGACCACTAGTGCGGACGCACTCATGCCGCAGAAGCAGGAATTGAAGCATCTAAGCACAATGCGGACGCACTGCGGTCGCACTAGGGTCGCATTCAGCCTAAAAATCAAGTTTTCTATTTTCGGCGCTTCTAAAAACGACCCAGGAGTGAAATATGGAAAGTGGGGACGTGGGAAAACATGTGGGGCAAGTATCTAATGACTCCCCACGTCCATTTGCTCCAGAATTAACAAGGACTTCTCCTATAAAAGGGCTACAACTTTCCCTTCCAAATCATCCACTTACAATCCACCATACTACTCAATACTTAGCCATAATTCTCAATCTCTTGGAGCCGAATCAAGGAAGAAGAAGAGAAGTTCACAGCAAACAAAGGCAAGATCAAGGTTCTTCATCTAGAGAAGGGTGTAAACTATTTCTCTATTTAATTTCTCTTTGTTTTAGCCATGTTTTGTTTTAATCTTTTGATGAATTTTTGCATCTCCATGAGAGGCTAGTTTTCTCTCTAGGGGTTTAGGTCTTATGCATGAACTTGTTTAATTTTATCTTACTCGGATCTTAGTTTTTATTATGATTGTTTGATTTGATTGTTAATTTCTGTGAATTATTCTTTATGAATTTCATTAGTACTTGACTTATAGTTCACCTGGTTAGGGTTAGTAAATTGAAGTAGCTTGAAATCATGCTATGTCTTGTCTTTCCGCTTTAGTTTATTAAATTCCGGCATTGGTCAAGATAGGGAAGTACTAATTGAAATCATAAATATATATCTTAGGATTTAGTTTATCTTACTAAAAATTTGATATCTAAACCGGATTTCCAGAAATTAAGGTTAGGAGGATGGGAAGAAATCACAACCTAATTAGGACAACTTAGAATAAATATTGATATATACTTTGAATTATGTGTATTAAAAATCCCGATTAGGTGAGTGACAGCCCTAACAACGGAGGAACATTAATCCGTTCACCCAAAGTATTTATATCAATATTTGTTCATAGGCTAACACAAGTTATAAACCATTCTTAAGCTTTCTTAGAATAAATATTGATGTTCGTCTTGAATTATGTGTATTAAATATCCCGCTAGGCAGTGTAAAAACCCTAGAATTTGAGGAACATTAATCCGTTCACCCAAGATAATAGCATCAATATTTATTCCAAGGACGACATAAGTTAGAAACCTCGTCAAAATCAAACATGAATTTAAACAAACCGAGTAGATAGAATTAGCAAGGGATTGTAGACCGAATGCCCCTAGACTTCCAAACCTTGAAAAGGCAACCAAAACTCTTTTTTTAATTTTTAGTTTTAGTTTAATTATTACAATCTCTCCTTTTCGGGTATTGAACCCAACAATTAGGATTTTTAGTAAAAACCCCCCAAATTTACTTTATTGCACTTTACTTTCTTTCTTTTCTGAAATTTATCATCTAAGGTTGAAATTTAAGTATTTATCTTACTCCTTGTGGTTCGATACCCGATAATATACTACACGGTAGGATTGTATACTTGCAATCTGAGCCGAAAGTGTATTTGAGGATAAAGCTTTTTACATATACCCTTTTGACGTATCAAGTTTTTGGCGCCGTTGCCGGGGAGTAAAGTTTAAATACTAAGTTTTTACTTTAGCGATTTATTTCAGATTTTCTTTTACTTTTAGGAAACTAATCTAAGTTCTTTTTTTCAGCAGTCTATGAGCGCGGGAAAAACTCCTTTTCCCACGATTTTCGACGACGAAGAAGAGCATCTAAGCATGGAACATCCAATCGTAAATCCAGTCATCAACGAGGATGACCAATCTGTCCATGAAGGGCAAGGAAGCAATCCAAGCCGCGTACGAGGAATGACTCCACCTCGTAACGGGAACCACAACAACAATGGCCGAAACAATCAACACAGCCACCGCTTCGGCTTCATTCCTCATGGCCAAGAGCCGCGAGACATTAAGCCATCTCTCATCCATCTACTTGGCCAAAGTCAGTTCGGGGGAGCCCTCAACGAAGATCCACACGCCCATTTGGCGGTTTTCGAAGAACACTGCGGCACTTTTGCCCGAGAAGGAGACGAGCTAGACAACCTCAAACTCAAATGCTTCCACTTGTCCCTCCGAGACAAATAAAGGACGTGGCTAAGGACCGTCAACCGAGACAACATCGATACATGGGATGACATGGAGAAGTTATTCTTAGGAAAATACTTCCCTCCATCCAAGACCCAACATTTCCGGACGAAGATCACAACGTTCAAGCAAGCCGAGGGGGAGTCTCTAACCGAGGCATGGGATAGATGGGCAGAGCTCCAACGCTTGTGCCCTAACCATGGCCTTGACATGTGGTTGCTCTTTCAATTCTTCTATGGAGGTTGCACAATAGCTACTAAAACTCACTTAAATTCTGCTGCAGGTGGAAACATGTCCAAAATGGATCCCGAGCAAGCCATGCTAATGATTGAGGATATGGCGATCAACCAAAGGGAGTGGACAGCCGAGAGAGGTGGACGAGTCTCTAACACACCGGGGATCATGAAAGTCGATGAAGTTACCGCCTTGAGAGCACAAATGGAGGCCTTGCAACATCAAATGGCACAAATGCAAAATGTCAAAGCCGTGACAAAGAAGGCTCCATGTGGCATATGTGGAGAGGCGACTCATATCACCGCCGATTGCCAAGTCCTTATGGAAGGAGAAAATGTGGAGCAAGTGAACGCCATGTTCTATAATCAAGGTGATAAGAGGAATGACCCGATCTACAATAAGGTTAGGCAAAATGACAATTTCAATTCCAATTCTTACAACCCTAACACAAGGTGGAACCATCCGAACTTCAAATGGAAGACCGAGAATGACAACTCCAACCAATACCAAGGTAATCCCAACCAATACCGGTCCAACCAAAACTCTTACCAAGGTCCCTCCCAACTCTCCAAGTTAGAAAAGATGATCGAAGAGTACATCGATTACCAAAAGAACACCAACATCGACTTCAACAAAAAATTTGAGTTCTTAGAAACGAAGACAAAGATGCTAGAAACACAAATTGCGCAACAAGCATCCTCATCCTCTCGCCAACAAGGAACCCTTCCGGGCAAACCCGACATCAATCCAAGAGAGCATGCGAATGCCGTAACCTTAAGGAATGGTAAGGAATATGAAGGTCCCACGATGCCGGACGAGGAAGAGCGGCAACAACCTCAAAAGGAGGCACAAAACGAGCTAGCTCCTCCAAGTACGGACGCACCCTCCACAAATGCGGACTCACCGACATCGGACAAGCAACAAAAAATGGGTAATTCTATCCCGGAAAAGGTAAAACATGCTGAAACTCCTAAGTACATTCCTCCACACAGGTTTGTACCATTTCCTCAAAGGTTAGCAAAGAACAAACTTGACCAACAATTTGCCAAATTTGTAGATCACCTTAAGAAACTGAACATCACCATCCCTTTTACGGAAGCAATTACTCAAATGCCCACATACGCAAAGTTTTTAAAAGAAATTTTATCCAACAAAAGAACACTTGAGGAAGTGGGCACGGTGTCTCTAAATGAGGGGTGTAGCGCTCTCTTCTCAAACAAGCTACCTCCCAAACTTAAAGACCCCGGGAGCTTTGTTATCCCATGTAAGATAGGTGATACCAAATTCGGTAGGTGTCTATGTGATTTAGGGGCAAGTGTTAGCCTAATGCCAAAATCTGTGTACCAAAGGTTAAATCTTGTAGAATTGACAACAACAAGAATGTCCTTACAATTGGCCGATAAATCGGTAAGGTTTCCGGAGGGAATTGTGGAAGATGTAATAGTCCAAATAGGTGAGTTATTTGTTCCTGTGGATTTTGTGGTTGTGGAAATGGAAGAAGACACTCATACCCCCCTCTTGTTGGGGCGTGATTTCCTTATAACAGCAGGAGCAAACATCAATGTTAAAGAGGGAAAGATATCATTTGATATAGGTGGTGAAAAGGTAGATTTTCATATGTTTGATGCCATTAAATTCCCCTCTAATGATAATGATTCTATATGCAGAGTTGATGTTTTAGACTCAATCATAGCTGCTCATCTAGAGAAAGACAGGGCCAATGAAAAACTTGACCAAATCCTGGAAGAAACCAGCCCCGAAAACGATCAAATCGACAAAATTGACCCTGAGTGCGTCCGCACGGACCAAAAGTGCGTCCGCATTCACTCTGACGAGGAAGGTCATCCAGAAGTCCGAGGTCAGTGCGTCCGCATTATCCCCCAGTGCGTCCGCACTCCTCCTGGAGATAGCCAATTTCCACAATTGCAAGCTGACTGCGACCGCATAGCCAATCAGTGCGTCCGCACTCACCATGAAAATGCCCAATTCCAATCTGAATGCGTCCGCACGCAGGCCTTTTCAGCCCAACTTAGCGATTCCCTAGCTGATTCCACACCACCAAAGGTCGAACTCAAGCCATTACCACCATCTCTCCGCTATGAGTACCTGGGCACAAACGAAACATATCCGATGATAGTCAATTTTGAGCTCGACAAAGATTAAACAGAAAAACTTCTACACGAACTAAGGTTACATAGAAAAGCCATCGGTTATACAATTAATGATCTAACCGGAATTAGTCCATCTTTTTGTATGCACAGGATTTTAATGGAGGATGATCACAAACCTTCTATCGAATCTCAAAGAAGACTCAATCCAAACCTCAAAGAAGTTGTGAAGAAGGAAATAATCAAACTCCTAGATGCTGGCATCATTTACCCGATCTCTGATTCAAAATGGGTAAGTCCGGTTCATGTTGTGCCCAAGAAAGGAGGTACCACGGTGGTGAAGGGTGAAGGCGACAAGATGATATCAACAAGGGTAGTCACAGGTTGGAGAATGTGCATTGATTACCGCAAGCTAAACAATGCAACAAGGAAGGATCACTTTCCCCTACCTTTTGTTGACCAAATGCTCGAAAGACTTGCAAGTCATTCTCATTTTTGCTACTTAGATGGGTACAGTGGTTTCTTTCAAATTCCAATTCATTCCGATGATCAAGAAAAGACAACATTCACTTGTCCCTACAGTACATTTGCATACCGTAGGATGCCATTTGGTTTGTGTAACGCTCCAGCCACATTTCAAAGAGCCATGATGGCTATTTTTTCCGATTTATTAGAAAATTCCGTGGAAGTTTTCATGGATGATTTTTCAGTTTTTGGCACTTCGTTTGACAATTGCTTATCTAATTTGATCAAAGTTTTAGAACGATGTGAGCAGGTCAATTTAGTCCTCAATTGGGAGAAATGTCACTTCATGGTGCAACAAGGAGTCGTTCTAGGCCATGTAGTGTCCTCGAAAGGGTTGGAAGTCGATAAAGCCAAGGTGGAGGTGATAGAGAAGTTGCCATATCCAACATGCGTAAAAGATGTGCGAAGTTTTCTGGGCCATGCAGGGTTCTACCGACGTTTCATCAAGGATTTTTCGAAAATCTGCAAACCACTCACTAACTTAACAATGAAAGATGCAGATTTTAAATTTGATGAACCTTGCATTAATGCTTTTTGCAGGATTAAGGAGGCACTAATTTCAGCTCCGATCCTCCGACCTCCGGATTGGGATGCCCCTTTTGAAATTATGTGTGATGCAAGCGACTATGCCGTAGGAGCCGTATTGGGGCAACGGGTCGAGAACAAACCACACGTGATCTATTATGCAAGTAAGGTGTTGGACGAAGCACAATTAAACTACACCACAACCGAAAAGGAGTTCTTAGCAGTGGTTTTTGCTATCAACAAATTTCGATCATATTTAGTAGGATCCAAAGTGGTGGTGTACACCGATCATGCCGCAATCCGATACCTCCTCAACAAAAAGGATGCGAAGCCTCGCCTAATTCGGTGGATCCTCCTTCTTCAAGAATTCGATTTAGAGATCAAAGATAAGAAAGGAACCGAAAATTCCGTGGCCGACCACCTATCACGCATTACCAACAAACCGAAAGAGGATGACCTGCCCATTGATGATTCCTTCATTGACGAACAACTCTATGCGGTACTTAATGCGGTACACAACAATGACGCACCATGGTATGCAGATTTCGTTAATTATCTTGCATGTGGATTGGTGCCCCCGGATTTAACTCATCAATAAAGAAAGAAATTTTTTTGCGATGTAAAACAATATTTTTGGGATGAACCGTTGTTATTCAAATTGGGGGTGGACGGGATCCATAGAAGGTGTGTACCTCAAGAGGAAACTAAGCAAATTCTCCATTGTTGCCACTCATCCGCCTACGGGGGGCACGCTTCAACCAACAAAACCGCCGCAAAGGTTCTCCAAGCCGGTTTCTTTTGGCCCACTCTTTTTCGCGATGCCAAGGAGTATGTACTGAGATGCGACAAATGTCAAAGAACAGGGAACATATCACGAAGACATGAGATGCCTCTTAACACAATCTTAGAAGTAGAGCTGTTTGATGTTTGGGGGATCGACTTCATGGGCCCCTTTCCAAGTTCTTGCAACAACAAATACATCCTTGTAGCGGTGGATTATGTCTCGAAGTGGGTGGAAGCCATGGCTAGCCCAACCGCCGACTCCGCGGTGGTAAGAAAGCTTTTTAACAAAATTATTTTCCCTAGGTATGGAGTACCCCGAATAGTGATTAGTGATGGCGGCTCTCATTTCATCAACCGCCAATTCGATAATCTTCTACTCAAGTATGGGGTCAAGCACAAGGTCGCCACACCATACCATCCACAAACAAGCGGGCAAGTGGAAGTATCAAATCGTGAGATTAAGAGCATCCTACAAAAGGTGGTCAACACATCGAGAAAGGATTGGTCCCTAAAACTTGACGAAGCACTTTGGGCATATCGCACCGCTTACAAAACACCGATCGGTATGTCTCCTTTCAAACTTGTTTATGGTAAACATTGCCATTTACCAGTTGAGTTAGAACATAAAGCATATTGGGCCATCAAAACCCTAAATCTTGATATGAAAAGAGCCGGTGAAAAAAGGGTCCTTGATCTACACGAATTAGAAGAAATACGCCACAATGCGTATGAGAATGCAAAATTGTACAAGGAGAAAACCAAGCAATGGCACGACAAGCACATTGTAAGGCGAGAATTTCGTGAGGGAGATGATGTATTATTGTTCAATTCCCGCCTTCGTCTTTTTCCCAGAAAATTGAGATCGAAGTGGAAAGGCCCATACAAAGTGAAAAAGGTGTTTTACCATGGAGCCATTGAGATTTGGAGCGAACGAACCGGTGCATTCAAGGTGAACGGACATCGCCTCAAACATTTCAATCATGCACATCCGGTAGGCGAGGAGCAAAGCATTGGCCTAGAAGATCCACACACTCAATAGTGAGCACAAATCATGTCGAGCTCACGACGTAAAATTGAGCGCTTCTTGGGAGGCAACCCAAGCTTTTTCTTTATTTTTCTGCACTTATTTTCTTAGTTTTAATTTTACTTTTACAAAATTTTCGATTCATTAACTTTGCGAGATTTTCAGGACAAGAAACAGGGAAAAATGAACTAGAGTGCGTCCGCACTACTCCACAGTGCGTCCGCACTGACCGAGGGAGAGATTTTTCCAAGTCTGGAAACTCAAGCTAAAGCGCAGTGCGCCCGCACAGACTGTCAGTGCGTCCGCACTTGGGATAAGGTTAATTATTTTTGAAATTAAATCGAATAAATTTTAAAATCAAATTTTTTTGGCCTCCGTGCGTCCGCACATTCCTTCAGTGCGTCCGCACGCGTGAATTTGAAAAAAATTCGTTGCCCTAGCCGCAGCGGTTTTCAGTCGCGCCCTTTCAATTTTTTTAAAAAAAACTGTCGTTTCTCTCTCTCCTCTTTATTACCCCGTTTCTCTCCCATTATTTCTCTCTCTCTCTCTCTCTCTCTTACTTCTTCTCCTCTTTCTCTCTTTCTCTCCTTCTCTCAAGCAAATCTCTTTCTCTCCCTCTACTCCTCCTCTTTCTCCTTTTCTTCCTCTCTTTTCACTCTCTTCTCCTTCACTGTTGCCGCTAGCCCTCTCCTTTTCTCTTCTCTCTCAAGGCCGATCTCCCTACTTGCTTCACCCAGGAGTCTTCTCGCCTCACCAAGTCCCAATCCCGCATCTCCTCCAATTTGGTTTGCAATTTCTAACTCTTAATTTCATTTTTTTGCTTTGGTAGATCTAGAAATTGGTACCAAAATCGACCAAATTGACAAAAATCACAAAAATCACCAAAATCCGGTTCTTCACCATTGCGTGTGACCAGCCTGCGACCAGAGTGCGTCCGCACTCCTCTCGGTCTGACCAAAACAAACACCTCAGCCACAATGCGTCCGCACTGGATCCCAGTGCGTCCGCATACAGGTTTTTCCAGACCAAAATTTTGGCCAAGTCTTTAATGCGTCCGCATAAATATTGAGTGCGGCCGCATACAGCTTAATTTTAAAGCTGAGTTCAGCTGTTTTAACCTAAGTGCGGCCGCACTAGTAGTACCTGCGTCCGCATTCAGCCATATTTTTTAGAAATTAACAAACTATACCTCTTTTTGAGTCCTGATTTGCAGGAAAATGGCTACCAGACAAGCAGGCAAGAGGCAGAGGAAAGACAAAGGCCAGAGTAGCAGGGCTGCACTTCCTTATCCGGTGGCTACTCCATTGACCAATGAGCAGGAAAATAGGCTCCAAATCATCGAAACACACCGATCCCTTGAGCCGTCTCGATGGATAGACACCCCAACTCTCGAAACATTAGGCATCGGGGCCTCTGTTCAACTCCTGACCGGACGGTTAGGTCTGTGGGACTTCCTCACCGACCATGTGCTCACCTACCAAGCAATCACAGTCGAGTTCCTCTCTTCGATCGAATTCGACAAGGGCTCATGGATCCTTGATTTCAACCTAGGAGGATACCACCATTCCATGAGCGCTACCGAACTGATGGGCCTTCTCAACCTTGATACCACCGATTGGAACGGCATGTACACGACTACCAACTTCCACCATGACATGTCCGAGGTACAATTCCGCAACTTGATATGCGAAGTTGGCCATCTCAATCAACTTGATATGAAAATATTTATGTATATATCTATGGATATCCAATATCCGATTCGTATCCGTATGTATCCGTCTAATATCCAATCCGGATACGGATATGATTTTACCACTGTCCAAAACCTATTTCAGAGGATCTGGATTTTTTATTTTTCTTTAAATTTCTGCCTGGATTGATCAGATACTAATTAATTACCAACATAAAGTCTACTATATATGCCTCATTAGTGCATTTTTAATTTATTTAGCGGAACTTTTTAGTATTAATTTTGTAAAATTGTTGTGGGCACCTTACGAAAACCACTGGATTGATGTAATGCCTCTGTAAATATTTTTCTTATCAATATATTTCTTAGTGGAATTTCCACTAACCCTCAAAAAAAAAACATAAAGTCTACTATATATCATGCAATTCTAGTTTGATTTGCTCGAAAGTTGGTAAGCGAACCAAAAGCAAGGTATGAAATTATGTAAGGTAAGAGGAAAAAAAAAAACAGAATTGACTTGCCACTCTTGACTAAAAAAAATTAAAAATATTTATTTATGTCACTATATTTTTTTGTCATAAAAAATTACAAAAATATGTTTGTTGTTCAAATAATTATAAAATTATAAACCCGTCCTGAAAATAAAAATTCCCCCCCTATCACACTTCCGGGCTTCACTCCTAATTGTAAGGTAATAAAGAAGAAAAAAATGGAAGAAAATAGAATTTTTGATCTCTCTCTCTCTCTCTCACTCTAGTTCCTCTCAATCTGAATTTTCTCCGAATATTTTTCTCTTTTTCTTGACGATCGATGTCGTCAAGCGATCTCTCTTTCATGATCTTGTTTGTTCCTTCTCTGATAATCTCTTCTCAATCTCTCTTCGTCGGTTCTCATTACTATTTTGCTTAGCTTTTCTTTCTTTCTTTTTTTATGATCTCTCTCCGACCTCTTACCGGTGATTTCTTTTCATGATCTCTACATGTAGCTCTTAGTTATTTCTCATATGCAAAATGGGTTATGAACATGTTGCATATTTTTTGCAAACAGTTTTTTGTATATATACAATGAATGTAGATTTTTTTTATTTTTAAGTTAAATTTTGAATGAAATCATAATTGTATGGGTATTTTAGTTTTGCTTAAAAACTTTTATTCATATTTTAAATGATTGTATATATGTTTCAGCATGAGTTATTTCTACTTTTGTTTCAGCATATTTTTGCATTTCTGGTACTACTTGTTGCTCATTCAAGAAACACCTGACTACACATGCATGTTTGCAAGATATTATAACTTAGCAAAAATAGTTTTCATACTTACCATGAAATGTAAACAGAGTAACTGGTTTCTGAGTGTTTTAAAAAATTATATAATGTATTTTGGACTCTAATAACATTTTATAAAGGTATTGCATGCTTAAAGGTAGGAATTGCAATTTGCATACTTTTGTTTTATCAAGTGAGCTAATATATCTGTCAAAAAGGTTTCCAGAAAAACATTGCTGGTAATATGATATCGCTAACATGCCACGTAGAGGCCTGGTTTGCCAGAAAAATTTCTTACAAAGAAACAAAGAATATCCTGATTCTTCAGGACCATATATAAGTGGAAGAAGGTATTACATTCCCATAATTGGGAAAGAATTTGTTCTTCTCTCCTGTAAATCAAAATATTCCCACCTAGATTTTGAATAATCTTTTTTTTTTAATTTTCTTTTTCCCATTATCCAGGAAACAATGACAGTGATTCAGTGCTATCTCTCTGTGATCAATCTACATGTGTCTGTATATATATCTAAATTAGCTCTTTATATATTTTGATCTTGAAAAGAATCATTACCTTCCAAAAATGACAAAGAAATTTCAAATTCTGAAATCATTTATGTTTCCGAGGTTATGTTCTTGTACAAATTTCATCGTAAGCTACATGAAGTGCTTGTTTTGCTTTCTACAAACCAACCCTTTTTGTACACAAGTAATATATTTCACATCTCTCTCCTTTGTTGGTCTTTTTGTCCTGAAGAAACTGGAACCCGTAAACCGAACAAAGGAACCAAAATACTTGGATTTATATTTTATGTCTGTTTCGGCAATAACCGTTTCTAGCATGTCCACTGTAGAAATGGAGAATTTCACGGATGCGCAGTTGTGGATCTTGACCCTCTTAATGCTTATCGGTTGCGAGGTTTTTACCTCCATGCTAGGTCTTCAGTTTATGAAGATAAAACTAAGTAGAGAGGATTCAATCAAGGGGAGATTTAAACCTAACGGGTCAGATGTTGAATCCGTAGTTTCGAAAGATATATCAGATAACCAAAAGGCAATCAACTGTATGTCTTGCCTTGTTTATGCTGTTTTGTGTTATCTAACAGTGGTAATTATTACTGGATCAGTATCAATACTTTTTTATTTAATAGTCGTTAAAGAAGCAGGAGATTTGTTAATTGCCAAGGGGATCAACCTTTTCACCTTTTCGGTTTTTACGACAGTTTCTTCATTTGGCAACTGTGGCTTCACACCAGCAAATGAAAACATGATGCTGTTTCAGAAAAATGTGTTCCTTTTGCTAATTATTATTCCTCAAATTTTAGCCGGTAACACATTGTACCCTCCTTTGTTAAGAATTTCAATTTGGGTCTTGAAGAAATTCACGAGAAAAGAAGAATTATACGGATATATACTTCAACACCCTGACAATGTTAGGTACAAGCATCTGTTTTCATCGAAGGCGTGTATCTACCTAAGTATGACAGTTACGGGTTTTATTTTGGTTCAAACAATAGTTTTGTGTGGCTTAGAGTGGGATTCAGAAGTCATGAAAGGGTTGAATTGGTGCCAAAAGATAGTTGCTTCCGTTTTTCTATCAGTTAATTCGCGACATGCCGGAGAATCAGTGGTTAATTTATCGAAACTTTCTTCGGCTGTTCTTGTGCTTTTTGTTTTCATGATGTACGTCTCTCTCTCTCTCTATATCTCTCTCTCAAGGAATATTAATTGTTCTAAAATTGATGATTCGACATTTTTTTGTTAGGTACTTTCCTCCTTATACTTCATATGCACCAATGACTAACAATGTCGAAACCGCTTCAGGAGCAAGCAACAAAGAAATTGAGACGAAAAGCAGGAAAATGGAGAATTTGATATTTTCTCAACTCGCATATTTGGTAATATTTGTTATCTTGATTTGCCTAACCGAACGAGAGTCCATTCAAACCGATCCACTCAACTTCAATGTCTTCAACATCGTCTTTGAAGTAATCAGGCAAGTATTTGTTTTACATACAAAAATCAAAAATAAATTTGAAAATCTAGATAAATTTTCAATATTGTTCATATATATGTATACTTGTATGCAGTGCATATGGAAATGTGGGATTCTCAATTGGATACAGTTGCGAGAGATTATTAAAGCTTGATGAGAGAATTAGTTGCAATGATGCATCCTATGGATTTGTTGGAAAGTGGAGTTCAAAAGGGAAGTTGGTACTAATTATTGTCATGATTTTTGGAAGGCTCAAAAAGTTTAATATGCAAGGAGGAAAAGCTTGGAAACTCAGCTAGCAGCCTAGCAGTTGTAATTAAAAGACTAATTAATTATTACTGTAACATTTACAGTTGGGCCTGGGCTAGGTTGGGCCTGGTCTAGCCCAAAATTGTGTGAGAGTATTTATAATATGGGCTATTTTGGATCAACTTCTTGAAACCCAATGCAGTTTATGAATCAACATCAAATGAAGGTTCTGAACGTTTCTAATTAAGAAATATAAAGTATCTTTTTGGTGAAATATAATTAGGGCTGCAAACGAACCGAACCGAATCGAACTTACCTCTAGTTTGAGTTTGATTTGAATTAATTTCGAACTATGTTTGGTTTGAATTAATTTCGAACGAACTCAATTTCGAACCAAATTTTTTACAAACTCAATTTCAAACATTTACAAACTTTGTTACGACTTACGAGTTATGACTTATGACTGGGCAATAGTGCGAAATTACAGCACTTCAATAAAAACTCAAATATTCAAAGTACAATTTAAATAAAACCCAAATATCAATAGAAGTACAATTAAATAAAAAGTCAAGCACTCCAAAGTATTCAAAGTACAATTTAAATATCAATAGAACTACAGAACAATCACCAAAGTCTTAGAATTATTACAAACTCAAATATTATCCTACATAAAACATTAAAGTGCATTACAACTAGGCACTAGCTACTGAAAAACCCTTCTAAAAAAAGAAGAGGTAGACTGTTCAAAGAAGAGGTAGGTTGTTCAAAGAAGACGAATGTTGTTCAAAAAAGACAAGAGGTAGGCTGTTCAGATAAGGCTGAGAGCAAAGACAGTGCTTTTGTTTTCTGATTTGCGAAATCGGCTTTGCTGTTTTTTTTACTTTATTTTCTGATGCTGGTAAATGACTGATCTCTGTTGCTGGTTTTGCTGATTTTCTATATTTTTTTATTTCTGGTTTAGACTGTTATATGAGAAGTTTCTGGTATGACAAGGGATCAAATTAAAAAGGAAAAAAAATTAAACTGGCGTGTGCCATCTTTAAGACTCTCATACCATAATATTTGTGGAAGAGATAAAATAAATAAGTATATTCTATTTTCATGATGATTATAGGAATAGAGTATATTAGTTATTATTGGATAGCGGCATAGTGCTGAGAAGTTAATGCTATTTGATCTATAAAACAAGCAACAATAAAAAGGGTGTGCTTTTTAATTAACCGAGAGATGAGCAAATTGCAAGAAGGGCAAAGAGAAACGGCTGGTACCAAGGGTCGCCTCGCCTCGCTGCCGGTCCCAATAATCAACCAACAAAGCAGAGATCAACGAGGGTCACCTCACCTCGCCTCGCGGCCGGTCCCAGTCGCAGCCAAGTAGCCAACAAAGAGAAACTCTAGGGTTTGGACTTTGGTATCGCAAGTTCGCAACCAACAGAGAGGGAAAGTCGGCTAGGTTTTTTATTGTTGGTTTTGTTCGCTACTAACAGTGAGAATACCAAAAGTTCGCAACCAACGATTATGGGTTATGGCTGGTTTTGTTTAATTTTTTTATTTTGGGCTTTGTTGTTGAATTTTTTTATTTGAGCTTGTAATTGGACCGAGCTTTCTGTTTCAAAAGTCAGAATTCAAAGCAATTATGGACTGCACGGCTTATATTTTCATCAGTGAACATAAGTTATCAGCAGAAATTAACGGTTCACGTTTGAGTTAATTTCGAAACAAATTTGGTTTGCGAACCTATTTCGAACGAACTAGGTCCAGTTTGAGTTTGGTTTGAATTAATTTCGAACTAAGTTTGGTTTGAAATAATTTCGAACGAACTCAATTTCGAATCGAACTTTTTACGAACTTTTTCGAATCAAACTCGAATCGAATTACGAACTACGAATTTTTTGTGCAGCCCTAAATATAATAGTTCGGTTCGGTTTAGAAATTTTAAACACGTACCCGTCCGAACAAACATTTAAAAAAATTACGATATAATTTATACTGCTTGATTTGATTTAAAACCGATTAGACTGAACCAAACAAAAAAAATTTAAAAATATATTTTTTTAATTAATCTTTTTATTTCAGTTCAACCTAACAAACTAAAATTTAGTTCGGTTAACAAGTTTATTTTGGTCGATTCAGTTGTATTTTTTAAACCGAATAAAATTTTAATTTGCATATATTATTTTGATTTTTATACTACACTGTCAGGTAGGGAGACTAATTTGAGATTCGTGCCAGATTAAAACGAACGACTCAGATTTCATACTACACTGTCAGGTGGGTCACTGGTTCTGAATTCTTCTAATGGTCCCTTGAGAGATTCAAAAGTATCAGAACCAAACCAGAATTCGGATCTCCTGAGGTAACAGAATATTTCATTTTGGATCTCAACCGTCTAATCATAACCCGCACGACTATTAAAACAATCTGACGGTCGTCATCCAAAATGAAATAATTTGTTACCTCAGAGGATATATGGATTCGAAGGAAACTACGATGAAAGAAAGAAGACAAGATAGAATGCGTCATTCTTAAAGCTCTTTTGTTCCAAACAGGAAACAGCAAAAGTATTGCAAATACAATGTATGAAGGTACTATGAAGTGCACATAAAAACAACAAGTGGCAGAGTAAAGGAGATCCGGTGTATGTGAGGAAACAGCGGATTTAGAGGAGGCTGAGGTGGAAATGAGTGTAAGCTTTCAAACGTGGAGATCATATGACAGTAACCTTTTTCCTCGTGGCCGGTGCGAATCCATATTGGCATCCATTCATCTCCTTTTTACAATTGTCTAAAATACCCTTCGCTGTTTTCATTTATTTCAACTTCACTCTTTTGGTGTTAGGCAGCTTCTTGCGGACCATATTTACCGTTGAAAATATAATAAAAACATGTCACTTTATTAACAAGAAAATATATTATTTGTGCTTTGAGATTCGTGCCAATTTAAACATATGGGCTGAGAGTAAATATGGGCCGGCCGTTTATTCCATTGCTACGTGCCTACTAGAGTGGCATTTCCGTAGATAAACGCAACTCCCAATGGCAAATTATTGACAACATATCGTTTTGTCTGAGCCGAGATCTCTTTCTTCGTTCCTTTTCTCACTTTTGCGATTGATCTCATTAAACAAATGAAGAAGAAAGAAAAGTACGACACACCGAGAAACTACTAGCGATTCATCAATTCAATTCAATCCATTGCTTCTTAGTTAGCGATGAAGAATGCGTTCTTCGACACGGCGCCAACCACCACCACCACCGGAGACCGTTCTTCGTCGGCGGTGGCGCTAGATGAGATGCTTATCGCACCATCGACGCCGGTGACTGAGAGGAAGCCTGAATCGTTTGACGATATGTGGGGAACTGAATTCGGGGTGAGTTTCTTTGGTAAATATATTGACAGACTAGTTTTTGCTTCATGCAGCGCATCAGTTATTTGACTATATTGTTAGTGCGCTGCATGAAGTAAATAATGCTCTGTCAATATCTTTACCCGGTGCAATTTCTGATTTTTAAAAAGTTATTTTGGTTCATGTTTAAACCTTTTTTAAATTTGTAGTTATTATCATTTTTTTTTAAACTGAAATCTCTGTCGCATATGGTTCATGCGTGCGCTGCATGAAGCCAAAATTGCTCTGTTAAAATCTTGTAGAATTATGCAAGTGCATATAAATTGAAGCCATGTGTTGGTTGAATTAAAATTGTGACTATTAATGTGTTCTCTTGTGTAATTGGTTGTAGGATATCTTGAATGGAAGCGGAGCCGGGCAAATTTGGTCATCAAACCCGATATGTCATCCTACTATTTCAACAACCATGGAATCACAGTCATCCATTTGTGGTATGTTGACATATTATATATATATAGAGAGAGAGAGAGAGAGTGTGGCTAATATCAAAACGTTTGCACCAAGATCCTCGTGCAACCAAGTCGTTTTTGGATTTTCAAAGTCCAAACGGTCGATCTAAACCGTTAGATTGATGTGATCTCTATATTAAAATCTGTTTGGAGACCAAATTTTACATTTTTGAAATTTTTTTACTATTTATTAAGCCACTTTGAAAATTGTTGATCACATGGTCCAGAATTTGGTTGCACTGTTTTTACTGTTCACCCGGATTAGTAATTTAAAGTAGCTTAGTAAAAAAATTTCAAAAAATGTAAAATTTGGTCTCCAAGCAGATTTTAATATAGATTGAACATCTAACGGTTTGGATCAACTGTTTGGACATTGAAAATCCAAAAATGACTTGGTTGCACGAGGGCCTTGGTGCAAACGTTTTGATATTAGCCACTCTCATATAGCTTTGTTTTGCTTCTTCTCTTTGCATTTATATATATAGCTTTGTTTTGCTTCTTCTCTTTGCATTTATTAAAGAGACTAATAATATTGAGTTAGTCTCTACATGGTACTGTGCATAGCTCTGATCGGTACATATAACGGGTCCAAAACACAAGTTTTGAGATTGAAAAGGTTGATCCAAGCCTATCAAACCAATCAATGATAAAATTTTAATAAACATGGAGTATATTTATATATAAGATAATGATAGAAGTGTGGTGAGTACTTGTTGTGCATATCAACGGAAAAGAACCTGTAGATAGCAATCAATGATTTTGAAATTTTAACAAACAAAAAAAAAACCTTGCACAGCCGACAGCCCGAACTCGTTTAACAAATCAGGTGGGAAAGAAAACCAAGCACCAGGCGTGACTAGTGACTCCGATCAATCCGATGAGGAATCAATAGAAGAGGATGGCACATTCGACCAAAACGGAAACCGCAATATGGATATAAAGCGCATGAGGAGGTTAGTTGAATAATTTATATCCTTTTAGAAATGGAAAAGTAATTTGTTCTTAAATCCTAATTAAAAAGTTTTGAATTTGGTAGGATGGTGTCGAACCGAGAGTCAGCAAGAAGATCACGGAAGCGAAAACAAGCTCATTTGGCCGATCTTGAACAACAGGTACCTATCCTTAATCACTGAATTGCCTTAAATTTTCTGAAAGTGTAGGTACTATCTAAGAATTTCACATTGTAATATATAATTAGGTGGATCAATTAAGGGGAGAAAATTCATCTCTGTTCAAGCAGCTAACTGATGCCAACCATACATTCTCAACTGCTGTAACCGATAACAGAGTCCTGAAATCTGATGTCGAAACTCTACGGGTCAAGGTGAAGTTCAAATCTATTATATATATATAATCCTCATAGGGTCGCTACAGTATATTCTACAGTAAATGCTACAGTAATTGCTACAGTGACAAATAGTAAAAAAATTCTAAAAAAATATAAAATTTGGTCTCCAAGCATATTTTATTATAAAAGTCATGTTAAGCGATTCGGATCGACTGTTCGGACTTTGAAAATGCAGAAAAAAGATTAGGTGCATTGGGAGCATAGAAATTTGGGTGCATTTGAATCCTCTAACTTTATATATAGTTAGAAAATCACAAATTAATGAATATGGTATACCGGTATAACTTTATACAGTAACAACTTGATTTTGTGATTTTGAATTCATTAATATAGCATTTTGTTTATAACCGGTATAACTTTATATATAGTTAGATGTTTATCTTAATAGTTAATTATCTTTTTTTTCAGTAATATCCTGATACAATCTTTTTACACTCCTCTCGATAATAGCCGCCGAAGCAAAGCGAGACTCACTTCTAGTTTATCATACATTTCCAAAACCAGAAGCATTTAATTTACAATTACAAGATCTAAATATCTAAAACCTGATCACAGGTGAAGATGGCAGAAGACATGGTGACAAGAGGTGCAATGACAGGCGGCCTAGGCCTCGACCGCTTGCTTCAAGGCCACATCGGATCCCCTCAAATGATGACATCACATCCTACTCTCAATAACAACAACAATGGCAATGCCAATTGCCAAGGGGAAGAGAATTGCTATCCAGGATTGTCTGTGGCAGAGCAGGTACACAACTCCCTGTTGCCTAACCTCGATGGCCTTGATGGTTACGATATCTGGCCTTGCGACACACAACCAAACTTGATCACCAAACAGATTTGAATAAATATTTATGAATTTTCAAATCTAGTTTTGTCATGGTGTATGTATGCTATTAGTAATTATAATTAATTAGTTGATTAGTTAGTGACTGGATAATAAATAAATGTTTGTATTTAAGCTGCTTGTGTCGACAATTAACACTGGTTAGTGTTTTTCATATATAATTGACATCGATCTGGTAACGTATTTATCTTATAACTAGGCTGAGAAACAGTATGAACTACTTTTGTAACAAGGAATTTGAATCTCGGATTAATTTTTCATTTTATCTTTTTTTTTTATATTATAGCATGTTTAATTGAAATAAGAAAAAGGGTTGTTGTGAATAAAAATAAGGGGGAACAAATAGTGAAATCAATTCTATGAATTGAGGTTTGTTGTGCCTTAATGGAGGGTTAGTAGAAGATTAATATATGATCAATTTTGAGTTTCAATTGAAACATAATTTGAACTCAGCTGAGAGTGCTTGTTTTTTTTTCATTTTTCTTATTCATATTTTTTTTCCTAATAATGAAGCTACTTTGAAAAAAAAAAAAAGAGGCTTCATTTTTTTCCTACTATAATAATCTTGGATACAAAAGTTCAAAACTAAAAACAAAATGATCATTTTTTATGGAAAGTGAAAATTCTAAAACTTTAGCTTTTGCACTTTATGTTGCATTATATTAATTTCCAGAGCATCATGAAGCTACAAATTTGGAAAACAAAATAGTGTAGAACTAAAGCCCATTTTTTTGTTAAACATAAAATTGAACAAAAGGTAGAATATGGGCTTTAATGGCCCAATAAAAACCTTTACATTTTCTGGATTGCAAAACTATAATGGCCCAACAATCCGATGAGGAATCAATAGAAGAGGATGGCACATTCGACCAAAACGGAAACCGCAATATGGATATAAAGCGCATGAGGAGGTTAGTTGAATAATTTAAATCCTTTTGGAAATGGAAAAGTAATTTGTTCTTAAATCCTAATTAAAAAGTTTTGAATTTGGTAGGATGGTGTCGAACCGAGAGTCAGCAAGAAGATCACGGAAGCGAAAACAAGCTCATTTGGCCGATCTTGAACAACAGGTACCTATCCTTAATCACTGAATTGCCTTAAATTTTCTAAAGTGTAGGTACTATCTAAGAATTTCACATTGTAATATATAATTAGGTGGATCAATTAAGGGGAGAAAATTCATCTCTGTTCAAGCAGCTAACTGATGCCAACCATACATTCTCAACTGCTGTAACCGATAACAGAGTCCTTAAATCTGATGTCGAAACTCTACGGGTCAAGGTGAAGTTCAAATCTATTATATATATATAATCCTCATAGGGTCGCTACAGTATATTTTACAGTAAATGCTACAGTAATTGCTACAGTGACAAATAGTAAAAAAATTCTAAAAAAATATAAAATTTGGTCTCCAAGCATATTTTATTATAAAAGTCATGTTAAGCGATTCGGATCGACTGTTCGGACTTTGAAAATGCAGAAAAAAGATTAGGTGCATTGGGAGCATAGAAATTTGGGTGTATTTGAATCCTCTAACTTTATATATAGTTAGAAAATCACAAATTAATAAATATGGTATACCGGTATAACTTTATACAGTAACAACTTGATTTTGTGATTTTGAATTCATTAATATAGCATTTTGTTTATAACCGGTATAACTTTATATATAGTTAGATGTTTATCTTAATAGTTAATTATCTTTTTTTTCGGTAATATCCTGATACAATCTTTTTACATTCCTCTCGATAATAGCCGCCGAAGCAAAGCGAGGCTCACTTCTAATTTATCATACATTTCCAAAACCAGAAGCATTTAATTTACAATTACAAGATCTAAATATCTAAAACCTGATCACAGGTGAAGATGGCAGAAGACATGGTGACAAGAGGTGCAATGACAGGCGGCCTAGGCCTCGACCGCTTGCTTCAAGGCCACATCGGATCCCCTCAAATGATGACATCACATCCTACTCTTAATAACAACAACAATGGCAATGCCAATTGCCAAGGGGAAGAGAATTGCTATCCAGGATTGTCTGTGGCAGAGCAGGTACACAACTCCCTGTTGCCTAACCTCGATGGCCTTGATGGTTACGATATCTGGCCTTGCGACACACAACCAAACTTGATCACCAAACAGATTTGAATAAATATTTATGAATTTTCAAATCTAGTTTTGTCATGGTGTATGTATGCTATTAGTAATTATAATTAATTAGTTGATTAGTTAGTGACTGGAATAAATAAATGTTTGTATTTAAGCTGCTTGTGTCGACAATCAACACTGGTTAGTGTTATCTTATAACTAGGCTGAGAAACAGTATGAACTACTTTTGTAACAAGGAATTTGAATCTCGGATTAATTTTTCATTTTATCTATTTTTTTATATTATAGCATGTTTAATTGAAATAAGAAAAAGGGTTGTTGTGAATAAAAATAAGAAGGGGGAACAAATAGTGAAATCAATTCTATGAATTGAGGTTTGTTGTGCCTTAATAGAGGGTTAGTAGAAGATGAATATATGATCAATTTTGAGTTTCAATTGAAACATAATTTGAACTCAGCTGAGAGTGCTTGTTTTTTTTTCATTTTTCTTATTTATATATATATATATATTTTTTATTTTTATTTTTTTGCTAATAGTGAAGCTAATTTTGGGGAAAATAAAAGGCTTCATTTTACTTCTACAATTAAACTTTTGTTACTCATTTACAAATGTGTATCCAAGATTATTAAACTCACACAAAATGTTACTCATTTTACTTCTTTTATGGAATATGAAAATTCTAAATCTTTACCTTTTGCACTTTATGTTGTACTATATTTATTTTTATTTCCATAACATCATGAAGCTACAAATTATGATTCATTCTTTTGAAAACAAAACATACACGGAACAGACTATTGTACAAATTTTGAAAACAAAATAGTGTAGAACTAAAGCCCATTTTTTGTTAAACATAAAATTGAACAAAAGGTAGAATATGGGCTTTAATGGCCCAAAAAACCTTTACATTTTCTGGTTTGCAAAACTATAATGGCCCAACAAAACATATTTATTTTGCAAATTCCTTCCAAAAATTGTGTATAAAATACTATTCAAAAATACTTCGCTATATCAGATGCTATGTTACTCGGATACTCCAATATAGGCTCCGTACCCGTATCGGACACATATCGGATACCGATACGCGCCCGATATGGCACCGATACGTATCTGATACGCCAACTGGCGTATCCTTTACGTGGTGTATCCTAACTCAGCCGATACGGTCGCCGTTACTCTGTTGAAACGGCTGGATACAGCTGATATGCTAAAACTGCTGATATGCTCGCCCGTGAACCGCGCCCACATCCGTGAACCACCCCCGCGCCTGTGAGCCGCGCATGCACTAGCGCAAATGAAATTTTTTTCTGCCCCGCACGTGAATCGAGCTTGGAAAGTTCCTTATGAGCGTCAAAACATTTATCCACTACACCAAAGTTTGGTTTGTGATATATTCTAGTAACTATAGTATTTAATATATTCTTATGTTAAGCCTTAATTTTTTTATACAAATTGATTTAAGTTATGATTATCTAAATACAATATATAAAAAAAAAATTATATAATAGACGTATCGTATCTTAGATTTTTGAAAATTATCGTATCGCCATATTTGTATCGTATCCGATACGATACCCGTACCCATATCCATGCAACATAGATCAGATGTCTTTGTGCTTTATGCCTTCATACCCACTTAATTTTTAAGTCTGACAAGATGTGTGATGAACCTTATATTTGGTTGGTACCCCTCAAAATATTCAATTGATTACAAATATTACTTCTTTCTTTCTAATAAAAAAAAAAGGAATTGGTTCCCTCTTTTCCTCAAAAGATATGAATATTCTATATTATTAGGACTATGTTTCGCTTTCACTTTAGAATAAAAATATTCGGAGAAAGAATTTAATTTTTAAATTAAGACAAATACAATCAAATAGAATACAACATAATTAATTTATCTAAATGGAAATTTCAATGGATGATCACATATAAATTAATTAATTTTGTATATATTATTTGGTATACCCATTGATAAACATTTATGAATTAATGACTTGGCATTTATGGATAATAATTTATAATTAGGTATACACATTGATAAAAAAAAATTATGAATAAGAATTTAAATAATTTTATAATAATTAATGGTTCATCTAATAATTAAAAATGTTTGATGATTTGACATGCCTAAGAGACCTTTAAAACAACCATTTTTATATAATATTAATTCTTCCTTTTATGTACATTCTATGATTTTTTTTTTTTGCTTACATGTACATTCTATGTTAGAAAGCATCTTAGGAGTGTTAAATTTGAAAGAGAGTATTTTTTTTTTGTCATTTAACATAGTAGGGCAGGGAAAGATATTATATGCATTGATGTATGCGATAAGATCGTGATAAAACACGTCACGACACATTACGACATGTGTATAAGTCTCATAACATTATTTTTGTGTCATGCTACAACTATTTGTATGATGTGATTATTGTTCAAAAAAAAAATTGATACGGCATGACATGCAATCAAATTGACTTGATCATGATATAGCACGGCATGTCATCGTTTAATATTATATTTTTACAATTTTGGCACATTTTTTTCTTCCTTGAGCAAACTTAAAGTTTGAAAAAAATATAATTAAATATGATCAAACTCAACCATCCCCTTTGATTACGGTACGTGTGGCCGCAACATGAGTCACGTGTCATGACAATTTTCAATATTATAATCACAAACACTACACAATACAGTACACAAAAATATAATTTGATCACAACACGACACCTCGTGCAGTTTAAATCACAACGTTACTAATCATGACACGATAGTTACAAATTTACATCCTTAACTCTCAACCAAAAAAACCCCTTCATATCTCTTCATAAATCATAGCTATTAATACAATGGCAAGTTGATATACGACAGCAGATATGCGTTGTTTCTCAACGCGTTTTCCGTATATGAATAAAATAAAATAAATAAAAAAGGACCCCTAATGAGAAAAAACAAGGACAAATTAATTATATTTTAATGGGAAAAACTAATGTGATTTTTTTAATTAAATTGTTATTTTTCAACAGTTCATTAGTCACTAAACCTTTCTATCCTAATCTCATTTAATGATAAAGCGGATGCACACCAACCAAAAAAAAAAGGTTATTTTTATCTCCATCAAATAAAAATAAAAAACATCTTGCTGGCAATAGGTATAAAATTTATGCTTTCGGATGGTACATAATTTTTAAATCAAGTGATTTTTTATTTATGTATAAAAATAGTAAAAAAATTCTAAAAGATACAAAATTTGATCTACAAGTGTACATTTTCATATGAATATCATATGAATATCATATGAAAATACAAAATAGATAACTGTTCAGAGATCAATTGTTTGAATTTTAAAATAGAGATATAAATTCATAGCATATTACCATAGGAGATTTTTTATCTGTAGAAATTAATAAAATAAAATGTACGAAAATAGAAAGAGTATTTGATTTGCAATATTTTTAGAAAGATCGGGATCAACAGTCCCGATCCAAAGTTTTTGGATCGGAATCATTGGTTTTGATCCATAGTTTTATTATTTTTTTCCCATCAAAGTTGTCCAGAATGAATAAAAAAATATTAAAATTTTGGATCGGGATCGTTGATCCCGATCTTTCTAAAAATATTACAAATCAAACACTCTTTCTATTTCCGTACATCTTACTTTATTAATTTTTATGGATACAAAATTTCCTTACCATAGCCTCACTCCTCAAGTAATAATTCACTTTAAAAATAGAGGGGCTAATAGGGGTGAAAACGGAGCGAATACGGAGCGGATAGTGGTTAAACCATATTCATCTATATCTCTTTTTAATTTTCTGGATACGAATACGGATTGGATATCAGTCGGATACAAATATTGAGACAGATCGTACCGGATATTTATTAAAATAATATTAAAAATTACCAAAGTTCATAATATTTATCTAATTTTAATGGTGAATAACAATATTTTTTCATAATATATATTAAAATATATGATGGATAATTGAAACGTAAAACCATATCAGTATCTATTTTCACACGGATATTCGAATATCAGATATCCACACAGATATTTGAATATCAGATATCAAATCTAATTTTTCGAATACAGACCGGATATTATCCATATCGTTTTCACCCTGGAGGCTAACCATAATGAAAATAAAATTGATAAAAAAGAAATAAAGTGGGGTTTCCCTGGACCATGGACACGGAGCAGATTGTCTGCAGTGAACCAGGCTGTCAGGCCGACCTTTTAAATCAAGATTTCTGAGATCATCTATATCTTCTATGAATTATAATATTCTGTGGTGAGTCGTTGGCATCTGGGAGTCTCATTTGGTACACGAATCCATCGATAATTCATGTCTCGAACAATCCAGACTTCGAAAAGGTAGTAAGTGATTTATATTTGCCTAACTAGAATTTGGAGAATGAATACATACAGCTTAACTGTCTTAATTAAACTAGAATTATTTTATGGATTTCACTGCAAATAAAATAATTAAATTGAAGTTTATTTATTGAAATAAAATAATTTACATATAAAAAATTTTATATTAAAAAAAATTTAGATTGCTAGAAAAATATTCAAAACATATTGCAATAGAGAAATGTTCTGGTCCCCCGAGCCATCATACCCGAGCCCGTCCTCCAACTAGTTTAACAGAAAAAACCTTCTAATTTTGTCTTTTATTTCCAGCGCTCTATATTCAAGTTTTTAAAATTTATTTATAACATTTTACAATGCTAATCGTAAGCATTTAAACCTCTATCTGTAAGCATTTAAATTCTAAATATGCGTAGTTTTAACTCCTAATTAATTTTGTCTTCAAGCCAAAAAATGAAAGATTTTTTTTACCCACTTTTTTTTTATGTTTCTCTGAATATTCTCAACCATTATTCCAACGATCTGTGATGAATTTTATTAATATAAAAATAGGAATGTTTTCTACTCGATTTTCTCTTTCAAATGAGATCCATGAAAAAATACTTTTGAGTTATTTTGAAGTTATTTTTTTTAAGTAAAGCTTATGAGCACTTTAAATTTTCAAAGTTTAAACCTCAGTCTATAACCATTTAAACCTCTAATGTCACAATTTAAACGACTGTGTTCGAGCATTTAAACCTTTGATGTCGATCATATAGTATCACGCATTTAAACTTCTGTATACAACCGTTTAAAGTTCTCATGGGCTTTACTTTCGAAAAAAAAATAAAAACAACAACTTGAAAAAAAAACTCAAAAGTATTTCTTTATGGATCTTATTTGAAAGATAAAATCGAGTAAAAAATAAAAATTATCAGAGGAAAAAAAAATAGTGGGCAAAAGAATTTTTTTTTTTTTTTTAAACTTGAAGACAAAAGTAGTTAAGAGTTAAAACTACTCAGATTTACAATTTAAATACTTCCATATAGAGATTTAAATACTTTTGAGTAAAATTATAAAAGATTATAAATAGAGCTTTAAATGCTTGAATATGAGCGTTGAAAATAAAACTAAGAATTAAATATTTGAAGCAAAATTTATTTGAGAGACAATTATTTGGCCCTTGTACAATAAACGACTGATAAATATTTTCATCTGAAATTTCATATTTTATTACGCGGTAACTATACCAACACAGTTTCTATTTTGGCGGGAGAATCAGCTTTTAAATTCACCCAATTTGCACATAAAAAGTTCGCTCACTGTTCGTCATCTCTCACTGACTGGTGGGTCTAACATCTCATAAAGCCGCTTAATTGGAATGCGTATCTCAGCGTACATTTTTGTTTGTGCAAATAGAATTTCCAAAAAGATATTTTTGCCTTTCCCGCTCGTAACTGCCAGCTGTCGAAATTCATGTGATCACACTAGGAGCTACTGTGGGTCCCTCCTTTTCTCTTTTGGAAGATCTCCATTTTCTACGTGTCACGTGTCGCGTGTCCACGGCTTGTCCGTGCTATCTCTTGTTCTTGCGTGTCGTGCCTAAATTTCCTACCACGGACACGGTACCGACACGTTAAGCCGTGCCGTGCTTTGTTTATTATACAAATTATGGAATGGAAATAAAAATAAGAGAAAAAATGTCCTAGCAACAAACTATTGGCTGTTGTCCTCTTATTTTTTTGTGGTTGTTATCCGTACAAAAGCGTGCAACAGCCAACAGCGTCTTTTGATTGTATAAATTACAATTTTTTTTTTTTAAATTAGACTCAACATCTTTGCCGACATTTTTATTTATATCCAAAGTTAATTACAAACTAATAAAATTGTCCAGAAGCGTCATTTTTTATTAAAAATGCCAAACCTGTCATTAAATGGCCGGTCCTTATTTAAAAGGGAAACCAGTCATTTAATGGCCGGTCCTTGATTTAATTTTTTTTTTAGAGACAAATAGCTAAAATGCTGAAATATAACACTAAAAAAATCGAATTTTTTTTAAAATATTTGTTAAATTACTTTTTTAATAGCATATTTATACTAAAATACGCTAAATTACGTGAATTATGTTAATTTAAGCTGATTTACACTAAATTACTTGAAATTACAATAATTATGTAGAATTGTGCTAGAATACGGTAAATTATGCTAAATTACGTACAAATAGGGATGATATCTTCACTGAGAAGGCGAAAAAACGACGACGAAACTTCAAACGGCCAAAAAACGGCACTCAATTTTAACATAATTTCAAGTAATTTAATATAAATCAGCATAAATTAACATAATTTTAGGTAATTTAGCGTATTTTAGTATAAATATGCTATTAAAAAGGTAATTTAACAAATATTAAAAAATTAGTATTATATTTCAGCATTTTAGCTATTTGTCTCTAAAAAAAATTAAATTAAGGACCGGCCATTAAATGGTCGGTTTTCCTTTTAAATATGGACCGGCCATTTAATGGCCGGTTTGGGCATTTTTAATAAAAATTGGCGCTTCTGGGCAATTTTATTAATTTGTAATTAACTTTGGATATAAATAAAAATGTCGGGATCTTTGCGTTGAACTTTCTGCGGAAAACGCAAATTAAAAATCAAATTATAGTTGGATGTTTAAGAAGAAGAAAAAATCAAGGTTCTAAATAGCGTTTATAGCGTCGTAGCGGGAAGGCAAAAAAAAAAGCTATAGCGAATAGCGTCGCTATAGCGGAAGCTATTCTAAATAGCGTTTTTTTTTTACATTTCGTATATTCAATATTTGTACTAAATATCAACATTATCTAATTTGTTAAATTACTTTTTTAATAGCATATTTATACTAAAATACGCTAAATTACTTGAATTATGTTAATTTATGCTGATTTACACTAAATTACTTGAAATTACAATAATTATGTAGAATTGTGCTAAAATACGGTAAATTACGCTAAATTACGTACAAATAGGGATGATATCTTCACTGAGAAGGCGAAAAAACGACGACGAAACTTCAAACGGCCATAAAACGGCGCTCGATTTTAACATAATTTCAAGTAATTTAATATAAATCAGCATAAATTAACATAATTTTAGGTAATTTAGTGTATTTTAGTATAAATATGCTATTAAAAAAGTTATTTAACAAATATTAAAAAAAAATTGATTTTTTAGTATTATATTTCAGCATTTTAGCTATTTGTCTCTAAAAAAAATTTAAATTAAGGACCGGCCATTAAATAGCCGGTTTTCCTTTTAAATATGGACCGGCCATTTAATGGCCGGTTTAGGCATTTTTAATAAAAACTGGCGCTTCTGGACAATTTTATTAATTTGTAATTAACTTTGGATATAAATAAAAATGTCGGGATCTTTGCGTTGAACTTTTTGCGGAAAACGCAAATTAAAAATCAAGTTATAGTTGGATGTTTAAGAAGAAGAAAAAATAGACTTAAATCATTTTATTACTAACAGGATAAAAAAATCATTTAATGTGCATTTTTCTAAGGAAAAAAGAAACTTTAATGTGATAAAAAATAAATTTCTGATATACTCTCTCTCCATATACATATAGAGGAGGGATCCACTTACAACATTTTAAAGTTACAACATCTTACAACAATTTAGTTTTGTAATTTTTAAAGTCCAAAAATTTGATCCAAACTGTTCAACGTGTAATCTGTACTAAAATGTGTTTGAAGATCAAATTTTACATTTTTTTTTAATTTTTTTACTATTTATTAAGTATTTTACAAAACTGTTGTTTTTCAGTGGTCCAAAATTATCTAAAAGCAGCAGTTTTGTAAAATACTTAAAAAATAGTAAAAAAATTCAAAAAAAATATAAAATTTGATCTTCAAGCACATTTTAACACAGATTACATGTTGAATGGTTTGGATCGACTATTTGGACTTTAAAAATTGCAAAACTAAATTGTTGTAAGATGTTGTAACCTTAAAATGTTGTAAGTGGATCCCTCCTCTGTATATATATGAGGAGAGTTCAAATGTCTCTATTTTTGTGTCTCTATCATAACTCTGTTTTAAAACGTTAATAACTCAAAATTTTAATCATAAACATCAAAATAAAACCGTTAGATGTGATTTATGTTATTTTCTCTATGTGCTCGTAAAAAATTATCACATTCAATTTTGTTTTATGTGAATCAATAAGTTGAAAAATCAACGTTTAGAAATTATCCACATTAGTACATTTTTACAAGCTCTTGATGACAACCAAAACAAAGTTGAAATGTCATATTTTTTTACAAGTGCATAGATAAAATGATGTTGATCATATTTTGACTTTTAAGTTTTAAATTTTGTGTTATTAAAGTTTTTAATAATGAAGGCACGATGGAGGCACAAAAAATGAAGGCATTTGGTCTCCAAGAAGCTATTTTAAAACTAGCTTAATAAATAGTAAAAAAATTCCAAAAAATGTAAAATTTGGTCTCCAAGTATATTTTAATATAGATTGAATATTGAACGGTTTGGATCGACTGTTTGGACTTTGAAAATATTAAAACCAAACCATTTATTCCAAGGTCCAGAAACAAACATATTAGCCAACCTTTCTATATATATATATTGATGATGACGTTTAATGCCATTAAATTGACTGTAAATTAATTTACTAGAATATAAATAGTATATATATATATATATATATATATATATATATATATAGAGAGATAGGCTACCATGCTTTGCAAATTAAAGCCCCTCTTGTGCTTTGCGCTCATTTTTGGATTTTCAAAATTCAAAATGTCGATCCGACCGTTCAAGTTGTTCTCCATATTGAAATGTGCTTGGAGACCAAATTTTACATTTTTTGGAATTTTTTTACTATTTATTAAGCCACTTTGAAAATCGCTGATCCAATGGTCACACTAGCAAAACAGTAAAATTTTCTGGACCAATGGATCAGCGATTTTCAAAGTGGCTTAATAAATAGTAAAAAAATTCCAAAAAATGTAAAATTTGGTCTCCAAGCACATTTCAATATGGAGAACAACTTGAACGGTCGGATCGACATTTTGAATTTTGAAAATCCAAAAATGAGCGCAAAGCACAAGAGGGGCTTTAATTTGCAAAGCATGGTAGCCTATCTCTATATATATATATATATATATATATATATTTCTGGTGTACGTTTCACAACAAACAGCTTCTTAATTTGATTGCAGGGAGGAACTGATTCACTAATTTTATCATATATTTATATTCACTAATTTCATCTCTCTATAAATTAAAAAAAACGGTTGCAACTACTCCCTGCCGATTTTTTTGTTATTTTTTTCAGACTTTAAATTTATTTGCTGACAACTAATTTTTTTTATCGATATAAATTAATTTGCAGGTAAAAAAAATCCAACAAAAATGCATATATAAATTCGGACTTTAAACATACTTAACATTTGATCGGAAACTCGGATTTTTTATTATAACCTCTTTCTATAAATCCAGCAAAAAGAAATGCAGGAGATATTGGGCGTAGTCCGTAACGGCTATTTTTGGACCAAAATTCTACCAAGTTCAAAAATTTGAGTTGAAATTTCTTATTTTATTTTTGACAGTTACACAATTTTTTTGTTTGTAACCGGATCTAATTTGCACGGATCCTAAAGCAGATAGAACGGTCAAGATGCATTAACTCAAAAGATTCTTTTTTTGAGTTAATACAGAGGATACGAATTCACTGGAACAACCCTTTTAAGGGAATTTAAAAACATAATAACAATTCAATACAGTAAATTAATATTTATTTTATGCCATTTAACACTTCAATTTTTCAAATGCTAAAAATTAAAGAATAATGATTTTGTCCCCCTTGATTTAGTCCCTAAATGTCCTCCTAAGCAGTCAAACACTTTCTTTCCCAATCTCCCTTTTCCTCAAAACTTCCCACAAAAACATCTTCATGTTCGATCAAGATTAACAAAAACGTCTCCCAAAAAAGTTCTAGCGCCTGAGTGCCTCTCTCTCTCTCTCAATCGAATTTCTCTAGTTTCGTCAGCGATCTCTCCACCCGATCCTGCCTCTATCTTCCTTTGGGCGCACCACCTCCGGTCGACCCTCGCTTCTTTCTCCTTCTCTCTCAACAAAACAACGAAGAAAGAATCAGTTATCGTCTTTTTCCTCTTTTGAAGGAAGGAGGATGAGTGGCAAAGTGGCAACGGCCGCCGCACCAGAGATTCCAGTGTCAGCACCGAAGCTGATGCAGAGTTTGAAGGACATTGTTAACTGTTACGAGCCGGAGATCTATGCGACTCTCAAGGAATGCGGAGATCTGTTGAATTGTAGGTTTAATGAGAGATACTCTTCTCTATCTCTATCTCTCTGAGATTTGACTTTATTTCATACCTCCTGGTCGGTAGTGGTCTCTCCAGATAGTTAATGCCCAAGACATGTATGTGGGTTTCTCATAAGGAATCAAATCCTCTACCCACCGGTGGGAAGGATTTTCCTGCCACCCTTGGAAATTAACCAATCTCCATGCGCCACTTGTTATGAACTCTTAATGAAAGTTTTCACAATAATTAATTACTGAGTTCATCATTAATATTTGTAGACTAACTTAGTAACTTTTCTAAACACAGAAACATTAACTCGCATAATAAACAAAAATAGAAAAACAATCCAGTTTGTCTTTTATGAAATAATTAATAATACCACAAGTTATCTAGAGGATAAATATTATATTTAATATAAAAAAAATTTATAAAAAAAATAACACAAGATATTCTTTTATGAAAAAGTAAAGTTATTTACGGGTACCATAAATTTTATGTACAATTTGAGTTATAGATGTTCAAATATAAAAAAAAAAAAGTAAAATTTGGACGTATTTTAATTTCTCTTAAATCATGTTTGATGTTCAAATATAGAGAAGTGTTTTCAAGAAAGGTTATCATGTTAAAAAAAATTGTGCAATAAAATGGCCAAGTTTGAGGTTCTAAAGCAATGAAGGTTCTCAAACGATTTAAGAGAAATTACAATAATATGTCCAGATTTAACTTTTTTTCATTTATATTTGAAAATTTATAAATCAAATTGCACATATATATAATAAAATCTGTGGTACTGTGGCTCTTCTGTAAATAACTTTACTTTTTCATAAAAAGAATATTTTGTATTATTAATTATTTCATAAAAGACAAACCGTATTGTTTTTATTCTATTTTGTTCATTATTTAAGTCAATCTTTCTATGCATAGAAAAATTACAAATTTAGTTTACAAATATTTAATAAATAGACTTAGTAATTAATTATTGCTAGAGAGTCTAAGATACGTGGCTTATGTATATTGGTTAATTTCCAAGGATGACAGGAAAATCCTGCTCACCGAGGGGCAGATGATTTGATTCCTTCTCATAAATACTTTACAACATAAATATTCACACTGTATTATAGTAATTATGAATACTCGACATTTTAGAGAAGAATACTCGACATTTTAGAGAAGAATACTTGACAAGTTATGAATACTTGCTCGACGAGATATAAATACTTGCATGCCGATGTTTGAATAATTGAATGAAGAAGAACCCGAAAGTACTTCGTCATAGATCTCATTTGAAAGAGAAAATTACGTAAAAAACGTTCGTGGTTTTAGATTCGCAAAATTCCTCACAGATCGTCAGAAATATTAATGAGATTAAACGGAGAAAAAAACCCACATCTAAAAACGTGTAAAATATGAATATGTGATTAGAGAGAAAAGAAAGTTGATGTCCAGTTTTTTTTTTTAAATACTTGATGTCTTAGGTTTGAATACTTAATATATTATATAATAATACTTGCGCGTATAAGTATCCATAAATGTGCGCACTAGTTGTAAATTTTTTAAAATATAAGTGGTCCCCCAAGTAGTTAGTGGTCCCCGTCGTACTTTACGCATCAGTTAGCCAAGAAACATTTAGGGGCATAATGAAGGAGATTGTTAGTCGCTTCCAAAATTAAATGTTATACAATTTTTCACATTTTGAAAACACAATATCAATATAATACAATTAATTAATAATCAATTCATATTAATATTAAAGGAAAAAGGAAGGAAGGGAGGATTTTTTGTGACAGTCACGTGTGGAGCCGTACCACTTGTAAGGTTCTTTCTATAACATCGAAAAAAAAAACTTATCTTTCTGATTTTTGAGAAAATAATTAATACTTTTCTAAAAATAAAAATTTCGGCACTCTCGCTATCTCTTATGATTAAATTGTTCCAAAACATTCGTTGGATTTAAATCGAAATTCCAGTTATTTGCATTTTGGTCCAACTTTTTTTTACTATTAATAGTTACATTTTTGCTTAAATATATAACGAATAGATTGGACTAAAATATAATATATTATTATTATTATTGTATTGTGAAATATGCCATATTAACAACAAACATGTTTGATAACCAAAACAACACATTTCAAAATAAATGTTTAAAAATAATTACAAAGACATTATTGATTATTTAGATAGGCAATGCATAAAATGTGATGCAATTTAAAACGGTTGGTCATTGATTAAGTGGTTGGAAAGATTAATAGTTTAAGCATTTTAATTAGTGATTAGATGATTGTCAAATTGTATGGAACATTTTTTCTAGTTAATTTTTCATGTTGACAAATGATGACAGAAATTTGATTTTTCAAAAATATTTGATTTGTCTTAATAATCTTTTCAATGATTTGTTTCTTGAGAAGACATGGCTATTTGCCTTATTTATAAGGAGATTTGAATTTGGAGATTAATAATCCTTGTGCTATTTGAATGGAATGCAATGTGAAAAATGGGAATTGGGACAATTTTTTTATATTTAAAAATAAAAAACTAATTTATTGAAAACAAAATGAATTGTTATTTTCCATAAATAGATAAAATTGAACTAATGGTTCGGTCCTGATGATCTCTCTCCAATGGATGTCCGAGGGGAAGAGAGAAACCTATGAATTTTACAATCCCTACTAAATATATTAATATTTTTGCAAATTTTTGTGACGAAGACACATTGTAACTTAAAAAAGCGAGTAAATATCGCTGAAGGTCACTAAACTTTTTCTTTTATTACAAATTGGTCACTTAAATTTAATTTTTCCCTCCATAGCCACTGAACTTTTAATTTGTTCCAATTAAGTCACCCTATAACTTTTTTCATCCAAAAAATTAATAAAATATAACTTTTTTGTTAGTATTTTGAACGGAATTATCATATTATGTTAAAATTTTGGACGGACTTATCATATTCTGTCATATTTTGAATAAAATTAGAATATTCTGTTAATATTTTGAACTGAAAAGTTATAGGGTGACTTGATTGGAAAAAATAAAAAATTGAGTGACTATGGAGAGACAAATTAAACTTAAGTGATCAATTAATGACAAAAAACAAAGTTTAGTAACCTCCAGCGAAATTTACCCTAAAAAATTTATTGCGTCCGAATCACTAATTCGGTCTTGCATGGATTAAAAAATTATAATTGGTCTTATTTTTAATAATTTGATTTTTTTTCTTAATTTCTAAAAGTAAAAAAAAAAATAGAATTGGGGAAGGGGTAGAAATAAATATTTGATTTATTAAGATGTGAAAGAGTCATGCGCGGATGCTCCCAAAGTCCCAAGTCCCAACCCAAACACTAACCAGTGCGATAAAACATTCACAATACAAATTGCTAGGCGTCCCTTTTATGCGCCCCCAAATTTGTTTTTTTTTAAGAGCTGAGTTAAAATGCACCATTAATTTTGTGCTCCAATTATGCTCCACGTCTTTTTTTTTTTCCGTTTTTAAAGTTCGAACATCGATCTGAACCGCTCAATATGATCTACATGTGCTTGGAGACAATTTTATATTTTTTGAAATTTGTTTACTATTTTTTTAGATAGGTACAAAATCACTGTTTTGGATGGTCCAAAATCTTCTGAAAATAGTTATTTTGTACCTATCTAAAAAATTAGTAAAACAAATTCCAAAAAATATTAAATTTGATCTCCAAGCACATTTTAATACAAAGATCATATTGAGCGGTTTGGATCGATTGTTCAAATTTTGAAAACGGAGAAAAAGACGTAGAGCGTGATTGTAGCACAAAACCAATGGTGCATTTTAACCCTACTCTTTTTTTAAAGCAACATCCTATGTGAACAAAAGTACATATCAATACCAAAAAATACTTTTCTTTTTTTGAAGGTTTACTTTTTTTTTTATATATAGATTTTTGTATATGTTCTAAAACTAGTTATATATTATTTTAATATAATTTTCATAACTTTTTGACAGAGTAAAAAGTTAATACACTGTACTAGTTAATGTTGGTTAAAATTTCACATACGCACCATATATAGCTGCAAATAAGTCAAGTTCAAATTAGTGTTTTATTATTGACTCTTTGTAGATTTTAAAGACAAATCTTATGAATTTTGCCCAAAATTTTACCATACTTTCAAATAATTTAAGATAATATCTTGTTACTTGTTAGATTATTTTGATACTCTTTTTTTCTTTTTGCCATGTCTAACTAATGCTCATTTTGAAAAGTTGTAAGATCTTCGCCTTTTTATAATAGAAATGCGCAATCTATAATATTTAGTACACATCTTTACTAAAAAATTCCGATAGATAATTTTTTTATGCAAACTTCAATTCTTTCTTGTTTCTTATTTTTGTTATTATGAATTGGACTTCTCTTTTACCCCTTAACTAAACATAATTTACCTTTCAATTAAACAACTTTTTTGATACGACACCTAATCACTCTGTTAAGTTAACTGTAGTTAAATTATTAAAAATACATACATAATATGTCTCTCATTAGACAAACAAAAGACATCACTGCCTTCTTTTCTTGTACGTTACGTATACGTACGTACATACATATGTGTGTGGGTGTATAGAAAAAAAAATTTGTACTTGCTAGATTAAAAAATAGAGTGATGCTTCTATGAACATAAGGACCTATTTGTAAAATGAACATATTTTCATTTTCAAAGTTCAAACAGTCGATCCGACCGTTCAATATTATCTCCATATTAAAATGTACTTGGAGGTCAAATTTTACATTTTTTTGATTTTTTTTACTATTTTATTAAGTATTTTACAAAAACTAGTCAAATTTAGACCATTGAATTTGTAAAATACTTAATAAATAGTAAAAAAATTCAAAAAAATGTAAAATTTGACCTCCAAGTACATTTTAATATGGAGATAATGTTGAAAGGTCGGATTGACTGTTTGAACTTTGAAAATGAAACTATGTTCATTTTACAAATAGGTCCTTATGTCCATAGAAGAATTTGCCTAAAAAATATAGTAGTGACACAAATATATACAAGTATTTAAAATTTGTATACAAACATTTTTGGTATGAAATATGAACCATTTATCAAGTATTCAAGCCTAGTATGAAGAATAAAAGAAAAGACAATGCTCCGCTTGGGTACACAAATGAGTACCCAAAGCATTTTTGAACAAAAAGCCTATTCTATCCAAAGAGAAATAAAAAACTCCAACCGTTGCAGTCACCATTTAGATGACCGCCACGTGCTATAGACCGCTCTATCATTACCGTCCGTGCCAGGTGTTAGGTCAGTTTCTAACTAAATCCCATCCGTCCGATCAAATAGTGATCTCCGATGAACGGTGATAGATCTACCCGTGACGTGTCCGGGCAGCACCTCTCGCCTTTAAAAGAAACCCTGCCCCTTACCTCTTCTCTCACGCCTCGACCCTATTAGCTCTACAAATCCCCCAATTCACTTTTATTTATGCAATTTGACCCTTCTATTTTTCACTATTTAGAAAACTAGAATGGGAAATTTTTTTGAGGTCTAATCGGCCATGGCCTCGGCGGTTCTCTCCGGCCGCCGTGATGAGCCTCGGTGGCCTGAACCTGCCGCTTACATGAGGAAACATCCTTCTTTTAACCCTAACCCTAACCCGAACCCTAACCCTAACCCTAATAGTACAGTTGGCGTCACCTCAGATGGCCGCGTCACCTTCCACGTGGCATCCTGTTCTCGTTCGGAGCTCCGTGAGTTGAAACGCCGCCTTGTTTCTGAACTCGAGCAGGTGCGTTCTCTCCTCTCAAGAATCGAATCCGAACCCGTTTCCGTACCCGTACGACCCGGATCCGCTAGTGTGATTCATCCAAGCAGCCCTCTCAACTCGGCTTCTTTGAAGAAGTGTGGTCAGATCTTATCTCGTTTGATGAAGCACAAGAAGAACGTGTGGTTCAATGCACCTGTAGATGCTGTTAAGTTGGGTTTACATGATTATCATCAGATCGTGAAACAACCAATGGATTTGGGAACTGTGAAATCGAAATTATCCAAGGGTTTGTATGTAAATTTGTCTGAATTTGCATCTGATGTGAGATTAACTTTCAACAATGCCTTGATATACAATCCTAGAGGTCATGTTGTTCATGAATTAGCTGAGGAATTGTTAGGTCTATTTGACAAACTTTTTTCCCCAATTTTTGAATCTCACAAGCTCCAATTGGATGCAATGTCAGAAAAATCACAGCCCCAATTGCAAGAACAACCACATGTAACACCAATTACAACAACTCCAGTTACGGCAAGACCAGTTGCGGCGAAAAAACCAAAACCGAAACCAAAGGCACGTGACCCGAACAAAAGACCCATGACCTATGAAGAGAAACAGAGATTGAGTGAGGGTTTACAGAGTTTAACAGATGATAAAATGACCCAACTGGTAGGCATTGTGAGAAAGAGAAATCTTGACACTACTCAGCATGGAGATGAGATTGAGCTTGATATAGATTCCATGGATAATGAGACCTTATGGGAGCTCGATCGGTTTGTGAATAATTGTAAGAAATCAAAGAATAGGAGGAAAGAAGGGGAGGGTGAGAGCATGGGCAATGCTGACATGGCAGCTGACATGGCAGCTTCTAGTGATGCCGGGACCGCTGTACTGACAGTTACTGGTACTGGGGTCACTGATAGAATGCAAGAAAAGGTATTTCTCTTACATACATTGATGGGTTACAGTATATACATTTACTGGTAAAAGAATTGTGAAATTATAACAAAAGTATATGTTACAGGCTGAGATTGGAGAAGAGGATGTGGATATAGGAGGAGATGAAATGCCAACAATGCAATACCCACCTGTAGAAATCCAGAGAGAAGCCGAACCAAATAGCCCTAGCAGCTCCGGCAGTGATTCCTCTTCTTCTAGTGGTAAGTAAATTATTATGAAATTATTAAGGGGGTAATTGTCAAAAAATTGAACCAAATTGAACCTGATTTTGCGTGTTGTATGTATGGTTTGGTGCACAGATTCGGACTCGAGTTCTTCATCTTCTAGTGGGTCCGACCAGTCAGGCACGCGGTCTCCAGCCCCGGTAGGTTCTAGATCTTCTCCTAGAAGCTAACTTTGTGCAGAGAAAAGGTAGAGAGAAAATGTGTAGATGGTTAGTAGTATCTTCTTTAGTTTGTTCCAGTGGTAGATGTGTGAATTTTAAAGCTGTAGAGAGAGAGAGAGAGAGAGAGAGAGAGAGAGGCATGAATGATAGGTCACTTTCTTTTTTGTTTGTAATTTGGGGGTTAGCTGTAAAAAATGGATGGAAAAAGGTGCAAAAGAGCAGTTGAATGAATGGAATGAATCATATGGATGTATTGTGGGTTCACTCTTTTATGTTGTTTCCTTTTTATTATCGCAATTGCCACATTTGTTACCTCATACAGTACTGGTAACTGATATCTGACTTTACTGGTACGTAATATGTTGTGTTGTGGTGTCCCATCAGTATGATATCTGATTGCTTTTTCGTACCATGGTCACATCACACATGTATACTATGTATACACATGGGAATGAGAGTAGGTCCGATGCCCATCGGACCTACCTTGGTTCGATGGTGGGTGTGATGACCATCCAATATGCATCAAGATTCGTGTGCTCTGCATCAAAATCCGTGCAAGACTATCAATTCCCATGCGCATAGATCTTGATGCTAATCGTACGGTGATAGAGCTAATTGAACCTAACTCTAGGTCCGATATCCATCGGACCTACTCCTATCTCATCCACATGTATGCTAGTTAAAAAAACTATTTCAACTTTCAACAACACATCTAGAATTTGTGTTTTAGCGAATAACCTAAAATCTAATTTAATGCGAATAAATGCTACCAAGTTTTTTTAGCATCATTATTTGTTTTTTACATTAAAAACGCATTTACAATTCCTTTTCGTAATAAACATATTTACATTTTTCTTTTTACATGAACATGGATAAAACCAAATTTCTCAAGGTAAAGATATTGTCAGAGCAGATTTTGCTTCATGCAGCGCACTGACAATACAGCCACAGTAGCGCTACATAAGACTCGTCCGCTATACAAAGCAAAAACTACTCTGTCAATATCATTCATTCACCCTCCTCTCCTCCCCTCCGATCATGTCGCCATTCTCCGACCAAATCCTCATACGCCTCCGCCGCTGTCTCCGCCACTTCTTCCACCACAGCCACCACCTCCGCCACCCCTTCACAAATCGCCCTTCTCCAATCCTCCTCTTCCATTTCTCTCCTCCTCCCTCTCGCTGCCACCGTCCTTACTCTCTCCTCCAATCGCTTAATCCCTTCCTGGGCCTTCTTTTCATCCACCGTTTCCATCGCCTTGGCCCATTTTGTGCAGTTTTCAATAAATGGGCCTCCTTGGGCCGGATCTGAGTCGCAACTATGGGCCCAATTGGAGAGAGCAGTGGCGTAGGCCCGCTGAGAGGTAGTCCAGTCAGAGAGAGCGAGTCTCCAATTGCGCAACTCTGATGCCAGACTGGCAGCAGCGGTGACAGGTGGCGATGACGAAGCAGTTGAGGTGAGAAGCTGAAGGAGCAGTTTTGCTTGGCTCAATGTGTTTTTTTGAATCCTGTGTGAATCTGCCATGGTTTTCCACAGCTTTGCAAGACTGTTCAAAGCAGAAACTACTCTGTCAATACCTTTACCCCAAGTCAAAACTACAAGTGTTAAGACGGCTAAATTTTATTCATTTTTTTAACTGAATTAACCGAATTAAACTTGTCAACTGAACTAAAATAAGAAAGATTAAATTTTAAAAGGTCAAAATTAAATACATACACAAATATATTTAGTAATTATAGAAATAAATATTAAGATTTATATTAGTCGAACCGACAATAAACCAAATCAAATATAAAAAAACTGAAGTAATTGTAGTAAATATAAAGTAAATTTTGATTTGTTTAAATTAAAATAAAAGAGATTAAACCGAACCAAATATTAAAAATCAAAATAATTCAAAAATTCAACCAACCGAAAACATTTGAACCGAAAAACCTAATCATTTAATCCAAAATTTGTTGGTTCGGTTGAAAACCTCAATTTGGTTTCAAATAATTTTTAATCTATGACCTCAATTAATCTTTTATTTTCAAATTGACCCTCAGTAAAACTCAATTTGGTTTCAGTATATCTTCCAATGTAAAGATGAAAACTTGTAAAATTACCCTTGAATTAATTCTGTGATTTGTGGGTGCAACTCTTCATCCCTCAGGGTCTCAATCCTTTTTGATATGGTCTCAACTGAGGTGAAGGAGAGATTTAATCTGGTACGTAAATCTCTGATTGCTGCTCTCGTTTTTTCGACAGATGAAGGCTCGGCTCCGGTTAAATCTTGGTTCTTCAGTTGAGTGAATTTCTTCTCGTATGATAGTCGGATTCTCTCTCCTGACTACATCAACATGCATGTTTTATATATTAACAAGGTGAGGTACTGTAAAGTAAAACTGGTACAATGGTACTGGTACCATTGTATGGCACTTAATAATTAAGGTGAAATGAAGAACAAATGAATACCTTGACTTCCTCATATAGCTTCTTTTCCCAAGAATAAAGCCTTTCAAGACTTGATTTGTGACTTTTGAACAACTCAAACCGTTCATCTGACACATCACTATTCGAGTTCAAGCCATCTCTTGGTGCTGTATCAGTATTACAAGCTTCAATTACCAGAATCACTTGTGCAATTAATGTCTCAATCACAACCTTATTATAACAAATTTAACTTTCTTATACATACCTCTAATCGAATGGTTATTCGATATGTTAACCTCCAAAAGTGCAGCAACTTCAGTTGCAGCATCACAAATTACCGTAAATTGCGCCTCAATCTCCTTCATCACCTCTAACATACTCGTCGGAATTCTACTTAGATGCACTGTAAAACCCGGAGTTTGTTCTCTCATATCTCCTGTTCCAATCGCAACTCTATTTCGTCTCTCCTCTAATACACTCCCCTTTTCTTCCTCCATTGATTTCAATGGAGTCAGATATACTTTTGCATCAAAAACAGTACCAGTTTTAGGTAATTCAGGCTGTGATTTCGAATAACGAACCATAACGGAAGTGTTTATTACATTAGGTTCTATGAAGATTTTATTAGAAGTATATGGATGGTACATGTATGAATCTAACGAATACTGGTACCGGTTTTCATCTACATAGGTACAAAGAGCTATAGAGACTTGTCTTAGAGATTGTACATAGGCAATATGAGAAGCAGCTAGTTGGTTCTGGTATTTTATTGCTTGTTTGATAAAATTCTTTCGGTCTCGGCAAATTTGAACTGAGGCAGCTTCTTCGGTTTTTTTCGAAGAAGAACAACCCATTTTTGTAACGGTTTTTCCAAGGAATTCAGTGTTGTTGATTAGATATGAGGTTGCTATATTCAAATTTTTTTTATGAAAATTAATTGTTGGTTTTGTGAGGTTTGGAATGACTTGTCAGTTGTATGGTAAAGAAAAGAATACTTGTTTGTAAGGGGAAAGAAAGAATTGAAGGAAGAGTAACTACACTGTGAGAAGAAAGGCCTCAGCAAATTAATTAATAATATTTTCTATTTTGGGAAAGGTAAATCATCAACTCCACACAAATTCCTTTTTGTTGTGCAAAAGCCAAATAATAAGTGAATATATAAAATTTATAAAATAAATAAAAGAACAGATAAATTAGTACAAATTAAGTACAATTGTCAATAGTTGATGCTAGGGGTGTAAACGGAACAAATTCGGGGCGGATAATGCTAATACGAAATTCGTATCCGTATTTCAATGAACGGATACGAATACATAATATAGTAAACAGATGTCAAAGTTTAAAACAAAATCCGCCTTAAACAGATACGGATACGGAGCGGATAATCCACGAATACGGATTCAAATACGAATACAGAGCGAATAATTATCGGATAATTGAGTCATGAACTTTAAATACAAATACTAATTAAGACTAAAAAAATCAGAAAACAAAAGATAAAATGAGGTGTTCGAACTTGCATATATTTGCCACAGAAGATCATATGTGAGGAGGTGAGAAAGAATTGGGGCTGCTGGCAACCAATTTTGACTTGGTCAAAGCCTAAATAAAGAACAGGGAAAGAACTTGGGCAAGACGGTCAGCGTCCCGGGCAGAAATTCCACATGCAAGATTTCCCTGTACAAATTTTGATTAATTGATTAATCATATCGTCTTCTTTTATATTAACAAAATTTAGAGTTTTACAAAAAATAAATATTAGTTTTTTTAGTTATACAAAAATTCAATTTATTCTGAAATAAATATTAATTTTTTTTAGTGAAGTTCAAGGGAAAATCCTAATTAATTGTTAAAATATCCATCGTTTAAGTGAATCCAAACCCTAGATCTACTCATCATAATTTCTCTTTTTAGATATTTCTCATCACTATTTCAAAATTAATTATTTATCCATCTAAACTCACTTAATTAATTAATATCCTCAATTCTCAATGTAATCACTTAAAAATAAAAATAAATATTTAATAAGAACCTTGTTAGTTTAAAGTTCACTTAGTTTTTTTTTTTTTCATTTCTTTTTATGAATACTTTAAACAATAATGATTCAAATTTTTAATGAAAAAATGATAAAACAATTAATCTCATTTCCGGAACCCTTTCAAATTGTCAAGATGTTGCTTTGACTATATGTATATATATATATATATATATATATATATATATATATATACTCACATGGAACTTTTCTAAATTTGGTCAAGCTACCTTGTTTTCATGTAGAATTGTGTAGCATTTTCCTTGCTAGCTTTCTTTTCAAATTTGATATCCTTCAACGACCAAAGGATTCATAGATGGCTCCAATTTCTTTTCTTTGGCAAAATTGCTAGCTTGTTCCAATTTTCAGAATGAATTTAATTAGCTTAAATTCCTTCCCGGTAAATATAAGGAATAAATAAAAAGAGTTCTGATGTTAATAAATTATAATAGTTACTTGTAAACAAATGTATTCAGAAATTATTGTCATCAATTTTTTTTAAAACGAAATTATTGTTGTAAATTTTGGTAGAGAACCCAAATTTTACATGTAATCCAAGTAATCTCTTTCTTGGCGTATAGACTCCAATTGTTCATCTTAATATTTAATACTAATAAACTTTTTGTAATTTTTTAACATTGGAGAAAAAGAAAAGAGAAGAATTATAAAAAAATTACAATTTAGTCAGAATTTCATTTTTCATACGACTGCAACGTGAAATTAAGAACAAAAATTGAGTGTCCGCAACTTCACATGTTAGATAAAGTTTTCGGCAAAAAGAGATGATAGATAAATTAAAATGTCGGTTAAAAAGAGAAAGATAAAAAGGTGAGCAAAGAAAGAATTTTTTTTTTTTAAAAGAACATGATCAAGTCAAACTAAAGATAATTAATGGCGATAGATAGTGCTAACAAATTAATAATTGTTTCTTATTAATAGGAACGCCCTCCCCTGTTCAAGGGGACCAGTATCCTCAGCAGAGTTATCTCCTGCGGAGTCGTGTGATGCTTTTAATCTGGTCCGTTCGTTTTGATCGGACGGACCAGATTAGATCTTATCGGGTAGGAGATTTTTGTTTTTTTGTTTTCAATTCGGGCAAGATTTAATATGATCCGTCCGATCAAAACGAACGGACCAGATTAAAGCTCCGCACGACTCTGCAGGGAATAACTCCGCAGAGAATACGAATTCATGTTCAAGGGGGGCATCTATCTGTCTCATAAATACTTGATTGGGCCTTTAGTGGCCCAACTTAATTATTTATACACACTTGATTGGGCCTCCAATGGCCCATGATCCATTATAAAAGGCATCCAACTATTCCTTAATCTTCTCCATTGATTTTTAAATGGATATGACCATTTAACAAAATGACAGCTAATGGCTACCTCAATTATCCCTTCTCTGGTTAAATTCAGTGAACATTTAACTTTTTTTAATAATTTTCAATGGTAATATACAATGACTCTTCAAGCAAATCTTTTGTATTAATTTTTTCAGATCACATACATTGAATTCAGATAAGAATATGAGATTAGATGAATTCACCAAATTGTATATAAATTCTCCATTGATACAAGGAAAAGAACACAACCAAGCATATATGCAAATTATAGAGAGATGAGATTGAGAAAAAGTAGAGAATGATTGAAATCTAAGAATTACATGCATGCTATCATCCCTAAAAGGTAAAAAGCCCATTCTCTAATAATGCTATACTTTATTGCTTAATATTTACTTTTTAAGGTATGGGCTTTCTCTTTGTCTCTTTCTTTACCTTTTCTTGAACTTTCTTTTAAATGGAATTTTGTAACCTCTTTGACTTAACATATACTAAACCATGAGATGGCATGTTGTGAATTTCAAATTAGACAATGCATGAACAAATTTTCTCAGGTATACCGCAAATATTGTTTACGGAACGAAAAGATTGTATTTTATATCTGAATGTTTGGGTAGGGCTGCACAAAAAATTTGTAGTTCGTAATTCGATTCGAGTTTAATTCGAAAAAGTTAGTAAAAAATTCGATTCGAAATTGAGTTCGTTCGAAATTAATTCAAATCAAATTTAGTTCGAAATTAATTCAAACCAAACTCAAACTGGACCTAGTTCGTTCGAAATAGGTTCGCAAACCAAACTTAGTTCGAAATTAACTCAAACGTGAACCGTTGATTTCCGCTGATAACTTATGTTCGCTAATGAAAATATAAGGCCGCCCAGTTCATAATTGCTCTCAGTTCTAACTTAAATTGTACTTTGAATACTTTGGATATTTGAAAACTTTGGTGATGTTGCTCATGTTGGCTATTTGGAAACTTTGGATACTGTGATTGTACTGAACTTTGATTGATTGTACTAAACTTTAGTGTTTGATATAAATTTTGGTATTTGTAATGAACTTTGATATAAACTTTGGTGTACTATGTAATTAGAATTCAGAATGCCTGAGTTTTTATTGAAGTGTTGTAATTTCGAACTATGGCCCAACCATAAGTCATAACTCGTAAGTTGTAACAAAGTTCGTAAAAGTTCGAAATTGAGTTCGTAAAAAATTTGATTCGAAATTGAGTTCGTTCGAAATTAATTCAAACCAAACTTAGTTCAAAATTAATTCAAACCAAACTCAAACTGGGGTAAGTTCGATTTGGTTCGGTTTATTTGCATCCCTATGTTCAGGTGATCATAAAAGATTTTATTGGATGGATTATAATTGATAACTGTTTTGGTTAAAAGAAAATGAAATCACAAAAAACCTTGTTTTGTTTGTCTGTGCATTAACAGAATGAAAGAGAAACCAAAGAAGGTCACAGAAGGAGAGAAGAAGAGGAAAACAAGATATGAGCAAATAATGCATAGATGTAAATGCTTGGAACAGTTACATAAATTATATATGAGGAGAGATCGGATTTTACATCGTTTTTTGTGACATCGAATTACATCATCCATTTTTAAAGTTTTCAAAGTCCAAACAGTCGATCCAAACCGTTCAATATGATGGATATAATAAAATGTGCTTGTAGATCAAATTTTACATTTTTTTGATTTTTTTTACTATTTATTAAGTATTTTACAAAATTGTTATTTTTAGACCATTGAAGTTTTGTACCCATCTTAATAAATAGTAAAAAATTCAAAAAAAATATAAAATTTGATCTGCAAGCACATTTTAATATATCCATCATATTGAATGGTTTGAATCGACTGTTTGGACTTTAAAAATAGACAATGTCATTCGGTGTCACCAAAAAACGATGTAATCCGATCCCTCCTCATATTATATATACCAACTGTATATAAATTAGCTTATGAACATTGAGCTTGATCAATCAATTTCTATAGTCAATCTTTTTGACTTTTTTAATTTTGATTTATGAATGTAGGTGAAGATGCTTCAATGCTTTCTTCATAATTCGCTTGCTTTTCAAAATGTGACAAGTTTGGAAAGAAGGCTTTCAACATTGAGCAAATAATGGGTTTTCAACATATTTACCTTTTTAGTTTAGTTTTCCATTTATTTTCTCTCTATTATTATGAGGTTGGCTAATATCGAAACGTTTGTTTCGGAGCCGTGGTGTAACCAATTAGTTTTCTAATTTTCAAAGTCCAAATTGTTGATCCAAACCGTTAGATGTGATTTCTATATTAAAATGTGCTTGGAGATCAAAATTTACAATTTTTTTAAATTTTTTACTATTTATTAAGTTAGTTTTAAAATCATTGATTATAATAAACAGTGAAAAATTTCTGGATCATTGAAAAAACGATTTTAAAATTGACTTAATAACTAGTAAAAAAAAATTCAAAAATATGTAAAATTTGGTCTCCAAACACATTTTAATATAGATTGAATATTGAACGGTTTGGATCGACTGTTTAAACTCTGAAAATGTAAAAACCAAAGCGTTTATTCCACGGCTCTGGAACAAACGTTTTGATATTAGCCAACCTCCTATTATTATTGTATATATGTATATGTACTGTCTACTGTGGTATTGTATCAACATAATTCTTAATTATTTCCATTTTCTCTTTGTTAATTTGTTATATGATATATATTTTGGATCTAAACTAGAAAAAGTTTTCTACCTAGCTCATTGTGCTCTTTTATGTATGGACTTAATTAATTAACTTATGAGCAACTTAAGCACAATAATTTTCTATGGAAAAAGTTATAAGAAAGTCCCCTAAAAATTTTGGGTACAGAATGCATGTGTTGTTGTGGGGCTTTTTTGGGTAATTTTTTTAACAGAGTAGTTTTGGCTTCATGCAGCGCACAAACCATATGCATCGGTTTTTTATTCTATAGTCCGTGCTCTGCATGATAAAAAACTGCTCTGTTAAAATCTTTACCCATTTTTTCTCCTCATATTTCCAGAGTTTAGTCATTTCAACTAATTTCATATTTCTAAATTAGAATTTTTTACTTTTTCTAAATTAGAATTTTATTTTTTCTAAATTAGAATTTTTCCAACTTCCATTTTTCACTTTTTCTAAATTAGAATTTTTGTAATTAATTTCATATATCTCCAAATTGAAACGTCAAATTGATATATATCCAAAATACAAAACTACATATGAAATTTAACTTCAATTTTTCACAATTTCAAAATTCGAAACATCCCATTTTCAGATTTCAGACACTTGCAGTCTCTGATTTTAATCTTCATAAATCGAGATGTCAAAATTATACAATATTAAATTTGAACTTAGACAAAATAATGTTGAAAATTATAAATATCAAAATTATTAAATTCCAAAAAAAATTCTAATCATGAACTTCATGAAAATCGTGAAATCTAAAATTCAAAAGTACCATTATTTTCTCCTTGTTTCAAAATTAGTTTGGAGGCCAATTCTCTTGACAGTCCCAATTTGAACTCAAACGGTGAAATAATGCACAAATTGTGCTCAAATTGTTCTTTCTATATCAAATTATATTGTATTTGTTGCTCAAAACAAACAGAAGTAATAATAAAAAGAAGTATAGATACTGAAATAATCCCATCAATTCTACAAAAGAATTCATTACTTTGAAGCAGTTTGACAGGCTTAACAAAAATCTACTGTTCATAAATTTGCTTCTAGAAAAAAAAACTAAAACAAAGAAGAGATCAAAGTAAATTGAGAAAAAGGAAAAAAAATTAATAAGAATAAATTACATCACAAGGGCCATAAACCGCATTGAGATTATCCTATTTCTTGAACCCAATTGGTGTTAATTAAGAAGCTCTTCTTTGTTTCACAATTTACAAAACTTTGGAGCAAGAAAAGGAAAAAAGAAAAAAAAATCTGAAGTATTGTTTTGTCGCCTCGCCTCGCCTCATGCTGTATAATTGGAAAAGAGATTAAGCATATTGTCAAGGGCCTCAGGGTAAAACTTGCGAGCAAACAAGTAGCATGGTCTCTTCGACCCATTCCATAAACACGGGTCCCGTGTTACCATTTTCTGTCAACAAACAAATCAATCAACTAGTTAATTAATTAACTAAAACAGCGAACTGGTATTAGTGCCTAATCAGTGTAAACTTAATGATAAAGAGTGAAAGTTTGTACCCTCTCATCACTTGTCACATGAAAACTCTCATCAATCGACTGCAAAAGAAGAAATCATGTATAAAAACAAGTTAGATTCTAAACTGGTACATGGTTTTCAGAAAAAGGCAATAATGTAAAAAAGAACTTACAGTAATATTTTTTACTAGTTCATAAGTAACATCTTGGGCCCTGTAAGCCTTAGGATGCCACTTCCCTTCTGACCAGTCGACATGTGTCACCGACCAATTCGATATCCCATGTGGATCAATCATCTGTTAACATGCGCAAAAAGTTTTTCAATTTATTAGCAAATAGCACCCAAGTTTCTTGAATTCAAATCTAACATTCCACATTTCTTGACATATTTGAAAAAATTTCAGGCACTAACATAAAAGAAGGTCGGCAGGTAATGCTCGTCAGCAATACAGTTACGCCCATCCCCTGGCTGGAAACAACAAAGCAAAAGGGCATAATAGTAAATATCAATAAGCGCCACACAAAAAGAGTTTAAAATTGTCTTATACCCATAAAAACATGAGATTTGTACTACCCTATATGTCCAATTTTCACAAAAATGGATGAGATGTACTTCCTTCAACAGACAAACATGATATTTTGGGATTTTGTAGGGACAAAAAGGTAAGAAATTTCTGCTTGAAATGCAGTATTACCTTGCAGTAAAGCTTGAATTTGGTGTAATAAAGGCTATCAGCAAGAATCAAAAGAGCATGCCTTCTCTTGATGGCAAACCACTGCAACATATATGTAAAAAATAAATAAATACTTCCAGAAAGTCATTTACTACTATGTAAATTTACTAGAGAGTAATAATAATATAATAATAATAATTCGACCTGTGCGCCTTTCCTAAAATGGGACTCTTCAACCTCTGGGAGGAAGTCACTAGAGTACCTGCCGTTTCCATGTGGGCCCGGATCTAGGAAACTGAGAGATAATTAACAATTCGGTTAAAACAATGAAAAAATCACATAGAAATATTTTATCAGAATTTTTACCAGTCAAAGGAAATGCTTAGTCTTACCAGTCAACGTAGCTGAGATTAGCCCCCATCAGATAGTTATATACATAATCAAAATTGTGCAAGGGGACACAGCTACCAAGGAAAATAATTTAAATTTTAGTATACTGATTAATAAAATGATGGGAAAAAAAACCACGAAATTTGACAATTATAGTAAAAACCTGTCAGAAAGCAAGACAAAAAACTGGTTATCTGGGTCTTCAAGTGCATTTGCTAAAAGCCTCTTCTCTGCATCCACCATAGAAATCTTTCCCCATACCACCTAAATTTCATATAACATAATATAAATGAAAAATTAAGTAGAACTGTCCCCAAAAAGTCGTCAGAAAATTTTTACTTCCATAAGAAATGAAAAGAAAAGGTACCTTGTCACTGCGAATATCTCGGCCAATAAACAAAGGACTAACATGCACAGGTTTCTCTCTTGAAGCATGTACATAGATACTGAATCTCCCCTCATGTCCCTACAAATATTCTTTCTTTATTATATTTAATTCTATATTTAACTGATCATTTAGAACATTTTGTGGATTTTCAGAATCTTTTATCACAATTATAACCACTCAAGATCTACCAAACCAAATTGAAAACAACCAATATGTCCCAGTTCGAGCAAAGGCAACAAGCAATTGAACTGTAGAGCAAGAACATAAAAAAATTTTGACAGTACCAGATAGCTTATCCAGGGGTGGAGCCAGACTTTTTATTCTAAATTTAACCCGATAGCTTACCATTTCGTGGATTTTCATAATCTTTTATCAGAATTATAAAGAACACTAAGAAGAACTGGGTAACCAGAACTGAACCCTAAAATTATTATGAGATTTATCTAGAAAACAAAAAAGAACTAACCAAGAAAAACCTCTCCCATAACTTCTCAAATGGTAGAGAACCGGGGCTGAGAAACATAAATGCAATCTTAGCAGTTCTTGGTTTGGCCATAGGCATCATCAGAATGTCTCGCATGACGACACTTGCCACTAACTCCTCGTCAGATTTTTCTCTCCTGGGCCGTGCCGGTAACCAGTCTTTGAAAGGCGTGCACATGCTAGAGGCAAAGAAGTAACATGCTGAGTAACGCTTTGGAGGGTACACGTAGGCACCGATCAGAGAGAAGCAGACCAGTGCCAGTAAAACCAAAATCCACATTGGCCGTTTGGTCTGGAAATTGCGGTGGGGCCGGGTCCCGTTTGTCAGCATTAATGCTACGTCTTTTGGGGCCCGCTGCCACACCTGAGATACCTTCATGCTGATGTGTCGATTGATTGGTTTAAGTGATGTAGTTTAGTTAAGCTATATATTACTCCCACTTATAATTCCTTTTTTCCTTTCTTTCTTTGTTTCTTTTTGGTTTTTTTACGGAAGTCGCACTTCCATTGGACGCCAACAAGGATAAGTTAATAATGGAGCCCTGTAAAATTAAATGGCAAATAATTCAATCAGATAAATAGATATGAAATCGTCTTTGCAACTCTTCTCATGATTCAATTTTCCAGAAGTCAACTCTAGAAACAAAGTAAGGAACTTTAACCTAATTTTGGGGATAATAGAGAAATGAGCCAAAGACCTTGATATTCAAATCAAATCCAAGATTCAGGATAAGAATCATAAAGCAATAATTTTGTTTCTATATGAAAATCAAAGTACCAATAACATGTTTTCAATTTACCTAGGTTCTAAGTTGGCCAATTACAGATAAACTTGTATTGAAATCCAAATCTTAGAGAAAAGGAAAAAATTGGTTACCTTCAATTGAAGAGCTGGCAATAGTACCTTTATATTTTACATACTATAAACCCCCTGAGAAAACAAAAAATGACAAATAATCAGCTAAAATCGGAAATAATCGAAATATGATGAATGTCGATGAAAGAAAAGCAAGAATTTTTGTAATTTTTGTAATTCCGTGGCAGATCAAATCAAATCGATACAAAAAAAAAAACAAGAGAATGCAAAGTAATAACCTGGTATTGGTGAGCTGGCAAATAGATCAGAGAAGCGCGACAATGTCGAAAGAAGATCTAAAGGATCCTTTGTTAATATGCGAATTAGTCAAGGTCCTATTCAATATTTGTACCTCTCTCTTTCTCTGAAGAAGAAGAAGAAGGGTAGAGAGAGAGAGAGAGAGAGAGAGAGAGGTGGATTTGAACGGGCTAATGGAAAACTAAGCTGCTCAAATAATATTTTTTTATTTGCAACTTTTCTACAAGTTTTGTGCGTATAAAGCGGGAGGAGAGGAAGAAGGAATTATTAATTTATAATGGTAATTAATTAATTAATTTCACTGTCTGGATGGAAGGAAGGGAAGGGAGGAAAGGAAGGAGAGAGGGAGATGCTGATTTAGTCAAAATTGAAGGGGTTAAGTGGAAAGAGGGGAATTTATTTCTTCTAGCAACTATTGGCTATCATTTGTTCAGAGAAATGAGAAGGTCCGATGCCCAATGGACCTACTTTTGGGTCCAATGGATTCTAAACCATCCGATTTGATTTAGAATCTGTGGACGCAAATATTGATGCGGGAGCACACGAATATTAAAGTGGTGTGCAAGGATCAGACGGTCCTTGATCCCATCAAACCTAAAGTAGGTCCAATAGGCATCGGACCTACTCCGTAGTGTTTCCTTCCATGCGCGCCTTGTCTCTGTTTCTCTGGTTGCCGATACTCTCAAGTAACTCAAATTGTGCGTTTAGATCTGGACCAATCCTACCCGAGATAGAATGCACGGGACTTTTTAATATTCGTGCCCAAACAGATCTGACGGTTCTGATCTAAAATTAAATTTGAGTTACTTTAGGTATATATGAATTCGGTCGCCTGGACGCCTCGTCTCCGGCTCAGAAAAATTAATTGTTTGCACCTGGAGCACACCGTACATGAAATTCTCAAGTAGGACAATCCGACCCATCACCCATGTAATTGTAATGGGAAGAAAATGATAAAAAGAGAAAGTGACAGAATTGCCCACCAACAAACACGAGTGTTGCCAGATTAGTAACCAAGGTTATTTTTGTCATTTTTCTTCAAATATTACGTTATAACGCAGCCATGAAAACTTCAAATGCAATCAATTGAATTGAATTGAATTGTATTTAGTTTGAAACAAAGAAAGAAAGAAAGTGTTGGTCAACATTAAAATGCTTATAATAAGAGATAATACATGACAGTTTATCTCAGATCTTATGTGGCAGCCGACCTCAAACTACTAAAGAGTAAAGACCTGTTACTTTCATGCGCCGCTAAATATCTTCGGTATAATGTACCCTTAAAAAGCATTGAGCATTAAAAGGTTGTTTGATGGTCTAATTTAGTACATGCATTGCCAAAACACAAGTCACCATTAATGATTAGAACAATATGATAATGAAATTGAGGGTCGTTATCAAAAACCTTATGTTACCGACATTGACAAAGCGTCAAATATCTCTCTCTTCATGATAACCTTGCAAGGTTTTATGCTAATTTGGTTCAAATTAAAGAGTTTAAAAGGCATTCAAACGAGTTTAAAGCATAAAATACATATATAATTTTTTTATTTCACACTGAGTTGTCAAACGAAATGTAAAAAAAAAAAAAAAAATTACCTCATACTATGTAGTGTTTACTGTCATAGATAAAGATTCATTTTTCAATTTTTCTTTTCCAAACAGATTAATTTAACTTGTGTTTTAAACTGTCGAACAAAGTGTAAATCATAAAAATAAGGTGTTAATATCTCATGTTTTTCATACCTCATCATACCTCATGGTTTATATTTTTATTTTTGAAGTACAAACTGTGCTCAACATGATATCCGTACTAAAATATGCTTGGAGACCAAATTTTATGAAAAATTTATTATTTTTAAAGATAGATACAAAATCACTAGTTTTGAACGGATAAAATTTTGTACCTGTCTTAAGAAATAGTAAAGAAATTTCAAAAATTATAAAATTTCATCCCCAAATATATTTTAATATGGATATCATGTTGAACAGTTTTGATCGACAGTTTGAATTTTAAAAACAAAGATATAAAACATGAGACATGATAAGGTATGGAAAGCATAAGATATTGAAACTCTCCTTAAAAAATAAGATGAAATAAGTAATTTAATCACCCTCAAATTTAAGTAGCCACCGAATATGACTAAATTATACAATATTTTAGGCAAGTTTAGATTTGCCTATTTGAGGTCTTTTTCTGTCAACAAGGAATTAATTTAATGGTGTAGTTTTCTCGTATATATTTCTTGAATAAGAAAGAAAACGTGGCGTGTTCTCTCTGAATTTAATTTGAAATGACCGGATCAAATTTTGGGCTCTTTTTGAATCGGTCAAAATATTTTTCATAAAATTAATTGTATAATGAGGAGGTTCCAATATCTCATGTTTTTCATATTTCATATTTCATTATACTTTATATTTCATGTATTCGTTTTCAAAGTCCAAACTGTCGATCCGAACCATTCAACATGATATCCATACTAAAATATGCTTGGAGATGAAATTTTATAATTTTTGAATTTTTTTTACTATTTTTTAAGATAGGTACAAAATCACTGTTTGTAGACCGTTCAATAACAGTGATTTTTTACCAATCTTAAAAAATAGTAAAAAAAAACGTTCCAAAAGAATATAAAATTTCATACCCAAGCATGTTTTAATATGGATATCATCTTGAACAGTTCAGATTGACAGTTTGAATTTTGAATAAGAGGAGGGATCGGATGACATCCTTTTGTATAAGAGGAGGGATCGGATGACACCCTTTTTTGGTGACATCGGATAACATCGTGCATTTTCAAAGTTTTCAAAGTCCAAACAGTCGATCCAAACCGTTCAATATGATAGATATATTAAAATGTGCTTGTAGATCAAATTTTACATTTTTTTGAATTTTTTTACTATTTATTAAGTATTTTACAAAAATCGTTGTTTTCAGACCATTGAATTTTTGTACCCATCTTAATAAATTGTAAAAAAATTCAAAAAAAAAATGTAAAATTTGATCTGCAAGCACATTTTAATATATCCATCATGTTGAACGGTTTGGATCGATTGTTTGGACTTTGAATATACACGATGTTATCTGATGTCACAAAAAAAAAATGTCATCCGATCCCTCCTCTTTGTATAATACATGGAACATATACACATTTTATATGTAACATAAAAAATAAAAATAAAAGCCACTATCATTCCATCCAAATAGGTAACATGCATTTATTCGTTGGTGTACCAAACAAATGGAATATATATGAATATACATGTTTAAAGATAAAATGTGAAATTTTATGGAGCATGCATGTGGTGAACCCTAAACCTTATCATTAGAGATACTAATACATAATTAATTAGTCAAGCTTGTTTGAAACAATACATCAATCTCAATCATCAATTAATTAATTAATTAATTAATATGTATTACATTCTTTTTATATCCAATTTCTTGCCTCTGTGCATTGAGGTTGACATTCGTAAAAAGGTACACATTTTTATATCCTAAATTGACACCTGTGAATATTAAAATTAAAAAATAGATGTACCAAGTTTAAACTTATTTAAATTTTATATGTACATATTTTTTTATTTATTTAAATGTAGGGTCGGAGTCAGAAAAAAAATATTTAGTAAGATGGGATAATTTTAGGATATTAATTTGAATATTAATTTTAGCAAAAATTCATTTGAATATTAATTTCTTTTATAATTTTTTCGAGAAAAATATAGAAAAATATTTTTTAATTTTTTATGAGCCGACAATGCAAGTGCCCCATGTGTTTAGTTCTCACGGGATTGTGCATGATAAAATTTTTCGGGTACATAAATCCATGCCCATAAATATGCACGAGAATGGTTATGAAAATGTGATGAAATAAATGTTTGATCGTACCATGGAAATATTTTGTGGGCAATCCTAATTTGAGAAATATATTCATAAAAACTGTATTTTTCTTTTTGAAAGATTTGTTATCAATACTAATTTGTGATTAAACAATCATTAATAATTGGTTCATCAATTTTAATAATCTATTTTGACAATTAACATATGATAAAATTTAGAAAAATAAAAAAATATAATTGATAAATATAATAAATTAAAACTATCTTAATTTAATAGTGTAAATTATATGAATGATATTAAAATTCTCCGAACGGTTTTGTATACAAATCGGTAGCTAACAAAGGCGACTTTTTTTCTATAGAAAATAAAAAGAAGAGAGAGAAACAGAAAGAGTATCTGATTTTTTCACAAATAGAAAGGCCGGTAATAGCCCCACCGATCCAAAATGTCCAATGTTAGAATGGATAGGAGTGGAACTGATCCTAACTCATTTTGAATTGGTGGGGCTATTACCGGCCTTTCTATCAGTAAAAAAAACTAGATACTCTTTCTATTTCGCTCTCCTCTTTTTTTTTGTTATTTTCTATAGAAAAAAAAATCGCCCAACAAAGAGTAAGGATATACAAATCCATACTTAAATTGCACGCCAATTTACATAAATAAATAAATAAATAAATAGTTTTGAGGAATTAAGTGGGGGCCTATTTAGTGACGCATGACAATTCCATTTCTTGGACTTGGACATAGATGGCAACATATCAAGCACCCATCATTGAAACATTAATATATATATATATATATATATATAGTGCTAGGCTTAGCTAAGCCATGGTGTAAAACGACTTGGTGCTCCACGTCTCATTATTTCCATTTTGAAAATCCAAACGACCGATCCGAACCGCTCAAGTTGTTCTCCATATTGATATGTGCTTGGAGACCAAATTTTACATTTTTTGGAATTTTTTTACTATTTATTAAGCCACTTTGAAAATCACTGATCCGGCGGTCCAGAAATTTTTACTGTTTTTTTACTATTCATAAGAATTTTCAGATTTTCAAAGTGGCTTAATAAATAGTAAAAAAATTCCAAAAAATGTAAAATTTGGTCTCCAAGCACATTTCAATATGGAGAACATGTTGGAAGGTTCGAATCGACTATTTGAACTTTGAAAATGAAGATATGGCGTGGAGTACCAAGTCGTTTTACTCCATGGAGTAGCCTAGTCGGACTATATATATATATATATATATATAATTATAATAATAAAATATGTCAAATTATGATTGTCTATTCTTATCATCTTATGGTAGTTGGTTCATAGATGAGATGGTAGTTGACAAAGTTGACATTTTCAAGTTGCGTAAGGGATGCTAATTAATATGCTCATAAACATAATATATGTAATTAAATAAAAACATCAATATTTCCAATTAACTTCTTTCCACTTTTAAAATTTTATATTCATATTGGTAATTAAAGAAATTAAAGAAATATTATTATTAATAATAATATTATAACCATGATGATTAGGCAAAGGAAATCACACCCAAATAAATAAAATGAAATCGAAAGAGAGCAACATAGTAAAAAAAAAAAAAAAAGGTGAATAATAAATGCTAACAAAAGGTGATAGTTACTGGTAAAAAGTTGATATCAGCTTTCAGCTCAAGCTATTTTCTTCATATCAACTCTGAACTTAGTCATAACATAAATCATATTACAACATAAAATAAAAAAATTTATTATATTTTATGATGCCATGAGAAGACATTGGAGATTTGTTTGCCCAAAATGGCCAATATTTTATTTGCCAAAAGTTGGTGAAAAAAGTAGTGGAGATCATGACAAGGCTTTTTTCTACCAATCCTTCTCAACCAGTCAAAATTAAAGTTCACTTCAGATTTTTCTAGAAAAAAAGTAGTGCATGTATACCCAACATTTCTCTCCTACACATACATTATAATCACACTTAATATTTCTATGTTAGATATGCTATACATCATGCATTATTATTATTATTATGAGTGATGTGTTGGGTTTTGAGGCTACCCAAAGCCATTAGGCTTAAGCTGCGGAAAGACCGTAAAACAAAAAATTTTACTTCTAACTTAAGCCAAAAGGATTGAAGTGGTATGTCGGATAATCTACCGAGAGTTACATACCTGTTCAATCCTTTTCTTAGATTAAAAACCGTAAGTAAAACTTTGCTCATTCAGATCATAGATTAAGTAGTATGTCGGATAATCACCGAGAGTTACATACCAGATTAATCCTGTATAGACCCAAAGTAGTAAAACCGTATTTACTTGATTTTAATCAGTTTATAGATCTACTCCTTTGATTGATTTCTAAAAGATTAAATCTATTTAACAATTAAATAGATTAATATAACATTTCTTTACCTTGCTTCCAAATTCAAATTGGAATGCAGTCTGACCCGACTGTCTGACTCGGCTGTCTGACCCGATTAAGCAAGCACCAAAATTATAGTGCCTCTATCGGTTATCCACCAGGACTGATCGAGAGAGCGGTTTATTTCTTTTACCAGAAATACCGTAAACCGCGAAATCTGACAAAAACACTATTCACGAGAAAAAGCAAATAATAATTACGACTCTCGTAAAATATTATTTCTAAAACCCGTAAACTCTGATTAGAACGAATCTGAGAAAAGAGAGAATTATCGTTCGATCGGATCGAATCGTATTCAGGAATTTGAATGAATTCTCTTATGAATTTGATTACATATTTATAACCATTTCATAAACCGCCATATCAACTTTTGTATTTATATGTAATCAAAAAATTGAGTCGGCAATTAAAGTCGGCAAATTCAACGGCCAAATTCAATCGGCAAGAAATTTAGCAAAATGAAATTACCATTTTGCCCTTGGCCCATTAAGGCTTGATTAATTTTGGACTTTGATTTGGACTTTTGATTTGGGCCTTTAATCTTTAATTAGTGATTTATTCTTAATGGGTTTTAAGCCCAAAATATAAATCCAATAATTAAATATTCTAAGTCCAAATCAAATACATATTTTCTCGATCGTTCGTTCGGTAACTTTTATGCAACGTGTCAAACACGTTCATAAATTAATCAATGTTTCTGCTTGTCATTTATATGACATTTATAATTTAATTATATCATATATAATTAATTTTATCCATCTTATTATTAATTATAATCATTATAATTAATCAACAAGATTCTCCGACTAGCTCCTATATGGTGTGACCCAATAGGATCTGTGTTATGTTGGCAAATAGAATTAAAACTATTTTAACTTCTATTTATCATAGGTGGCACCTGGCAAGTACATTATGACACCAATTACACAGATGATGCTGTACCGTACAATATCATGATCCAGTAAACGATTTACTTCGTGTTAATTCTTTTGTCTCATAGCTATCAGATTAGTTTCAAGGTAGGTGTGTGTCATCCTTGCAAACTTAATCTTTTCTTGATCCTGAATAGATTATCAAATATGTTTACTCTTGTAATCATACTGGATCCAGATAATCATATTCTATCAAGGGGCCCAGTGATGCTATAGCTCGTATTGAGATACGAGGGACAATAGTACTTTTGATAAACCATCTTTTCCTCCGCATAAGCTATGTATACCGAAAAACTATCCTTATAGCTACTTTTTACGGATAGCGTTAGATAGCAATCACACATATACATTTCTTATGTAGGAAAAATGAATATCTCATACTTTAGAACTTAACACTAAAATGAAAACATTAATGACACAAACACAATTTCATTTAATGTTTCATTTGGGGTCTGTCAAATATCATGTTCTCTAACATGTATCTGTGTGATTAAAATGACAACTCTTTGTCAATGGTTTGTAAAACTTAACCATCATTTAATCCACACACTAACCTTATCGCGGTAATTAGTGTTCCTGCTAATTACCTTGGTTAGAGACTTTTTAAGAGTATTATCATCTATATTATGAAGTTTCACAATTCCAGTCATGAACTCGAAATGATTCATAAATTCAATAATACTCAAGGTAACAAAATGATTAAACATTCAATTCATGAACAAAGCTTTATATAACAAATTTATCGTATTATTGACTTCTAGATTATTACAAACTAACAATCTCCCACTTAAGCTAGGAGCCAATCATCGTAGGCCCTATCTTATACAAATCTCTATTTTCTAAAAATCTCATAGATCTAAAGAAAATCTCATAGCCAATCTCCTATGTGTCTCAGACCCATAGAAGCAGTATGCATCTGATGCTTGGCTTGAGGAAGAGGTTTTGTAAGTGGATCAGCTGTGTTGCTGGTTGTGTCAACTCTACAGATCTTTACATCACCTCTATCTATGATTTCTCGTATGAGGTGATAACGGCGTAGAATATGTTTGGATTTTGAGTGCGATCTCGGTTCCTTGGCCTGAGCTATAGCTCCATTGTTGTCACAGTAGAGGTCCACAGGGCCTTGAACACTTGGAACCACTCCTAGTTCGCTAAGGAACTTCTTAATCCATAAACCTTCTTTTGCTGCCTCGGATGCTGCTATGTACTCAGCTTCGGTGGTTGAGTCTGCAGTAGTTTCCTGCTTTGAGCTCTTCCAACTCACAGCACCACCGTTGAGTATGAACACATACCCGGACTGTGATCTCGAGTCGTCTCGGTCAGTTTGGAAACTTGCATCTGTGTAACCATTTACCACGAGTTCTGAGTCACCACCGTAGACGAGAAACATATCCTTAGTTCTTCTCAAGTACTTAAGGATATTCTTTGCAGCAATCCAGTGCTCCATGCCTGGATTAGCCTGATATCTACTCGTAACACTCAAAGCGTACGAGACATCAGGGCGAGTGCACAACATGGCGTACATGATAGAGCCAATAGCCGAAGCGTATGGTACTTTACTCATGTTGCTTCGCTCATCAGTTGTCGAAGGACACTGAGTCTTGCTAAGCTTTGCGTCATGATTCATTGGCAGGTATCCCCTTTTGGAATCCTGCATGCTGAACCGATTCAGCACTTTGTCAATGTATGTGCTTTGACTCAATCCTATGAGTCTTTTCGATCTATCTCTATAGATCTTGATGCCTAATATATAGACTGCCTCGCCCAAGTCTTTCATCGAGAACACTTTCTTTAATGAAGACTTGGCTTGTTGCAATAACGGAATATCGTTTCCCATCAGGAGTATGTCGTCTACATATAAGATTAGAAAGGCGATGGCACTCCCACTAGTTTTTCTGTACACACAAGGTTCTTCTTCGCATCTGACGAAGTCAAACTTTTTGACTTCCTCGTCAAATCGAAGATTCCAACTCCTTGATGCTTGCTTCAATCCATAAATGGATTTAAGAAGCTTGCACACCTTCCCAGCATTCTTTGGATCTTCAAAACCCTTGGGCTGTATCATATACACGTCCTCTTCTAAATTTCCATTTAAGAATGCGGTTTTGACATCCATTTGCCATATTTCATAATCATGAAATGCGGCAATTGCTAGGAGCATCCGAATTGACTTAAACATAGTCACGGGCGAAAAAGTTTCATCATAATCTACACCGAGAATTTTTTTGAAACCTTTCGCTACTAGCCGTGCTTTGTATATAGTCATATTACCATCCATGTCTGTTTTCCTTTTGAAAACCCACTTGTTATCTATGGGTTTTACCCCATCAAGTGGTACAACTAGGTTCCAGACCGTGTTGTCATACATGGATTGTATTTCGGATCTCATGGCCTCCAGCCATTTTTCGGAGTCGGGTCTATCCATTGCTTCCGCATAGGTCAGTGGATCTTCAGTGTCAAACACTGAAATCTCGTGTAGTCCCATGTACCTTTCAGGTGCATGGACTATCCTTGCTGACCTACGTAGCACTTGTTCTTCTGGCTGTTGAACTTCATCCACAACTGTTTGTGGGTTTAGTTCTACTTCAACTTGAGTCGAAGTATCTGAGCTCGGGACTAGAATCTCTTCCACAACTACTTGTGGATTTGGTTCTTCCAGATGCTCATCAGCTGAAGTAACAAGTGGTGGGTTTATCTGATCTTGTTCAGATATTATATTGTGTGATGTATCTTGAACTTCTTCAAGTATTACATTACTCCCACTACTTCCTCTTGTAAGAAAATCTTTCTCCAAGAATATACCATTACGAGCAACAACTATTTTGTTCTCGGATTGGTAATAGAAGTAATATCCTTTCGTTTCCTTAGGATACCCTACGAAAAATCATTTATCAGATTTAGGACCAAGTTTGTCAGACGTCAGGCGTTTGACAAATACTTCGCAACCCCAAATTTTAAGAAAAGATATGTTTGGAACTCTTCCAAACCATAACTCGTACGGAGTCTTTTCTACTGATTTAGATGGAACCCTATTTATCGTTAGTGCAGCAGTTTCTAGTGCGTGGCCCCAAAACGATTTTGGTAGAGTGGCGTTACTCATCATGGAACGAACCATGTCTAACAGAGTTCGATTCCTTCTCTCAGAAACACCGTTCCATTGCGGTGTCCCTGGAGGCGTGAGTTGTGAGACTATCCCACATTCCTTTAAGTACGTTTTAAACTCATAACTTAAGTACTCGCCTCCACGATCTGATCGTAAGGCCTTAATACTTTTATTCAGTTGATTTTCTACTTCAGCCTTGAATTCCTTGAACTTTTCAAAAGATTCAGACTTATGTCTCATCAGGTAGACATAACCATATCTACTGTAATCATCAGTAAAAGTGATAAAGTAGTAATAACCGTTTCTTGTACAAGTACTCATAGGTCCACATACATCGGTATGTATTAGACCTAATAAGTCACTTGCCCTTTCTCCCTTTTTAGAAAAAGGCGCTTTGGTCATTTTTCCTCGTAAACAGGATTCGCATGTGTTAATTGATTCAAAATCAAATTTACCAAGAAGTCCTACTTCTTGTAATTTCTTAATGCGTTTCTCGTTTATATGACCAAGGCGACAATGCCACATGTAAGTCGTACTTTCATGAGATGTTTTGAGTCGTTTGTTATTATTAATGTTAAACACAGGTTTATCCATTTCCAGCATATAAAGACCATTTATCATATAAGATGATCCATAATATAATTCATTTTTATAAATAGAACAACGCTTGTCTTTTATAACAAATGAAAAACCATTCATCTCTAAACATGAGATTGATATGATATTTCTGGAAATGCTAGGAACAAAATAAACATTTTCCAGTTCCATTACAAGCCCGCTGGGCAAACACAACTTTATACTACCGACTGTAATGGCTGCAACACTTGCTTCATTTCCAACTCGGAGTTGTATTTCCCTATTGCCAAGTTTTCTTCTATTCTTTAATGCCTGCATATTTGAACAAATATGAGCACATGATCCAGTATCTAATACCCAATCATTAATAGAGGTAGCAACATTAACTTCAATAACATAAATACCTGAGGTTGAAGCCTTGGAAACCTTTCCAGACTTTACATCCTCCAGATACTTCGGGCAGTTTCTCTTCCAATGACCTTTGCTATTACAATAATAACAGTCAGAGGAAGCAGAGACCTTTATCTTGGGAGCGTTCTGTTTAGGAACCTGCTTCCCTTTGCCCTTGTACTTCGGAACCACTTTCTTCTTAGCCTTACTTATCTTTTTCTTACCCGCTTGGATCATGAGAACAGAAGAACTTTTCTTCATGTCTCCATCTGCGATCCTAAGCATCCCCTGCAGCTCCTGTAAGCTCCTGTCCATCCCAAGCATGTGGAAGTTCATGATGAACCCCGAAAAGTTGGGTGGAAGCGAGTTCAGGATAATATCCGTAGCAAACTCTTTGCTCAACGGACTATTAAGCTTATGCAGCTGCTCAATATCACTCGTCATACGGAGCATATGAGTGCCCATAGAGCCGCTTTCGGCCAACTTGTGACCTAGTAGGGACTTGGTTATCTTGAATCTCTCCACACGTGCCTGCTCTTGAAACATGTTCTTAAGCTGGACACACATGTCGTTGGATTTGGTATCCATGAATCGCCTCTGCAATTCAGGACCCATAATCCCAACTATGAGACCCTGTACATCAAGCTCATCTTCCTTGTGCTTGTTGTACACCGTGAGCTCATCAGCAGTAGCACCTGCTTTGAGCTCATCAGGGTAAGGTGTATTTAAGACATATTCCTTTTTCTCGCGCCTTAGTACGATCGTGAGAGCACGGAACCAATCAGTAAAATTAGTCCCGTCTCCTTTCAGCTTTTCTTTCTCGAGCAGGGAGCGCAACGAGAATGACGTTTCTTTAGACATGTTCTACAATGTTAAATGTAAAGATTTTAGCTTTGTTCATGTAATGTTTTATTTTTAACAATAAAACTCCCACTGCAAATCTGTTCTATTCCCATTTTGCAGAAGGACCAAGATCCCTATCTTTCATTAATAGACAAGTCGATTAAGAAGCTTGCCTATTAATTATTTTTAGGTAAGCAACTATTTGCTAATCATATCTCTATATGACTCTTGGTTTCGTTAAACATCGTATGTTTTAACGAAGACTTTGCCTCGAGCCCAAAACGATTTTGGAAATCACCGGTAAGTAACCTCACTCTATTTGGTTTGTTATGTCGAACATAACCCTCGACCACCAAAGGTAAAAGGCGACGTCTGCTGAGCAGTCCGTCAACCAATGAACAATGGTTTGAGAAGGATAGAGTAGGAAGGGCATACTACTTAATTAGATGGGTTTGTTTTATGCTTTAAACCTTGTAAGCAACCTTTAAAAGAGGTCTTGCCAGAAAGACAACCGAAGGTATCCACTTCCAGTCTTCCTTTGACTAAGACATTCTTTCACATGCTTGACTTTGTTTTAAGCATGTTTATCTCATAAATCTGGTTTTAGACAGTCTTACGGATACGTGAAAAGAGTCTGCCAGAAAGACAACCGAAGGTATCCACTTCCAGTCTTTCTTTGACTAACGACTAATTTCACGGTTCCTTGAAAGCGATAAATCTAATTTATGCATTTCATATCAAAGTAATAAATCCTATTTATTTATATACGTGACCAAGTTACGTATACTATTTTATCAGTTCCTAATTCTTTATTTTGCAGCTATGCTCAATTCTTTAGTTATACCGTTTGAAAGCATATAAACAGTTTTATGTTTTTAAAGCAGATATTCTTTTTGGCATGTAAAGCAATTTGGTAATGTGACAAAGTTCCTTTTGGGCCAGCCATTAGGACACGAAAAGGGGCTCCCAGGAAAGACCGGGGTCACGAGGACCGCTTTAGATTCGGTCTTTCCTAGACAGAACCATCTCTTTTACGGTGTGGAAATGACAGCTCTTATTCAGGTACTTTATTGCTTCATCACATTCTTCGATGAACTTTACAAAACCAAAGGTTTTCAAAAGGCGAAAGAATTACATTTTGCCATGCTTCGACAGTAGTAAAGCAATTTGGTAACGTGACAAAGTCCCCTTTGGGCCAGTTTATCAGGACACGTAAAAGGAATAGGATTGGCCAGAAAGAAAACCGCTTTTCTTCTTTGACTCAACCTTTTCTCTTTTACGGTGGAGATAAACAGTTCTTACTTGGGTACTCTATTGCTTCATCACATTCTTAGATGAACTTTACCACAGTCGAAAGTTTTTGAAAACGAAAACATAAAGAAAACATTAAAGAAAGCTTAAATCTAATTTAACTTTCTCAGTCGGAAAACCGAACCAAGAAAATCTCATTTCTAATCGGTTTTGGACTTAAGCTGCAAATCTAAGAATTAAACCGATACGCGGTATATGCAAACAATTTGCATAAGTTATAACTTTTAGAAAATCAATCAGCAGGAGAGCCTTGTGCTCTGATACCACTGTTGGGTTTTGAGGCTACCCAAAGCCATTAAGCTTAAGCTGCGGAAAGACCGTAAAACAAAAAATTTTACTTCTAACTTAAGCCAAAAGGATTGAAGTGGTATGTCGAATAATCTACCGAGAGTTACATACCTGTTCAATCCTTTTCTTAGATTAAAAACCGTAAGTAAAACTTTACTCATTCAGATCATAGATTAAGTAGTATGTCGGATAATCACCGAGAGTTACATACCAGATTAATCCTGTATAGACCCAAAGTAGTAAAACCGTATTTACTTGATTTTAATCAGTTTATAGATCTACTCCTTTGATTGATTTCTAAAAGATTAAATCTATTTAACAATTAAATAGATTAATATAACATTTCTTTACCTTGCTTCCAAATTCAAATTGGAATGCAGTCTGACCCGACTGTCTGACTCGGCTGTCTGACCCGATTAAGCAAGCACCAAAATTATAGTGCCTCTATCGGTTATCCACCAGGACTGATCGAGAGAGCAGTTTATTTCTTTTACCAGAAATACCGTAAACCGCGAAATCTGACAAAAACACTATTCACGAGAAAAAGCAAATAATAATTACGACTCTCGTAAAATATTATTTCTAAAACCCGTAAACTCTGATTAGAACGAATCTGAGAAAAGAGAGAATTATCGTTCGATCGGATCGAATCGTATTCAGGAATTTGAATGAATTCTCTTATGAATTTGATTACATATTTATAACCATTTCATAAACCGCCATATCAACTTTTGTATTTATATGTAATCAAAAAATTGAGTCGGCAATTAAAGTCGGCAAATTCAACGGCCAAATTCAATCGGCAAGAAATTTAGCAAAATGAAATTACCATTTTGCCCTTGGCCCATTAAGGCTTGATTAATTTTGGACTTTGATTTGGACTTTTGATTTGGGCCTTTAATCTTTAATTAGTGATTTATTCTTAATGGGTTTTAAGCCCAAAATATAAATCCAATAATTAAATATTCTAAGTCCAAATCAAATACATATTTTCTCGATCGTTCGTTCGGTAACTTTTATGCAACGTGTCAAACACGTTCATAAATTAATCAATGTTTCTGCTTGTCATTTATATGACATTTATAATTTAATTATATCATATATAATTAATTTTATCCATCTTATTATTAATTATAATCATTATAATTAATCAACAAGATTCTCCGACTAGCTCCTATATGGTGTGACCCAATAGGATCTGTGTTATGTTGGCAAATAGAATTAAAACTATTTTAACTTCTATTTATCATAGGTGGCACCTGGCAAGTACATTATGACACCAATTACACAGATGATGCTGTACCGTACAATATCATGATCCAGTAAACGATTTACTTCGTGTTAATTCTTTTGTCTCATAGCTATCAGATTAGTTTCAAGGTAGGTGTGTGTCATCCTTGCAAACTTAATCTTTTCTTGATCCTGAATAGATTATCAAATATGTTTACTCTTGTAATCATACTGGATCCAAATAATCATATTCTATCAAGGGGCCCAGTGATGCTATAGCTCGTATTGAGATACGAGGGACAATAGTACTTTTGATAAACCATCTTTTCCTCCGCATAAGCTATGTATACCGAAAAACTATCCTTATAGCTACTTTTTACGGATAGCGTTAGATAGCAATCACACATATACATTTCTTATGTAGGAAAAATGAATATCTCATACTTTAGAACTTAACACTAAAATGAAAACATTAATGACACAAACACAATTCCATTTAATGTTTCATTTGGGGTCTGTCAAATATCATGTTCTCTAACATGTATCGTGTGATTAAAATGACAACTCTTTGTCAATGGTTTGTAAAACTTAACCATCATTTAATCCACACACTAACCTTATCGCGGTAATTAGTGTTCCTGCTAATTACCTTGGTTAGAGACTTTTTAAGAGTATTATCATCTATATTATGAAGTTTCACAATTCCAGTCATGAACTCGAAATGATTCATAAATTCAATAATACTCAAGGTAACAAAATGATTAAACATTCAATTCATGAACAAAGCTTTATATAACAAATTTATCGTATTATTGACTTCTAGATTATTACAAACTAACATGATGCTACCGTGCTTTGAGAAGTAAAGTGAGTGTTTTACTTTTCACTCATATTTTTATTTTTAAAGTTCAAATAATTGATTTGAATTTCTCAACATGATCTTCATATTGTAATGTGATTGGTTTACGTTTTTTGAAAATTTCTTACTATTTTTTAGAATTTTGAAAATCAGTGTTTTTCTGAATTTATTATTATTATTTTATTTAATGAAAAGTTATGATTTTCAAAAATTCTAAAATATTAGTAACAAATTTCCAAAAAATTGTAAAATTTGGTCTCCAAGCACATATCAATATGAAGATCAAGTTGAGAAGTTTGGATCGACTATTTAAACTTTGAAAATAAAGATATGAGCAGGAAGTAAAACATCATCTTTACTTCCCAAAGCATGATAGCCTCTCTTATTATTATTATTATTTTGGTAAAAATGAGATTAAGTTTCAAAAAATTTAAATATTCTTTAGAAAATTTTCATACAGATTTCGAACCAGCAACATTCTTCTGTATGAGAGCATTGCCTAAGCCGCTAGATCAAAAGTTGGTTCCTTCCCCTGGACAAAATATTATTAAAACTTGTTCTCAAACTAATGCATTTGTATAATTCAAAATAAATTTAAAGGATCTAAAATGCATTAACATATGTAGTGAACTAAAAATATTTCATTGAAATACAATTGACCACAATAATTAAGTTTATTTTTCTTAATTTTTTGTCAATATAGCAATAATTTCGTTTTCATAGAATTATAGCCTAACTTGGATAAATTGAACAACAGGAATACTATATGTATTTTCTTTTTAGTAAAAAGAAGGATTCATGTTTCTCTTTTTTCATAAATCTTAGTTGGTGTTTAAATCCGAATATGTAATATTTTCTTACTTAATTATTATGTTAAGACGTGATTTTGGTAATACTTAATGCATTGGTTAACTTGACAAAATGTTAGTTGTATCCATAAAATTAAATGTGATTAATTTGGTAGCTCACATGGTAAATTATTAAAATTGCATTTTTTTTACTAGGTCATGGATTCAAATGTTCGTGAACACAAATATAAATGCAGAATTTGTGTATCTTTCCCATTTAATTTGGAAATCTTGATTTTAAAACTAATTTTAACATCTCACCACTTAAATACCAAGCGAGTGTTTATGTAAATCTAAAAAATTCATTAAACTTGCAAAAAAAAAAAAATACACTTTTTGTAGATCTTGGGCTTATTAATCATAGGAATACTTAGCTATCCTTATAATTTTAAAATTTAATTATATATAGAGTGAGGCTATGGTACTTCGGCTAGTGTACTATGGCTAGTATACAAATTCTGGACCATCAAAATTCTACCTATCTAAAAAAATTCGAAAAAATATAAAATTTAGTTTGCAAGTACATATTCATATAGATATCACATTGAACGGTTCGGATCGACCGTTAAGATTTTAAAAAGTACCATATTGAGCCGTAGTACACTAGCCATAGTACATTAGCTGAAGTACCATAGCCTCACTCTTATATATATATTGAAATTTAATTGATTTTTTTTAAAGTTTTTATATAGTTTAGCTAGCCTTCTTTATAAAATGTTATATGTATTTTTGTAGCTTAATAATTAAAATTTTATTTTTTGATTGTGGAGACTTATGTTTAATTTCCACCTATAATATTTTATAGATTTATATTTCAGCCTTTCAATCTAAATTTTTTAGTTTCGTCTCTAGATTTCTGTGCTTATAAATATCATAAATGGTTGAATATTTGGGCATCATGAAGCAATGATAAAAGAGTCAAACTAGTATGACATCGGTGTCATATGACACCAATTTCAAAACTTATTGGAAAGATTTCAAACGACTAATCCAAACGTTCAAACCGATTTACTTTATGAGTGATGCATTTACATGCAATTTTTTTTATTTTTTCGAGTTATTTTAGTACCAAGTAAAGCGGTAAAAAATGTTGAAAAATGAATGTATTAAAATTAACTTAAAAACTATCACATTTGACTCCTTGACTTGGTATTAAAAAAATTTGAAAAATTATAAATTTTGCATGTAAACACAAAACTAATGAAATTTATCAGTTTGGATTCACCGTTTGAAGTCGATTCGATATTTTTTTGGAGTTGGTTTTATATATACTGAAATGACACTGATATCATACTAGCCAAACTCATGATAAAGTACCACATATCATATTATACAAAATTTCAACAAAAATAAACAAATAAAAAAGAGAGGAAAAGTGAACACGATTTAGTGGTGATCAGTGAAGTACATGTACTGTGCGACTCACCATGAGGGGTGTTCATCAGGTCCAATTTAATCGGTTCTAAACCGAATCGAAATTTTTTGGTTAAATGGATCAGTTTGGTTCATATTTTAAAACTGGTTTTATAGTTTGTTCGGTTCGGTTTAGAACTTTCAAAACCAGTTAAAGCAAACCGACCGAAATTTATAAACTCATCTCTCATCCGAACCAAACATTAAAAGAAAAATAAAAAATTACGACATAATGTATATTGCTTGGTTCAGTTTAAACGGTTTTAAACTAAACCAAATGAAATTTTTAAATCCATCTTTACAAAAATAAAAAAATTAACAAAAAAAATATTTTTTTATGATTAATTTTCTATTTTGGTTCGGTTCGGTTCGGTTCAGTTCGGTTTATTCGGTTCGGTTCTTATTCAGTTCGGTTCTATTTTGGTTAAGTTTGGTTTGATTTTTGAAAACCGAATAAAACTTTAGTTTGTCTATTTTAATTCGGTTTAGATTAAACCGAACCGATGAACACTCCTAGCCATGACTTAAGCATGAAATATTAGCCGTCCTGCATTCAATTAAAAAAATAATAAGAATACAACGTGTAAATGCAATCCTTCTTTATGGATCTTACATGTATCATGTATGTAACCTTCTTTTTTTTAAATTGTTATTCATCTGGCCATGTCGTCTTGCTGCGTAGCAAGGTGTGGCGCACTTGTAAAGCCTACTAATACTTGTAGCTAGATACTAAATTTTTTTACCATATGAAAATAATATATCGTTTTAATTAATAATGTCATTCGATGCATTAAATTCATTATAACAATTTTTTTTATATAAAAAGTAGGATATGGAATCTTTATTTCATTTTTGAGATAGAGATTTGTACATTGTCATTCGGATAGTGGTAAAATCATATCTATATTTGTTTTTATTTTTCGAATCCAAATACGGATCAAATATTAGACGGATACGGATGAATATGATATTTATTAAAAAATATAAATATTATTAAAAAATAAAGTTCATAATATTTATTTAAATATAATGATTAATAACATAATTTTTTTCATATATATATATCCACCGAAGCAAATGCCTATATATATATGAGTAGAACTAAGGTGCTCTTAAGCTCACCAAGTCCTTTGTGAGCTTAACTCAAAAACTTATTGGATTGACTTCAAACGACATTTCCAAACCGTTAGATGTTCAATCTATATTAAAATGTGTTTGGAGACCAAATTTTACATTTTTTGGAATTTTTTTACTATTTATTAAGATGGTTTGAAAACCGCTGTTTTTATTAAAATTCTGCACCATTGGAAAACAGCGATTTTCAAACCATCTTAATAAATAGTAAAAAAATTCCAAAAAATGTAAAATTTGGTCTCCAAGCACATTTTAATATAGATTGAACATCTAACGGTTTGGAAATGTCGTTTGAAGTCAATCCGATAGGTTTTTGAGTTAAGCTCACAAAGGACTTGGTGAGCTTAAGAGCACCTTAGTTCTACTCTATATATATATATATATATATATAAAACTATATGGTATATGAGGAGGGATCGGATGACACCCTTTTTTTTGACATCGGATGATACCGTGCATTTTCAAAGTTTTCAAAGTCAAAACAGTCGATCCACACCGTTCAATATGATGGATATATTAAAATGTGCTTGCAGATAAAATTTTATATTTTTTTGAATTTTTTTACTATTTATTAAGTATTTTACAAAATCGTTGTTTTCATACCATTGAATTTTTGTACCCATCTTAATAAATAGTAATTTTTTTTTTTAAAATATAAACTTTGATCTGCAAGCACATTTTAATATATCCATCATATTAAACGGTTTGGATCGACTGCTTGGACTTTGAAAATATATGGTGTTATCCGATGTCACCAAAAAATGGTGTTATCCGATCCCGTCTCATGGTATATATCTACTATTCGGATATGGATAATTAAAACTTAAATACATATTCATATATGTATCTGCACAGATATTCAGATATCAGATATCCGTATCTAATCTTCCAATACGGATCGAATACGGATTAGATATTATCCGCTTTGTTGTTACCCCTAATTGTCATTCAACTAATTTTCAAGATAAATATGAGAAATAAGTCTTTCACCTTTAGATATTTAATAAAAACCTTCACATATGATATTTTTTAGCCACTAGATTAAAGACTGATTCTTCATTTCATTATAATAATTGCATAATATGTAGGTTAACCATTTTTCCATTAATACACACTTTTCTGTAAGCTGTCCATTGAAAATTTGAAATGGAAGTAATGCTCTAGTAATGCTTGGTCGGTGTGCATGGTTTGTTTATATTATATATGGAGAGGATTTTATTTAATTCATGTATTAATTATAGCTCGTCGACAGAAACACTTTCATTCAATGCATGGGATTTCATTAACAAGCAGTATGATTTTAAATGGACCTAATTATATATAATATAACAATCAATCATAAAATGAAATTGAGATAGGTCTCAGTTTGCTTTTTTAATGGAGGTGGTCGCCTTTGCCAGAAACCATGTAACATTATCATAGGGATTTTACTTACTGGTATAATAATATACAATGCATTTTTATCCTTTTGTTGAATACTACAATTCAAATACTTATCTTACTACTATCAAAACACTAATAATTAAAAGTGATTTAGTATCTACTTCATTTTAACCTTATTTTATTTGTCAAACATAAGGTTAAGTTGTGACACTAATTATTTGTCAAAAAGTTACATGAATCAATGAATGAAGAATTCAGAGTAGGTCCGATGCCCATCGGACCTACCTTGGCTCGATGGGTGTGATGACCATCCAATCTCCATCAAGATTCTTGTGCTACACATCAAAATCCGTGCAAGTCTGTATCAATTTCAGTGCGCATAGATCTTGATGCTAATCGTACGGTTCTAGAGCTAATTGAACCTAAATGTAGGTCCGATGCCCATCGGACCTACTCCTATCTCATGAATGAAATATTGGTGGATAGTTGTATCCCTTCAATGTTGTACAATCCAAAGAGAGAAGCTATCATCCAAAGGAGATATATGAGTTTATCTTTCCATAAAGGGCTCTATGAATTTCTAACTAGGATTGATCTGAATTCCAAATTCAACATTTGAGGTACTGTAGAGCATACGAAATCAACTCGGTATTGGAGGCCATTTACAATTAATTAAGTCTTGTTTAGCCTCAACATTGTTTTGTGTATATTACTACTATGTTTATATATGAAGCATACTTCACTTAGTCTATAAGAAAACACAAAAAAAAAAAAAAATCTCAGAATGCATACAAACCAACTCAACTCAAAGAAGAAGGATGCAGCAAGTAGAATTAAGAAACAAACATAACATAACACAGCATGGTCTCAATGTAATTAGGCCAAAAGAGGATAAAGTGATACAGTATCTAATCTGTGCAAAACACTTCTGATAAGGTGAGGTACTAAACAATCTAATCTGTGCAAAACAATGTAATTAGTCTTTACACGTCTATCCAACATACTCATCATCTTAATTGGCAACTTACCATCCTTTGGATAATGAATATCAACTGTCTCAAGATGCTCGACCAGGAACGAAACATCTTGCTTGCCGTCTATCATGTTTTCTCTGATTTGGTAGTAAAAACAAAGTTCACAATTAGAGTATGACCATCATGCATTTTCAAATAAAAAGTTACCAGCATAGAAAAAGACATAGGGTGATCTCTATAGATTGATTTTAAATTACCAAATTGTATATAGAGTATAAACCAATTGAAGAGAGAGAGGGAGAGAGAGAGAGAGAGAGTACTTGAAGAGACATTTTAAAGTAAGCTTTTGTAGAAGAGGAGAATGCTCAAGGAAATAAGCTATCCTATCGAAATTATTAATCATGCCGCCCCAAGCTTCAATTTCCAAGCTCTTCAAGTTCCTGAAGGTTCTGCACTTAGTAATATCCTTCTTCCATTGTTCCTTGTTAAAAAAGAGAGTGAACAATCAACTTCTTCAACACGTTAGAGGAAATGTCAGATATAAACAAATCACATAATTCTAGCTCGAGGCTTTCAAGAGAGGGGCAGCCCAAGAAAATTAGCTTTTGTGCAAAATCATCATCAAGATTTAAGTTTCCTAGCACCAAAGTTTGGAGAGAAGGAAGAGCTATTGATTTGGGTCTAATAGTCAACCCATGAAATGATTCGACAGACAACACAAGGTATTCTAGGCTTTTACATGAGAACACCGAATCGGGAAAAATCAACTGACCATCTACACTAGTACTAATGCACACAATGATAGCCCGAGGCATTAGTAATGCTGCACGAACCGGTCAAACCGGTCACAATCATTGTCAAAATCATCAAGTTGGAAGTTCAAGACCCGCACAGAAGCCCAAGTGTTTCTCCATCTTTTGGAAAGGATGCATGTTTGCACAACCTCTTTTGCCGTAAGACGGGAGAGGATACAGTTCAAAACATCATCAGGCAGTCTACTAATCCTGTCAACCATGTCATTCATGTTAAATGTAATCCAAGTCAGCAAGGCATAGAAGGTGCAGATTAGAAGCAGCGGTTTTTTCTAGTAGCAAGTTTATTTCTGGTTTGTCAAAAATAGGCAGCACGTTTAGAGGTGTGCTGGAATTGGTTAGAAAAGGGTAGTTTTTTATTTTTAGTTGAAGTCATGTAGTGGGTTTAGTGGTAGGCTAATTATGGCAGCTTTGTGATAAAGTTAGTGGGTGCTAAATTAGGAATATGCTCCATCTTAAATACCGTGTTTTGTATCTGTTTATTAATTAATCAAGTTGTGTGAAAAATCCAATTCTGTGTTCTGTTTTTTACCGAATAATTCCCAACAATTCATGGTTCAATGTTCAAAGAAACCTTGCATCAAATCCTGTGTTAACATACACACAAAAAAAAAGATATGTTGTTACTGACACCATTGTTTGTTTGTTTGTAACAAGTTAATAACTAATGAAAGTTTCAGTCAGCCTTTGTTAGTGGCGTAGAAAAAAGCAAAAAGTAACACATATATGAAAAAAACTTTGTCTAGCACCAAAAACTCTTTTTTGTCCTAATATACATACAAGACTGTAAGACTCTTGTGTATGCAGTTACTGGTAACAATCTCCAAGATTTGCCCTCATGGAAGGCATCTGAAACAGTAGCTGAATGTGTCAGAATTGCGCAGTCCATGAAGGATTTTCTCTCCATCAGACATGTATCCAGAGAAGCACTGACAGAGTGACAGGGCCTCATCAACTGTCAAATTGGGCACAAAGAATGCAACAGACAGATATGACCATGCAGGAAGGGGAGCAAGGCAACAGGCCTCAATTAGAGAACCAGCTCAGCATAATTCACTTTAGAGTAGAATGATGTGATTAGGCACTGTTTCAACAATTTTGTGTGTTGTAGGGTACTGGTTCACACACCAGCAGGCATGTTCAGGCCTTAATTTACTGTTGAAGTAGTTTTTTCTTCTTCTTAGGTTAGATAAATTGGTTTATCTCAGCAAACTTATTGTACTGGTACGTTTTTATTTAATGATCAATGCCTAAAGGCTTCCACTCAAAAAAAAAAAGAACCTTTGTCTAGCAGCAAAACCTTTTTTTGTCCTAATATACATAGATATAATATAAAAGAGAAAGCTTTAGAGAACCAATAAAAAGCAAACAAGACCCAAATATAAGGAGGATGGCACATTTGCAAACATTATTTTTCAATTTTTTATTGAAGTGCAAAAGAAAAATTAACCCACCTTTTTGAACGGGAGAGAGAGAGAGCTGAGCTGAGGTGAGTGAGGATAGATGGGTTTTGGAGAAAATGCTGCTCTGAGCCTATGAGTGTGAGAGAGAGAGAGAGAGAGAGAGGTGCAAGACGAGCGACTGGAAATTTAAAATTCAAAATTCGAAATTAATTGAGTTCAGGGAATATAGATGGAATTCATATCCTCTGCATTAACTCAAAAGGGAATCTTTTGAGTTAATGAATCTCAACCATCCGATCTGTTTTAAGATTCGTGTAAACTAGATCAGCACTAATATTAAAAGCCCTCTATGTTATAGTCACGAGCCGGATTGGCTCCGTTTCAAATCAAACGGTTGAAATTCATTAACTCAAAAGATTCCCTTTTAAGTTAATGCAGAGGATACGGATCCAGCAAGTAGAATTAAGAAACAAATATAACATAACACAGCATGGTCTCAATGTAATTAGGCCAAAAGAGGATAAAGTGATACAGTATCTAACCTGTGCAAAACACTTCTGATAAGGTGAGGTACTAAACAACTGAGGAAATATTAATATTCCCGAAAGTCTTTACACGTCTATCCAACATACTCATCAGCTTAATTGGCAACTTACCATCCTTCGGATAATGAATATCAACCGTCTCAAGATGCTCGACCAGGAACGAAACATCTTGCTTGCTGTCTATCATGTTTTCTCTGATTTGGTAGTAAAACAAAGTTCACAATTAGAGTATGACCATCATGCATTTTCAAATAAAAAGTTACCAGCATAGAACAAGACATAGGGTGCTCTCTATTAGGGGTGTTCATTGGGTCCGGTTTAGTCGGTTTTGAACCGAACTGAATTAGTTTGGACCAAACGGTTCAGTTTTTTCGGTTTAATGGTTCGGTTCGGTTTGCTTTTTAAAACTGAATTATAATTTCTGTTCGGTTCGGTTTGGAAATTATCAAAACTGAAATAACCGAACCAACCGAACTTTTATATATTAAGAATTTGGTCCGGACCACCCCGGTTTATTGAAGAGAGAGGGAGAGAGGGAGAGAGAGAGAGAGAGAGTACTCTATCGAGAGACATTTTAAAGTAAGCTTTTGTAGAAGAGGAGAATGCTTAAGGAAATAAGCTATCCAATCGAAATTATTAATCATGCCCCAAGCTTCAATTTCCTGAAGGTTCTGCACTTAGAAATATCCTTCTTCCATTGTTCCTTGTTAAAAAAGAGAGTGAACAATCAACTTCTTCAACACGTTAGAGGAAATGTCAGATATAAACAAATCACATAATTCTAGCTCGAGGCTTTCAAGAGAGGGGCAGCCCAAGAAAATTAGCTTTTGTGCAAAATCATCATCAAGATTTAAGTTTCCTAGCACCAAAGTTTGGAGAGAAGGAAGAGCTATTGATTTGGGTCTAATAGTCAACCCATGAAATGATTCGACAGACAACACAAGGTATTCTAGGCTTTTACATGAGAACACCGAATCGGGAAAAATCAACTGACCATCTACACTAGTACTAATGCACACAATGATAGCCCGAGGCATTAGTAATGCTGCACGATCAAGCCATTGCATTGAAGGCCCATGAGAGGTATTATCCTCAAATTGCCCTTCATATATAACTTTGCCCAAGCAAGATTGCCCTCTATTTTCAAACACACTATCTACAAACCGGCCAAACCGGTCACAATCATTGTCAAAATCATCAAGTTGGAAGTTCAAGACCCGCACAGAAGCCCAAGTGTTTCTCCATCTTTTGGAAAGGATGCATGTTTGCACAACCTCTTTTGCCGTAAGACGGGAGAGGATACAGTTCAAAACATCATCAGGCAGTCTACTAATCCAGTCAACCATGTCATTCATGGTTCAATGTTCAAAGAAACCTTGCATCAAATCCTGTGTTAACATACACACACAAAAAAAAGATATGTTTGTTACTGACACCATTGTTTGTTTGTTTGTAATAAGTTAATAACTAATGAAAGTTTCAGTCAGCCTTTGTTAGTGGCGTAGAAAAAAGCAAAAAGTAACACATATATGAAAAAAACTTTGTCTAGCACCAAAAACTCTTTTTTGTCCTAATATACATACAAGACTGTAAGACTCTTGTGCATGCGGTTACTGGTAACAATCTCCAAGATTTGCCCTCATGGAAGGCATCTGAAACAGTAGCTGAATGTGTCAGAATTGCGCAGTCCATGAAGGATTTTCTCTCATGAGACATGTATCTAGAGAAGCACTGACAGGGCCTCATCAACTGTCAAATTGGGCACAAAGAATGCAACAGGCAGATATGACCAGCTGAGCATAATTCACTTTAGGCCTCAATTCAGCTACTGTTTCAACAAATTTGTGTGTTGTAGGGTACTGGTTCAAACCAGCAGGCATGTTCAGGCCTTAATTTACTGTTGCAGTAGTTGTTTTTTTTCTTCTTAGGTTAGATAAATTGGTTTATCTCAGCAAACTTATTGTACTGGTACGTTTTTATTTACTGATCAATGCCTAAGGGCTTCCACTCAAAAAAAAAAAAAAGAACCTTTGTCTAGCAGCAAAACCTTTTTTTGTCCTAATATACATAGATATAATATTAAAAGAGAAAGCTTTAGAGAACCAATAAAAAGCAAACAAGACCCAAATATAAGGAGGATGGCACATTTGCAAACATTATTTTTTCAATTTTTTATTGAAGTGCAAAAGAAAAATTAACCCACCTTTTTGAACGGGAGAGAGAGAGAGAGCTGAGCTGAGGTGAGTGAGGATAGATGGGTTTTGGAGAAAATGCTGCTCTGAGCCTATGAGTGTGAGAGAGAGAGAGGTGCAAGACGAGCGACTGGAAATTCAAAATTCAAAATTCGAAATTAATTGAGTTCAGGGAGGATAGATGAATGTCGGCTAGAGATTTCACATATCTCAAAATTTCAAAATTAGAGTTGATTGTTTAGAAAATCCGAACCGTTCAGCACGAATATCAAAGTAACCCTATTCCTATTAATGCTACCCGTACATCTAAGAGCATCAAACACGAGCGAAGATTTGTACCTTAATTTATGAATTTTTTTTATAAACCATAATTAAAAAAAATATTTTTCCGAAACCAACATGATTACTTTTTTTTTTTTTACAAAAACTATAAGAACCGAAATGTCATTTCGGTCCGTTGTTTTTTTTTATTCCAGACCGAAATGACATTCGATCCGGTCCCCTTTTTAGATTTTCTGTGGTGGCTTATATGAAAACTTGTGAAACCAGTATCATAGAAAATCTAAAAACGTGGACCGGACAGAAATGCCATTTTGGTCTAGAATAAAAAAAAATAACGGACCGAAATGATATTTCGGTTCTTATGATTTTTGTAAAAAAAAAAGTAATCACGTTGGTTTCGTAAAAAAAAATAAATTAATTATGGTTTATAAAAAAAATTCTTAATTTATTGTTTAAAGGCTCTTCGAATTTTGATTCTATTTTTTCTGTTCTGAATTAATTCTAATAAATAAAAAGAATCTTCTAGATCGATTGCAATTAACTTTAGAAGAAATACTATTTAGTATTAGATTTCAACCAGTTTCACATGGAAAAAAAATTAAAATTTGATAGAATCTTTCAAGTACAAACAATTGACAAATTAACTATTTACATTTGAATAACGATGTATATATACTTGCAATATTTGATATTAATACTTTCAAACATTATCCAGTATCATTTGGAAAAAAAATTAAAGTTTCATGGAATTTACAAATACTTGATATATGAACTATTTACTTGCATAACGAAATATAAATACTTACAATATTTGATGTTAATATCTATTATCATTTGGAAAAATAATAATTAAAATTTGATAAAATCTGTTAGGCACAAACAAGTTAAAATTTTTAACTTGTGAATGTCACATATGTTGTTTTGAATTTTGGATATATATCAATTTGACGTTTCAATTTGGAGAAATATGAAATTAATTAAAAAATATTTTAATTTAGAATAAGTGAAAAACGGAAGTTGGTGCTGTAACTGTTATGATTGAGATTGAAATTGCTAAAGTCCGGAAATATGAGCTGTTTTTGATCATGCAGCGCACGGGCTATAGAATATAAATACAATGCATATGGTATGTGCGCTGCATGAAGCCAAAACTACTCTGTTAAAAAAATTACCCAAAAAAGCCCCACAACACCACATGCATTCTTTCTTATAACTTTTCCATAGAAAATTATTGTGCTTAAGTTGCTCATAAGTTAATTAAGTCCATACATAAAAGAGCACAATCAGCTAGGTAGAAAACTTTTTCTAGTTTAGATCCAAAATATATATCATATTACAAATTAACAAAGAGAAAATGGAAATAATTAAGAATTTTGTTGATACAATACCACAGTAGACAGTACATATACATATATACAATAATAATAGACAGAAAATTAATGGAAAACAAAACTAAGAAGGTAAATAATGTTGAAAGCCTTCTTTCCAAACTTGTCACATTTTGAAAAGCAAGCGAATTATATGAAGATAGCATTGAAGCATCTTCACCTAATAAAAAAAAATTAAAAAAAAATTGACTATAGAAATTGATTGATCAAGCTCAATGTTCATAAGCTAATTTATATACAGTTGGTATATATAATATATGTACCAATTCCAAGCATTTACATCTATGCATTATTTGCTCATATCTTGTTTTCCTCTTCTTCTCTCCTTCTGTGACCTTCTCTGGTTTCTCTTTCATTCTGTTAATGCACAGACAATCAAAACAAGGTTTTTTGTGATTTCATTTTCTTTTAACCAAAACAGTTATCAATTATAATCCATCCAATACAATCTTTTATTATGATCACCTGAACATTCAGATATAAAATACAATCTTTTCGTTCCGTAAACAATATTTGCGGTATACTTGAGAAAATTTGTTCATTGTCTAATTTGAAATTCACAACATGCAATCTCATGGTGCTAAGTTAAACCAAGTGAACACCAACTTCTTAATCATAACTGAGGTTACAAAATTCCATTTAAAAGAAAGTTCAAGAAAAGGTAAAGAAAGAGACAAAGAGAAAGGCCATACCTTAAAAAGTAAATATGTAAACAATAAAGTATAGCATTATTAGAGAATGGGCTTTTTACCTTTTAGGGATGATAGCATGCATGTAATTCTTACTTTTTCTCAATCTCATCTCTCTGTAATGAGTCCGGCTACTATACCACTAGTGTCATTTGAATCTAAATAACATCACATCATGAGCCGTCGGATATGCTTTAATATCCGTGCATGATCTCCTTTTGATCCAGTGCTACATCGTGCACGAATATTAAAGCATATCCGACGGCTCATGATGTAGTGTTATTTAGATTCAAATGACACTAGTGGTATAGTAGCCGGACTCCTCTATAATTTGCATGCTTGTTTGTTTGTGTTCTTTTCCTTGTATCAATGGAGGGTTTATATAGAATTTGGTGAAATTCATCTAATCTCATATTCTTATCTGAATTCAATGTGTGTGATCTGAAAAAATTAATACAAAAGATTTGCTTGAAGAGTAATTGTATATTACCATTGAAAATTATTAAAAAAAATTCCATTTAATATTAGACATAGCCGGTTAAATGTTCACCGAATTTAACCAGAGAAGGGATAATTGAGGTAGCCATTAGCTGTCATTTTGTCAAATGGTCATATCCATTTATAAATCAATGGAGAAGATTAAGGAATAGTTGGATGCCTTTTATAATGGATCATGGGCCATTGGAGGGCTAATCAAGTGTGTATAAGATAATTAAGTTGGGCCACAAAAGGCCCAATCAAGTATTTGACTGTGTATAAGATAATTAAGTTGGGCCACAATCATTCTTTGAAATTTTACATTGGGCTTTTTAGCTTTTGCTCACCTCTTTGTCTCTCTTTATAACAGACATTTTAATATATCTGTCCTTCTATCATCTCCTTCCTTTTTAACTTGAGCAAACATCTCTCATTCTCTCCACCTTCGGTCCATTTTTTTTTAACAGAATTCTAAATAATCTAATAATTTTATTTTTCACTTCTTTTTGTAAATATTGTTTTTGTACATCCGTAATTAATGTGCAAGAGATATATATTACTATATGGATTTTTGTACAAAACCATCAATTAGTTAGTATAAAGTAATATATATAGAGGAGGGATCCGATTATAACACTTTTGAGTTACCACAAAGTTACTCCAACTATTTTCTACATTTTCAAAGTCCAAATCGTTGATCCAATCCGTTCAACATGATCTCCACAATAAAATGTGCTTGTAAATCAAATTTTACATTTTTTGAATTTTTTTACTATTTATTAAGTATTTTACAAAAACTAGTCAAATTCAGACCATTGAATTTTGTACCCATCTTAATAAATTGTAAAAAAATTTAAAAAAATATAAAATTTGATCTGCAAGCACATTTTATTGTGGAGATCATGTTGAATGGTTTGGATCGACGATTTGGACTTTGAAAATGTACAAAATTAATGGTTGGGGTAACTTTGTGGTAACTCAAAAGTGTTGTAATCGGATCCCTCCTCATATATATATATATATATATATATATATATATATATAGAGAGAGAGAGAGAGAATGGCTAATATACAAATGTTTGTTCCTGGACTCAGGAACAAATGATTCGGTTCTCTGATTTTCAAAGTTCAAACAGTCGATCCAAACCGTTAGATATTTAATCTATATTAAAATGTGCTTGGAGACCAAATTTTACATTTTTTATAATTTTTTTTACTATTTATTAAGATGGTTTGAAAATCGCTGATTTTATTAAAATTCTGCACCATTGAAAAACAGCGACCTCCAAACCAGCTTAATAAATAGTAAAAAAATTCTAAAAAATGTAAAATTTGGTCTCCAAGCACATTTTAATATAGATTAAATATCTAACGGTTTGGATCGACTATTTGAACTTTGAAAATCGGAGAACCGAATCGTTTGTTCCTGAGTCCAGGAACAAACATTTGTATATTAGCCATTATCATATATATATTTCACATTATAGGGAAAAAGAAGAAGCTAAGAGCATCAATTAAAAAGTATATATAGAGAGAGAATTTTGGATTTTTTTTAAATAGTATTCCTTTAAATTATTTCAACGGAACAAGCCTTGGTTGGGCGGAAGTTAGAAAACTAGCCTCCACCGATCCTACGGACCGGTGTAGAAAGAAAAACACAACCCACACCGATCCTAGAGATCGGTGCAGCCCGTTTTGCACCAGCCACACCGTACTACACGGAAGACCACACCAAAGACCCCTGCACCGATCCTGTGGATCGGTGGAGGTATAGATGTGTAAAGATATGAGATCCAGTTTATATAAGAAATGTTATATATTGGAAAGCTTCTGAGATCACGGAAATCAAATCAATCCAATGGGGGTGGGCGGAGTCATCGTGGAGCGAGGGAATTCATATCCTCTGCATTAACTCAAAAGGGAATCTTTTGAGTTAATAAATCTCGACTGTCCGATCTGTTTTAAGATTCGTGCAAACTAGATCTGCACTAATATTAAAGGACCCCTATGTTATAGACATGAGCTGGATTGGCTCTGTTTAAAATCAGACGGTTGAAATTCATTAACTCAAAGATTCCCTTTTGAGTTAATGCAGAGGATACGAATCCGGAGCGAGGGGTGCTGCCATGCAGTGGTCTACAAAAAGCAAAGAAGAGTATCAACTATCTATATTTATGGTGTCCGCTGTGTTACCAATAATTGGGGATGCATGCTATGTACTAATAAACAACACTTGATACTTACTGCAAGGAATTATTTATATCTTATATAATCAAACTTTGGTCTAATCAAGGCTCCACCGGTCCTAGGGATCGGTGGAGGTATAGATGAGGGATTTTTTGTGACGAGGGTATCGGCTGGTGCAAAATAGGCTCCACCGGTTCCTAGGACCGGTGTAGATTGGGTTTTTTTTCTACACCGATCATAGGGATCGGTGGAGGCTAGTTTTCGAAATTCGGCCCAACGAAGGCTTGTTCCGTTGAAATAATTTAAAGTAATTCTATTTAAAAAAAAAATCGAGAATTTGTAAAATAAGTTTAAAAAACAACCTCGTGTTTTTTATATGTTAATTTTATGTTGTATATACTAACAAAATATGATTTCTTCACCTGAATTGAACTCCATCAAATGCCTTCAATTTTCGGATCCGACTCCGTTGTTCTCCAAAGGGAGAACAGGACCCTGTTATTCCGATCCCAGCCATTCACCTTTATCAAGATTCGGGTATGAAAAACTTTGAACGGTTCAGATCGGAATAACAGGGTCCTGTTCTCCAATTTGGAGAACAGCGGAGTTGGTTCCTCAATTTTCACAGTAATTATCACGTGGGCAAATCTCCCTCCAAATTTTGCCAAACAAAACTATTTCTTCTTGCTGAATAAGAAAATAAATAAATAAAATATTTCAATTAATGTGGCATGATCAAATCTGGTTTTCTTAATTTATACCAAATGTCCCGAGAAATTTTGTGAATAAATCTTCAATTGACATGGGACAATTTTTTTTATTTTTTTTGAAAACCCATGGACGAAAAATTAACAAATAACATATTTTCACATTAGAACTTTGGACTTAGCGCAACATGTTCAATTCTCAAAAATAGTATCTAAAATATGCTGGAGTGTACGAAACCCTTTAATAAAAAAAAAACATATTTACACATTAAAATCGTAAATCATCCTTCGATGGAGCCAAAATTTGGTATCTCGATCGAGCTCGAGACAACATATAAGATGCGACTATATATACAAATGTTAACATATATATCAAAATCAAACCATGCCTTGTATGAGAGGAGGAGAGCGAAACATAGCCAAGAACAACCCGCCAACTAAGCCACAAAAAAGATGCCTATATAGCTATCTTTCGGTAGCATGTCGGCAAGTCATTCTTGGCTGTGTTCCCCTCTCCTCGCTTCAAGCAAGGCACCGTGATTCTCTAGCTAGCTCTTTCTCTTCCTTTCTCTCTTCCTTAAAAACACACACAAATGCACGAGTTCATACAACCTCTATTACCCCTCTCTCTCTATATATAAGGTTACCTCAGGTGTTCCTTTTTTCCTTCTTGTATTATTTTTATAATTTGATGGTATATGTCTTGTTGATGATATGATGATAAGGCCACCGGCCAGGCACCATTTGCAAGAAATTTCTATTTGTGGAAGATCCGATTGTCTGAAAAACGCATTGGTCAAGCTTTCTATTCATTTTTTTGGGTTAACACCGCTGAAATTTGGACAACAACTTGTTGCAAGAATAGAATCAAATAGTTTTGGTCAAAATATAAAAAAGAATATAATTATTCAATAGTGGAGAATGTGATGCCGACAAGTCATGGGAAATGTTCTGAATTTTGTGTCATGAAGAGTTAGGTCGATATATATATATATATATATATATGAGTCCGACTAGGCTACTCCATGGAGTAAAACGACTTGGTACTCCACGCCATATCTTCATTTTCAAAGTTCAAATAGTCGATTCGAACCTTCCAACATGTTCTCCATATTGAAATGTGCTTGGAGACCAAATTTTACATTTTTTGGAATTTTTTTACTATTTATTAAGCCATTTTGAAAATCTGAAAATCCTTATGAACAGTAAAAAACAGTAAAAATTTCTGGACCGCCGGATCAGTGATTTTCAAAGTGGCTTAATAAATAGTAAAAAAATTTCAAAAAATGTAAAATTTGGTCTCCAAGCACATATCAATATGGAGAACAACTTGAGCGGTTCGGATCGGTCGTTTGGATTTTCAAAATGGAAATAATGAGGCGTGGAGCACCAAGTCGTTTTACACCATGGCTTAGCTAAGCCCATGGTGTAAAACGACTTGGTGCTCCACGCCTCATTATTTCCATTTTGAAAATCCAAACGACCGATCCGAACCGCTCAAGTTGTTCTCCATATTGATATGTGCTTGGAGACCAAATTTTACATTTTTTGAAATTTTTTTACTATTTATTAAGCCACTTTGAAAATCGCTGATCCATTGGTCCATAATTTTTTACTGTTTTGCTACTGTTCATCTAGATCAGCGATTTTCAAAGTGGCTTAATAAATAGTAAAAAAATTCCAAAAAAATGTAAAATTTGGTATCCAAGCACATTTCAATATGGAGAATAACTTGAGCGGTTCGGATCGGTAGTTTGGATTTTCGAAATGGAAATATGGCGTGGAGTACCAAGTCGTTTTACACCATGGCTTAGCTAAGTCCATCTCTCTCTCTCTCTCTCTCTATATATATATATATATATATATATATATGAGAGGGCCTAACCTTCCCCCGCCATCCATCTCCCATTTTTCCCCCAACTGAAAATAAGTAGGGGACCACAGTAAACCGTTAATTATTGGGAAATAGAAGGGGACCACAACTGCCTCCACAGCATTACAGGCGGATAGATTGCGCATAAGTATTCACACCTGTAAAAGCAAGTATTCATCCATGTACAGAATAGTACTCATCTTTGAGAAATAACTATATAAGGAAACATTACCACCCATCTTTTACACGTTTTTAGAGGTGGTTTTTTTTTTACGTTCACTCTAACTAATATTTCTGACGATCTGTGAGGAATTTTTAAAATCTAAAATCACGAAATTCTTCTACAAAATTTTATCTTTCAAATGAGATTCATGATGACATACTTTCGAGTTGTCCGTTACGCAAGTATTCACACCTCGTACGCAAGTATTCATCTCTCATTGAACAAGTATTCATCCTAGTCTCCTAAGTGTAAAGAGTACACGAAGGTACAGCGGGACCGCACAACCGCCATCACTAGGTAGAGGGGGAAACGCATAACCGTCACCGCATAACTACCGGCGGACTATTTGACGAAAGGTATTCACACTTAACAAGAGTTGTATTCACCAATGTAAATGAAGGTACTCAATTTTTAGGTACAATTATATATGAAAACATTACGACACTATTTAACCTCAAATGATACAAATGGATGAATACTTATGCAAAAATGGATGAATACTTATGAAGAAACATTTATTCATCCAATTATGGTGCAAATGATGACTACTTATTAAGAGAAAGATGAATACAACATATCAACCTATTTAACATGAAACTATGAAAAATCACTTGAAAATTAAAAAAATACAGTAAACTGTTTAATATCACATCACATGAAACAATCCTATAAGGAACCCAAAAGCTGAACAAATATTGGAACCTCTCAAATTAATGTTTCTCTATAACATCAAGTATTCATCTATAATACATGAAGTATTCACATGTAATACATCAAGTATTCACCCTGATATATCAAGTATTTTTAAAAAAAACTGGACATATCACACCCATCTTTTACACGTTTTTAGAGGTGGTTTTTTTTTTCTCCGTTCAATCTAACTAATATTTCTGACGATCTGTGAGGAATTTTGCAAATCTAAAACCACGAACGTCTTCTACATAATTTTCTCTTTAAAATGAGATCCATGATGACATACTTTCGAGTTATCCGTTGCACAAGTATTCACCCTCGTCATGCAAGTATTCATCTATCATTGAACAAGTATTCATCCTCGTCGTGTGAGGCAGAGGCGGAGAAGGAGAGGCGGAGGTGGGAGGCGGAGGCGGAGAGGGAGAGGCGAAGGTGGGAGAGGCGGGCGGAGGCGGAGGTGGAAGGGGGAGGCGGAGGTGGAAGAGGGAGAGGGAGGGAGAGAGGAAAGAAATAGAAGGAGAAAATCTACTAATTAATTTGTAGGGACCACTAGTTAGTTAGAATTGATTATTATAGTTAGAAAAGGAAGTTAGTTAGTTGGGGGAAAAATGGGAGAATGAATCAAGGGGTAACATATAATTACCCTATATATATATATCCTTAACTATATATTATCCTTACCATAACCGTTAATATATATTAATGGATTTTATTTATACTCTATTCTTATTTGTTAAAATAATTAGATTATAAAGGATAAAATACTTAATCAAGAGATTTTTCCCTTTTAACATAGTAATTTGTAGGTATTGTTGCAAAGCATAGTTTGTGTTCACATGTATAAAGATCCAACTAGTATATTGCCCGTGCTTTGCTAGCTACGGGTTCAAAATTAGAAGCAAATCAGACCAAATATTTTCATCTTTAACAATATTTGTATTTTTATGATTTCTCTTTATTCAACAATGAAATGAACTATTTTGTCTTTTATTCTCTGTTAAATAGGAAGGTAATCAATATTTAGTGAGCAAACATGTTAATTACTTTCTTATTTTGTTGTAATCAATAACATAAAAAGAAACAAATAAATTTTATCAATTAATTGCTTTTATGACAACATTCATATGAAGAAATTGTAAGGAGAAATCAGTGTAGCGAGTGTTTAGAGAACTAAATATAGACTTGAACACAATAAATGTCAATACATTGCCACATAAAATCACAATTGCAGAATTTTTTGATATTAACCGTTTAAAATCCAGCAAATAAATCACAGCAGTTGGCGGATCAGGACATCTACATGCTTAATATTAGAAGAGAGATATTTGTGTTGACATTGCTATAATTTTGTCTTGCTGGTGCCTTTTAGTTCAGGGGCAAAATATGTACTTTTGGAGGGAAAAAAAGGAAAAAAAATGAACAGTGTTTACTATACTTAATTTGTTAAATGCATTGCCAAGTGCATATCCATAGTGACTGAAATTAAGGTTTTATTTAACTACAAGTTTACAATAGCTGAAATATATATATATATATATATATATATAGTAGAACTAGTGTGTTCCTAAGTGCACCAAGCCTCTTTGTGAACTCAACTCTAAAATCTATTGAATTGGCTTCAAACGATGAATCCAAACCGTTGAAATCCTTCTACCTTACGAGAGATGCGTCTGCATGCAAAAAATTTAAAATTTAAAATTAATTTTGTATAGAGTCAAGTGGTCAAAAGGCGTCCAAAAAATGAATGCATTAAAATTAATTTTTAAACCTTCTAATTTTGACTACTTGACTTTATACTAAATTAATTTAAAAGTTTAAAATTTTCACATGTAGATGCATCACTCGTAAAGTAGAAGGATTTCAATGGTTTAGATTCGTCGTTTGAAGCCGATCCGATAGGTTTTAGAGTTGAGTTCATAAAGGGGCTTGGTGTACTTAGGAACACCCTAGTTCTACTCTCTCTCTATATAAATATATTAATATTACCATGACTTACTATCAAAATTCTGTAATGGTAGATATATGAACGTGTAAACTAGTAAATTCGATGATAGATACATAATAAATGAAGAAACTTAGCAAGAAATAGCTATTTGCAGTTTAGACTAAGTACTAATCATGCAATGTACCAGTTCACCATCGATCTTATATGATATATATGTACAAGTTCACCCATCACAGAATAAATTAATGTACAAGTTCACCCATCATAGAATATACAAGTTTTGTTCCTTCAGTTTAGATCAAGTATGCATGATATATATGTACAAGTTCACCCATGACCCATCACAGAATCTACCAGTTTCATTCTTTCCAGTTAACATATAAATTCAGATCCATAAAATACAAATTTCTAAGCTGGGTTTAGGTTTTGGATTATTGGCAACCAAGTTTACTTAAACCATAAAGCAACTTCTGTAGTTATATAAATTAAACTGGCAGCTGGTCAATTTCACCATTCCGTATAGTTAAATCAATAATTTATATTGCACCAGACATATTTCTGATCTATTTCTAAACAGAATCCCGACAAGTATTACTTTTGAAAGTTCTAAAACTGGATAACTTTTTATGGCCCCATCTTTTGAACTCGAAAATGCAAGCCAGAGAGCAAGCCTCAAATGCTCTATATATATATATACTTCCATCAATGCAGTAATTGTGGGGTATACTTTGTTGAAAGAGATGGAGTACAACTCCAAATCGGGTCCCATGCTGAACCAAGTCAGATACAGAGGAAGAGAAACGCCAAAGCTTGCAAGTTGCTCTGGATCGGACGAAATCGCACAAGTCGGGAATATATATATTTCAGGATCAGAGAGAATTTGTAAAATAATTAAGCTTCACAAACAACCTCCATATATCATGTGAAACAATTGAGAGAGAGGAATTAATATAACTTTATTTATTCATTAATTCTTGACAATAATCTGATTACAAATAACATGAATCTATACATGCAACTGTTTTTCAACGATATTATGACACGAAAAAAGTTAACAAATAACATGTATACACATCAAGATCATATATATATTTCATTCTTCACAACAAATAATATGAATCTATACATCCAACTCTTTACATATATAGTTATGAAAATCAAACCATGCCTTACATGAGAAGAGGAGAGCGAAACGTAGCCAAGAACAACCTGCCAACTTAGCCACAAATAAGATGCCTACATGTCGATCTTTCGTTAGCTTGCCGGCAAGTCATTCTTGGCTGTGTTCCCCTCTCCTCACTTCAAGCAAGGCATCATGACTATAACATTAAAGGAGAGAGACAGAGAAAAGAGAGAGAGAATAACATCAGATTTTCATCCCTATATATGATATCTTTCTTCTTCTTTCTCTCTTTCATACAACCTCTCTCTATTAAACCCCTCTATATATAAGGTTTACTTTAGCTTCCTTTTTAATTTCCTTAATTTCTTTTATTATTATTAACTTTTTTAATTTGATGGTATATATCTTTTTGATATTTGATAAGGCCACCATGCATGCATGCATGCACCATTTGGAAGAACTTTCTATTGATGGAATTAAGATACGATTGTCTCAGACATGTAAAGGTGTCGACTTTACTTCTGAATGCATGCATTATAACATTAATTAGCCACTCATTTTTTTTTTTTTGGTTTACACCGGACAACATGCAGACAACTTGTTGCAGAATATAATCAAATTTTTTTGTCAAAAAAAAAGGAAAAAAAAAGAATATTATTAGTCAACAGTGGAGAATGAGATGCTGACAATTTTTTGCCATGAAGAGTTAGGTCGACCTGTATATCTTCATGAAGTGCATGCATCTCCATTCCATTATTAAGCACGTTGGGTGTCCGATCCGCCAACAGCTACGATTGAAAGATGAAATTTCGGATTTAATCTCAGCCCTCCAATCACATAATCTGTCTTCTTTTGATTAAATGCATATGATTTATGTGTAGAAGTCTAAATTTAGTTAAAAACATACTCACCACACGTTCTGCTACACGATACATTACAATTAAAATTGAGTAGAGTCCAAAATTTAGCGATATATTTTTCCGTTTTCTTATTTCTTTGTTTCCTTATTCCTCCCTCTTCAATGGAGTAGACTTCACCTTCCGTTTTCTTATTTCTGCGTTTCTATATGGATCACAACGAATTGATTTTTTTTCCTAATTTTCTTATTTCTCTTACTTTATTTCTATACAAATTGCCTTGGAAAATCTAGAATATATTTTCAATTTTGTTTCTATACAGATCTAATCCACGACCCTTTGAAAATCATAGAAGCCCTCCAATAAAACCAAGAAAAATTCATAGAACCACAAAGCAGCAGAAAATTTTGTTGACATTGTTGTTCTTTTTCTATGCTTAGAAAGATTCAATTTAAAAAAATATATTTACGAAAATTTGCCTAAACTACCTATTATCATATCCATATATTGAGTGTGGGTATGGCTGGTAACAATAAATACTAGCAACGTTTGCTACTATTATTGCAAGATTCGTATAATCGATAATGCGAGGGGTTTTATTGTGACTGTGTCATTTAACTTTCAATACATGCAATTATTATTTATTTGTTTACTGTACCAAATCGAAGTTTATAAATTGAGGAGAAGATATTTTGAGAGATTTTGGGCTAATAAAAATTATTATTGGGTTGGTTTGCAGTTTTGTCAATATTTACTTTGATCCAATCCAACTATCTATCTCCATTCCATTATTAAGCACGTTGGGTGTTCGATCCGCCAACGCTCTAATCAAATAAAAGATAAAATTTCAGATTTAATCTCAACCCTCTAATCAAATAATATGTATTGTTTTGATTAAATGCATCTTTCTTAAGTGTAGAAGTCTATATTTAGTTAAAAACATATTCGCTACACGTACAGTCACACAATATATTACAATTAAAATTGAATATACTGCCTTGTAGCGACATTTTTTTTCCTTATTTCTCCTACGTTTAGCAACTTCTTCGTTTTCTTATTTTTGGTTTCCTATATCTCCTTTGTTTCTATACAAATTATCACGATAGAAAATGAAAATCAATTTTTTCTTTGTTTCTTTCTATATAGATCCCAACGGCATAATAGAAAAATCTAGAATATATTTGATTGGAGTTGTTTCTATACAAATCAGCTCACACTTGGAATCGAGAAAATCAAGAATAGAATGATTGTTTTTCTAATTTTATTATATTTTTTCAATTGGAGCAATTATAATCTATTTTTCATATTTTTTTTGTTCATTTTCAAAAATGTTGGACTACATCGAAGAGAATCACACTAGCAATGACACTTCAAGATTTTTTTCATGTTATATTTGATCCATTTTTTTTCATTTGTTGTTGTTTCTTTTACTATTATTTATTATTTATCTCTCCGTTTTTTTTTGTCATTTGTATTTTTTATTTTCATTTATATATTTATCTTAATTCTGGGTGAAATGTCAATAAAAAAAGTCTCTTCATATTCTATTCAATCTTATAATATCCCCGTTGCAACGCACGGGCACGATACTAGTATATATATATATATAGAGGTTGGCTAAGATACAAACGTTTGTTCTTAGCCTCCGGAACAAACGTTTTGGTTTTCCGATTTTCAAAGTCCAAACCGTCGATCCAAACCGTTAGATATCCAATCTATATTCAAATGTGCTTGGAAACCAAATTTTACATTTTTTGGAACTTTTTAATATTTATTAAGATGGTTTGAAAATTGTTGATTTTATTAAACTTCTACATCATTGAAAAACAACGACATTCAAACCATCTTAATAAATAGTAAAAAATTCCAACAAATGTAAAATTTGGTCTCCAAGCACATTTTAATATAATTAAATATCTAATGGTTTGGATCGACTGTTTGGACTTTGAAAATCTGAAAACCGAAACGTTTGTTCCAGAGACTAGGAACAAACATTTGTATCTTAGCCAACCCCTCTCTCTCTCTCTCTCTCTCTCTCTCTCTCTCTCTCTCTATATATATATATATATATTAATCCAAACCTCTTCAGAAATTATATAAATACAATTGTCTTCAAACCAATTAATAACTTCAACAAATTTCACGAAAATAGTTTAAATTTTCAATTGCTCAATATTGTCCCTCTAATAATACTTATTTAGAAAAAAAAAAACAAGTACTTGTTTATGTGTTGATATAATAATGAAGAGGATTGATGCTTTAGTACAATGCCACTATATATTATTTTAAATATTTTAACAATGCTTGTGCTATGACAAAAAATATTTGGTTAAAGATGGCATTTGATAGGAGCTTTTTTATTTTTTTGGTGAGCAAATATTGTTTGGTTGCAAGTATCTCATAATATTTTCTCCTCTCTAATAAAACAAAGAGAAATGTTATGGCCCCTCAAGCCATCATACCCGAGTGCGTCACCCACTAGTTTAACAGAAAAATCCTTTCAATTTTGTCTAACTTCCATTTCCAATGCTCATATTCAAGCTTTTAAAGTTTTGTCTATAACAATTTACAATATTACTCGCAAACATTTAAACCTCTATCTGCAAGCATTTAAATTCTGAATCTGTGTAGTTTTAACTCCTAACTACTTTTGTCTTCAAGCCAAAAAGGAAAGATTCATTTTACCCACTCTTTTTTTATTTTTCTCTGAGCATTTTAGTCCATTTTTCCGACGATCCGTGATGAATTTTACAAATCTAAAAATACAAACTTTTCCACTTGATTTTCTCTTTTAAATGAGATCCATTAAGAAAAACTTTTGAGTTATTTTGAAGTCATTTTTTTTAAAGTAAAGCTCATGAGCACTTTAAATTTTCAAACTTTTAAACATCAGTCTACTACCATTTAAACCTCTGATATCATCATTTAAACTACTATGTTCAAGCGTTTAAATCTCTGATGTCGATCATATAGTATCACACATTTAAACCTCTGTATACAACCATTATAAGTAGTTGTGTCAAACTTTTAAATAGTTTCAATGTCAAGTTTAAAAGGTCATAGATTAAGGTTTAAAAACTTGAGAATTTAAAGTGCTAATGAGCTTACTTTAAAAAAAAAAAAAAAACAACAATTTGAAAAAAACTCAAAAATATTTCTTCATGGATCTCATTTGAAAAAGAAAATTGAGTAAAAAACGTTTGTATTTTTAGATTAGCAAAATTCATCACATATCGTCGGAAAAATAGACGAGAATGATCAGAGGAAAAAAATGAGTGGGTGAAAGAAATCTTTCTTTTTTTAGTTTGAAAACAAAAGTAGTTAGGAGTTAAAACTACCCAGATTTATAATAATTTAAATGCGTGCTTACAAGTACGTAGTATTGTGAAAGGTTATAAATAGAACTTTAAATGCTTCGATATGAACATTGCAAATGAAAGTTAAATATCTTGGAGGACGCGCTCGGAGATTTATTTGGAGGGCAATTATCATTATATTTAATTTCAAAGATTGCTTAGAATATATAAAATCACCTAAGAATACGTGACTTTGACTTTTCACTTCCATTTATTTTCCGGCCGCCTTAAAAATTATTATTCTTAATTTATTTAATTACTAAAAAGAGAAAGGAATAACATCCATGCTACTTTTTGCGAGATCTTTCAACCATGCATACTATATATTCTATTCTATTCTATCTATGCATCTTTGACTTGTGATGCATGCATTTAACAATAATTTGCGAGATATATTACTTGAAAAAGGGACAAATAAATCATTTAATTGAAGAAGTCAATTTGATGATCAACGCATCACAATAATTATTGGAATATCGGAACTAATTGCACCCTTTGAGTCTTCACAAAATACACAAAACAAGCAATCAGATACCATATATAAATATTAATTGTTCATAGCATTAGATATATATATATATTTTCAAGACGCTACTGTTTATAGTGTCAACTTTTTTTTTTCTTAAATATAAATCTGTCTAATATAATCTGTATTCACTACTCTGAAGCCATCCTTGTAGCGATTCAAAACAGCTTTATCATTAGAAAAACAAAGGGCAATACGGTTAGATGCATGGGCGGATCGACAAGAAAACCGACAAAAGTTGAGACATGTAACACTCTTGACTTGACTAAAATAGTAAATGACAATCATGTCATACTCATGTGTGGTCACGTTGTGATGACATATGACATGAACGCTCACATTTTATTTTTTGAAGTTTCAAGTTAGTTCATAAAAAATAATAACAGAAAATATTAACAAAAAGAAATTATAATAAACATGATTCAACATTTTTAATGTAGATCATTCAATAAATGTGGGTCCAAGATAATATTGTAAATTTGGCGATATGTCATAAATGTTTGGAGTTTGGACCACAACTTCCTCCCCTATCACCTTCTAAAAAATAATAAGAGCCATTCAAAAAGTTTATTTTTACATAAATCAAGGTAGGAACGTACTTTTATTTTATCAAAAAAAATAATAAAGTCAACAAAAATAGCGTCCATGAAACCGTTATCTTTTCTTTTTTTCAAAATCCATAAAATTTAACTTCGTTAACTATTTTGGAAAGTGGGAACTTAAACAAAGTTTAGTAGTTATTTATTATATGCTAATCACTATATTCTAATATAGTGACCAAGGAAATGTTCTTGATGTAGATTATTACATATATATTCAAAATGAAGTTTATGAAAAAAGAAGAAGCTTGGACTCCTTTTTCTCTAAAAAAAAGAGAAAAAGAGAAAAAAAGAGGTTTTTTTTTTGTGAGCGTTCTTATTAGCTTGGTAATTTGAAAAATTACATTCTTTGATTGATGTTTTGAAAAAAAATGTTATTTGAAAAAGAAATCGCTAAAAAAACAATTTCTTGAAGTCTAATAACCCCCAACTTACATTCACCTCCATCTTTCGATTACTTTATTATTTTTCTTCTGTTACTTTTAATCTATGTTATCCCGATATTTCATATATGGTTCCGTATCCGTATCAGATATGTATTGGAACTAACACATCCGATACGCATTTGATATGCCATGTGGCGTATCAGATTATTTGAATATATATATATATATAGAGATAGGCTACCATGCTTTGCAAATTAAAGTGCATCTTGTGCTTTGGGCTCCTTTTCGGATTTTCAAAATTCAAAATGTCGATCCGACCGTTCAAGTTGTTCTCCATATTGAAATGTGCTTGGCGACCAAATTTTACATTTTTTTGAATTTTTTTACTATTTATTAAGCCACTTTGAAAATCGCTGATCCATTGGTCCAGAATTTTTTACTGTTTTGCTACTGTGACCATTGGATCAGCGATTTTCAAAGTGGCTTAATAATTAGAGTCAATCCGTTGGGACCCCCCACCCCACTCCAGATTATACCACCGCCTAATCGATTCAATCCACTCACAAATCCAAACCCTCAGATAATCGAGTGGCGACATGTTGCCCCGCCACCTGTCATTGTCTTATCTTCCTCGGATGATGAATCTGATTCCGAGGATGAAGAGCCTTACGGACCTAACTATGCTATTGATGATGTCCGGGCTTGGGTTCGCTTGAGAAGAAGCAAGAGAATATGGGAAAATACTAACAAAAATGGAGGGAAGCGAAACAAATACTTCCCTCAAAAGAAAAAAAGACGCGACAATTAGTGAGGCACGAATAGGTTTCTAATTAGGGATGTGGGGATGGATTAGGCAAATGTTAATGAAACCTTTTGAAAGACTTTTTTTTATAAATGAGATATATAGTGACTTAATTAGTTGGTTTTTGGAATCTAGATGAATTAGGGTTATGTCCTATATTTTATGTTTTTGGTACTAATTTGGTGATGTATACTGTTTGCTTGAAGACTCTTATTGTCAAGTAATGCTACAATTATTTTGTTATCAATAGTGATGATATCACTAAATCACTATCTTAAGTAAGTGCTTTTCTTATTTATTATGATGTGTTATATAAATTATTTTGTTTTATTAATTACTGCCTCTCGTTTTGGGATTAAATTCTGTGTTAATGGAATGTTCAACATTAAAAGGGAGATCTCAATAAATGAAAATGCTTCTGTCTCCAGGAGCTAAACATTTCCAACGGTAGCCCTATGGAAATAGTTAGTATAGCTATAAAATAATATTAACTGTATCAATGAAACATTTCCAAGGGTATAGTACCCAAGTATTTTCGTGCGCCTTCATTATAAAATAATACAAACATAATAACCAAAACATTTCCAAGGGTAGCTCATGGAAATAATATGTGTTACAACTTCCAAAACATTTCCAAGGGTAGCTCATGGAAATAATATGTGTTACAACTTCCAAAACATTTCCAAGGGCATGGAGTCAACTATTTCCATGGGCTATCAATATAAAATAGTATTTGATTTGTTTGGCGGGTCATGGGTCATCCAAAAGTATTTCCAAGGGTGGACATTAGACATTTCCAAGGGCAGACAACAGGGATTTCCATGCGCAACTATTTCCGTCAGCGTGCCGTTGGAAATGTTAAGTGTGTCAGAACTGCGTCAGAAAACACAATTTTATTTCTGACGGCCTCTCCTACCCTTGGAAAAAGCTAAACTTACCCTTGAAAAAAGTGAGAATTCTAGTAGTGTCCATCATTTAGATAAAGTATATATGAAATTTGAGAAAATTTGAAATATAATTGATCATAAAAAATCACTAAATCTCAACCATTAAAAATTGCAAGTTGTTTGATTGAAGGATATATAAATGACTTTCAGAGTGACCCAAATTTGATACATCTTCCATTTAAATAATACAGACTGCATGAGTAATTTTTTAGTTTTAAATGAAATAATATTTTTTAGAATATCCAATAGACATACCAATTAAAGTTGTTGTTAGCTAGAACTAGAGAAAAACATATCAAAAGTTATGTAATTTTAGGTTACAATGAAATTACTTTCTGTATCATAAATTGTATTCATAGAAAATTACTAGAATCATAAATAGTTTTTGCTATATACCCTGTATATTTAAAAAAAAAAAAAGCATTAAACATTACAGGGTTTCTCTACTTGGGGTTTAGTATCAAATCCCACAAGTATTTTTTTTTAGTTAATTGAAATAACAGTGACATTAAAAAATACATTTTATTAATGCTCTCATTCTGTTTATGTAAATTTTGAAAATTTCCTTCTGATCTCCGAAAACGTGATTAATTAAATTGGTCCAAGTCATAAACACAAAAAGGAAAAATAAATCAAAATTAATGCGCACTTAACCCGAATTTGATTGTAAAAGAGCCGCAAAACTGAAAAGGGTTGACAGAACCTTATTCCCTAATTTGAGATTGTAAATTGTAGCTATATTAATTCTCTAATGCATAACTTTAGCATAATAATAATATTCTTAATGCACTCAACGAGCCGCGAAAACGATAATTCTTTGTGCCATTTTATGTATAATACATCAAATAGAATGCAACATAAAAAATGTGTCGAAAATTGTACACGTGATTCCTTAATAAAATAATATTTTAGTCATTAAATTTGGTATACCCTACACATTGTGAATAATTATTATTAAAAATTATATATAATTTTCAGTCATATTATTAAGTTTGACAATGATAAATGATTGATTCAATTATTGAAATTATGTATTGAAACTCAATTCCTTTTATGGAATATTAATTTTCATGCATATAAAATAAATTAGATGAACTTCAATTTAAATAATTGTCTATATATTGGGGAGGTCCTATCAGAATAAAATCAGAATATTTAAATGTAAATAACAATAGCAAAATTGAAATTTTGGATTCCAAACAATAAAAACTTGAGCGTCATGCATCTACGTTCTATTTTTTAATGGCAAGAAGATACTATTTTATTTCTTTACCAGTATAACATGAGATCAATATGAGAGTACTACAGACTTTAAATTTGTTGGGATCCAAATGAGTTATTTTTGCAAACTTGCAAAGTATTTTGCAACAGGAATTATCTATTATAATTAACATATTTAGCAATTCAGATTGAATATTAAAATTTTAAAAATGAAGATGTCAATTCATAGTGCATACCGATCTACGATATGCATAGCACCGCAGCCCATTTCGAAATCCATATCCTATGAGGTAACAAAATATATCTATTTAGATTCTTACCGTCCGATCATAATCCAGATCAATCTGACCATAATTAAAATACAGAATATCCTATGAGGAATTGCTTGATTTGCTTGATGCCATCAACTAGCATATTTATAGTTGTCATACAAAAACTAAGGAAACATCTAGAGTTGAGATATTCCTTGCCATCTCTAGATGTTTTTACAATCTACATTACAAGATATTTTGTTTGGTTGTTTCTAGAAAAATCTTGAATATACTTCATGCAAATAAATTATGGGCTTGAGCTCGTTTGTAATTTGTCATGAATGGAAGTGGAGACATTGCATGGGCCTTCAACAAAAATAAATAATGAAAATTAGTAATCTAACTAACTCTAAATGGTTGCTTCTTTTCTCTTCAGTTATTCCGACCTCTTTCCTCGCCATTTCTCATAGGAAAATGCTTAAGCCATGTATAATATAGGCTTAAAATCTTGGACAAGCTTAAAAAAATGGACAAAAGAAGGACTAAGAAAGTGGTTTTAAACTTTGTAAAGAAGCACTTGTTCTGCAAGCTTAAGACTCTGTAGAGTGCCAATGAACTCTAATGAGGCGTAATCTACCCCCATTGAACACCCACGTAGATTTTTTTGTTCTATTGTACTATAGCAAGCAGCTGTCCATTGTTCCTATATAAAATGATTAGATAAAGGGAGAAAAAAGATAAATAATGAACAGGCCACCTGCCGAGGAAAATAGGTATTATATTGGGTCGGCTATTTTGGTTTTTTTGGGCCGACTATTATTATTTTTAAAAAGCTTATTTAATTGGATTATGGGTCGGATATTTCTAATTTTAATACAATTTCATTAGGCAACTTCTTTCCCAAAAAATAACAAAAAAGAATTTTATTAGACAAATAATTAACACGCTTTTAAGTTTTAACTAAAGTAGAAAGTTTTGACTCACAAGCTTTATAAAAAACAGAGAAAAAGCATTTCACTAAAAAGTTTCTATTTGATCCTTTCAAAAACATTTGGTCAATTGAAAAAGATTAATTTGTTCAAGTAGTTATCATGTTTAACTATGCAATTATCAAGAATAAGGGAACTTATTTTGTTATTGCTGTATATTTTACTAAAAAAAAAAAAACAGGCACAATAAAAACGGTACTATAAAGTAATTTAAAATCACTTTTAGTAAAGCAAAGTAATAATATAGATTCTCTTAAAGTGTAAAGTGATAGTTATGCTCCTTTTCCAGATTCTTGCACTTATTATTGTCCTATCTCACATATATACTTTTCCATATTCTTGCACTTAATATTGCCTCCTCACGTACTTCTCCATATTCTTGAAGATTACGAATTCTATAAAAAAAAATTCTTTGCGTAACACCTCACTCTCGATTTAGAGAGAGAAAGAGATGTTGATCCTCTCTCACATATATACTTTTCCATATTCTTGCACTTAATATTACCTCCTCACATACTTCTCCATATTCTTGAAGATTACGAATTCTATGAAAAAAATTCTTTCCGTAACACCTTACTCTCGATTTAGAGAGAGAAAGAGATATTCCTCTCCAGTTCTCATAGGAACATCTGTTTTAATGACTCCCGTCCCTCTTATCCCAGACTCGTCTCCTCAAAATTGACACCGTTTTCTTCTAATTTGATTTGGGAACGGGACAGTCTCCTCTCGGCGCTCGTCTTCCAATTCGACCACCCAAAATATATATCCAATCTCAAATTTCTTTAATATATCACTCTCTCGTTTCAGCTGACATATACAACAGAGAATTAAGCTAGATGGCTGAGACCATTGTTAATTTGGTGCTCGGCAAGCTGGTTGAAGTTCTATCCAATGAGGTTTTACACTTATACAGTGTCAATGAGCAAGTTGAGAAAGTCAGCCGTGAACTCACACGGATTCAGGCTTTTCTCAAGGATGCTGACAGGAAGCCGATAAAAGACGAAAGGCAGAAAAATTGGGTCAAGGAGGTCAGAGATATTGCCCATTCTATAGAAGATGCAATAGACATCTTTCTCATGGAGATCCCTCAAAATCCACAAAAGTCGGGCAAGAGGGAGGCCATAAAAAACATGTTCAGAAGAACCAAAAAACTCCCAGCTGTGCACAACCTTGTAGATGAGATAAACCAGATCCTAGAAAAGATGAAAGAGATCGAAGAGAGCAGACCCAGATATGGAATAAATAATTTGGGCGAGGGCAGTGGAGATATCAAACTACCCGTCAGGCCACTGATACTACCTGATATTGATCCTGATATTGTTGGCTTCAAGGCAGACCAGGACTACATTGTCAAGGAGTTGCTTGATGAGACCACCAAGAGACGTTCTGTGGTCTCAATTTGCGGGACCGGTGGACTCGGAAAAACTACTCTTGCACAAAAAGTGTACAATTGGTATGCAATTTTTTATTTTCATAATTGTGTCATTTACTATAAATTTGATTGAAATTCACTTTTCTCCCTATTTTAGATTTTTCACTATTTCGTTTATAAAAATTACATACTTTAGTTAAGATAATTAAATTGGAAAACATGGTTAATATATGTCTTAATGTAAAACTTGTATTTTTTTAGAAAAATATCAGATCTGGTCATAATATCAGATCTGGTCATAATTAAAATAAAGTGCTCTATTAAATTTAAGTTATATATATATGTAGAACAATGAATATGTCTAATGTCTTCGACATTAACTAATTTTATAATTCTAGAATGAGTAAAGGTAATGTCATACGAGGCTCCTAAACTTAGCTCCTTAATTTTTAATTTGTCAAACACTCCGGTCAGTTAATTTCATAAATAATGCTTAATTTTAAATAATAAAATTACCATAATATTGATCCTTTATAAATTTATCCCTTTGAAATACTTATGAGGTTTGCGTAAAAAAAAGTGGATGTAAAACTAATATAATTTTCAGGTTTGCGTAAAAACAAGTGTAAAATTAATATATTTGCTAATCCACTTTAATTAGTATATTATATTGAGTTTGTTAAATTAATTTTCATTGTGTACATGCTTAATTACGTGCATATCTGAATTCGCACTTTTACATGGGTTTTATTGACATTGCGCAAAAGCTCAACAAGATCAACAGCTAGACTTGGGAAGGTCAAATATTCCAGTAGCCCCGTTAATAGCTTATTGTAAGGTCGTGATAAGAACAAAATAAAATAGAAGAAAGAGAAAGGTATAAAACCCTTCTGACCTCTGTTGCATACGCATCTATATATATAGATATACCCACTCTAATGGCTCTACCCTAACCCAATAGATTGGCACGAAAAATCATAATTTTCTATTTACCCACTTCTCCATATTCACTTGTATATTTTATCTAGTCATTCATCTTTGTATTTTGGTAATATATACTAATGTCCAATAATATTTTTTTTCACAGTGGTGATGTCGTAAAACAATTTGAAGTTCGCATATGGGTAGCTATTTCTCAAAAATTCGAAGTAATTGATATTTTGAGAAAGATAGCGCGAGAACTTAAGGTTGCGCAACCACCAAATGAAACACATGATGCAAAAGAGATTCTAACAGAGATTCACAAATCTCTTAGAGGCAAGAAGTACCTCATAGTCCTAGATGATATTTGGACAATCGATCTATGGACTCAAATTGGTGCAGCATTCTCAGATAAAAATAATGGGAGTAGAGTACTTGTGACCACTAGGTTTGCTGATGTTCCTAAGGCCATGGATCCCACCAGTGAACCATACATCCTCCAGTGCTTAACTGAGGAGTTAGGCCGAGAGCTTTTGTTAAAAACAGTTTTTCCTAATCATGATCTAAATAAAAGTTCTTTTGATGATATTTCTGATATCATAGGTAAATTTGTCCACAAGTGTGGTGGGCTTCCTCTCGCATTGGTGGTTTTAGGTGGTTTCTTATCAAAGAAGTTCCGTAGCCATGCAGTTTGGAGTAACGTGTTCCGGACAATGAGTTGGCGTGTCGAAGGAATAAATTGTAGCGAAATCATAGGCACCAGTTATGAGGACCTGCCATTTGCTATGAAGTCATGCTTTATGTACTTTGCCGCATTTCCCGAAGACTATACTATCCGAGCACCATCCTTACTTCGAATGTGGATTGCAGAGGGCTTCATACCACAAGAAGATAACAGAACATTGGAAGAAACTGCGGAGAATTTCTTAGAGGATCTCGTACAAAGGTATTAATTACATCTTCATTTAATGATTACACATATTGATGTATCGTCCTGGTTTTAATTGAAGAGTCTCACATCTACAGCTTATGTATACAATATTAAACTAAATTGTTTTAATAATATCTATATTTTTTTATGATATATTTAATCATTGTATTTGAATTCCGTAAACGTTTATATTATGTTATACAAACAGTACTTTCTTTTAAGTGCTTAGCTTGAAATTTTTGGGCCACAATATGCAAGCTATATTATATTTAGGGGGAATTTCCTGTATCCCCCTTAAAAACCTTGAAATTTCCCCATCTAAAATTCATAATATCATTTTTACCCTTCTAACGTTCGAAAACTCACAAATTTACCCAATTTATTAATTTTTCTAATATAACTCATTTTAAATTTATAAATGACCCATTTTACCCAATTTATTAATTTAAAAAAATGAGAATAAAAAAAGTGACGTTCCTCCTTTAATACAAAATTACATCCAAGAACAAGGGCAAAATGGGTAATTTATATATTTAAAATGAGTTTTGTTAGAAAATCAATAAATTGGGTAAATTTGTGAGTTTTTGAACTTTAGAAGGGTAAATATGATATTATAAATTTTAGAGGGGGAAATAAGTAATTTCATGGTTTTTGAGGGGGATACATGAAATTTTCCCTTACACTTAAGACCACTTCAAAGTCCAAACTGATGGGCTTGACCATTTAATATTTTTTTTTTCATTTTATGCTAGGAGCATGGTTCAAGTAGATAGAAGATCCAAGAAGGATAGTTCCATCGAAACTCTACGCATACACGATCTACTACGAGATCTTGCTCTCCAAAAAGCCAAGGAGGAAAACTTTCTCCTGGTGTATTCACATCCAGATGATAAAATGTGCTTGAGCAGGGCACGCCGTGTGGCAATTCACAATCCAGATTGTGATCAACTTATAATGAGCCCAAACCTCCACACTCTTTTGTCCTTTTGTAAGGGGAGCATGCCAAATTTTTCTAAGCAAAGACTGCTCAAAGTGGTAAGCCATAATGAAAGCAGCTCTGAGAACATAATAGAGTTGGGGATGTTTGTGGGATTGACCCAGTTAAGATATTTGAGTCTTGGTGGAAGGCTAAGTGACAACTGTGATCAAGAATTATTTGAGAAAGTGATAGGCAAAATGAAATTTCTGCAAACCCTTCAAATCGAATTGTTAGAAACAATTAATGGCTACTCCTTGCAGTTTCCTAAGAGTGCAGGGAATATCAAGACACTGAGGCATGTCTCTGGCTTTAATTTGGAACTCCCAGCATCAGCAAAATTAACAAATTTGCAAACTATTCGTTGGGTGAGGCCCACACAATCATGGGAGATAGAGTTACCTCATACACCCAATTTACGTTCATTAATATTAGAGGCCAAATCATCTCCATCGAAGGCAGTTGTCACTTTTCTGTCCACATTAGAACACCTAACCAATCTCCTTATATTGCATGATGATAGTGTACTGGGCATATTTGACATGAGAGGTTTCCCATTTTATAACCATTTACAATCTCTCCAGCTTTATTACGATAGCCCCACTAAATTGACCCAGCTGCTTCATGAGGATATGCTCCCCTGTCACCTCATTTATCTCTCTATTGAGGGTTACAAGTTCCAGCAGGATATAATGCCAGTATTGGAGAAGCTACGCTGCCTTAAGGTTCTCATCCTTGAGAAAGCATTCGAAAGTCAAAAAGCAACCTGTTCCTCTGGAGGCTTTAGCCAGTTAGAAGTTTTGCAGCTTAGTTCCTTATCAATGGAGGAATGGGAGATAGAGGAGGGTGCAATGCCTCTTCTTAAAGAACTCGATATTTGGGGATGTGGTGAATTGGGTGTGCCTCAAGGGCTACAATACCTTACCAACCTTCAAAGATTGACGTGGCGAGATGTGGGTGATTCCAAGGCTGATTTGGTCCGCAATTTATGCCAACATGTCCCTTCCATTGTTTTAAGCTGACATTAGAACCACGGAGTCCTCCAGTGCATATTTTACTCTTCCTATTTAGTATTTGTCATTGTCTTCTCTCTTTTTTTTTCTTTTCTTGTATGTGTGCTTTGTATCATTAATTTACTGTCATGTATCTGTTGAAATTGAATCTGAAATCTCGATTGCATATTTTTATTTCTTTTTTTCTCAGTACTTTCTCGTTCTTTTACTGGACCAAACAATATTGGAGAACCATTCAAGGTATCTAATTGTAGATAATTGTAGTCGTGGTCAAACAAGTATTTCTTAATTATCTTTGAAATTAAAGTTTCTAACTGAGCTAAGAGACATGGTTTGGAAACTCAGCCAAGTCAGAACGGTATCGGTCGGGTCCGAGCCGAGTTTCATCCGAATTTCACGCTCATGCGATTTTTTCATCAAAACTCGGTTGAATCGGGTTGACTCGGCCGAGTTATCCAATTTTTGGTCTGAGTCAGATCGAGTCAGGCAAGTCTTGACCGATTCCAGATCGATTCTCTCCAAGAAGAGCCAATTCTGCTTTTGCTTTGTGTCAAATTGAGTTTATCGGAAAGAAGAGTCTTCAATTTGGGAAGAAAGAACGGAAGGAGCTGTGGAGGAGAAAAGAAAATGGATTTGCTGAAATAGACTTGGTCTACTAATCTGTTAAGTATAGAAATAGAATAAACATATGGTCCATAGTGAACCCGGAGCTACGAAAAGCTCTCATGGAGAGATGGGGCCACTTGTAACATTTAATGAAAAATTTAGAGCTGCCTACACCTTTTCCAGCTCCTCTCCATTTCTGTTTTCATTGGACCCGTCCGTTTCAACAGCTTTTTTTGCAATTTGTGCATATGCTTTTGAATTAATTTTTCATGCTTTCTACTTTTTTTTTCCTTTTCTTCCTTTATTTTTCTTGTATATATATGTAGTTCTTTTCTTTAATCAAAAGTATTGTATTTACTATTTTTTTCAATTCTTTTAGTAAAAACATGCTTCTACCAAAAAAATTCGAGTTACCGATCCGATTCACCCGATTCCAACCGATTCATCCGATTCCGATTTCACGGTCAAGTGACGGAATCCGATTCCGATTCCGATTTTGCGAACTATGCTAAGAGATACATGGAATTGTGCCTATTATATTATGAAACTTTTTATCTTTTTGTTATTAATTATATCATTTTCAGAATGAAATTGAGAAAACAAATAAGATTTTAAAATCTCAAGGAAATAACAAGAATGAACATAAAATCCGCTTCTCATTTTGCCTTTTGTACTATAATTTGAACTCGAATTATTTCTAGAATTTCATCGTAAAAATCAAACTATGTATTGGAGAAAAAAATTAATTTTAAATCGAATGAATACAACAGCTAAAAATGCAACCTTAAAAATATATCGAAAATTTTATAGATGATTACTTAATAAAATAATATTATTTTGGATAATTCTTATTAAAATTATATACAATTTTCAGTCATATTGTTAAATTTGTGATAATGATAAATGATTGTTAAATTTTATTACCTGACATAATTTAGAGGTATTGAAACTCAATTACTTTTATGGAGTATCAATTTTGATGCATATAAATAAAGATGAACTTAAATTTGTTTATATACAGGGAGGTCCTATCAGAATAATCAGAATATTTAAATGTAAATACCAATAGCAAATTTGAAATTTTGGATTCAAATATAATCTAAACCGTTTAACATGATTTCAATATGAAAATATATTTGAAGTCCAACTTTTATATATTTTTTTTAAAAAAAATTTACCATTTTTTTAGATAGGTAGAATATCACTTGATCTAAAGATTAGAGATCATTCAAAACTAGTGATTTTCTATTCATCTAAAAAAATAAAAAATTCTAAAAAACGTAAAATAGTCTTGAAGTAATTTTGTTAACATGTTTAGCAATTTAGATTGAATATTTAAATTTTAAAAATAGTGCGGACCAATCTGCGCTATGTATAGCACCACAGCCTTACTCGGAATCCATATCATATGAGAACAAAATATATCTGTTTAGATCCTTAATTACCGTCCGATCTTTAATATCAGTGCGGATTCTGATCTAACGGTCCAGAACTCCAGATCTAAAAAAAAGTATGATATGAATTCGCCTCACTCACTCGTTGAATCGTCCAAAATTTATATTAAAAGAGTCAAAGCGCATCAGACATTTAGACTTCATGCTCCATTGGTCTAGAAAGTGCCACGTACCACACCATTTTGTGCACACGTGGCACCACTCTCCGCTCTTCCCTCCTTTTCCAACAATGACAACTTAATTTCTCTCTCTTCCTTCGAAAATTTATAAAGATAAAACGGCAATGCCACGCCTACTCCCTGACCCTTTCGGGTTCGAATCCCCTAAAGTAACCCAATTTTTGGGTTTTGAATCGGGACCGTCCGAATCGAATCCGTTGCTCGAGATTGTCTCGGGATTCGAACCTGTCTCTTGGAATGCGTGCGCTCCACTTTAGTTAGATGGTCACGGATTCGAATCGGACGGTCCCAATCCAAAACCTAATTTTTGAGTTACTTTCACTGGATCTGAATTCGTCCCTTTCTCTCTCTTTCAAAATCTCTCTCTTTTTTTTTCTTTTTTTGAAAAACATGACAGGAGCTGTCATGTGCTCTATATTAAAAAGCGAACATACAACATTGTTACACCCATGTTTGTATAGGATCCCGATTTTTGTAGCCTCAGGAAACAGTGCTATGCAAGATCTGTCTATGTACCCAACCTCACATACAATTACCTTTCAGACCTCCTATTATTTAAAATTACAGCTTATGCTAACAAAATTTAAGGCAATATGCAGTATCTCATGTCCTCTCATTTCTAAAGATTATTGCATTCCTATTCTTCCAAATATGCCACGAGGTGCATATGAAGCCCACCAGCCATTCCTTTCTTTTCAATCTGCTAACTGATCTGGCCATCGCCCAAGATGCCTCCCATATTGCCGGTACGTTTGGAGCCGGTTTCATGAAATGCTTACCCAGAATAGTAGTCACATGGTACCAGACTTCAACTGCATAGTGGCATAGAAAAAGCAGATGAGCCAGTGATTCAACCGGGCAGTTCCTGCACACCACACAATGCATCTCAACCTGTATTCCCCTTTTTCTCAGCACGTCTCTTGTGAGGACTCTGCCATTTAGTACCAAGTAGGCGAAAATTCTTACTGTAGGAGGGACTTTGCTAGTCCAAATAAAGTGAAAAGAGCCATTTAATCTTCCCAGCAGCAGATATCACTGTGTAGATGGATTTTGCCGTGTAGTGTCCAGCATTCTCCCATTTCCATCAAATTTCATCCATGTCAGATGATAGGTCTAGTTCCTGGAGGCTAGTGTCAAAGGAGTATTCCCCATTTCTCTCTTTCTAAAGACCAAATTCCAGTTCCAATTCAAGCCTGTCTAAGTTTAACCATGAGTAGTCTACGTACCCAGTATTTCTTCCCGGACATACTACATGGTACCCGGAATTACCCCCCAAGAGGTCTCAATTGCATCAGAGGAGGCATTTAAGAGGTATCAGAACCCAATTTGAAGAGAAATGGCAATGGGAATGGGGTGGTGATAGTATGGTTCAGAAATGATCTACGTGTACTTGATAATGAGGCACTGATCACAGGTCGGGCTGCATCGGAATTCGTGCTGCTGGTATATTGTGTGGACCCGCGATTGTTCGGTACCACACATTATTTTGGATTCACAAAACTGGAGGTATCTTGTAATTACGGCTTATGGATCTAATTATGATAATTTAGTTGGATTGAGTTGCTATAATATGAGTCAAGGTAATGCTCAATTTTGGGTAAATATTTTAACAGAGCAGTTTTGGCTTCATGCAGCGCACAAACTATAGAATCAAAACAGAGGTGCATATGGTTCGTGCGCTGCATGAAGCAAAAAACTGCTCTGTTAAAATAATTCAATTATGATAATGTAATTGAATTATTGAATACATTTTGTGACATAAATATATACAATTAATTATGTTTCTGTAATTGTTTTTATTATGAACGAGAAGAATTTAAGTACTTTCTTGTTTATGTGTAACTTTATAATAGCTTACTGTATGAAATTTACAATGTGGGCCCCACACAGTAGACACCTAATGAAAATTTTGCCGAAATTTTTATTCATTCCCTCAGAAAAAAAAATTCCAAACCTGTCTTAAATTAATTTGCTCAAATTGCAAGAAATTGTAAAAGAAATATTGCAAGTATATAATAATTAATCACACAGCACCTGTGAAGCAATTTTTCTCCATGAACTCTCCTCTAGCCCTAGTTTTCCCATTATTATCTGTGACCACATCAACATTATACAATATGACCATCATGCAAACATAGCACAAGAACACCAAAACGGGACCCACAATCCAGAACAAAAGTGGCATGGCAACAAAAAACAGTCTATTTCCAATAGTATTCAGACCAAACCCTTTTCCCAAAAGCCCACAAACATACTCAACCGTCACGGGGTTATTATCGTCATTTCCTCGAGGAACATTGACGAGAAAACCAAACTGTCCGAAGAACCTTATGGAGAGAGAATAGCACAAGAAAGCAAAGAGAAAGATGGTGAGAAGCGACAAGTATTTTATGGCCATCATGTGCTCGTCACGTGATCCGTAAATTGTGGTGTTAAGAGACTTCTTTATAGTGTATGTGCTACTGAGCAATGCGGCGAGGCCAGTTGAGAGAACGATTGAAGTGGAGGCCATTAGTATGGATCCCATTAGTGCATTCCTCAGTGATTGCACTGCTAACATGTCTTTCTTGTTGTTGTCCTAATGAAGTGTATATGTATATATATATATATATATATATATATAGATAGGCTACCATGCTTTGGGAATTAAACAGCCTCTTTTACTTCCCATTACAGTCCATTGGATCTGCTTTAAAAATTGTGCAGATCAATCCGATCAGATCGAAAAATTGTCGCTGAATTCAAAAACTTGGGCCTCTCCAATTACTGGACCCGTCCAGTGGAGTCCCTTCCCCTCTCTCCCAGCGACAATTTTTCTTTTTACTCCGCTCTCCTCTCTCTCTCGCTCGGGCACAGCCCACCCTGCCAAAACCCTAGCTAAACCTAAATCGCACCTCCTCTCGGCACAGCTTTCGGCGCCACCTTCTCTCGGCGCTTCTCTCCTCTCGGCACCACGTTCTTTTCTCTCGGCGCTTCTCTGCTCTCGGCGCTTCTCTCCTCTCGGCACCAATCGCACAAATCAGCGACTGCTGATCTCTGGCTCTCCTCAAGATGCTCAGGCACGGTATCTGAACATCCTTCTCAGATCCGATCATTTTCTCTATTTTTCCTTTTATTCTAGTTATATACTTAGTTCGGTAAGGTACGCTTCGATTTCTTAAAGCTGTTTGTACCAATTATAATCCGGTCTATTGGTACCATACCCAAACTGCGTAGGGCTGTCTTAATTTTGGGATCAATTTTTGGTGAAATTCTTGGGTAAAATAATTTTACACTTTTGGTCCTGCAAAGCTTTCTTGTTAATTCATGCCCTCCTAAATTACTAATTCCGTTGCTGCTGTTTAACCCTTCTGGAGAGAGAAGCCTGATTAGATTAAATATAAAGAAATGTTTGATGTCTCAATGAGATTTTAATTCCAGATAGAAGGTCTATCTTTCATGATTGATACAGTGGTTTTGCAACAGATCAATTTGATGGGTTTTCAAACAAATATTCTGATTTGTTAAATTACTAATATATGATGAAAATATTCTGATTCGTCAAGGTTTTCAAACAATATGAAATGATTCATACTTGTATTCTGCTTGTTTCTTTCGATGAGTATTTCAGCTTTCAATTACTGTTTTGCTTGGATGTTAAGTTCTTAACTAAATTTACATGACGACCTTTGTGAGGAACCTGTACCATTAATATTGTTTGGTAAAATAGCAAATATGAGGTTTCAATTGAAATGACGTAACTAATTTTTTGAGGAAATATATATTTTCCCTTTTGTTTTCTTACAATCTCCTTCCTTAATTACTGTAGTTAATTGTCAAAAAATGAACCATATATATGCTGTTGTGTACTGGTACTGCTACAGGTACCAGTTAACTAGATTCAGTTTGGAGTTGCTATTTATTTTGACCTTGGATTATATATGCAGGACATACTGGAGGCGAAGGAATTTTTATCAAAGAATGGGGTTGATGTGGCATCTGATTGAGCTCTACTAATTTCTTAAAAGAAATCAGTAGAATAACTTTGACAACAAAGAGAGTGATAACCTTTTTTGAGTTTTAACTTTTTCCTCTTTCTTCTAGTTTTGTTACTTTGAAATTTTGTATTGGAACTCAAATTTGTTTTTCTCTATTGTTGGAAAATATATGAGTGATTAATCTATGATAATTCATTCCACTAGAGATGAATGAGGTGTGAAAAAAAATATAGAGTTCTTATAGTAGGAGCCGTAAATTCTCCCTTGATAGATCATGCAACAAAACCAATTACTACTCATTTAATTTGCTTCTCTAAGGATTATGATGATTTATTAACAACAAGGAGTGATTACACAATGGATGAAATCACAAATATTGAACTATCCTAAGAAAAAAAAAGAAAAAGAGAATGACATAACATGCTTTAATTTTGAACTTTGAATCATCCCAAAATTGAAACAACATGAACTTGCTTCCATTCTTCGGATTTGAATAAATTGGTATGATACAATGATACAACATGAACTTGTGCTACTTCATTATGCAATGATACAATGACAGAAAAGAAAGAAGAACAAAAGAATGCACACAAGGGATTAAAGAAGGAAAAAGGAAATTGCATTTATGCAATGATACAATGACAAATTAATATATAAATAGCAAGTGAAGCAATAAAATAGCAAGGTCGCAACAAGCAATTTCATCAAAATAACAAAATAGCAACAATCAATTTCATCAATTTCACCAGTATAGTCGTAACAAGCAAGCAAGTGAAGTCACAGCAAACTATGAATAGTGGCAGCAAGCAAGTAACAGCAACAAAATAGCAAGTGAAGCAACAAAATAGCATTTGAAGCAAGGCATCAATTTCAACAAAATAGTGGCAGCAAACAATAGTGGCAGCAAGCAAAATAGTACGAATGTAATGGTCTAAACAAGATAACATGATCTAAACAATGATATAGTCTAATAACAAGATAACATGATATAGTCTAAACAAGATAACATGATAACAAAATAGTCTAAAAATTATAGTCTAAACAAAAGACAGTTTATAAATCGACTTCATCAGATTCGTAAATTTCTGCCAGCATTTGAACACCACTCTCCTCATCATGTCTGAAATAAGAAAAATACTTAAGTCAAAAATAAGAAAAATACTTAAGTTCAATTAAACTAATACATTAATTTCAGGTCAAGTTCTGACTGAAATCATCCCTCCCAAGCACATTATTGGTACCAAGAAACTATTCAATTTAACACTAATCGAGTCCATTTAGCTTCAATTCCAATTTCTAAACTAATCTAGTTCAATTGAGCTACAAGTCCTCCAAAATAGCAAATTAAAAGAAAAGAGAAACACCGACATTGATATTTCTCATAGCATGCAGAAAACTCAAATAACAATTACAATGAGAATTTATATACAAAAGTAAGTCATCTCACTCTAATTATTTCCTTTCACTGAAGGAACTTTACCGAGCCCGAATGGAACATGCTAGACTATTGCTAAGTTCATAAAGTGTGATTTCTGGTTAGACAAGGTATGCTTCCTGGGCGATGTAATTTCTGGACATGGAATCCCTCTCTGTCCTCAAAAGTTCAAGCATAATAACAGTAAGAAAACTGAACTAACAGCTAAGTCAACCTCTCCTTTAATCAAGCTAAATGGACTCGATTGCAACAGAGGCAATCGCAAGCACCAAGCACAACCCAAAATAAAAGGTACAAAATTACCCAATTTGGCGTAGCACGGAGGTCTGGCACCGAGAGAGGAGAGGAGCGGGAGAGGATTTTCTTGGTGCGATTTAGGTTTAGGTTTGAGTGATGGGGAATACGCGTGAATGAGAGAGGTGCGACGGTGGAGGCGAAGGGATCAGCGACTAGGGTTTTGGCAGGGTGGGCTGTGCCCGAGCGAGAGAGAGAGGAGAGCGGAGTAAAAAAAAAAATTTCGCTGGGAGAGAGGGGAAGGGACTCCACTGGACGGGTCCAGTAATTGGAGAGGCCAAGTTTTTGAATTCAGCGACAATTTTTCGATCTGATCGGATTGATCTGCACAACTTTTAAAGCAGATCCAATGGACTGTAATGGAAAGTAAAAGAGACTGTTTAATTCCCAAAGCATGGTAGCCTATCTCATATATATATATATATCATATATCAATGTGAAAAAAACAAAAGTATATATTAAATTTAAAGAGTTGATGCAAAGATGAGTATACCTTGACTATGGTTAAGACCCAAGATCGTTGTAAGTTAAATTGCAAACCCACATATGTCTGGTGTGGTTGGGTTTTGACCTTCTGCCACAACCAGAGATGGTATGACACAGACATAAGAAACCCTAATGGTACCAAAGTCATGTCAAGGCAGTACCAATTCATCCTCAGTTCATCCATTGATCTCTCTCTCTCATTCTATTCCTATCTATATCTCCATTCCATTATTAAGCACGTTGGGTGTCCGATCTGCCAACGGCTACGATTTAAAGATTAATTTTTGGATTTAATCTCAGCTCTCCAATCACATAATCTATCTTCTTTTAATTAAATGCATTTGTTTTATGTGTAGAAGTTTAAATTTAGCTACAAACATACTCGCCACACATACCGCCACACGATGCGTTACAATTAAAATTAAACAGATTCTAAAATTTAGCAATATAATTCTCCATTTTCTTATTTATTTGTTTCCTTATTTCTCACTCTCAAATTGAAATTTTCTGTATGGCGGATCACAATGCAAATCAATTTTTTGTTCACTTCCTTATTTCTATACATATTACTGTGATAAATCTAGAATATATTTTTATTTTTTTTTGTGAAAATTTGTCATTTTGTATGAGAATTTATTTTTGTTATCTTATTATATATTCCGTTGCAACGCACGGGCACAATACTAGTATCTCTCTGTGCATGTTGAACCAATCTCTTGAACATATATATATTACAATTAGTAGTGCTATATATATTATATTATTTCTTATAAATTAAGTAGCTAGTGCGCGCTGACTTTGTTGGGTGCGGTTATGTGCCCGTGCGTTGCAACGGAATATATAATAAGATAACAAAAATAAATTCTCATACAAAATGACAAATTTTCATAAAAAAACAAAATTAGAAATATATTCTACATTTATCACAGTAATATGTATAGAAATAAGGAAGTAGATAAATAAGGAAGTGAATAAAAAATTGATTTGCATTGTGATCCGCCGTATAGAAAATTTCAATTGGAGAGGGAGAAATAAGGAAACAAAAAAAAAAAAAAAAAACGGAGAATTATATCGCTAAATTTTAGAGTGTTTAATTTTAATTGTAACGCATCGTGTGGCGGTATGTGTGGCGAGTATGTTTGTAGCTAAATTTAAACTTCTACACATAAAACATATGCATTTAATCAAAAGAAGATATATTATGTGATTGGAGAGCTGAGATTAAATCTAAAAATTAATCTTTCAATCGTAGCCGTTGGCGGATCGGACACCCAACGTGCTTAATAATGGAATGGAGATATTGCCAGACAATTAAATGGATGAGTAAAACCTAATAACTAATTAGGTGTATTTTAGATGCGAACCAAAGAAAAGGCATATACCAATATTCACTCCATAAACTAACAAAAAGATGTATGATCATGATATATGGGATACAAAAGTTGTGGTAGCTGGGACCCCATTTAGTTTTAAATTTTATGTACAATTATACATGATTTTCTATATAGTTTAGAGTAAAATGTTTTGGGTATTGTAAAATTAACTCTCATACACACGAACGGAGCCAGACTTTCAAGTTATGGGGGTCAATCATATAAAATTTTCATACTACGAATGGGGGTCAATTTTACAGTACCCATAGCATTTTGCTCTTAATTATATAAAAAATCATGCATAAGTATGAAAATTTTCAAAATTAATGGGGTCAATTGATCCCCATTCACTAAGAGTGCATCCGCCCCTCCTCATACACAACATGAAATTTTATATGATTGACTCCCGTAGCTTGAAAGTCTGGCTCCGCCTATAGACATATGCTATATACCTAATAAAAATAATGTAAATCTTGTTTTAAGAAACAAAAAATGACCAAACCATCAGCTTTTAAACGGTATAAATTTCATTGTAGTTCTTGGAATATAGTGGCTTCACCAAATCTATATCCAAATAAGATAATTACAAATGTTATATATACTGTATGATTAAATTAGATTTTTTTTTTCCATATATATCGTGCAAAGGTATTAAATTAACCATTCCTTGACACAATTAACAAAATTTCAAATTTGTTTTTTATTGGAAGTTATTATTCATAGTTTTACTACATGAACCATCAAATTATCATACAAATTTTTGCAACAATAACAACTAATATAATCATTACAATAATAATAACAATACTGCAATATAAACAAGCAAGCAAGCAAAAAACAACAAAACAATAATAATATAGATAGATGCACACATAATTACATAATAACTAGTTTAATGATTCAATGATATGATTTGCCATTTGCCAAAATTTCTAAATCTATATTAAAGTTAATAAAGTATAGACATTTATATAGAATAGGACCTAAAATAGAAGTTGAGAAGTTGGGCATGGCATTGCCAAACAAAAAGGTGTAGCAAGATTAGTTAAGATAATGAGAAAAATGGATCAATTAAGTTATTAGTGTTATTCACACAATTAAAGGTAGCAAAAAGATCATCATGTGACCGAACAAGACCAAAAACTTTGTTTGTAATTAAAATATGACTTGTTACGCACAATATGCTTCATGCGCTCATGCATTTCATAATAATATTTAGATACTTTTTATAATTGAGCGTGCACAAATTTAATGCCAGTCAATGTCAACTAAAACACCTCAGGTGGAATCGCCAAATTACTTACGAATTTACTAATTATATATATAGAGAGAGAGAAATTTGAAATTTGTTAAGGTTATAGTGGATGACCAAAGTCTTTATACTTCCAATCTACCAATTTATTTTTGCGATTTCAAAGTTCAAATAGTAAACAATGTTGCAAAATATAAAATCTGAAAAACAGTGATTTTTAAAAATCAAATTTTAATATGAAGAACATGTTGAGCGTTTCAAATTGACTATTTAAACTCCGAAAATCGCAAAAACGAATCTTTTTTTGTATATGAGATTGACTAAGATCAAAGTGGTATGAATATAATTATATTAAAAAATAAAAAATGATCTTTGTTTTGTATATTAAATAGAGTATGTGTTGCAATATCTTAATAAAAATAACTACTTAAATGATAACCAAAAGTTATATTTTTGTTGATACGAATTACAGATATATATATATATATATATATCTATTTGAGTATAGTTGGAACTAAGAATGTAATTAAGAAGCATGCCGAGTAATTTATATAAAGATCTTTATCCTTCTTTTTTTGGAAATGTTTATATATTTGATGAAACAATGAACTTCGTTTCAGGCATGCAAACACTATTAACTTCATAGTTTAGCAAATTTTTAATTTGGTCCATAAACTCCTCAAAAATTATAATTCCTAAACTATAGCAACACTATGAAATTAAATTATAACTATATATAGCTTAACAGTACATACAAATAAAATAAGGATTGAAATTAAATTGTAACTATAACTTACTGAAATTTTCTTGTAGTTCGAAGCTAGACATGTTTCTCTCTAATTCCAGCTTATCTGCTCTAACATGGCAGATATATCTACTTTTATAGAATGTCGGATGCCTGGAGACCTGTAAAAGTTTGCAAGACCCAACATTGTTAGGAACCTGATGTAACATTCTGTCATGTTCTGAAAAAAAAAAATCATTGTTAATTATGGTTACAAGATTTTTCATAATATAATAAATTAAAATTTTGTTTTTCTTTATGGTGGTGCAAGAGAAGTAATGTATTATAATTATTTTGTTTCTTTCATATAGTAATTGAAGAGGGATATGTGCAACTTAATTAAAGAATTAATTGGCTGTTATTTAAATATTGCACTGCAATATTTAAAGCAAGAACCATTCACGCATATGAAGCAATTGATTAATTATCATTATCTGAATAGAGCAATATATGCATTTTATCATTATGCACAAGATTCGAAATTCCATTTTTTCTGGACATTCCTTGATTCCATAATGCAAGCTATTTCCTAAATCTCTAATTTTGCATTAAAATTCAAGTTGCAATTTTCTCACACATGGGACGTACTGTATAGTTGGATTGAAAAATTAATTTCATTTCCATTTTGACATAATTACCATTTCTATCTTATTCCTAAAGCTTGGATTTGTCCAATCAATTTTCTATATTTACTTTAATTGTAAATTATGAAGAAAAATTAATGAGACGCGTCCCCATGCTCCCCAAATCACGTCCCCTGTGCACACACCCTGCTTTCTCTTTTATTTTCTTTTAAAACCCGAACCCTAGCTCCTTTTATTTATCCTGCCGCCTCCTCTGTTTTGTCTCAAAACCATTCCACCTCTCTATAGTTTAATTGAAAATATATTAAACAATGGAACAATGCTAAAATCAAAGAGATCTTTTCAATTATTGCCAGACCACACTCTCTCTTCTCAATTCTTTGCAGCCACCAACGAATTGAAGTCCCTGAGATCCTCCTCTTTTATTTTGAAAATTCTTCATTAAGGTACTTTAAAATTTCTGTTATTTTGTTTACATAAGTTGTATAGATTAGGAGGTGACAATTAGATCTTAATGGTTAGGATCAATTTCGTTCTTTAATTAAAATATGAAAACTGAGATTTTTGGTAAGATTTTCTTTATAGTTGTATTATAATCTGAAAATTTAAAAGTTATTAGTAAACATTCTTTAATTATATTTAAGTATATAAAATCTAGAAGCTTTTCTTATTAATAAAGTATTTTCTTTAGTTAATATTAAAAATCTGATTACTATGTATACTATTATAGTTGAGTTCATGACAATTTTAGTAAACCTAATTTGTAAATAAAATATATTCTGCAATTTCTTTCTACACACATATCTTAGATGTTGGGTCTCAAGTTTCTGAAAACTAATTATAAAATGATTTCGTTTATGATAAATTTATATTATCATATTAGGATTTCAAATTTACTTTATAAATAACCTAATTAAATTTTAGGAGTTAGGATTGGTAACATGTTAGTATAAGAATTAGTATTAACAAAGTTTAGGAAATGAGAACAAGAGAATATAAACATTTCTAATTAGAGGCATGTTCATTTATTAGGTGCGACTGTTAAAGATTTAAGTGACGTAAGGAACAATCAAGAATTCACTCAGATATCAGGTGCGGGTTTCCTAGACTTTATAAAACTATATTACTTGTATGTTGTCATTCAACTGTTTATTATTGCACTAGTTGGATTTATGCATGTTGTTTTCGAACCATTCGTATAACTTGAGTAGAATATAAGTAAATTGCATAAAATGATAGGATTCATATATGACCAATAAACTTGCATGAGTATGACGTGTTGAGCATGACATTAATTGTATGATTTCATGATAGTATGTGAAGTGAACGGACAATGAAAGTGAACAGGGGCCAATATGCTTGCATGTTGAGATGTATACATTGGGTCTAGTGTTCGACTGGACCCCTCGATAACATGACTGTAGGCGAAAGCGGTCCTATCACGGGTCAAGATCTAGCGTAGGGTGGACTCCCTGTCTAGTGAGACAGCCTCTCGCTGTTGGTTGGACTTCCCAGCGAGTTGGCGGCCTTTCCAATGTTGGTTGGACTTCCCATTGGTTTGGCGAGTAAATAGTTAATTACGGAAAGTGAAAATAATATGAAAGTAGACGTAATAGAAATATATGCATTGCATTAGAGAATACATATGCATTTTATTTCTTATCATATTTGTGAGAAAAAGTAAATGTTTTATAAGCTCTAGGCTGGAACTAAATCCCACACTGAGAGAAGGTTCGATCTCTCACCTGTTCCACTTTTATGTGGATTCCAGGTAACGAAGGTGAAGGATTCGAGCAAGTACAAGAGTAAGACCAAGCAGGAAGGTTAATTTATGATTGATAAATTGCCACATGTTGTTTAGTTTTATTTCCATGATTCAATAATTGATACATTGAGCAGGCATGGCAGTGTTGTGTTACTAGTCATGTCTGTCGTGATCGTTTGTTAAACTCTTTTGATTATGAAATAAATGTGGCTTTATTTATATTGTTATTGATAATGTATGTGATGTGCATACGCCTTACGTAGAAATACGTGGCGGGTTGTCTCGGGGTGTGACAACCTCCTTCACAAAATTCAATACAAAATTATTAAATTAGGCATACATGCATGAGATTGTTGTGAAAACAATTAATCCAATATATATACTACGTACCAAATAAGAAAAAAATCTTAGTTAATCTTATATTGTATATATCGCGACAATCTTGTTTAGGCATGAAAAAATGTCCAATTTTAACCACCACTCACCTGACAGCTTGAGCTACAATTTAAATCATTGGGAATTAAAAAAAAAGGATAAATAAGTTTCCATGATTTTTGGAACTGATCTCACAAACCAATATTTATTTATATTATCAAATTTGAAATACGAATATATGAATTGGTTCATGAAACTATGTAAAACAAAGTGTCAAGTTTGGTAACTATATATTTGTTTAGGGTTTATTTGTACACGAAAAGAAATACCTGAGTAGGAGGAGATCACCGTATCGAGTCTATATTTTAAAAGTGGAGAATACCATCAAAGAACACAACCATCTAACAAACTCTTTTAATCACTGGATTATTTTAAAATTTAACAAAAATGGATTTCTACAAAAAATGATTTATTTGCACATGCTTGACATAGCGTCTCTTGTTAGACTTCCTCTTACACATATAGTTTCTTAACAAAAAGATTTCATCATCTATTGGCGTGGTGGGATCTTCTTCAAACTTTCTTTTTTTCTCTTCTAACTCACTCAGAGTCAGATGAATCCCGTTCACTTTCAAGTATGAGTCCATTCCATATTCCTACAACACAATGCAAAGATGTACATGATGAAAGTAAATGTAATATTCAAGTAACTAACAGATAAAGTCAGTAAAATACAACACAAAATTAAAGCTCGGTAAGACTTTAAATGATTTCTCAATATATAGTACCTCAACATTTTTTGCCAGACTGTCCATGCTTGTCAGAATGCGATAGGGCCATCGCTTTATACCTTTAATCCTGCACCACGTCTTAAGCATGATCTTCCTTTTTTTTTCCATGTAACAGGGTTTCAAGTTATTAATTACTAGAACAGTCTAAGATGACGCAAATTTGCAAATTGATGCCGGACATGAGCATACATCTGAATGCTATAAAAAGACCAAACAGATTTTCAAGGAAGCTTCTCATCGATTGTACTGTGAAAGCAATCCCAATTGGTTGTGTACAACTGAAATTGATCTTGTAACAAATTAAAAGAAAATATATCAATATCAAAACACCAATTTTGTTTGTACATACTGATAAAGCTTGCAGTTATAGCATCTCTTTGAGTGTGGAGTTTTGCAATTCTAGAAGGTATGGGAGGGAGCTTTTCTTTTAAAAGTTGATTGATGTTTGGCAATTGGCATCAGGGAGTAATTTTCTCTCATGTACTAAAATTTTGTTATATTCTTCTCTTTGTGAGAAAATAGAATTTTTTTTTAATATTCTGATTAACATTATCAACATAAACTTTTGTAAATCGATCCCAAACAATTTGTATTCACAAATTGCAGCGGGCGAGTTAACCAGCAACCAAAGCACTCGCATGACTCATGAGTTAAAAAGCCCATCGGCCATGCATTTGTAACGAGCTGTGGCCCACTCTCATGAGTTAAAAAGCCCATTGGCCCAACAATTTGTAACAAGCTGTGGCCCAAATGTCTATAACCAATAGCTGCTGCACTCATAAATCTGTTTTTGATCGGTGCCTATTTGAAATGGAGGGGGGCCAGTTAATGTACTTTAAGATTCGTGCAGAAAGGATTTTAATGGTTCAGATTTTTGACCGAATCACTCAAAGTTTGAGATATCTCAGAGGATGCGAATTTCATAAATTAGAGTCTGTATCAGTGGTATCATATCCTGTCCAATGAGCTGAGATTAAGTCCCAACGAGCGATCGGAATTTGATGTCTATTTAAACATAGTGGGTATGTTTTTGAGATTTGTGCTACAATTAAAGAACAGTTTAAATTTAGTAATTAAACATCCGGTACCGGAGTGATCCGAATTCCATAAATCTGGGGTCTGTGTCATGCATTTCATGAGCAAAATATTGTAAAGGAGGGAAGGAATATGTTGATAACAACATTTTTTTAATGACCATGAAAACTAATAAAATAATCTTCAAAATAAGAAAATGAATTCTATGTGTTTTTTTTTTAAAGTTAGATAAATTATGTATTAGATTTGGTACAATTTAACGATAATTTGATCACCAATGAAATGTCATTAAGCCCAAACAATTCAATTTTGGAACATTTTTTTGTTAAGCGCCCTTTTTAGCTGTAAAGCCTGGTTTGACTTATTTTGGTAATTTGCAGTACAAATTTCACTGGACTTTGGATTGTTAGTTTCATGTTGTAACCAGTCAAATTAATTTGAACCGTCGGAAAACAGAATGTCCCAATCTGTTTTAGTCAGCCTAAGAAAAAAATTATATAACTAAAAAGGAAACCAACTCGTAAAGCCTGGAGTATGCTTCAATTGGGAAAGTTTGGATGAGAAGCAGATCCACCATTCCTTCGAGTAGGTGCAAAGAGGGTTTAAATGCTTCGTAATTCTCTTTTATATTTATTTTCAAAGTTCAAATAGTTAATCTGAACCAATTAATATAATTTTTATATTAAAATATGTTAGAGATTAATTTTTTTTTAATATATACAAAATTATTGTTTTTGGATGGTCCATAAACAATTATTTTGCACCTACCTAAAAAAATAGTAAAACATTTTCAAAATATATAAAATTTGGTCCAAGCACATGGTATTATGGAGATCATATTGATCAGTTTAGATCGACTTTTTGAACTTTAAAAATAAAAATAAAAACTGTGAAGCATGATGAGACATTTTAACTCTGCTATGTATCTATATACAGATAAATTTATTCATTATTTATATCTTCTAAGAGTTACTTAAGAGTTACTTAAGAGTTACTTGTATCTCTGTAGTGAGTATATCTTCATTTCTTTTCTTGTATGAGTACAAATGAGGTATATTTATAATAACATAAATATCTAAAAAGATAAATCTATAAATTACACTTCCTAAAATACTTTATACTAAATACTAAATTCTTCCTCCTTAATATAGTCTGTCAAACATAACTTACTATTCTTGATATCCTGCTAAATCAAACCTGATGTATAAATATGATGAGATGAGATACATGCACAACAATCCTCTCCTTGATATGAAATCTCATCCTAAAACAAAACCTCAAAATAAAGTCCTAAAGAACATCATCAACTTGAATTTCAACTAACTTAGCATCGCCTGAAGAAGTATCATTCTTGATTGCCTTCTGTTTATTCTTGAACTTAAAAGAGTTGGCCTTGATGTGTCATTTTTTCCTACAATAGTTGTAAATTAGGTTCTTCTATTGAGAGCTCGAATAGATCAATGATGAAGTAAAGTTTTTCCACTTTTCTCTCCCATCCTCATCGTCTACCTTGATACCAAATCCCTCCATGTTATTGAGAAGTGAGGTATAGTCTGAAATTTGGACCTTAACGGATGTACCTTATGCTATCTTGAAAGAATGACACCTCTACTCTTCACGCGGAGCACGAGTGCGCGGAGCAAAAACTTGGCGCCTGAATGCTTCTCCCACGATACAAAGACGCACTACTAGAATTTTGATTATTTTCATGGGTAGCTAAATAGAATTGCATCTTTAAGTGAATCTCATGCAATTAATATTTTCTGCATGGGTTAAAAATTTCGGCCCATGCAATTAATAATCTCATGCAATTGATGTAAATACCAATTCAATTAATAACTAATGTACTCATGCAAATGTATTTTGCTGACATTTTTCAACTTCAACTAATTAGTTGTGGTTAATTTCCAATTTTATAACCCTTCCAAATCCTGTGAATTTTTACCAACCGTCCATTTTTACCTAGCACGAATCTTAAAGCAGCCATCCCTTCTAAAATCCATCTTTCTCTCCTCTCCCTTTTTCTTCTCTGTCCCGTTCAAACCCCTTTTGCCCTCTCTCTCCTTTGGCACTGGGGGCTGAGGACAAACCCTAGCCGATTTTCTCTCGTGTGCGTGCACTGTCTTGTCCGTGGCTGTCCCGTCCACCTGTCACGACGACTATCTCGCACTCCTTGGTGCGATTAGCGTACCCACCCCTCTGCGACTTTGACTGGTACCCGATACTCTCTCTCTCTCTCGTTTACTCATGTGTTGAAAACTCACTACTACAGAAAAGGAGATTGCACACGGATATAAATGGAGGAGCTACACGGATTTCCTGCCGTGTGGAAGGTGAGGGTGTATGAATCGGTAAATAATTACACACGGATATTTACCCGTGTGCGATTGTAACGATTTTCACACGGATTACCTTATAAAGAGCCGTGTATGAATACCTGCCTGTGTCACTCTCCATATAACCGAGCTACACGGATATTACCTAAACATCCGTGTACGATTCCTCTTTCTACACGGACTTTTAATCTAATATCTGTGTACGATTAATCTTTATGCACGGATTTTTTACTAAATATCCGTGTAGCTCTCATCTTTCTACACGGACTTTAAACTAAATATCCATGTAGCTCTCTTAACAATTCTACACGGATATTTATCTAATAATCCGTGTATGAATAGATTCATACACGGATTATTAGATAAATGTCCGTGTAGGAAACAATCCTACACGGACATTTATCCAATAATCCGTGTAGAAATGTATTCGTGCACGGATTATTTTATAAATTACTATTCTTACACGGAATTTTGTTAAATATCCGTGTATGATTGTCTTATAATTTTTGTTTTTGTTTTTTTTTTGGCTAGCCTCCTGTTTTGCTAGCCAGTATTTAAATTTTTCAAATAACAATTTAAAATAACATATATAACAAAAAAACATAAAAGCATGAAAGCATCAACATATATAACAAAAGAAAGCATAAAAACATGAACATATATAGACATTGCTTTTTGTACATATACAATCCCATGTGATCCACATATAACATATACTCCTCAAGATCCAATACAATGTTTGTAGATCAAGTTATGTCATTACCACTTAGTAACCATGTGATCAAAATTTCAAATTAGTTGTATTAGATCCAACATATGAAAAAGGAGAGTGCCCATGTGATCCATGACATGATCCCTCTTTGTTAAAGGTCTCCAACATATTGCATCTCCAATAAAAAATACATTTTATCAACATATATGTGCATGCATGCATAATAGAGAACAAAAATTCTCCTTTAAATTCAAATTTTTTTCGAATTTCAATTTTTTTTCAAATTTCAAACTTTTTCAAATTTCAAATTTTTTTCAAACGTGGCCGCCCCCACGCTTCGGCTCCCCGCTCAGCCGACTTCCCCCCGCTTTTGCGTGGCTGCCCCCACACTTCGGATCCCACTCAGCCGAACTTTCTGCCGTTTTTGCATTATCTTAAGAAATCAAGCATGCATGAATTACACATGACCTAAATAAACAATAATAAGTAACAGAAAATTAGAGGAAGAAAAGAAATATATATATATATATATATATATATATATATATATATATATATACACACACACACACTAACCTTAGAAAGATAGAGAGGAGAAAATAAAAACTTCAAAAATCTCTGATCCCAGCTACTAGCCTTTGTAGAAATCAGATCAACACATTCAATACAGAGAGAGCGAGAGAGAGACAATATAAATTACTTTATCAAAACGGCGCCTTTTATACCAAAAATAAAATACTAATTAATTTTACTGGATCCAAAACCCTAGAAAGACTTTTCTACACGGATTTATACTTAAGAATCCGTGTAGCTCTCTAACTATTCATACACGGTTATTTAAAAAACAATCCGTGTAGCATTACCCTTTCTACACGGATATTTGATCAAAAAACCGTGTAGCTCTCTACCATTCATACACGGATATATATTATAAATAGCCGTGTACAATTCTTATCTTTCTACACGGATTTATTATCAAAAATCCGTGTAGCTATTCGTACACGGATTTTTGTGGAATATCCGTGTAGCTCTCTAATAAATTCTACACGGTCATTTTTTCCAAGCAATTCTACACGGATTCTTTAATAAATATCCGTGCAGGCTTCCCACAGATTTTTTGGGCTTTCAAAAAACCAATTTAGTACACGGTTTTTATATAAAATTGGCAAAACCGTGTACGATGTGCAGTGTATGATGACCATTTCTGTAGTAGTGACTAAATCTCTCTCTCTCTTGCTCGTTCTGTTTTCCCTTTTTGCTTGCTATGCTGGAAACCCTAGAAGTTTGGGGGTTTTTTATTCTTGTGATTTCGCCTCTGGTGTCTTTCTTGGAGGTGTTTCTGGTGCTTGGTGTGTTTCTTTGCTATGGTGCTTGCCTATTTGCTGAGACGGCCGTGAGGTGAGCCTCTGCTTGGTACCAGCCGAATCTTGACCCTTTTTGCAATTTGCTTCTCTCGGGTAAATACTCAAGCTCTTTTATTTTGGTCGATGTGATGCTTAGTGAGGAATTGTCATATATTTTGATTAATCGGTTCTCCTGCGAGTTGTTGAATTTTTTGGCATGATGATGAATTTTTGTGACGAATGGGGAATGTTGCTCGATTAAGGACGGCTTGTTGATTTTTCCGACTTAATCACAGGATGAATTTGGGAATTTTCGGGGTTGCGATTGTTTGACAAGGTGCCATGCACCCTTGCTGTTCTGTTTTTCCCTTTTTCTCGATGCCTTGTGTTATTTGTGCTGGCTGTGCGCCTTGCTTCTTTTGTAGTGTTGGTACCCCTTTTTGTTACACTGGTACGCTGTACTGTTTCCTTTTTGCTTGCTTGCTGCCTTGTTGTATTCAGATTTGACCTTATCAGTACCGATACTGGTACTGAGTTCTTTTGCCTCTTGGTGTTGAGTAAGCTAAGGCTTATTCCGTGCCTTGTTCTGTGCTGTGTTGTTTTGACCGTGTTGGTCCTGGAACCCTGCTCTTGTTCGGTGCTTGTACTGGCAGGGTGTTCTTTTCTTGTTCTTGCATTGGTACCGACCGGTACTGGGCTTTGAGGCGGTGTGTTGGTCTTCCTTTCTTTTGTGCCTGTTCTGTGTTGATGTATGCTTGTGCTGTGGTGTATTTTGAGTTACGTGTCATACACCATCCAAAAGATTGCTAACCTTGTATGCAACAATTTTCCAGTGATGACCATTTCTCTGTATCATTTATTTAATTACTAATTTTATTATCCTAGTACATTTCATTATCCAAGTCCAAGGTAAAAATGATATGTACTAATTTTAACATATGAGGGTGATCTTTAAATTTAAGTACATGTGATTGTCCTAGTACTTGTATTGTTTACTAATTACTTTAATATTGGCTAATCGCCGTTTCCCACAATTGTAGTGGCTTTGCAGCTCGAGCTTGTGGCCTTGTGAGCTATCAGCCCATCAAGGTACATTACTAATTGTATTATGCCTTAATATCTCTTTTTTCAGAAATGGTGGTAATATTGAGCTTATATACATGCAGGTCCTTTTTCTGATTCAAATGTGAAATATCCATTCATGGTCTATCTTTATTGTTGCCTTTTTGTATTAGGTTATTTATCCATGCTAGTTTCAATAGGTCTCTTCTTCAGCAGCGTCAATTATGGGCTCTCAATATAACGAAGTTGGGTTAGGTGCTCAAGAAGGTCTAGATGATGACTTTGGTACACTCTAAATTAGTGAAATGATACATATGTTGGCAATTTAGTATATATTGTGACCAGTAGTTATGTGTTGATGTGAAGCAAGCATTCTTTTGGATTATGCTAAGTGCTGACTTAGGTTTTTTGTTAACTAGTATAGTTTTTGGGTCAAAAGTTATAATGATGCTTGTAATATTGTGGATGCAAAAACAAATTAATACAATATATATGTTATTTCTAGTATACGTTGATCTTTATTAATACGTGATTTTCATATTATTTGTTTTCTATTCTGATTTGATGATAAATTGTAATATTAATACATTTAATATGAAAGTAATTTAGCATGGGCAACATCAGAATTGCATGGGCAGTCATCGGAATTATGACAAATTTGAGCCATCTCAATTGCATGGGCCGTCTAATTTTAACCCATGCAAAAGAGGTCAGACACTCATGCAAAAGGCCGATTTCGTTAGCGTTTGGGGTCATGTAATTGCATGGGCCGTCAAAAATTAACCCATGCAAAAGAGGTTTGCGCACCCATGCAATTGATCAACTGCATGGGCCCCATGTAAATAATGGTCATTACCATCGATGTCAACTGTATGAACTCATTTGCATGAGATACCCATGCAATTGGTATTAATTGCATGGGTAACGCATGCAAATGAGCATTTTTTATCCCATACAAATATTCTAAAGTCTAGTAGTGACGAATCTGAAAACCCTCAACAAGTGATCTGCACCCTTAAACCACCGATCGGACTATATATATATATATATATATATATATATATATATATATATATATATGAGTGAGGCTATGGTGCTATGCATAGTACGGATGGCTAGTGTACTACGGCTCAATATGGTACTTTTTAAAATCCTTACAGTCGATCCGACCGTTCAATGTGATAACCATATGAATATGTACTTGCAAACTAAATTTTATATTTTTTTGAATTTTTTTACTATTTTTTCAGATAGGTAGAATTTTGATGGTCCAGAATTTTCAAAAAACACTGATTTTTCTACCTATCTAAAAAAATAGTAAAAAAATTCGAAAAAATATAAAATTTAGCTTGCAAGTACATATTAATATGGATATCACATTGAACGGTCGGATCGACCGTTAGGATTTTAAAATGTACCATATTGAGCCGTAGTACACTAGCCATTGGTGCTATGCATAGCACCATAGCCTCACTCTATATATATATTAACTGCGGGGTAGCGACAATGCCACATGCGGGGTAGCTGTGGGACAATCTATGCTGCATACTAGGTGACAGGTCGCATGGGGGGTACAGAGACATCAAAAACATATATTTTGCATAATTGACAAGGACAGAACCTGAACCCTAGAGAACCTTTATTTAATTATTTAACCCAAACCTTAGCACAATTAGCGCCACCGCATAAACTTTGAGGGTATTGAACCCTACCTAAAACTATTTTAAAACTATTTTAAACCTATTTTAAAACCCCCCTATAACCTAGACTAGTGAATATTGTTAGATATTTAATACACTATCCCTGTGGATCGACACCCCAATTATACTACACGGTAGGATCATGCGCTTGTGATCTGAATGCAAGTAGAATTAGGGTTAAAAGGTATATTAATTTATACTGAAAGTTAGTAGTACCATTTTGGTTCATCAGTGTGAGAACTTCTCTATGTAACAGGTAAATATTGATCTGATCCGGGTGCTCATCCCAGAACAGCTCCATCTTGGCTGTTCTTTGGGACTTTTCTCAGGTGGTTTCTGGGTTTTTGCCTCACTTCCTTCTTTCCCTTTAAGGTTTGTGGATAGGTTAGGGTTCTGTCTATTGGTCTTCCCTCTTGTGTGGTTTTCTTGTTTGGCCTCTCCTTTATATCCTTCCTTTTGTTTTTCTGTTTACACCAATTGGAGTAATGCCCTGACTTCCCACATTTAAAGCATCTCATTGGTTCTCTACATTGGGCTCTTTTGTGATCTTGGGCCAAACACCTTATACACCTACGCTCATTGAATGCCTTGGCATACGCCCTTTCGTTTGCCTCATAAAGAAAGCCTTTTTTAATCGTTTTTTCTTTGTCCTAAACACCAACCTTAGCATTTATGCCCGTCCTTACAAATCTACATTGTGGATCTAATTCTTTCCTTCTCACACCAACTCTCTGCTATCCATTAGATTAATTGACTTTGAATGCTATTATATTAAGCAAGCTAACAAGTCTAGCATTCATATTTTAAGAAAGGGTATAGGGTAGTTGTCATTTTCATTATTTTATTTTAAAATTTTCTTTCCTTCATATTTTTTTTATTTGTTCTATTTCTTCTCCATCATTGGCGGTTCTCATTTCGGAACACCAACACTATATAACTAATCAAGATTAATATAAAATAAAAACTAGACCTTGATTTATTTTCAGAATATATATATATATATATATATATATGTTGGTTAATAACAAAACTTTTGTTCCAGAGCCGTGGTGCAACCAATTGGTTTTCTGATTTTCAAAGTTCAAACGGTCAATCCGAACTATTAGATGTGATCTCTATATTAAAATGTGCTTGGAGACCAAATTTTATATTTTTTGGAATTTTGTACTATTTATTAAGTCAATTTTAAAATCGCTGATTTTAATAAACAGTGAAACTTTTATGGATCATTGAAAATAACGATTTTAAAACTGGCTTAATAAATAATAAAAAAAATCCAAAAAATGTAAAATTTGGTCTCCAATCACATTTTATTATAGATTGAATGTTGAATGGTTTGGATCGACTATTTGAATTTCGAATATGTAAAAACCGAAGCGATTGTTCCATGGTCTAGAAACAAAGGTTTTGATATTAGCCAACCTCTATATATATATATAGAGTGGCTAAGATACAAACGTTTGCACCAAGGCCTTGGTGCAAATGAATGGTTTTCGGATTTGCAAAGTCCAACCGGTCGATCTAAACCGTTAGATGTGATCTCTATATTAAAATGTGCTTGGAGACCAAATTTTACATTTTGAATTTTTTTACTATTTATTAAGCCACTTTGAAAATTGCTAATCACATGGTCCAAAATTTGGTTGTACTGTTTTTACTGTTCACCCGGATCAACAATTTTCAAGGTGGCTTAATAAATAGTAAAAACATTCCAAAAAATGTAAAATTTGGTCTCCAAGCACATTTTAATATAGATTAAATATCTAACTGTTTGGATCGACTATTTGAACTTTGAAAATCGGAGAACATAATCGTTTGCACCAAGACCTTGGTGCAAACGTTTGTATCTTAGCCCCTCTATATATATATATATATAGCTTTCTCATATTTTATGACTACGGCACATCTATTCAAAACTTTCTCAATTAAGACAGTCTGAACTCACAACTATGAGCAACTAAGCCACATGTATAAACAGATTGAATCGTTCAATGCATGTAATCGAAGTTCAAGGAAAATGTGAAAGGAAAGAGAGAAATAAGAATGGATTTAACAATTGTTGTTGGGATTGATACATTTCCAATTTGATTGCGACCTATATATATATATATATATAGAGGAGGGATCCGATTACACCACTTTTGAGTTACCACAAAATTACTCTTATCATTTTTTACATTTTCGAAGTCCAAATCGTCAATCCCAACCGTTCAACATGATTATCTAAATAAAATGTGCTTGCAGATCAAATTTTATATTTTTTTGAATTTTTTTACTATTTATTAAGTATTTTCCAAAAACTAATAAAATTTAGACCATTGAATTTTGTACTGATCATAATAACTAGTAAAAAAATGTAAAATTTGATCTGTAAGCACATTTTATTTAGATAATCATGTTGAACGGTTTGAATCGATGATTTCGACTTTGAAAATGTAGAAAATGAGAATGGTAATTTTGTGGTAACTCAAAAGTGGTGTAATCGGATCCCTTGGCAGCTGCTGCCGAGCACTTTCACAAAAAAATAAAATAAAAATAAAACAGAGAGAGGTGCACAGGAAATTAATTGGACAAAGATCCACCCTTTATATTCGTCTCCATTCAAGAGTTATACCGGAGATGTCTATCCTTGATCAGGTTTGCAGTATACACAGCTTAGCACTTAACAATAGCAGTAATTAATATAATAAGATATCATAACTGAATATATTAGTTAAAGGGAAGAAGTCTAACCTACTGGATATATTAATCTTTCTGGTCCCCATGCATACATAGTCCACGGCCTGCTGTTCAAAATTGAAGTCTCCGATTTACATTACTGTTGAGAGAACATTTTTATGTAGTTTAGATTAAATATATATATATATATTTTTTCCATGTCATAAATGTTGATATGGCTCAGATTAAATACTTGCCTTCCGTAATAGATGAAGTTAGACTTTCAAAATATGAGAATCAAATTTAAATAGAGGTTAATCATATAAAATTTTCATAATGGGTTAATTTTATAGTACCGTAGCATTTTACTCTAAAATATATGAAAAATTGTATATATTCTCAAAAAAATTGAAAATTAATGGGATCAATTGACTCCCCCATAGTTTCTTACTGTATCCGCCACTGAATAGATCGGACGGTCTCCATGTTAGAGGTTAAAAATTATTAAAAGAACCTCTCCATGAACATCGTTCTCCTATTATATATTGAACATTAATTATAAAATTCCCTTCCTTCCCTCTACTCCTCTCCATCCAAACTTATTCAGCTTTGTATACCTTTAAAGCACTTTGTATTAATCATACATACAGGCGCTCAAAGAAAGAGATCAGGGAGAGATGTTAGGAATACTGGACTCTCCATTTGCGCTGTTCCTAGTACTATGCCTCCTGATAATATCTAATGCTGCACCAGCAACCGCTCAAGCTACGCCCCCAACTGAAGGTATAGTATGTATATGTATTAAGATTATTACATGACTTTGCCTCACTATGTACTGATAATCTTTCTTTAAGCAAGACCAACAAAATTTTGGATTAGAATCTCTACTCAGAGCTACTTAATTAGAATAACAATAGTTAACAAAAAATATTCCGACAAGAAAAAGATTTTCAAAATTTGATGGCTGGAGTTATCTTATCACAAATTCAGAGGGGCGCAGGGAAGGGGAAAGGGGCGGTGTGCTATTTTTTTTTTTTTTTTTCCTGTTTTAGACGATACTTTCACTTTCACTACAGCAAAAACACTCATCTGCGACCGGCCAAATCGGTCGCAGATAAGTATTTCGCCGGTCGCAGATGACCAAGCCGGTCGCAGAAGACAGAAATCGGTCTCAGATGTAACGGTCGCAGTTGGCTCCGTCGCTGATACCTTCCTGCTGACGTCACCGGTCGCAGAAGGTTGTGGCGCCGGTCGCAGATGAGTCATCTGCGACCAATCAGATCGGTCTCTGATGGTATATGTTGACGTGGCATGGAGACCATCAGAGACCGAATAAGCGGTCGCTGATGAGACCATATCGGTCGCAGAAGATTTTTTTTTTTTTTTTTTTTTAGTTGCTGTTTTTTTCCTCATTCTGTTCATTTTTATTACCATTTCGCTTTCAATATATTTTTTCCTCCAAGCTTAAGAAATCAATGCGGTGTGCATAATTTTCAATTTACGTCTCTATTTCACTATTTTGTACCTTTCAAAATTCCCCGATATTAATATTTTAATAACAAGGAGATCGCTAATGTATACGATGAGAAAAAACAAGCCAACAGTAAAAGGCCTAAACAGAGATCAATCTGGGTCGTACATACAGATCACAAATTTGGCTAATCTGAGCCGTCGGATACAAGAATTCATATGCAATTGACTTCTCGAAAATAATTTTCGCCGGGCTCGACAGAGCGGTGCTTCGTAACCTCAGACACCGCTCGCAGGGGGCTGCCGCCCCCCTGCCACCCCCCGCATAATCCTAGAATCAGGCCCACATACATAACAAAAACTAAACAGATGTATTTCTCACATTTAGAATTCAGATCATGATTTCTAAAATAAATGAACACTTAATTCACCTTACAGGAACAAGTTCTTGAATTGACCATTGGCAAGCTTGCATAGTCCATTGTAGGAAGATGTATCTGACATGAAAAGAATAAAAATAATCTTAGTAATAACTTTCTTGCAATTTTAGGACTGAGTATATCTGATACTGGTGCTCTCAAGGGACATTTACAATATTTTTATTCAAAAATTAAGAAATCATAGGCAATAATACAGAATTAAAGATCAAAAGATGAAGATACCAATGATATGATGGCGATTTAGCCATAGTTGGCCTCCTGAGTATAGGGATATGTCATCTACTGGATTATTATCTCCTATAGAATTGAAAAAAAAAAAAAATTATGCATATTTCTGTTAGCAAGTAGCATGTTAGTAACAAAAGGAGCAGAAAAGAGTTTACATGTTTATTCAACAAATAATGCAAGTGGAGAAGAAATGACGATATGTCCTTACTTTATTTTAATTTTAGGATGAGCTTAAAGAAAATTAAGTACTGACCTTTTGTAAGAATGTCAATTTCTCCTGTATCTTTCCTCTCATGAACCTATATGGATAATAGAAAAAGGTAATTCAATTTTCAAGATGTTAATGTAACTTTATTCAAGTAATCTTCATAGTTGAACATAATTTTGAATCTTATTGCAGGATTAATGAAATAATTTACCTTTATGACCCTATGTACAATAGGAATCTCTCCGGCACGAATATTTTGGTATGTGCACATGATATATATTTCTTGTTTCACATTTCAGCAGTATATAAATGGATGTGCTGATACTAGAATAATTAAGAAAGCGACAGATAAAATATTAGGAGGCACTCACTAACCCGCCTAAACCCTGGTTCCATGCTGCCAGTGAGAACAACCACCACCGGTGACTCACATGCTGTCATGCACATAAGCCCCTTCCATAGCACTAATGCTGAACATATTAATATACCTGAAAATACATATTAATCATTTATTGTATATACTGGCGTCAGCTTGGCTGTCAATACCCCCAATTTATTACCTCAAAAATATCTTACCAAGAAAATTAAACAAATTAAACGATTCAGAGCCTCGTCACCTAGATCACCAATGCTGTGAGGGACCCGCAAAGAGGTTGGATGCAGCAAAACACCGGCCCGCCTCCGACAGCTGGGGTCCGGCACTGGCAGACACTGATCATAGTCCTCTCGGAGGTCTTCTCCTATAAGGACGGCAGCGAGATCAGCAGATCGAAGGGCTGAGATTGACGAGCTGGTGATGGCGCATGATGTGAGAGTGAGAGGTAGTGGGGTCGGGGTGGCTGGGGGTCGGGTGGCAGCGGGGTCGGGGTTGGCCGGCAGCGGGGCTCTTTTTTTTCGCTAAACCTAAAACGCGGGAGAGAGTGAAGCGCGCGGGAGAGAGAAGAAAAGAGGCAGGGATTTTTTAGGGATGGTCTTCAGCGACCGGGCCAAATCGGTCGCTGAAGACCGTGGGCGCCGGTCGCTGAAGAGTTTCGTCTCCGATACATTTAAGTTTTTTTTTTTTTGGTTTTTTGGGGGGTCTTCAGCGACCGGCGACTGGACCGGTCTCTGATGCCGGTCGCTGAAGAATGGTTTTGCTGTAGTGTTTCCTTCATATTATTATAAAATTTATAGGGCTTTATAAACATTTTTTATATACCTTTGATCGATGTAGAGTATAGGTACCTATCTACAAAATAGAAGAAAAAATAGGAATATCAAAATTTTCAAAACGATTTTTTACTATGATAAATTAATGATAATTATACAAAACTAGATGCACAAACACTGTTTTTGAATGGTTTCGAAGCTAAGATAAAGTGTACCCAATTCAAAGGTGTCCGCATCATTCCCCACATAGGTAACAATTAATAATAATAATAATAATAATAATAATAATAATAATAATAATAATAAAATAATTATTATTATTAGTACTATTATTATAAACAAAAATTAAAATAATTATATAAAACTACTAAGAGCAGGTACAGATTTAGAATTTTTGTCGGGGAGCGGGGGCTTTGAACCGGACCAGATCAGACTTTATTTTTAATTTTGTAAAGTCGTGAAGAATTATTTTAAAATTCAAAAATTCAAAAGTTGCATAAAGTCGTGAAGAAACTAGTAGTAGGTGAGGCAAGTTGAAATTTTTTATTTTGTAAAATTTACGGGACCTTATTTTTACGACAACGACCAGGGAAATTATTTTGTAAAAGTTGCATAAATTTGATTTTGTAGCTCATATTTTAACTAAAATTCAATGGTCCCAAGAATTATTTAATATAGACCAATTGACTTTATTTTCTTCACGACTTTGGTAGGTACTTATTCAGCTTTGATCTAAAATTTCATGCGTTTATGGCAGAACTCATTTGGAGAATTTTTTTAATTCATACAAAATAATAAAAAAGAAGAAGTAGAGAATTAAAAAGATCCTTATTATTTTTTTTATATATAATTTTTTATATAAATTATAGTAAAATGTCATGATATAGTCAAATTGATCTCTATTTTATGCAAAATTTTTTTATATGATCGACTCTCATAGTTTGAAAGTCTAGCTCCGCCTCTGAACTATGCAGGAATTGTAAAATTTGTAGAAATATCATAATTATTGGTTCTGATTCAAAACTTTGGATCGGACTCATTGGTCATGATCCAAAGATAATATTTTTTTTTCATTTCGCACATCTCGATGAGCTACAAGATCTTCTGCCACAGAAGTTCTAGCATTGTTTGAATCGGGACCAATGAATCTGATCCAAACTAGAGTAAAAATTTTAAACCAAATGTTGCCATATCTTCTTCTTTTTTTCTTCTTTTTCTTCCTCCGATTCAAACTCATTCTTTTTCCTTCCATGATTCCCTCTTTTAAAAAAAAGCTTTACTATTTCTTAACCAAATTCAAATATTTTTTCTGGAATAAGCTTCAATCTAAGAAAAATGACCTAAAAATCCCCATTTGGTTTCAAACAATGTCACCCTAGTTCGGATCGGACTCATTCGATTCAAACAGTGATGGATCTTCTGTGGCAACAGATCTTAGCTAATTCTCAAGATGTGCGAAATGAAAAAAGAAAATCTTTGGATTGGGACCAATGATCTCGATATTTCTTAATGTGTTACAAGTCCCGCAATATTCTTTCTATTTCCCTACCACTTTATTTATTAATTTCTATGAATAAAAAATTATCCTCCTTTGCCATATAATTAATTTTTTTTCTTTTTCTCAGGATAATTCTTATATTCATGCATGTAATATAAATTTATTTCATGTCATACGTGTAAAATTCGTTCGCCACTTAAATAAGATTTGATTATTATTTCTATTTCTTGAGTTTAATAATTTTAATTTTAAGAAAAAATTGAATGCTAAAAACTTTCATCTATAATTGATGGAAATAACTGATAGGAAATAAATGGACCAGTACGATTTTGTTATAAATCAACATTGTTCCTACCATAGTGACAAATGAATGGTTCAGGTTCGGTTCGGCGCGATCAAAATTCGTGATTCGGAAATAATTCGGATATAATTCGGGAATAATTCGGTACCAGCAAAAAAAAACTCAAAAAAATCCTAAAAAAATTAATTTTTTTTTTTCGCGTTTTATTCTCGAATAACTCGTAATTCGCGTTTTATGCGTGTTTTATTTGCGAATAAAATGTATTATACATTATTTTGTGTTTTATTCAATGTTTAGTTCGGAAATGACAAAAAAACGACTTAAATGCAAATAATTTACAAATTTTCGCGTATCTGGTTACTATGGTTCATACCGAGGGCATAACTTGATCCATGTTATCAACAAAATATCTTTCCATACTCCAACAAGGAGTCCATTTTATGATTTTATTATTTATTCGCTACAGTGGCTGCGTTGAATGCCATATTGGGGAGGTGGGGAAAGAAGGCTAATTCCAATTGGAACATAAGTGGCGAACCGTGTAGCGGGTGGGCTATAGACTCCACAGATATCGACAACAACCCATACTTCAACCCAGGAATCAAGTGTCGCTGCACCTACGACTCCAACAAAACATGCCACATTGTCAAGTTGTAAGTTTATCCAAATTATACATGTCTATTTAGATTAGGTCGAATATTTAGCTATCTGGTTAATTAATGAATCCTTATTACTAATTTCATGCATGTTGTCGCATTTAAATAGTGTAGTCAGGCATCATCTGAAAATTCGATGGCATTAATTGTAGTTTCATAACTACCTACAATTATCCTAGCTTGGATTCTTGCACGAATATTGATGTGCACTATAGAATTCGCTCGCACAAATTGTGATACACTGGAAAGAACGTGAACCATGTGCAATTTAATTTATACATGACTCTCAAATATTTAGTTTTATGCTCTTTAATTTATTAGTTTGTTTAATCTTTTGTTTTAGTGTTCATGCATTGTTTTGTTTAAACTTTTCTTAAGAATTGATTCAATTAATATTTGTTTTCACATTTCACATTTTTTTTTTTTTCCTTTTCTCTTGGAATTAACACAGGAGAGTGTATGAGTTGAATGTGGTGGGAACTATACCAGATGAGCTCCAAGTTCTGACCTACCTTTCTGACTTGTAATAAAGTTTGCAAATTATACCTTCTTTTTTTCTAGGGGGAATTTCACGTATATCCCTCAAAAAACTTTAAAATTACGTATTTCCCCCTCTAAACCTAAAAATTACATATTTTTTCCTCTAAATTTTTAAAACTTACAAATTTATCTATTTTATTGTCTTATATTAAATTAATAAAATATTCATTTTACTCTTTATTAAAAACATAAAAAATTGTAGCTTGTTTAAGAAAAATGCTAATCTTATAAGATATCCATTTTTCCCTAAAAAACCGGATACCCATTATACCCTTACCTTTTATAAAATACTCATTTTGTCCTAAAAAACCAATCAAATATAAGACTGATATTTTTCTTAAACAAGCTACAATATTTTTATGTTTTTAACAAAGGGTAAAATGGGTAAATTTGTGAGTCTTGAAAATTTAGAGGAGAAAATATGTAATTTTGAATATATTGAGGGATATACATGAAATTCCCCCTTTTTTCTACTTTTGTTCTCCCGTAGGTGACTCCATGAAATAGCCTTTCCTCCCTTTGGAAATAACATAGGCTGCGCATGAAAAAACCGGAAATTCTAGTAGTGAGAGTTTACTTTTGAGAAATAGCTTTTTATAAATTAGCATCCTATGACTTAGTCATAGATGCCACGAATCCTGTCTTTTTACATAGAGGTTGCAGGTTCAATTCTCGAGAATAACATCTAAAAGATGCTGGAGTGTACTGGGTCCTTTAATAAAAAAAATACTTAAATTATATCTGTATTTATATTGTTTGTTTTGTGTCATGTTCTAAGAATCCAGCTTCATTGACGTTTCAGGAACTTGGGTCGAAATTGTTTAACGGGTCCTATACCCGCATTCGTGGGGAACATGACTCCCATGCAATACATGTAAATGATACATTTTAAATAAATTAAGAATGTATTTCTAAAAGAAGAATTTTAAACTTCTTTGTATATAATTGTTTTCTCTTGACATCCCAAATACTAGAAACTTTGCCACCAATGCTTTGTCGGGTACAATTCCAAAGGAATTAGGCAATCTTCAAAACCATATATCACTGTAAGATTTCTCTTTCCTGGTTGAGAAAAGAAACCACACAAAAATTTTAAGTTGCACAACTAAATAATTTATTTAATTCCATTAATTTTAATTTTCCTATTGCAGGGGAATGGGAATTAACAACTTCAGTGGCTCAGTACCAGACGAATTCGGGAACTTAACAAGTCTTCAACAACTGTTAAGTTTTTTTGCATATATTTTTTTGTGATATCTTATATATTTTTTCTACTTACATGAAAGGAAGAAATACTAGAATACAAATAATAGCGTAATTTCTATGTTTGCAGCTATATGGCTAGTTCTGGTCTCAGCGGTGAATTACCAAAAACTCTAACTAAGCTTAAGAACATGAAGATCCTGTAATTTCTCTAAAATATTTTTATTGTTTAAATTTTGTTATTTTTTATTGTACGATAATTATAAGTGTCATTATCATTTCTAGGCGAGCATCAGATTGCACTTTTACTGGAAAAATACCTGACTACATTGGTACCAGCTGGACATCATTGCAAGAATTGTATGCTCTCTCTCTCTCTCTCTCTCTCTCTCTCTAACTCTGTGATAAACAAAGAATGTGATTCATCAGAAGTTCAAAGTAGATTGCACCTACACTTAAACGCAACCTGAGAAATCTGACAAAGAATACTCAAGCTGAGACACTAAATTCACCCCTCCCCCCCATGAAATTAATTCAAAGATTGTCAATAACCTGACCTTAACAATCTGGTCAGCACTACAATGAAATTTAATTGCCCAAACAAACCAGATTCGACCATTTTGCGCCTCTGCTCCCCAAGTAATTCCAAATGCCATAACCAGATAGTAAAACTATCTACCACAGAAATGCAAGCTGATAATACAGATGTTGGGGAATCATAAAGGCCAAACAATTACGTCTTATCTAGAGATCAAACAATTACATCTCATCTATGGATCAAACACTTACACCCCAGGGAAGGAGAAACAGTTCCTCACTTTAATTTAAGGACCATCCTATGCCAAAGCCGACTCATAAAACATAAATCTAAAGTGCGGAACATAATACCTGATTCCATGGATGTTTCCATGGAGTAACTTGATCCTTTGAGAGATCACCAACCGTCTATATGAGCACGAGACTAGACTCTAATGGCAAGAAACCCTTTTTGTTATTTTGTTGTATGGTCGTAGGAATAAGTCTTCCAAGACAGCAAGATATGGCCATTGAGAAATCCTCTCCAAAGTTCCTAATGGATTTATCTTCTCTATTCTTCGATGGTGGAAGAAGAAGAGAAGACACACAGATCTGTATTTTTCTAAAGAAAAAAACATATGTCCAGTTTATGTATTTTTCTGTGTTATCTTGTGCCTTAGGAACCAATCCTTATATATAGTAACCTATCTGGTTATCTGCCAACTTGAAAAAGATATTTTGTGCGACTGCATCAAAACTGTGTTGTCACATCAAAATCCGTGCAGCTGCATTAATATTCGTGTGGCTCACACAATACTCTTGAATGACAGTTTTCTAAATTGCAAATCTCAGAATCTGTCCATCAATGATTTGATCATTGTCTAAATTGTTCTATACATTTATGGACCATATCCTAATGAATATATCGATTGTCTATTACCTTATTTGATCACTTTAATTGACAACCATATATGACAGTAAACAATCCATAATTAGATTACATATATGCTTAATGTTGGCATTAAATCCAACGAGATTGGCAATAAATCCAACAACAGAAGGATTATTTTAATAAATCTGTTCTTATTTAGGTACCTAAGATGTTTTGACAAAGCAAGTATTCTACCAAATTAAGTGTTCAAAATTTCAGGCGGTTTCAAGGAAATTCTTTTGAAGGGCCAATTCCATCAAGTCTTTCAAACCTGGTCCAGTTAACTAGTCTGTAAGTTTCTTCCAGGTTGAAGTTTTTATAAGCAACAGTTTTTTGTTACAGGTCACTATTACAAATACAGTATGTTATTTACTTGTTTTTGTGTGTGTGCGTGTGTGCGCGCATATGTGTTTGAATGAAGATGGATTGGCGACATAACAAGCGGTGCTAGCTCTACGTTGGAATTTATCAGCAACATGACATCTTTGAGCAGTTTGTATGTGTTTAAATTCAATTCAATCTGTCTCTTAGCACATGCTATGAATATACCATATACAGTTCCTCCAGCATGCTAATCTCAAAGTTAACCTTGCAGAGTCTTAAGGAACTGCAAGATATCAGATACTCTCCCGACAGATTTCTCTAAATACCAAAAATTGCTGACACTGTATGAATTCAAAAATTATTTTAATTTTTCTGACGAACCGAACCTTTAAAGTTTTTCCTTGCGATTTTTTATTATGCACTTCATTTTTCTCACAGAGATTTGAGTTTTAATAATATAATCGGTGAGATGGCACAGTCCCTTTTCAGTTTAAGCACTCTAAACTACTTGTAAGAGTTATCCTTTGCTGTTTGTTGTAAATTTTCAATTAGTACTTATTTTATTTTCTTAGTTTTAATATGTATGTTTATTTGTTTTGGTACAGATTTCTTGGAAACAATAGCCTCAGTGGCAGTTTGCCGTCTCAAAAAAGCTCTTCCCTCCTCAACATGTGTGCTCTAGTTTGCTTTTCTATTTTGCTTTGCTCTGTTTGCTTTAACGTGAAATAAAATATTTGGATACAATTCTAGCATATATCTAAGTTTTTATAATACATATTTTTTATCAAAGATATTTGTTCTTATTAAAAAAACTAATTAATCTTATAGATGTATTCTTATTTATTTAGATAGGATGTTTTGACTTTTGAGCCAATTGAGAACTCGATTGGTCATTCATCATCAAACCATTAAAATTTTGCTGTTAAATATTTTAAATTTTTTTACCAGAGATCAATTTTTTTTTTAAATCAGTTCAAATTTGATCTATACGCTATTTCAGAAATAAATACAAAATACAATACATAAAAGTTAGATGTAATCCCCCCCCCCTCCGCCATAATTTAAATTTCTCAAATTTGTCCTTAAAATATTTCAATTTTATTTCTATCTCTGAACGTAACAACCTATATAATAATTTCATTTTTCTGCTGTTTCTTCTTCGTAGAGATGTGTCGTACAATCAACTTTCAGGAACTTTCCCTTCTTGGGTTACTAAAAATGATAATTTGCAACTGTAAGTTTTCTCACATCTCCTAGGGTCCTTTCTTTTCATATGATTTGTTTTAGAATTTCTATTACTAACAGTTCGATCCTCCAATAAAAAGTTTCATTATCCAAATTAAATTATTATTGCTGTTAGTTCCCTTGATTTTATTGAAAAGAAGTCACTTTTTTTTTATTTTCTGTGAAGTAATTTGGTCGCGAACAACTTCATCATAGGGAGCTCCAATAGCAGGTATCTATAATACTATTTTTCTTTTTCCTAATTTTACATATGATGATTGATTGATTTTATTTATTTATTTGTTTCACTTGCCATATTTACTAAGTTCTTTAAAAATTACAAATTTACAATAAATTGTAGTATCCTGCCTTCTGGTTTAGAATGCCTTCAGCGAAATATACCCTGTCACAAGAACTCTCCTATTTGTAACCCTCTCTCTCTCTCTCTCTCTCTCTCTCTCTCTCTCTCTCTCTCTCTACGTGTGATTATTATGCACATATCTCTTCCAAACAAGTAAACTTATGAGAAAGACACAATTCAGATTCATCTTTCGCAATAAGATGTGGCGGACCAACATCCTTGACTAAAGATGGGATCATGTACCAACCAGATAATGCCAACCTTGCAGCCGCTTCATATTATGTGACACGTATGTTCTCTATACCCATACATGACCATTGTTTGATACCATACTAGCATTGCTCAGGGATATTTAGAGGGACATGGAGGGGCTGGAGCCTCCTCAGTCCCGATACCAAACGCTCTCAGTCATGTATGTGATATGCATTAAAAGGGGAGCAAGTACTTTATAGCCAATATATATCAAAAATAGTAATCAGTCCTCCCATAACTTCATCGTGCTTCGGGATGAGCTACTCATTGAAAAACTTTTAATAGTATGTAATGCAGCCCCTCCAAAGATACAACTCCATCGTTGCATGTGCCGTTACAAAACAAAGCCAAGTATTGTCCTCACAAGAGACAATTCAGAAGTACATGGATGATACATTTCATAGAAAATTTATATACTTTGTACAAGGATTACAGTATGGCCTTTTGGTCTCTTCAAGTACAGTAAGATTCATACAAACAGAAACAAACTGGCGAACTCTAAAATATTTGCAATTTGCAATTATTTGTTCATTCTTTTATTTTCAGGTGCAACTCGATGGGGGGTAAGCAATGTGGGGATCTTTGCAGATGCACCCAATACTACTTACATAATTGAAGTTCAACCTCAAGACCAGAATAAGCTAGATTCTGACTTATTTAAGAATTCACGAATGTCACCTTCTTCTTTGAGATATTATGGGTTCGGTCTTGAAAATGGAAACTATACCGTTAAGCTTCAATTTGCTGAGATCGCATACCCAAATCCACCCCCACCTGTTTGGCAGAGTGTAGGGAGAAGGATTTTTGATATCTATATCCAGGTTTGTGCAATCTAACTTTTGTAAAATATGATGTCGGTACCTTCCTGCGTAACAACAATGAAAAAATGAAATTACAAGTAATAATAGAAAAAATGGGAAATAATTGTTTGCTACTGGTATCATGACAGCTCATACCTCCGTGTACCATACTTCTGGTTTTGGTCTCTTGTTTGATTAGTTGTAGTTTTATTTTTTAATTCAGGCTGTAAATATTTTCTATTAGCGTAAAACAAATTTATAATTAGCATTTATACAGACACTGACTTGTTTGTCCTCTGTGCTTATACAAAGTCTAATTCTGTTTTGAGATATTAGTACAAACCCCCATATCTGTTAAAAAAGCAAGCCAGTTTTGGTAATTTTGGGAATAGAGAAAGGACATGAAACTGTTCTTATATCTTATGTACTTATACTTCCTTATTTTGGACCAATTTGTTTTATGCATTTTTAACTAATTGTTGTAGGGAGTTCTAAAAGAAAAAAAATTTGATATAAGAAGAGAGGCCGGTGGAAATTCCTTTGCAGCAGTTGTGAAAAACTATACTGTACCAGTTACAGATAATTTTATGGAAATTCATTTCTTTTGGGCTGGCAAAGGCACTTGTTGCATACCAAGGCGAAGCTATTATGGTCCTGCCATCTCAGCTATAAGTGTTTCTCCTTTTGGTCTCTCTCTCTCTCTCTCTCTCTCTCTCTTTGTGTTTTTTTAAACCATGCAGCAACTGCCAGTCCCTTTGTCCCTCTCTCTCTCTCTCCCTTTCTCCTTCCTCCTTTCTTGTGGGAAATTGGATAAGATATTAGACATAGACTACCGGTACAAACAAACTGGAAAAATAACTAATATATGGTTCGTTAGTTGATGAAGAAAGAAAGTCTCAAACTTACCAAAGCAATTGTTATATAATTACTTGAGCTCCACTTCTTTTTGACTCTGCAATTGTTAAACCTTTCAGACTTCATCCCTACCATTTCGAACAGGGAACCAGGCTCAGGAAAGGGAAGAAGTAAAATGGGTATGACTCTAGGGGTTGTAGCTGGGATAGCAGTTATAGGGCTTATTACAGTAATTTCAATTCTATTTTGGAGACGCAAGAAGAAAATTGCAGAAATAAATAAAGGTACAAACTGCTATATTTTCATATCATATTTAGAAGGTCAATAAAATTGGCCGGGACATGCTTAGGTTTGTCAGATTTGATTTAAATCATATTTCTTTTCCTAGCTTGTAATCGTATTCTATTGTTTTGTCAGAATTATCGGGGATAATCAATAGACCTAATGCGTTTAGTTATGCCGAGCTGAGAGCTGCTACTGATGCATTTGATGCAGCTAATTTTCTTGGACAAGGTGGATATGGCCCCGTTTACAAGGTATGTATCTCTTTGTTTTACAAATTTATTTTACAATGATACAATAACAGGTATAGTCTTTTCCCTAAGTTTTGAGTTTGTTTCCTAAAATCATTGTGTAGGGAAAATTGTCAGATGGCCGCATTGTTGCAGTCAAGCAGTTATCAGTAACATCGCACCAAGGAAAAGAACAATTTGTAACAGAAATATCCACCATATCAGCTGTGCAACAGAAAAACCTAGTAAAATTGTATGGTTGCTGCATTGAAGGAAACAAACTCCTTTTGGTCTATGAATACTTGGAAAACAGAAGCCTAGATCAAGCCCTCTTCGGTATATAACAGTACTTGTAATTTGCAACCAGCACTTGGCGCTCTATTAAAATCTCAATCGTACAATTCTGCCAGAATCTAATCCCCTCAACTACTCCTAATATGCAACTTAACCTAATTAATCCTAAGGTTTACAATCAATCTCAAGTTACCCAATTTTTTCCTCCCTTAACACTAGTATTGTGTAATCCAGCATCAAGTAATTAAGCTTTTCTCATCTCTCACTTGTGCATTAGAATTCAGGTTTGCCAAATCGGCCCCGATCATTAGCCAAATTTGAAATTTTCCACTAGTTGCCTTCAATTATCTGGTTGTGGCATTCATCGATACCCACAATATTCCCAAGTGATATATTTATTTGACTCTTTTTTTCTACTTAATTCCAGGGAAAAGTAGTTTGTACCTTGATTGGGCGACTCGGTTTGAAATATGTCTTGGCGTGGCACGTGGCCTGACTTATCTGCATGAGAAGTCCAATGTCAAAATTGTACATAGAGATATTAAAGCAAGTAATATACTACTAGATGCAGATCTTAGCCCCAAAATATCTGATTTTGGTTTGGCCAAACTTTATGATGATAAGAAGACCCATATCAATACTAGAGTAGCTGGCACAATGTAAGTCTCTACTCTATCGTTGTACATATGGAAAACCAACATTTAATGTACCATTTCAAAATCAGAATGTTATATCATGACTCTCAATACAATTGTACAATATACCACTTTGTTGTTCACATTTATCTCCTTGTTCTTATCAACACATACACTCCTAGGCAGATGGAATTAGCTGACCCATACGTGTGCTTGACCGTACGACAACAAAAATATATAAACACAGTGAGACTAGATTAGGAATATTTATTTTATACAACCATCATTCATTATTTCTCAAATTAACTTTCTTAATTTTTGCTCTTGAACACTAAGAACAAGCATAAACCTTACAGTTTTCAATGTAGAATTAGTACAACAGGCTGTGATATGATTTTTTTTCTGAAAAATCAATAATTGGATGAATTAATGTTTATTTCTTACTTATTTTAAATAGAGGATATCTAGCACCAGAGTATGCAATGATGGGCCATCTCACAGAAAAGACAGATGTCTTTGCATTTGGTGTGCTTGCACTGGAGGTTGCGGCAGGTCGTTCAAATTCAGATGAGAACCGAGATCCGGATCAAGTATATCTCCTTGACTGGGTATGCTCATAGTCATATATAATTCTAACTTTTCATAAACTCAGGAGCAGGAACAATTAGTCCCACAAATTTTGGTAAACCAGCCCAGCCTACTGGACCTCATTCCAGGCTGTCCAAAACAAAAGGGAGAAAGTACTGATGATGATACTAAAGTAACGAAATCAGAGCTGTAAGTATGACAATACAAACTAACTGTTAATCCTATAGGCATGGAACTTGTACGACAAGAATTGTGCACTCGAGTTATTAGACCCGAAGCTCACATCATATAATGAAGATCAGGCACTGAGGCTGATAGGTGTCTCGCTACTGTGTACCCAGGGATCTCCTGGGCAACGGCCATCCATGTCGCGTATCGTGTCAATTCTCAGTGGTGATGTGCAAGTCGGCAAAATCACTTCTCGACCAAGCTACATAATGGAATGGCAGTTTAGAGAACTTTCTGGGGGCCCCACACCAGCTGTGTATGATGACTCATCAGAGGAGAGACAGTTGTTTGTTGATTAGCACGGTAGAAGCATGGTTAAGAACTCATATGTATCTCTATTAGCTAAATATATAATGTATGTGACCCATATTTGGGCAGGCTTAAAGCTTTTCCGGATTTTTATTGGAGAAATAAAGGCATGGTAAGACTTTTCTTCAACTTTTTTGTTTTTAGGGCATGTTTGGGCAACAAAAAAATTTATAGGAATGGGAATTTTTCAATATAGGAATAGGAATATCAATTAGCTAATTCTGAACTTGAAAAAATCCGTGAGAAAATTTAGAACATAGGTGTTTGGCAAATATATGGAAAATGTTTTGGAAAGTTGTTTTTTTTTGCTCTTTACAATTAATTTTTTCATAAAATATGTTATGCTAACTACAAACTTTGTTAAGTACATCGATGCTAAGTATTGATTCAGATAATAATAAAATTTAAGAGAATATGTGATGGTAACAACAAACTTTGTCTCTATCGGATTCTCAAAGAAATTTAAATGAATGAATTACAGGCTAATTATATTTTATTTAATTAATTTTAGGCTTATCAAATAGTAAAATTAAACTTATTGTGTGTTCAAGTATCAATTTTTTAAAAATATTACGAGGCGGCTCCACTAATAATACAAGAATTTTATATCTGTCCTGAGTATCATTAATCATTAAAAATTTCAAATGTTCAATACAGTTAATTTACAATATGCACAATCCGAGAAGTTGAAGAATGGGCTTAAGAATAACCAACCAAACGCATGAAGATGGCGAAGAGATGTAAAAAAGAGGAGATAGAAGGGAATTAAATGTACATTTCCTTGTAATAAAAATGAAAGACTGGAGACGAGATAGAAGGGAGACTTAACAAGGAGAGTATGTGGTGGTGGTGGGGGGGGGGGGGGGGGGGGGTTTAAAGAGATTTAAGAGGTTAGTTATCAGTTTAAATTTCCGCATCTTTCCAAGGACACTTTGACCACCCTTTCACTGTATACATTCCTAATTGGTGTCATTAATGGCTGGTCAGATTTTATTTTCCATAAAATACTTGAGAATCTGCTCTAATCTTTATTAGTGCTATGATTTACATTCAAGTTGCTCAAATTTAAATTTTTCTCATGGTATCATCAAGTTTTTAAAATGACTGTATTAGTTTATATTTTCTTGTGTAGTAAATCCTTTTTTTTAAGGAAAAGAAAGGGTTATTGGAAAGATGCGCCAAAACTTTAAAAATCTATTTATAAATTATAGATTCAATCAACAATTGTAAGATTTTCAAGGGAGAAACTTTGCTGTATATGAATCAGAAATACAAGTCATTTTGGCTACTTTTCTAATGGAGGTGCTAAAATTGCACAAAATATTCAACACGTTGTAGAAAATAAATAAAAAAGAAATAAAAAGCCTCTCCTCTTGCACTTTGAATACAGTGTTTTGACGTCGAATTATAAATTTCAAAAAAAGAAAAAAAGAAAAATTAATAAAGTGGCAGAGATCTACAATATAAAGAGAGTAAATTACTGAAGCAAGCACTTTCATGCATCCGATACACTAAATATTTGTATTAAAATATTTAACAATATATCAAGTAATGTTATCATTCCAAATTGCAAAACTGAGAATAATATATGCATCAATTATCCATCTAGTATTTTCTTAATTTTTAGGAAATGGCCATTCATATCATAATATGTAACACCATGTATTTTAAAAGAATGAATGCGAGAAACGACCCAACTTAAATTCCGATTTTATTAATTAAAATATAGGCCACAACATATTTGAATTAATTAATCACCAGATTAAAAGAAGCCCGATTCAATCCAATTAAATTACAGCAGCTCATATTTTCTCTTTCCCAAAATAACCAATCAATTTTATTAAAATATAACCAATCCTATGCCCAGAACCGCCCCTCCCCGTTCAAACATCGCACCCCTCTGATTTAAATATTTAATTCCGTCCACCCACTACTTCTTTTAAACTCCGTAACTTCTGATTTAACCGCCCCATCTCTTTTGTTTTATATTTATTTCCCTGCCGCTCCATTCCCCTGGTTTGATTTCAATTCGCCAAACTTTGGCTTTTATTTTATGAAGTTTAATTCTACAATTATTGTTATGATAAAGAAGTTTAATTATGAACATGTACCGATGATTTAATTGTATTTTTCCTGAATAATTTTTAAATATAATTATCTTATTTTAGAGTAATGATTATATTCTGAACCTTACTAATGTTATTTAGATTATAAACTTAACAAATATTAGATTATCGATGAACTTTGTTTAATTAGAAACGTGCATGAATATTAATTTAGAAACTATGTTTCGTAGTCTAGATCTGAGTGCCAAAGTAAAGGAGACACGTAGAGACAACAATGAACTGCCCCACGACAACTGGTACGGGTTTCCTGGACATTGTCAAATTGCTACTTACCATTTTGTGTGCATTTATTTATTTATTTTTGTAATTGTGCATGTTGAATTGAATGATCCCTTTGGCTTGTTTAGAAATACAATAGGGTTATTCATATCAATCATGAGACTTATAAGTAGGATGTGTTTAGCATGACATTGTGTAGTGTTAAATGAAATGAACATGGAAGGTAACATACAAGTTAAAGGAAAGGGGCCAACGTGTGTTGAACGTATGTTGGAATGTATACATTGGGTCTGGGTTCAACTAGACCCCTTGTTAATGTGGCGTTGGTTGGATTTCCCATCATGGGTCAAGATCTAGCATTGGGTGGATTCCCCGTCTAGTGTGATAGCCAATATCTAGCGTAGGGTGGATTCCCCGCCTAGTAAGAGAGTCTCTCGTTGTTGGTTGAATTTTCCAGCAGGTTGGCGGTCTTCCAATGTTGGATGGATTTTCCATTGCATTGGCAAATAAATGGATTAACGGATAACTTGAAAGATAACTAAAGAAGTATGTGTGTGTGTGTGTGTGTGTGAGACTTAAATATGCATTAGTAAGATTGCATGTGAGGATATAATTTCAGTATCATGCTTGTGTTAATAAGTCAATTTGACAAATTCCGGGACTGAAACTAAATCCCGTATTGAGAGACTGTTCGATCTCTTACCCGTTCCATTTTTACTTGGATTCCAGAAAATGATGAGGCCAGCAATGAGTACAAATAGAAGAGACGTGGATTAGGAGGTCAACGACCAGAGGTGATGAAGAAGAGACGTAAGCAAAGATCACGAGTAAGAGCAAGTAGAAGGATCCATGTTTTGAATGAAATGCCACTTATGTTCATTTTAATTTCGTATATTTATTTTCCAAGTAATTTGATACCCTTGTACAAGCATGGTTGTTGCCGTATTTCTAACCATATCTGTCGTAATCATTGTTGTAAGACTTTTTTTTTAAAAACTAATGTGGCATTTATGGATGTTATTGATAATGTATGTAAAGTGTGTACGCCTTACGTGTAAATACGTGACGGGTTGTCTTGAAGTGTACAACAACCTCCACGAAAAAGGTATAATTTTAAATACCTATTTGATACAACTTACAAGGCATTGCTTTTGAAATAAAGTACACTATAGCTATTATAGAGGAATTTTTTTTCTTTTATTGTATTTTAATAGGAGAAAATCTCCCAACAATTATTCTAACACTAACACGAATATTGATGCATCTTGAACAATTTGCTAGCATAAATAATGCATCGGAAATGATGAATTTTTTTACTATTTATTAAGATGGGTACAAAAATTCAATGGTCTGAAAACATTGATTTTGTAAAATACTTAATAAATAGAAAAAAAATTCAAAAAATGTAAAATTTGATTTGCAAGTACATTTTAATATATCCATCATATTGAACGGTTTGGATCGACTGTTTGGACTTTGAGAACTTTGAAAATGCACGGTGTGATCCGATAACACCCGATGTCACCAAAAAAGGGTGTCATCGATCCCTCCTCAAATTATATATATATATTTTTTTTCTTTAAACATATAAAAGTACATAAGGTAAACAAAATATGTGTACATATAAAATTTATTGTCTGAAAATATGTATATAAGAAATGAAACATTACAGAATTTATGAAAAATAAATGTAAGTTAACACAAATTTTTGTGGTATTTTGTGTATATGAGAGTTTATACTTCAGAACATAACTAGATAACATAAAATTCTTATGAACATTTTAATTAAGAATTTTACTTTAGAACCAACATCTATTTAACAAATGTTAATAAGGATTTTATCACTGGCATATTGTTAAACTTCAACAGCAAGTTTATATAAATAAATTAAATAACAAACTTTCAACTCTAAAATATTTTACAAATACATAGCAATTCTTTTGATTACAAATACATAACTTAAATTAGACCTTAAATTCCATGAATAGATAGGCCGCAATCATAACATAGAATTAATTACGGACGTTAAATTTATAGAAAATTGTATTTGAGGTCCATTTCTATTACACAAAATTAATGATAATATCATGTTAGGAAAATTAAATCTCTAGTATCTCATGAAGGCATAAATTATAGAATAAATCAGGCGCCAGATATTGTTGCCAAATAAAACTATTTCTTCTTGCTGATTAAGAAAATAAATAAAAATAAATTATATTTCTAATTAATGTGGCATGATCAAATCTGTTTTTCTTTTTAACCAAAAGTCCCTAGAAATTTTGTGATTAAATCTTCAATTGATATGGGACAAAAAAAATTAAGAAATAACATATTTGCACATTAGAACTGCAGACTTAGTGCAACATGTTAAATTCTCAAAAATAGTATCTAAAATATGCTAGAGTGTACGGAACCCTTTAATAAAAAAAAAACATATTTACACATTAAAATCGTAAATCATCCTTCGATGGAACCAAAATTTGGTATCTCGAGCTCGAGACAACATATAAGATGCGACTATATATACAAATGTTAACATATATATCAAAATCAAATCAAACCATGCCTTGCATGAGAGGAGGAGAGCGAAACATAGCCAAGAACAACCCGCCAACTAAGCTACAAAAAAGATGCCTATATATAGCTATCTTTCGGTAGCATGTCGGCAAGTCATTCTTGGCTGTGTTCCCCTCTCCTCGTTTCAAGCAAGGCACCATGATTCTCTTGCTCTTTCTCCTCCTTTCTCTCTTCCTTAAAAACACACACAAATGCACGAGTTCATACGACCTCTATTACCCCCTCTCTCTATATATAAGGTTACCTCAGGTGTTCCTTTTTTCCTTCTTGTATTATTTTTATAATTTGATGGTATATATCTTGTTGATGATATGATGAATAAAGCCACCGGCCAGGCACCATTTGCAAGAAATTTCTATTTGTGGAAGATCCGATTGTCTGAAAAACGCGTTGGTCAAGCTTTCTATTCATTTTTTTGGATTAACACCGCTGAAATTTGGACAACAACTTGTTGCAAGAATAAATTCAAATAGTTTTGGTCAAAATATAAAAAAGAATATAATTATTCAATAGTGGAGAATGTGATGCCAACAAGTCATGGGAAATGTTCTGAATTTTGTGTCATGAAGAGTTAGGTCGATGTTTTCAATGCTGGTTTGAAAACCGCTGATCCAATTGTGTTGACATTGCTATAATTTTGTCTTGCTGGTGCCTTTTAGTTCAGGGGCAAAATATGTACTTTTGGAGGGAAAAAATGAAAAAAAATTGAACAGTGTTTACTATACTTAATTTGTTAAATGCATTGCCAAGTGCATATCCATAGTGACTGAAATTAAGGTTTTATTTAATTACAAGTTTACAATAGCTGAAATATATATATATAGAGTGGCTAATATCAAAACGTTTATTCCTAAGACCTCGTGCAACCGAATTGTTTTCGGATTTTCAAAGTCCAAACGCTCGATCCAAACCGTTAGATGTGATCTCTATATTAAGATGTGCTTGGAGACCAAATTTTACATTTTTTTTTAATTTTTTTACTATTTATTAAGCCACATTGAAAATTACTGATCTTGATGAACAGTAAAAACAGTGCAACTGAATCCTGGACCATGTAATCAGCTATTTTGAAAGTGCCTTAATAAATAGTAAAAAAATTTCAAAAAATGTAAAATTTGGTCACCAAGCAGATTTTAATATAGAGATCACATCTAACGGTTTAGATCGACCGTTTGGACTTTGAAAATCCGAAAACCATTCGGTTGCACGAGGGCTTAGGAACAAACGTTTTGATATTAGCCACTCTCTCTCTCTCTCTATATATATATATATATATCTCCATTCCATTATTAAGCACGTTGGGTGTCCGATCTGCCAACGGTTATGATTGAAAGATGAAATTTCAGATTTAATCTCAACCCTCTAATTAAATAATCTGTCTTGTTTTGATTAAATGCATCTTTTTTAAATGTAGAAGTCTACATTTAGTTAAAAACATACTCGCTACACGTATAGTCACACAATATATTACAATTAAAATTGAATATACTGCCTTGTAGCGACATTTTTTTCCTTATTTCTCCTACGTTTAGCAACTTCTTCGTTTCCTTATTTTTGGTTTCCCATATCTCCTTTGTTTTTATACAAATTATCACGACAGAAAATAAAAATCAATTTTTTCTTTGTTTGTTTTTATATAGATCCCAACGGCATAATAGAAAAATCTAGAATATATTTGATTGGAGTTGTTTCTATACAGATCACTTCACACCTGGAATCGAGAAAATCAAGAATAGAAATATTGATTTTCTAATTTTATTATATCTTTCAATTGGAGCAATTATAATCTATTTTTCATATTTTTTTTGTTCATTTTCAGAAATGTTGGACTACATCGAAGAGAATCACATTAGCAATGATACTTCAAGATTTTTTTCATGTTATATTTGATCCATTTTTTTTTCATTTGTTGTTGTTTCTTTTACTGTTATTTATTATTTATTTCTCCGTTTTTTTTTTGTCATTTGTGTTTTTTATTTTCATTTATATATTTTTTCTTAATTCTGGGTGAAATGTCAATAAAATAAAGTCTCTTCATATTCTATTCAATCTTATAATATCTCCGTTGCAACGCACGGGCACGATACTAGTATATATATATATTACCATGACTTATTATCAAAATTCTTTAATGGTATATATATATATATATGAACGTGTAAACTAGTAGATTCGATGATAGATACATAATAAATGAAGAAACTTAGCAAGAAATAGCTATTTGCAGTTTAGACAAAGTACTAATCATGTAATGTACCAGTTCACCATCGATCTTATATGATATATATGTACAAGTTCACCCATCATAGAATATATGTACAAGTTCACCCATCATAGAATACTAGTATCGTGCCTGTGCGTTGCAACGGGAGCGTATTATAAAAGAACAAAACAATTGCTGCTAACTTTTCTAACTACCCGCCCATTCAAATTACAGAAAAATGAAAAGGTGAGGGATCTACTTGCAACTTTCCTTCTATCTCTGACAGCCCATCTCATTTACCAATAAGTTGGGGAATGCTCCTGTGATGTCACCATATTCTCGATACTTACCAGCAAACTTTGTTCATCATTTATATCCCTGATTGTGTTTGGGCTTGCTGCTTAATTTCCTATCTTATATAGGACGAAGACCTCATGGTGATCCAGTTCTAGACCGCTCTGTTTTGTAAAATTAATAGAAGAATTTTCTCTTCTTATCCAGTCCATGGCTCTCGATTTACTAATGGATCCTCAAAATTTAGCAATGTAGAAAAAAATTACATTTTAAAAGTGGTACTACCAATTAGTTTTTGCAATTTTAAAGTTCAAATAGTTGATCTGAAGTGCTCAAACTGTTCTCTATATTAAAATGTGCTTGGAGATCAAATTTTACATTTTTTGAATTTTTTACTACCTTTTATGGATTTTTGAAAATCACTGTTTTTTTATAATAAATAAATAAAAAAAATCTGAAGAACAGTGATTTTCAAAAATCCATAAAAAATAGTAAAAAATTTCCAAAAAATATAAATTTTGGTCTCCAAGTACATTTTAATATGGAGAACACGTTGAGCACTTCAGATCGACTATTTGAACTTTGAAAATCACAAAAACAAATTGGTAGTACCGAGGCTTTGGTCATACCACTTTGATCTTAGCCAACCTCTCTCTCTCTATATTTTTTAATTTTAATTTTGTAAGTATTTTATATTTATTTTTTTAATAAGAAAAGTGGAGATCTAGCCTACAACTTTCATTTAGTGTAAATGACCTCTCATTTGAGTTTTCGAACTCACAACTTCCCACTCAGAGAATGTACATTTTACACTTTAGTTCAATAAACAGTTTACAATAAAAATAATAATTTATGGTCTTCTTTTCCTATTAACAGACAAGGGATGTGCAAAATGTTGGGTATTTTTTTTTTTTTTGCGATGTAGTAGCATCTTTTCAGTAAAGTTCCGGTTATCATTGAAAAAGAATAAATAATTTGTACCTCTTTATGTATTTGTTTTCTCTGACACTTTGAACTTTTACTGTAGAGACGATTATTTTTTGTTTATTTACACGAAGTCAGTTATCAATTCGGACTTGTATGAATATATTTCAAGTCAGATTCAAATTTTATTTTGAATTTTGTATGAATATATATATATATATATAGAGTCCAACTTAGCTAAGCCATGGAGTAAAACGCTTTGTACTCCACGTCATATTTCCATTTTGAAAATCCAAACTACCGATCCGAACCGCTCAAGTTGTTCTCCATATTGAAATGTGCTTGGAGACCAAATTTTACATTTTTTGGAATTTTTTTACTATTTATTAAGCCACTTTGAAAATTGCTGATCCATTGTGAACAGTAAAAAACAGTAAAAAATTCTGGACCAATGGATCAGCGATTTTCAAAGTGGCTTAATAAATAGTAAAAAAATTTCAAAAAATGTAAAATTTGGTCTCCAAGCACATTTCAATATGGAGAACAACTTGAGCGGTTCAGATCGGTAGTTTGGATTTTAAAAATGGAGATAATGAGGCGTGGAGCACCAAGTCGTTTTACTCCATGGCTTAGCTAAGCCCAGCTCTATATATATATATATATAGAGTAGAGCTAAGGTGCTCTTAAGCTCACCAAGCTTTCCGTGAGCTTAACTCAAAAATCTATCAATCCGACTTCAAACGACATTTTCAAACCGTTAGATGTTCAATCTATATTAAAATGTGTTTGGAGACCAAATTTTACATTTTTTGGAACTTTTTTACTATTTATTAAGCCGGTTTGAAAACCGCTGTTTTTATTAAAAATCTGCACCATTAGAAAACAGCGGTTTTCAAACCGGCTTAATAAATAGTAAAAAAATTCCAAAAAATGTAAAATTTGTTCTCCAAGCACATTTTAATATAGATTGAACATCTAACGGTTTGGAAATGTCGTTTGAAGTCGGATTGATAGGTTTTTGAGTTAAGCTCACGGAAAGCTTGGTGAGCTTAAGAGCACCTTAGCTCTACTCTATATATATATATAGAGTGAGGCTATGGTGCTATGCATAGCACGGATGGCTAGTGTACTACGGCTCAATATGGTACTTTTTAAAATCCTAACGGTCGATCCGACCGTTCAATGTGATAACCATATGAATATGTACTTGCAAACTAAATTTTATATTTTTTCGAATTTTTTTACTATTTTTTCAGATAGGTAGAATTTTGATGGTCCAGAATTTTCAAAAAACACTGATTTTTCTACCTATCTGAAAAATAGTAAAAAAATTCGAAAAAATATAAAATTTAGTTTGCAAGTACATATTCATATGGATATCACATTGAACGGTCGGATCGACCGTTAGAATTTTAAAAAGTACCATATTGAGCCGTAGTACACTAGCCATTGGTGCTATGCATAGCACCATAGCCTCACTCATATATATATATATATTTATATATATATATATATATATATATATATATATAGGGAGCGGCTAAGTTGCTGCCGGCAGCATTTCGGCGAGGTGCTTACAGAGGCATATCTTGCAATTTGATGTTCAAACAACAAATTCAAACCGTTCGATGTTCAATCTATATTAAAATCTACTTGGAGACCAAATTTTACATTTTTTGGAATTTTATTACTATTTTTGAAGCTGGTTTGAAAACCGCTGTTTTTATTAAATTTCTGAAGCATTGAAAACAGCGGTTTTCAAACCAGCTTGAAAAATAGTAAAAATTTTCCAAAAAATGTAAAATTTGATCTCCAAGTAGATTTTAATATAGATTGAACATCTAATGGTTTGAATTTGTTGTTTGAACATCAAATTGCAAGATATGCCCCCGTAAGCACCTCGGCCGAAATGCTTCCGGAAGCAAATTAGCCATACTCTATATATATATATATATAAAGTAACAAAGAATTAATGACATGTGTTACAATATAAAAATACTAATTAAGAGCACAACTGTAATGCAATTAAGTTGTATGAAATGACAAGATAGAATTTATAATAAATTACAACAATTATTTGCTATTTAAAAAAGTGGAGAATTTTTTTCATAAATATTATTATCAGATCAATAAGGAATTTTAAATCGGATCCAATAAAATATGAATGCGAATATAATAAATTAATGGCATGTGACCTTTCTAATTTTGTTTTCTTTTCCTTCTTCATGTCCTGCTAATTTGTGCTTCTATGATTTTCAATTGATCTGTATAGATTTGTATAGAAACAAAATTGATAATTTATTCTAGATTTCTCACGGTAATATCTATAGAAACAAAGAAAGAGAAATAAGGAAGTGAAGAAAAAATTGATTTCCATTGTGATCCGCCATATAGAAACGGAAGGTAGAATTGGTACAATTGGAGAAGGAGAAATAAGGAAACTGAGAATTATATCGCTAAATTTCAGATTTGTTTAATTTTAATTGTAATGCATCGTGTGGCGGTACGTGTAGCGAGTATGTATTTAGCTAAATTTAGACTTCTACATATTATTCAGATGCATTTAATCAAAAGAAGACATATTATGTGATTAAAGGGCTGAGATTAAATCCGAAATTTCATCTTTCAATCGTAGCCGTTGGCGGATCGGACACCCAACGTGCTTAATAATAAAATGGAGATACAAGTTTTGTTCCTTCAGTTTAGATCAAGCATGCACGATATACACGTACAAGTTCACCCATCACAGAATCTACCAGTTTCATTCTTTCCAGTTAACATATAAATTTAGATCCATAAAATACAAATTTCTAAGCTGGGTTTAGGTTTTGGATTGGCAACCAAGTTTACTTAAATCATAATGCAACTGCTGTACTTAAATAAATTAAACTGGCAGCTGGTTAATTTCACCATTCCGTATAATTAAATCAATAATTTATATTGCACCAGACATATTTCTGATCTATTTCTAAACAGAATCCCGGCAAGTATTATTTCTGAAAGTTCTAAAACTGGATAACTTTTTATGGCCCCATCTTTTGAACTCGAAATGCAAGCCAGAGAGCAAGCCTCAAATGCTCTCTCTCTCTCTCTATATATGAGATAGACTATGGTGAGTTGTGAAGTGCTCATATTTTCATTTTGAAAATTCAAACTATCGATCCGAACCACTCAACATGATCTCCATATTGAAATGTGCTTGGAGACCAAATTTTACATTTTTTTGGATTTTTTTACTATTTATTAAGCCACTTTGAAAATCGCTGATTTGAGTGAACAGTAAAAAACAGTAAAAACTTCTGGACCATTGGATCAGCGATTTTCAAAGTGGCTTAATAAATAGTAAAAAAATTCTAAAAAATGTAAAATTTGGTCTCCAAGCACATTTCAATATGGAGATCATGTTGAGCGGTTCGGATTGGTTGTTTAGATTTTCAAAATGAAAATATGAGCGTAAAGTAAAAATCACCTCTTACTTCACAACTCACCATAGCCCATCTCTCTCTCTCTCTCTCTCTCTCTATATATATATATATATATTTTTTTTTTTGAAAGAGGCTATTGCCCATTTTATAAAAATAGATAATTACATCCAACAGTCAAAACCACAGTTAGATATATATATATATATATATATATATAGAGTCCGACTAGGCTACTCCATGGAGTAAAACGACTTGGTACTCCACGCCATATCTTCATTTTCAAAGTTCAAATAGTCGATTCGAACCTTCCAACATGTTCTCCATATTGAAATGTGCTTGGAGACCAAATTTTACATTTTTTGGAATTTTTTTACTATTTATTAAGCCACTTTGAAAATCTGAAAATCCTTATGAACAGTAAAAAACAGTAAAAATTTCTGGACCGCCGGATCAGTGATTTTCAAAGTGGCTTAATAAATAGTAAAAAAATTCCAAAAAATGTAAAATTTGGTCTCCAAGCAGATATCAATATGGAGAACAACTTGAGCGGTTCGGATCGGTCGTTTGGATTTTCAAAATGGAAATAATGAGGCGTGGAGCACCAAGTCGTTTTACACCATGGCTTAGCTAAGCCCAGCACTATATATATATATACTTCCATCAATGCAGTAATTGTGGGGTATACTTTGTTGAAAGCGATGGAGTACAACTCCAAATCGGGTCCCATGCTGAACCAAGTCAGATACAGAGGAAGAGAAACGCCAAAGCTTGCAAGTTGCTCTGGATCGGATGAAATCGCACAAGTCGGGAATATATATATTTCAGGATCAGAGAGAATTTGTAAAATAATTAAGCTTCACAAACAACCTCCATATATCATGTGAAACAATTGAGAGAGAGGAATTAATATAACTTTATTTATTCATTAATTCTTGACAATATATAATCTGATTACAAATAAGATGAATCTATATATACATGCAACTGTTTTTCAACGATATGACACGAAAAAAGTTAACAAATAACATGTATACACATCAAGATCATATATATTTCATTCTTCACAACAAATAATATGAATCTATACATTCAACTCTTTACATATATAGTTATGAAAATCAAACCATGCCTTACATGAGAAGAGGAGAGCGAAACGTAGCCAAGAACAACCTGCCAACTTAGCCACAAATAAGATGCCTACATGGCGATCTTTCGTTAGCTTGCCGGCAAGTCATTCTTGGCTGTGTTCCCCTCTCCTCACTTCAAGCAAGGCATCATGACTATAACATTAAAGGAGAGAGACAGAGAAAAGAGAGAGAGAATAACATCAGATTTTCATCCCTATATATGATATCTTTCTTCTTCTTTCTCTCTTTCATACAACCTCTCTCTATTAAACCCCTCTATATATAAGGTTTACTTTAGCTTCCTTTTTTTAATTTCCTTAATTTATTTTATTATTATTAACTTTTTTAATTTGATGGTATATATCTTGTTGATAAGGCCACCATGCATGCATGCATGCACCATTTGGAAGAACTTTCTATTTATGGAATTAAGATACGATTGTCTCAGACATGTAAAGGTGTCTTTACTTGTGCATGCATGCATTATAACATTAATTAGCAACTGAATTATTATTATTTTTTTTTGGTTTACACCGGACAACAGACAACTTGTTGCAAGAATATAATCAAGATTTTTGGTCAAAATAAAAGGAAAAAAAAAGAATATTATTAGTCAACAGTGGAGAATGAGATGCTGACAATTTTTTGCCATGAAGAGTTAGGTCGACCTGTATATCTTCATCAAGTGCATGCATATGTATATATGTGTGTTGGAACAAATAATTAATCTAACTTGAAATTTTGACGAGCATGACCTTACTTTCAAAGATGAGATCAAAGTGTCGACAATATTATATATACATTATTTTTATGACAAATATTTGGAATCATGCTTTTATTGTTTTATATTCCATGTTGCCAGAAATAATATTCCATCTATATACTCTAAACCATGCATGGAATTAACCTATCTGATTAATTAATGTAGACTTAGAGGACTAATATATTAAACATTTATAGTATTGCGGCTGAGTTCGTATAATTAAAGTTTAGTCCAATAACAACGAATTTACTTTTAGCATTTAAGAAATAATTCCCAAGAGAAATATATAACGGTGACGCCTGTAGATTTTGAGAGATTTTGGACTAATAAAAATTATTATTGGGTTGGTTTGCAGTTTTGTCAATATTTACGTACTTTGATCCAATCCAACTATATATATAGAGAGAGTGGCTAATATCAAAATGTTTGTTCCTAAGCCCTCGTGCTGCCAAGTCATTTTCGGATTTTCAAAGTCCAAACAGTCAATTCAAACCGGTAGATGTGATCTCTATATTAAAATCTGCTTGGAGACCAAATTTTACATTTTTTGGAATTTTTTTACTATTTATTAAGCCACTTTGAAAATTTCTGATCACATGGTCCAGAATTTGGTTGCACTGTTTTTACTGTTCACCCGGATCAGAAATTTTCGAAGTGGCTTAATAAATAGTAAAAAATTCCAAAAAATGTAAAATTTGGTCTCCAAGCATATTTTAATATGGATTGAACATCTAACGGTTTGGATCGACCGTTTGGACTTTGAAAATCCAAAAACGACTTGGTTGCACGAGGGCTTAGGAACAAACGTTTTGATATTAGCCACTCTCTCTCTCTCTCTATATATATATATATATATATATATATATATATCTCCATTCCATTATTAAGTACGTTGGGTGTCCGATCCGCCAACGGCTACGATTGAAAGATTAATTTTTGGATTTAATCTCAGCTCTCCAATCACATAATATATCTTCTTTTGATTAAATGCATATGTTTTATGTGTAGAAGTTTAAATTTAGCTACAAACATACTCGCCACACATACCGCCACACGATGCGTTACAATTAAAATTAAACAGACTCTAAAATTTAGCGATATAATTTTCCGTTTTCTTATTTTTTTTGTTTCCTTATTTCTCCCTCTCCAATTGAAATTTTATAGACAGCGGATCACAATGCAAATCAATTTTTTGTTCACTTCCTTATTTATCTACCTCCTTATTTCTATACATATTACTGTGATAAATGTAGAATATATTTCTAATTTTATTTTTTTATGAAAATTTGTCATTTTGTATGAGAATTTATTTTTGTTATCTTATCATATATTCCGTTGCAACGCACGGGCACAATACTAGTATATATATATATAGAGTGGCTAATATATACAAACGTTTGTTCCTGGGCTCAAGAACAAACGATTCACTTCTCCGATTTTCAAAGTTCAAACAGTCGATCCAAACCGTTAGATATTTAATCTATATTAAAATGTGCTTGGAGACCAAATTTTACATTTTTTAGAATTTTTTACAATTTATTAAGCTGGTTTGAAGGTCGCTGTTTTTCAATGGTGCAGAATTTTAATAAAATCAGCGATTTTCAAACCATCTTAATAAATAGTAAAAAAATTCTAAAAATTATAAAATTTGGTCTCCAAGCACATTTTAATATAGATTAAATATCTAACGGTTTGGATTGACTGTTTGAACTTTGAAAATTGGAGAACCGAATCGTTTGTTCCTGAGTCCAGGAACAAACGTTTGTATATTAGCCATTCTCTCTCTCTCTCTCTCTCTCTCTCTCTCTCTATATATATATAGAATTGTGCTATTGTACTTCACGAAGTAAAGCCAATGTTTTACTTCACGCTCATATTCCCATTTTGAAAATCCAAAACGTCGATCCGAACCGTTCAAGTTGATCTCTATATTGAAATGTGCTTGGAGACCAAATTTTACATGTTTTTGAATTTTTTTACTATTTATTAAGCCACTTTGAAAATCGTTGATCCATTGGTCCAGAATTTTTTACTGTTTGCTACTGTTCACAATGGATCAGCGATTTTCAAAGTGGCTTAATAAATAGTAAAAAAATTCCAAAAGATGTAAAATTTGGTCTCCAAGCACATTTCAATATGGAGATCAACTTGAACGGTTCGGATCGACGTTTTGGATTTTCAAAATGGAAATATGAGCATGAAGTAAAACTTCGCTTTACTTCGCGAAGTACAATAGCCCTACTCTATATATATATATTAATCCAAACCTCTTCAGAAATTATATAGATACAATTGTCTTCAAACCAATTAATAACTCCAAACAATTTCACGAAAATATTTTAAATTTTAAATTGCTCAATATTGCCCCACTAAAAATACTATATCTACTCTGAAAAAATACAAGTACTTGTGTTGATATAATAATGAAGAGGATTGATGCTTTAGTGCAATGCCACTATATACTATTTTAAATATTAACAATGCTTGTGCTATGACAAAAATTATTTGGTTAAAGATGGCATTTGATAGGAGCTTTTTTATTGTTTGGGTGAGCAAATATTGTTTGGTTGCAAGTTTCTCATAATATTTTCTCCTCTCTAATAAAACAAATTATATTTTATCTTGTAGATTGCTCAGAATATATAAAATCACCTAAGAATATGTGACTTGACTTTTCACTTCCATTTATTTTCCGGCCGCCTTAAAAATTATTATTCTTAATTTATTTAATTACTAAAAAGAGAAAGGAATAACATCCATGCTACTTTTTGCGAGATCTTTCAACCATGCATACTATTCTATTCTATTCTATCTATCTATGCATCTTTGACTTGTGATGCATGCATTTAACAATAATTTGCGAGATATATTACTTGAAAAACGGACAAATAAATCATTTAATTGAAGAAGTCAATTTGATGATTAACGCATCACAATTCATAATTATTGGAATATCGGAACTGATTGCACCCTTTGAGTCTTCACAAAATACACAAAACAAGCAATCAGATACCATAATTATTAATTAATATTGTTCATAGCATTAGATTTTTTTTTTTCAAGACGCTACTGTTTATAGTGTCAACTTTTTTTTCTTAAATATGAATCTGTCTAATTTAATCTGTATTCACTACTCTGAAGCCATCCTTGTAGAGATTCAAAATAGCTTTCTTTTAGAAAATCAAAGGGCAATACGGTTAGATGCACAGGTGGATCCACAAAAAACCGACAAAAGTTGAGACATATGTGACACTCTTGACTTGACTAAAATAGTAAATGACAATATCACGTCATACTCGTGTGTGGTCGCGTTGTAATGACACATGACATGATTGCTCACATTTTTTATTTTTGAAGTTTCAAGTTAGTTTATAAAAAATAATAACAGAAAATATTAACAAAAAGAAATTATAATAAACATGATTCAACATTTTAATGTAGACCATTCAATAAATGTGGGTCCAAGATAATATTGTAAATTTGGCGATATGTAATAAATGTTTGGAGTTTGGACCACAACTCCCTCCCCTATCACCTTCTAAAAAATAATAAGAGCCATTCAAAAAGTTTATTTTACATAAATAATATTTCCAGAAAAATCAAGGTAGGAACGTAACTTTTATTTTATAAAAAAAATAATGAAGTCAACAAAAATAGCGTCCATGAAACCGTTATCTTTTCTTTTTTTCAAAATCCATAAAATTTAACTTCGTTAACTATATTGGAAAGTGGGAACTTAAACAAAGTTTAGTAGTTATTTATTATATGCTAATCACTATATTCTAATATAGTGACCAAGGAAATGTTCTTGATGTAGATTATTACATATATATTCAAAATGAAGTTTATGAAAAAAAGAAGAAGCTTGGACTCCTTTTTCTCTCTAAAAAAAGAGAAAAAAAGAGGGTTTTTTTTTTTTGTGGGCGTTCTTATTAGCTTAATAATTTGAAAAATTATATTCTTTAATTGATGTATTGAAAAATAATTTCTTGAAGTCTAATAACCCCCAACTTATTCACCTCCATCTTTCGATTATTTTATTATTTTATTATTTCCCGATATTTCATATATGGTTCCGTATTCGTATCAGATATGTATTGGATACTGACACATCCGATACGCATTTGATATGCCATGTGGCGTATCAGATTATTTGAATATATATATATATATATATATAGAGATGGGCTACCATGCTTTGCAAATTAAAGCACCTCTTGTGCTTTGCGCTCATTTTCGGGTTTTCAAAATTCAAAATGTCGATCCGACTGTTCAATTTGTTCTCCATATTGAAATGTGCTTGGAGACCAAATTTTACATTTTTTGGAATTTTTTTACTATTTATTAAGCCACTTTTAAAATCGCTGATCCAATGGTCACACTAGCAAAACAGTAAAATTTTCTGGACCAATGGATCAGCGATTTTAAAAGTGGCTTAATAAATAGTAAATAAATTCCAAAAAATGTAAAATTTGGTCTCCAAGCACATTTCAATATGGAGAACAACTTGAACGGTCGGATCGACATTTTGAATTTTGAAAACCCGAAAATGAGCGCAAAGCACAAGAGGTGCTTTAATTTGCAAAGCATGGTAGCCTATCTCTCTCTATATATATATATATATATATTTAATTAGTCGATACAGTCTCCAATATGTCCCGATACGCCCCCGATATATTTGAATTTATAATGGATGTTATGGAATGTGGAATGTGGATCTTTTAAGTTTTAAATTATATAACTAGTTAATTTTTTTGTAAATTCATGATGGTTGAGAGAATGAATGTCTAACTATGCATTTGTTTTTCTGCTAAATTTGTAATAATACAAGTGTTGAACTAATAATATAATTAAAATAATAAAACACACATGCACGTATTGTATCCAGATTTTAAAAATTGTAGTATCATCTTATCTGTATCGTATCCGAAACGATACCCGTTCCCGTATCCTTGCAACATGGCTTTTAATGCATTGAATATCTAAAAAATGTTCACGCATTTATTATACCTTAATTGTAGTCGTAATTGTCTTGGTGACTATACATGTTAACTGCATAGAATGTCATGATGAAATTATCTCATAAAAGAAAATATACAAAGTTAATTATGGGTTGGAGTTCCCAATGCTCTTACTAGTTGGTTTCTTATTGTACTAAATTACAACGAATAAATTTATTTGGGACTAACAAATTAATAATGAATTAATAATGAGTCTATTTGGCAATTTTCTTGGGCCGGTTGGGGCTTAATGAATCATACTAGCAAATTAAAATTGAAGTTTCTACTAATCATCACATGGTTTCTTTAATAAAATTTCTTGGGCCTAATGGGCTTTGTTCCAGGGCCCAATATTCATTTAAATTAAAAACCAGGGTTCTTTCATATTGTCTTATTTAATTATTCATAATAAAAGACTGAGTCAAGCCTACGGGCACATTACCAAATAATAAAAAAAAAAGGAATAATATATTTAGTCGAGATTTATTGTACTCGAGTGTGCATGAACTTGTTTAGAACCACTTAAAAACTTGTTTAGGGAACTTTATTTTGGGAATATATATTTCTTCTTTTGTAATTCACGCTTGCTATTTGCCCTCAATTCATAAATACTCATTATATCTAGTTAGAAAAACATTACCAATGATCCTTACATAGATTAAAGCTTTATGCAGATTGCCACATTTCGGAATTTGGTTAAAAAAATTCTAATAAATATTCAAGTGCAAGGCTGATTTCCTAAAAAAAAATGTCTAGATGCCTTAGTATCCATGAAAAAGCCGAGCGTGACAAGAAGAAAGCCATACGGAGCCAAGGACAACCTGCCGGCAATTTCCCAAAAACACCAACTCTCTTTGCAATTGGGTTTATTCGGTTTCCGGCAAGTCATCCTTGGCTGCATTCGACTCACTATCTCTTCACGCATGGCTATCTATGGCCAAATCTTTATATCACTACTGCTCTTTCTCTCAATTTTGTTCTCTTCAGTTGATCTTTGTCTGTGGTGAAGGCTATAAATAGTGGAAGAAGGAATAATATTTGGAGATATATGCTCTAACTAATATATGGTTCTTTATAGGTTGGTTAGGTCTGATGGAATTTCTCTCTGTTTTTCACATTTAAGGACAATTAATTAATATTACCGTATGCATGGATTTATATATGTGCCATAGAGAGATACTTCTTTACCCAACTTTTGCATCATGCAAAATGAAAGGTTGAGGCGCCAACTGCATCTGCATGTACATTGTTCTCTTTCATCATAATTTATCCATGATCAAACTCTATCTAGGAAATGGAAGGTTAGGCATGCAGTGATCAACAATTGCAGCTGTTACAGTTAAATGCATTTAGGCCGCATTATTTGCTAATAAATAAAAAAGAAATAGCGGCGTCACCAATTGATATGTGGAATTAGGGGTGTTCATGCGCTCATGGGCGCATATGCAAAATATTTTAAACCGGTTGGACTGATTAGACCGAACCCGAACCTTTTTTTAAATGAAAAAAACCGGTCGACCTCATGGGCTTTGGTTCATGGCCTAATATTCATTGAAATAAAGGCCAGGTTCATGCATATTTTATTGGAGTAAAGTTGATATGTCTTATTTATGTATCTCTATTTTTAAAACTTTAATATCTTAAAATTAAAACTCAAATATCAAAATAAAAATATTAGATAAGGTTGACATTATTTTCTCTATGCACATATAAATGACTATGACATTACTTTATTTAAATTGTTATCAAGACCTTGCAAAACTATATTGATGTGAATAAGTTATTGATTTATGTAAAACTAAAATTTAAAAGTGATAATTTTTTATGTGCATGTAGAGAAAATACAATATATCACATTTAGCTATTTTAGTTTGGTATATAAATTTTAAAATTTTAGTTATAAGAAAATTAAAAAAAAGAGACATGATGAATACAAAATAATAAATATATTTGAACTCTCCTCTTTATTTATTGATAATATAAGAATGAGTCAAGCATACAAGCACATTTCCAATCAAAATATAAATATTCGAGGTTTATTGTGGAGTGTATGATCAAGAGCATATGCTATTGGGGAGATCAAAATTATTGCTGCAAGGAGGTATCTATAACGATGCATAATTAATGATGTTAACTTTACTAGAAAAAATGTCATTTATAATTCTAATATATGTTTTCTACTGCAATGCAACACAACTTCTTTGAACTTGCTTAATGATAACCTCTTAACAATTCATAAATGCTCATAATCGCGAGAAGAAGAGAGTCATACGTATCGGTTAGTTAGGAAACATTTCTAGATGTCTTTGTACCCATGAAAAAACCGGTGTTGAATGTAACTTTTAGCACCGGTTTTTATGAAACAACCGGTGTTGTATACTACTTTTAGCACCGGTTTTTATGAAAAAAATCAGTGTTGTATGCTACTTTTTAGCACCGGTTTTTATAAAAAACTGGTGTTGTATATTACATTTTGCACTGGTTTTAAATCGGTGTTAATCAAACATGGAATCAGCACCGGCCCGATCAACACCGGTAGGAAAACCGGTTTTAAATGTGAAAAAAAATCGGTGTTGATTTGAAATTCTGTAGTAGTGAGAGCTCTTTGGAGTAACATAATTAATTATTTTTTGGAACATATGATAGACAAGTACAGATATGATATATGAATCATTTTATTCTTGGCAAACATATGATAGACAACAGATATATATATATATATATATATATATATATATATATATATAGGAAATGGCTAGCATGCTACGCGTAGCATAGAGGGCCTCCGTGCTACGGCTCAATATTTGAGTTTTAAAAATCCTAACGGTCGATCCGAACCATTCAACATGATCTCCACATGAATATGTACTTGCTAGCCAAATTTTACATTTTTTAGAATTTTTTTACTATTTTTTTAGATAGGTAGAAAATCACTTGATCTGAAAATTTTGTACCATTCATATCAAGTGATTTTCTACCTATCTAAAAAAATAGTAAAAAAATTCTAAAAAATGTAAAATTTGGTTTGCAAGTACATATTCATATGGAGATCATGTTGAACGGTTCGGATCGACCGTTAAGATTTTCAAAACTCAAATATTGAGCCGTAGCACGGAGGCCCTCTATGCTACGCGTAGCACCGTAGCCAATTCCTATATATATATATATATATATATATATATATATATATATATATAGAGTAGGGCTATTGTGCTTCATGAAGTAAAACGAAGTTTTACTTCACGCTCATTCTCCCATTTATAAAATCCAAACGGTCGATCCAAACCGTTCAAGTTGTTCTCCATATTGAAATGTGCTTGGAGACCAAATTTTACATTTTTTGGAATTTTTTTACTATTTATTAAGCCACTTTGAAAATCGCTGATCCATTGTGAATAGTAAAAAACAGTAAAAATTTCTGGACCAATGGATCAGTGATTTTCAAAGTGGCTTAATAAATAGTAAAAAAATTCCAAAAAATGTAAAATTTGGTCTCCAAGCACATTTCAATATGGAGAACAACTTGAACGGTCGGATTGACGATTTGGATTTTGGAAATGGGTGTATGAGCGTGAAGTACAATATGGGTTTTACTTCATGAAGCACAATAGCAAAATTCTATATATATATATATATATATAGAGTAGAACTAGGGTGTTCCTAAGCTCACCAAGTCCTCCGTGAGCTCGACTATAAAACCTATCGAATTGACTTCAAATGATATTTTCAAACCGTTAGATGTTCAATCTATATTAAAATGTGCTTGGAGACCAAATTTTACATTTTTTGGAATTTTTTTACTATTTATTAAGATGGTTTGAAAATCGCTGTTTTTATTAAAATTCTACATTATTGGAAAACAGCGATTTTCAAACCATCTTAATAAATAGTAAAAAAATTCCAAAAAATGTAAAATTTGGTCTCCAAGCACATTTTAATATATATTGAACATCTAACTGTTTGAAAATGTCGTTTGAAGTCAATTCGATAGGTTTTAGAGCCGAGCTCACGGAAGGGCTTGGTGAGCTGAACACCCTAGTTCTACTTATATATATATAGACTATCATGCTTTGGGAAGTAAAGATAGTGTTTTACTTCCCGCTCATATTTCCATTTTCAAAGTTCAAATTGTCGATCCGAAGTTCTCCACATGATCTTCATATTGATATGTACTTGGAGACCAAATTTTACATTTTTTGGAAAAAATTTACTATTTTTTTAGAATTTTTGAAAATCACAGCTTTTCATTAAATTAAAAAATAATAAAAAATTCACAAAAATACTGATTTTCAAAAATTCTAAAAAAATAGTAAAAAATTTTCAAAAAAAAAATGTAAAATTTGGTCTCCAATTAGTACATATCAATATAAAGATTATGTTGAGAAATTCATTGAAATTTGAAAATGGAGATATGAGCGGGAAGTAAAACACCCTATTTACTTCCCAAAGTATTGTAGCATCACTATATATATATATATGAGTGAGGCTATGGTACTTCGGCTAGTGTACTATGGCTAGCGTACTACGGCTCAATATGGTATTTTTAAAATCCTAACGGTCGATCCAAACCGTTCAATGTGATATCCATATGAATATGTACTTGCAAACTAAATTTTATATTTTTTCGAATTTTTTTACTATTTTTTTAGATAGGTAGAATTTTCAGTGTTTTATACAAATTCTGGACCATCAAAATTCTACCTATCTAAAAAAATAGTAAAAAAATTCAAAAAAATATAAAATTTAGTTTGCAAGTACATATTCATATGGATATCACATTGAACGGTTCGGATCGACCGTTAAGATTTTAAAAAGTACCATATTGAGCCGTAGTACACTAGCCATAGTACACTAGCCGAAGTACCATAGCCTCACTCTATATATATCCTTACTCCTTATAAAACCACCTTGAATTTTAGAGGAATGAGGAGGCTATCTTTCCAGAGAAGATCTCAGCCTCACATTCAATCAATCTCAACCATTGATTACTGTTTGATTTTATACCTACTGTTTCTATGTAGTCTTACGTGTAGAAGCATAAAATTAACTATAAATCTATCCGTTTCAATGCAAAGCACAATCTTAGCTATTAGTACTGGCACATACTTTTTTATTTGTTTTTCTCTATTCCTGTGCGCAGAAAACGCTCTCTCCTTCCCGACGTTCGCGTGCACCTTTTTCTCTTCTTTTCACACACTCTTTCTCACGCTCTTCTCCATCTTCATTTATTCTCACGCTCTTCCTCGAGAAGAAGGAACCGACTCTGGTGTCGACGCGTTTAAGAGCACCTCCCCTCGCCCTGCTCCTCTAGAAAAAAAATTCACCCATCGCTATCTCCTTCAAGAAAACACTAACCCTAGCTCGATCGGCGCGCGGCCTGACGACGGCGACGCTGCCACTGCTATCGTACGAGTACGAAGCGTTGGAGCCAGTGATCAGTGGCGAGATCATGAGACTCCACCACCTGAAGCACCATCAGACGTACGTGACCAACTACAACACGGCGCTTGAGCTTCTCGATTCAGCCATGGAGAAGGGAGATGTGTCAGCTGTCGTAGGTCTCCAATCGGCCATCAAGTTCAACGGCGGAGGTTTACTACAGCTCACTCTCTTTTTTTCCTTGTTAAAATTGTTTAATGAGATCATTTTATTTTGAGCTTTAATGAGGAATAAATTTAATTCCTGTGTTTTTTTACTGTTAGTTAGCAAGGGAAACCATTGCATTTGTACAAAATGTTTTGGTGTTACTCATTTCTTTGACACTTGAACATGCAATTTTTCTGCTTTATCATTCAACGTACATGTGCAACATATTCTCCATTTAATAGTTAATCTTAAGCTCAATTAGATTTTCAGCTAATCTCAATTTTATTGCTCATTTTTTTAGCAAAGCATCATGCTTATGACTTAGATTTGTATTTATCACATTGGCACATGTAGACAGGAAAGTTCAACAAATTTTACTAAATCAATTTGCATTTGTATTTATGACTAAAAAGGCATTAAGAAATTTATCCTACTCGATGAAATATGAAAAAGTATATTTTAGTAGCTTGATGGAACCACTTATTCATACATAGATTTTTTTTATATTTGATGAGTTTTCATAAATCTCAGGCTGGCTCTGATGCATGGATTCAGCCTAGGTCTAATCTCAAGCTGACTTTATATGCACTTTATCAGTTAAGTTTTCTATTTGTTTTAATGTGCAGCTAAATAGAGTTCAGTGATCCAATTAGGCATGGTGCTTTGATTTTTAATTGAAACTATATCTAACAAAACAGTGACTCAGTGAGTATCATTGACCAATTGAAAAAGTCAGGTCATGTTTCTGGGATCGTAGCAGTATGTTGCTGATATAGTATAGTAAGGTACCAGAATACATATTTAGGTCTTAAAAAAAATAATAAAGGATGTTTAGTTTCAAATTTCTCCAAGTCATGGTTGCTCCTAATTGCAGGATCTAACAACTTGAGCATGCTATCAGGATTAATATTAATTGAGTTGACAAGAGCATCAATACATGTACTCGAACAATTATGCGGAAGGCAGCAACTCTTCAAGATATGGAAAAAAGGTACCACTTTGAGTTGGTTTAATGTGTTCTTTTTTATTTGCTCCTATTTTTTTTAAGGCTGCCATTTTTAAATTAATGGATAGGTTTAAGATTTTATGCAAGAAAGCTAATAAAGCTTTGGGTACGTGGTTCAAATGATCTTATGATCCGGCTTTCACTTTTCTGAGCTCATGTTAGACTTTTATATGAGCTCCAAAATAAGAAAGTCAGTCGTGTGATCATTTTCAGGTTCATCTCCAATAAAAAAAACATGACCCTATTATTTGTTCATTTCTTATGAACTCTAATGGATTTTGGTTTCATTTCTTATCAACCAGTATTAAGTTGGGTATCACGGTACCAGTACCAACATTAAGTTGGGTATCACAGTAGCAGTACCAAGGGATTTTTTACCAGCCAATATTGCACCGGTACCACTTTTACTATTGTTTTTTTTTTCTTTGGGGGAATTTGAAGTATACCCCTCAAAAATTTCAAAATTAGGTTAATTGATTTCGTTCTTGTTCTTGATGTGTGGCTGAGCTTTGTGAACTCTATTGGCTTGTGAATTTGAGATGTTAACATGAACCATTGTACTCCTTGAATTTCTGATTTTCCTTTCTTGCCGTTTATGGCCTTGACTTGAAGAACATAATTATGTTCTTGGTACCATTTGACTTGTGCGGTGATTGTATGATGTTTTTGATATTTGTTGAGGGGGGTTAAGTTGTTGATTAAATTCAATTTATCAAGAAGAAACTAGAAAATCAGAGCAACCATTATAATAGGGGTTAGTGATGCTATGTTATGGTCGTTCTCCAAAGTCAAATGCTACAATTAATATGTAACACACCTTATGTTATTTTGTAAGAATATATTACTGTTGTTGCTAAGCACCTTAGAGAAAGGATTATGTTAGGGGTTTAATATGTTTTGGATGATGTTTCGTGTTGAGATTTTGAATGTTGTTTTCTTTTGAAATTATGTATGTGTCTTTTTTTAATGGTAATTTGAGTGGCTAATATCAAAACGTTTGCACCAAGGCCCCCGTGCAACCAAGTTGTTTTCGGATTTTCAAAGTCCAAACGGTCGATCCAAACCTTTAGATGTTCAATCTATACTAAAATCTACTTGGAGACCAAATTTTACATTTTTTGAAATTTTTTTACTATTTATTAAGCCACTTTGAAAATTGCTGATCACATGGTTCATAATTTGGTTGCACTGTTTTTACTGTTCACCCGGATCATAATTTTCAAAGTGGCTTAATAAATAGTAAAAAAATTTCAAAAAATGTAAAATTTGGTCTCCAAGCAGATTTTAATATAAATTGAACATCTAACGGTTTGTATCGACTGTTTGGACTTTAAAAATCCGAAAACGACTTGGTTGCACGAGGGCCTTGATGCAAACGTTTTGATATTAGCCACTCTCTTGTTATGGATGTATGAGAACAATGTTTTGACATATATTATGAATTGTCATTTAGAATTAGGATAAGTTTTATGTATTTTATATCATTTGTGATTGGAAGCGCACGGGTATTTCTGACAAGAAGAAGAGAATAAGTCTTGATGTAATTTAAAAAATGTGTAATCATCTTGGCATATCTTTAGGAGCAAATACTAAGGTTCTTGTTTGCTCTTATTATTGAATTATTGACTAATACATTATTATGCAATCAATTCTTAAATTAATCACATTTAAAAAAAAATGATCAAAACAAATTTTCAATCCCCACGTCAACGCGTGGGCGGCTTGACTAGTATATTATCATGTAGGGAAGGACAGTGACTCAGTGAGATGAGGATATATATACATATTTTTTGACGAAAAGGTGAGGATATATATGAAATTTTAATGGAGCTGGTTAGTCAACAATTAATTGCAGCTGTTACATGCATTTAAGCCGCATTAATTAATTATTTGCTAATAAATCCAAAGGAAATAGCGGCTGTGTGGTACTACCTTCGCTACCTGGCTAATTTACAACCCTAAAATCTAAATATCCTCTTGCTGCAAATTTTCTTAGGGATCATTTTAGAATACATCCAAATTTTAGTACCCACTATTTTATAATAAATCCAAATTTGATGTGAGACATGATTTGAGGCATGAAAGATACACATGAGCCATTTTGAACCCTAATTCATGATTATATTTTATAAAAAAAATATTGCCATCTCATTAATTACTCAGAAGACTCATTTAATGCATACAATATTTTCCATCTCCTAAGTAAATTGAGAAAAATATCTTTGTAATGAAAAAGTATTAAATTATCAACTTCAAATTTTAGCTATTACGTGTACTAGCTCTAAGGTATTCTAATGTGCTTTGGTGCATATTATAGATATTGAAAAGTATGATTCCAACTAAAAAAAAATAAAGTTTCTAGATGAATTCTCCATCATTTAGATAAAGTATATATGAAATTTGAGAAAATTTGAAATATAATTGATCATAAAAAATCACTAAATCTCAACCATTAAAAATTGCAAGTTGTTTGATTGAAGGATATATAAATGACTTTCAGAGTGACCCAAATTTGATACATCTTTTATTTAAATAATACAGAATGCATGAGTAATTTTTTAGTTTTAAATGAAATAATATTTTTTGGAATATCAAATAGACATACCAATTAAAATTGTTGTTAGCTAGAACTAGAGAAAAACATATCAAAAGTTTTGTAATTTTAGGTTACAATGAAATTATTTTCTGTATCATAAATTGTATTCATAGAAAATTACTAGAATCATAAATAGTTTTTGCTATATACCCTGTATATTTTAAAAAAAAAGCATTAAATATTACAGGGTTTCTCTACTTGGGGTTTAGTATCAAATCCCACAAGTATTTTTTTCAGTTAATTGAAATAACAGTGACATTAAAAAGTACATTTTATTAATGCTCTCATTCTGTTTATGTAAATTTTTAAAATTTCCTTCTGATCTCTGAAAACGTGATTAATTAAATTGGTCCAAGTCAAAAACACAAAAAGGAAAAATAAATCAAAATTAATGCGCACTTAACCCGAATTTGATTGTAAAAGAGCCGCAAAACTGAAAAGCGTTGACAGAACCTTATTCCCTAATTTGAGATTGTAAATTGTAGCTATATTAATTCTCTAATGCATAACTTTAGCATAATAATAATATTCTTAATGCACTCAACGAGTCGCCAAAATGATAATTCTTTGTAACATTTTATGTATAATTAATACATCAAATAGAATGCAAAAAATATGTCGAAAAATATTGTACACGTGATTCCTTAATAAAATAATATTTTAGTCATTAAATTTGGTATACCCTAAACATTGTGAATAATTATTATTAAAAATTATATATAATTTTTAGTCATATTATTGAGTTTGACAATGATAAATTATTGATTCAATTATTGAAATTAAGTATTGAAACTCAATTCCTTTTATGGAATATTAATTTTCATGCATATAAAATAAAGATGAACTTCAATTTAATTGTCTATATATTGGGAGGTATCAGAATAAAATCAGAATATTTAAATGTAAATACCAATAGCAAAATTGAAATTTTGGATTCCAAACAATAAAAACTTTAGCGTCATGCATGCACGTTCTATTTTTTAATGGCAAGAAGATACTATTTTATTTCTTTACCAGTATAACATGAGATCAATATGAGAGTACTACAGACTTTAAATTTGTTGGGATCCAAATGAGTTATTTTTTCAAACTTGCAAAGTATTTTGCAACAGGAATTATCTGTTATAATTAACATATTTAGCAATTCAGATTGAATATTTAAATTTTAAAAACGAAGATGTCAATTCATAGTGCAGACCGATCTACGATATGTATAGCACCGTAGCCCATTTCGAAATCCATATCCTATGAGGTAACAAAATATATCTATTTAGATTCTTACCGTCCGATCATAATGCAGATCAATCTGACCATAATTAAAATACAGAATATCCTATGAGGAATTGCTTGATTTGCTTGATGCCATCAACTAGCATATTTATAGTTGTCATACAAAGACTAAGGAAACATCTAGAGTTGAGATATTCCTTGCCATCTCTAGATGTTTTTACAATCTACATTACAAGATATTTTGTTTGGTTGTTTCTAGAAAAATCTTGAATATACTTCATGCAAATAAATTATGGGCTTGAGCTTGCTTGTAATTTGTCATGAATAGAAGTGGAGACATTGCATGGGCCTTCAACAAAAATAAATAATGAAAATCAGTAATCTAACTAACTCTAAATGGTTGCTTCTTTCCTCTTCAGTTATTCCGACCTCTTTCCTCTCCATTTCTCATAGGAAAATGCTTAAGCCATGTAGAATCAAGGCTTAAAATCTTGAGCAAGCTTAAGAAAAATGGACAAAAGGAGGACTAAGAAAGTAGTTTTAAACTTTGTAAAGGAGCACTTGTTCTGCAAGCTTAAGACTCTGTAGGGTGCCAAGGAACTCTAATGAGGCTTAATCTACCCCCATCGAACACCCACGTAGATTTTTTTGTTCTATTGTACTATAGCAAGCAGCTGTCCATTGTTCCTATATAAAATGATTAAATAAAGGGAGAAAAAAGATAAATAATGAACAGGCTACCTGCTGAGGAAAATAGCTATTATATTGGGCCGGATATTTTGGGTTTTTTTGGGCTGACTATTATTATTTTTAAAAATCTTATTTAATTGGATTATGGCCCGGATATTTCTAATTTTAATACAATTTCATTAGGCAACTTCTTTCCCAAAAAATAAGAAAAAAGAATTTTATTAGACAAATAATTAACACGCTTTTAAGCTTTAACTAAAATAGAAAGTTTTGACTCACTAGCTTTATAAAAATGAAGCTAATATGAGTACCCACGCTACGATACCCGTACTGTACCCACACCTAAACTGCCATAACTGCTTGTGGGGACCGCAACTATTCCAAAACTGTAATTTTGTTTCCCAAATTTAATAGTAATAATGTGAAGTATATATCTCAAACAGGTCAAGTATTTATACCTATACAATCAACTACTTCTGATATATGAATTTTCCTAAAATAACTGTACCCGCACCTTTTTTGAAATTTTTTCATGTTGTACCCGCATTAGGGGACCACTCAAACGGCATGTGGGGACCGCAACTGTTCCAAAACTGTAATTTTGTTTTAAAATTTTTGATATTGTGAAGTATATATCTCAAACAGGTCAAGTATTTATACCTATACAATCAACTACTTCTGATATATGAATTTTCCTAAAATAACTGTACCCGCACCTTTTTTGAAAAAATTTCATGTTGTACCCGCATTAGGGGACCACTCAAACGGCATGTGGGGACCGCAACTGTTTCAAAACTGATTATTTACTAAAACATTTGGTAAATTGAAAAAGATTAATTTGTTCAAGTAGTTGTCATGTTTAACTATGCAATTATCAAGAATAAGGGAACTTATTAATTTGTTATTGCTATAAAAAAACAGGCACAATAAAAACGGTACTATAAAGTAATTTAAAATCACTTTTAGTAAAGCAAAGTAAGTAATAACTTATTTTGTTATCCGCTTCATGTGCTGTAAAGTGTAAAGTGATAGTACCACCTCTCTCACATATATACTTTTCCAGATTCTTGCACTTATTATTGTCCTCTCTCACATATATACTTTTCCATATTCTTGCACTTAATATTGCCTCCTCACATACTTCTCCATATTCTTGAAGATTACGAATTCTATAAAAAAAAAATTCTTTGCGTAACACCTCACTCTCGATTTAGAGAGAGAAAGAGATGTTCCTCTCTCAAATATATACTTTTCCATATTCTTGCACTTATTATTGCCTCCTCACATACTTTTCCATATTCTTGAAGATTACGAATTCTATGAAAAAAAATTCTTTCCGTAACACCTCACTCTCGATTTAGAGAGAGAAAGAGATCAATGTTCCTCTCCAGTTCTCATAGGAACATCTGTTTTAATGACTCCCGTCTCTAATTGTTCGATGGGTCCCATAGTCACTCTTTATCTTTATTTATTTTGCTGCCCAGACTCGTCTCCTCAAAATTGACACCATTTTCTTCTAATTCGATTTGGGAACGGGACAGTCTCTCTGTCTAATTCGACCACCCAAAATATATATCCATTCTCAAATTTCTTTAATATATCACTCGCTCGTTTCAGCTCACATATACAACAAAGAATTAAGCTAGATGGCTGAGACCATTGTTAATTTGGTGCTCGGCAAGCTGGCTGAAGTTCTATCCAATGAGGTTTTACACTTATACAGTGTCAATGAGCAAGTTGAGAAAGTCAGCCGTGAACTCACACGGATTCAGGCATTTCTCAAGGATGCTGACAGGAAGCCGATAAAAGACGAAAGGCAGAAAAATTGGGTAAAGGAGGTCAGAGATATTGCCCATTCTATAGAAGATGTCATAGACACCTTTCTCATGGAGATCCCTCAAAATCCACAAAAGTCATGCCTGTGTGCCGCCATAAAAAACATGCTAAAAAATCCCAAAAATCTACCAGCTGTACACAACCTTGTAAATGAGATAAACCAAATCCTAGAAAAGATGAAAGAGATAGAAGAGAGCAGAGTCAGATATGACATAAATAATTTGGGTGAGGGCAGTACTGGAGATATCAAACTACCCATCAGGCCAACGGTACTACCTGATATTGATCCTGATATTGTTGGCTTCAAGGCAGACCAGGACTACATTGTCAAGCAGTTGCTTGATGAGACCACCAAGAGACGTTCTGTGGTCTCAATTTGCGGGACCGGTGGACTCGGAAAGACTACTCTTGCACAAAAAGTGTACAATTGGTATGCAATTTTTTATTTTCAAAATTGTGTCATTTACTATAAATTTCATTGAAATTCACTTTTCTCCCTATTTTAGATTTTTCACTATTTACATACTTTAGTTTAGATAATTAAATTCGAAAACATGGTTGATATATGTCTTAATGTAAAACTTGTATTTTTCTAAAAAAATATCAGACTTGGTCATAATATTTCTCGAGTCCTTAATGTATGATGAATTTAAAAAAAGTGCTCTATTAAATTTAAGTTATATATTTAGGTGAGATATATGTTTCATCACAAGAAGAGTATATAGGTGCCGTACTTTATAGGTAAACAATGAATATGTCTTCGACATTAACTAATTTTATAATTCTAGAATGAGTAAAGGTAATGTCATACGAGGCTCATAAACTTAGCTCCTTAATTTTTTAAATTGTCAAACACTCCGGTCAGTTAATTTGGTAAATAATGCTTAATTTTAAATAATAAAATTACCATAATATTGATCCTTTATAAATTTATCCCTTTGAAATACTTATGAGGCTTGCGTACAAAAAAGTGGATGTAAAATTAATATAATTTTAAGGTTTGCGCAAAAAAACAAGTGTAAAATTAATATATTTGCTAATTCACTTTAATTAGTATATTATATTGAGTTTGTTAAATTAATTTTCATTGTGTACATGCTTAATTTACGTGCATATCTGAATTCGCACTTTTACATGGGTTTTATTGACATTGTGCAAAAGTTCAACAAGATCAACAGCTAGACTTGGGAAGGTCAAATATTCCAGTAGCCCCGTTAATAGCTTTTTGTAAGGTCGTGATAAGAACAAAATAAAATAGAAGAAAGGTATAAAACCCTTATGACCTCTGTTGCATACGCATCGATATATATAGATGTCCCCACTCTAATGGCCCTACCCTAACCCAATAGATTGGCACGAAAAATCATAATTTTCTATTTACCCACTTCTCCATATTCACTTGCATATTTTATCTAGTCTTTCATCTTTGTATTTTGGTTATATATACTAATGTCCAATAATATATTTTTTTCACAGTGGTGATGTCGTAAAACAATTTGAAGTTCGCATATGGGTAGCTATTTCTGAAAAGTTCGAAGTAATTGATATTTCGAGAAAGATAGCGCGAGAACTTAAGGTTGCGCAACCACCAAATGAAACACATGATGCGAAAGAGATTCTAACAGAGATTCACAAATCTCTTAGAGGCAAGAAGTACCTCATAGTCCTAGACGATGTTTGGACAATCGATCTATGGACTCAAATTGGTGCAGCATTCCCTAATGAACACCATGGGAGTAGAGTACTTGTAACCACTAGGTTTGCTGATGTTCCTAAGAGCATGGATCCCACCAGTGAACCATACATCCTCCAGTGCTTAACTGAGGAGTTAGGCCGAGAGCTTTTGTTAAAAACAGTTTTTCCTAATCATGATCTAAATAAAAGTTCTTTTGATGATCTTTCTGATATCATAGGTCAATTTGTCCACAAGTGTGGTGGGCTTCCTCTCGCATTGGTGGTTTTAGGTGGTTTCTTATCAAAGAAGTCCCGTAGCCATGCGGTTTGGAGTAACGTGTTCCGGACAATGAGTTGGCGTGTCGAAGGAATAAATTGTAGCGAAATCATAGGCACCAGCTATGAGGACCTGCCATTTGCTTTGAAGTCATGCTTTATGTACTTTGCTGCATTTCCCGAAGACTATTCTATCAATGCTCTATCCTTACTTCGAATGTGGATTGCAGAGGGCTTCATACCACAAGAAGATAACAGAACATTGGAAGAAACTGCGGAGAGTTTCTTAGAGGATCTCGTACAAAGGTATTAATTACATCTTCATTTAATGATTACACATATTGATGTATCGTCCTGGTTTTAATTGAAGAGTCTCAGCATCTACAGCTTATGTATACAATATTAAACTAAATTGTTTTAATAATATCTATATTTTTTATGATATATTAATCATTGTATTTAAATTCCGTAAACATTTATATTATGTTATACAAACAGTACTTTCTTTTAAGTGCTTAGCTTGAAATTTTTGGGCCACAATATGCAAGCTATATTATATTTAGGGGGAATTTCCTGTATCCCCTTAAAAACCTTGAAATTTCCCCATCTAAAATTCATAATATCATATTTACCCTGCTAACGTTCAAAAATTCACAATTTACCCAATTTATTATTTTTTCTAATATAACTCATTTTAAATTTATAAATGAACCATTTTACCCAATTTATTAATTTAAAAAAATGAGAATAAAAAAAGTGACGTTCCTCCTTTAATACAAAATTACATCCAAGAACAAGGGCAAAATGGGTAATTTATATATTTAAAATGAGTTTTGTTAGAAAAATCAATAAATTTGGTAAATTTTTGAGTTTTTGAACTTTAGAAGGGTAAATATGATATTATAAATTTTAGAGGGGGAAATAAGTAATTTCATGGTTTTTGAGGGGGATACATGAAATTTTCCCTTACACTTAAGACCACTTCAAAGTCCAAACTGATGGGTGTGGCTATTTAATTTTTTTTTTCATTTTATGCTAGGAGCATGGTTCAAGTAGGTAGAAGATCCATTACGGATGGTTCCATTGATACTCTACGCATACACGATCTACTACGAGATCTTGCTCTCCAAAAAGCCAAGGAGGAAAACTTTCTCCTGGTGTATTCAAATCAAAATGATAAATTGAGCTTGAGCAGGGCACGCCGTGTGGCAATTCACAATCCAGATTGTGATCAACTTATATTGAGCCCAAACCTCCACACTCTTTTGTGCTTTTTTAATGGGAGCATGCCGAATTGTTCTAAGCAAAGACTGCTCAAAGTGGTAAGTAATGGAGACAAACGGGAGAGCAGAATAGAGTTGGGGATGTTTGTGGGATTGACTCAGTTAAGATATCTGAGTCTTTCTGGGAGGCTAAGTGACAACCGTGATCAAGAATTCTTTGAGAAAGTGATAGGCAGAATGAAATTTCTGCAGACCCTTGATGTCGACTGGTTAGAAACAATTGATGGCCACGACTTTGAGTTTCCTAAGAGTGCATGGAATATCAAGACACTGAGGCATGTCTCTCACTCTAATTTGGAACTCTCAACATCAGCAAAATTAACAAATTTGCAAACTATTCATTGGGTGAGGCCCACACAATCATGGGAGATAGAGTTTCCTCATACACCCAATTTACGTTCATTACTATTAGAGGCCAAATCATCTCCATCGAAGGCAGTTGTCACTTTTCTGTCCACATTAGAACACCTAACTAACCTCTATATAGAGCATGATGAGAGTGTACTGGGCATATTTGACATGAGAGGTTTCCCATTTTATAACCATTTACAATCTCTCAGACTTACTTACGATAGCCCCACTAAATTGACCCAGCTGCTTCATGAGGATATGCTCCCCTGTCACCTCATTTATCTCAGTATTGAGGGTTACAAGTTCCAGCAGGATATAATGCCAGTATTGGAGAAGCTACGCTGCCTTAAGGTTCTCATCCTTGCTGGAGCATTCGAAAGTCAAAAAGCAACCTGTTCCTCTGGAGGCTTTAGCCAGTTAGAAGTTTTGAAGCTTTATTCCGTATCAATGGAGGAATGGGAGATAGAGGAGGGTGCAATGCCTCTTCTTAAAGAACTCGATATTTGGGGATGTGATGAATTGGGTGTGCCTCAAGGGCTACAATACCTTACCAACCTTCAAAAATTGAGGTGGTCAGACGTGGGTGATTCCAAGGCTGATTTGGTTCGCAATTTATGCCAGCATGTCCCTTCCATTGATTTAGGCAGATATTAGAGCCACGGACTCCTCCAGTGAACATTTTACTCTTCCTATTTAGTATTTGTCATTGTCTTCTCTTTTTTTTCTTTTGTTGTATGTGTGCTTTGTATCATTAATTTACTGTCATGTATCTGTTGAAATTGAATCTGAAATCTCGATTGCATATTTTTGTTCCTATTTTCTTAGTACTTTCTCGTTCTTTTACTGGACCAACAAAATTCCACTAAAATAATATTGGAGAACCATTCAAGGTATCTAATTGTAGATCATTGTAGTCGTGGTCAAACAAGTATTTCTTAATTATCCTTGAAATTGAAGTTTCTAACTGAGCTAAGAGACATGGTTTGGAAACTTGGCCGAGTCAGAACAGTATCGGTCGGGTCTGAGCCGAGTTTCATCCGAATTTCACGCTCATGCGATTTTTTCATCAAAACTCGGTTGAATCGGGTTGACTCGGCCGAGTTATCTGATTTTTGGGCCGAGTCAGACCGAGTCAGGCGAGTCCTGACAGATTCTAGATCGATTCTCTCCCAAAAGATCCAATTCTGCCTTTTGCTTTGCGTCAAATTGAGTTTATCGGAAAGAAGAGTCTTCAATTTGGGAAGAAAGAAGGAGAGGAGCTGTGGAAGAGAAAAGAAAATGGATTCGCTTAAATAGACGTGGTCTACTAGTCTGTTAAGTATAGAAATAGAATTAACATATGGTCCATAGTGAACCCGGAGCTACGAAAAGCTCTCATGGAGAGATGGGGTCACTTGTAACATTTAATGAAAAATTTAGAGCTGCCTCCACTTTTCCAGCTCCTCTCCATTTCTGTTTTCATTGGACCTGTCCGTTTCAACAGTTTTTTGCAATTTGTGCATATGCTTTTGAATTAATTTTTCATGCTTTCTACTTTTTTTGTTTCCTTTTCTTGCTTTATTTTTCTTGTATATATATTTAGTTCTTTTCTTTAATCAAAAGTATTTTATTACTATTTTTTTTCAATTCTTTTAGTAAAAACATGCTTCTGCCAAAAAAATCCGAGTTACTGATCCGATTCACCCGACTCCGACCGATTCCGATTTCACGGTCAAGTGACCGAGTCCGATTCCGATTCCGATTTTGCAAACTATGCTAAGAGATACATGGAATTGTGCCCATTATATTATGAAACTTTTTATCTTTTTGTTATTAATTATATCATTTTCAGATTGAAATTGAGAAAACAAATAAGATTTTTAAAATCTCAAGGAAATAACAAGAATGAACATAAAATCCGCTTCTCATTTTGCCTTTCGTACTATATTTTGAACTCGAATTATTTTTAGAATTTCATCGTAAAAATCAAACTATGTATTGGAGAAAAAATTTAATTTTAAATCGAATGAATACAACAGCTAAAAATGCAACCTTAAAAATATATCGAAAATTTGATAGATGATTACTTAATAAAATAATATTATTTTGGACATTAAATTTGGTATACCCCTACTGGCCTACACATTGTGAATAATTCTTATTAAAATAATATATTATTTCCAGTCATATTGTTAAATTTGATAATAATAAACGATTGAATAAAACATCGAAATTATTTTATTACCTGACATAATTTAGAGGTAGTGAAACTCAATTACTTTTATGGAGTATCAATTTTGATGCATATAAATAAAGATGAACTTAAATTTGTTTATATACAGGGAGATCCTATCAGAATAATCAGAATAATCAGAATATTTAAATGTAAATACCAATAGCAAATTTGAAATTTTGGATTCAAAACAATAAGAACTTGAGAGTCATGTATCGGTTCATATAATTGATCTAAACCGTTTAACATGATTTCATTATGAAAATATATTTGAAGTCCAACTTTTAAATTTTTTTAGAATTGTTTTACTATTTTTTTAGATAAGTAGAATATCACTTGATCTAAAGATTAGAGATCATTCAAAAGTAGTGATTTTCTATTCATCTAAAAAAAATAAAAAAATTCTAAAAATGTAAAATATAGTCTTAAAGTAATTTTTTTAACTTGTTTAGCAATTCAGATTGAATATTTAAATTTTAAAAATAAAGATATCAATTCAGTAGAACTAAGGTGCTCTTAAGCTTACCAAGCCCTTTGTGAGCTTAACTCAAAAACCTATCGGATTGACTTCAAACGACATTTCCAAACCGTTAGATGTTCAATCTATATTGAAATGTGCTTGGAGACCAAATTTTACATTTTTTTGGAATTTTTTTACTATTTATTAAGATGGTTTGAAAATCGCTGTTTTTCAATGGTGCAGAATTTTAATAAAAACAGCGGTTTTCAAACCAGCTTAATAAATAGTAAAAAAATTCAAAAAAATGTAAAATTTGGTCTCCAAGCACATTTTAATATAGATTGAACATCTAACGGTTTGGAAATGTCGTTTGAAATCAAGCCGATAGGTTTTTGAGTTAAGCTCACAAAGGGCTTAGTGAGCTTAAGAGCATCTTAGTTCTACTCATCAATTAATAGTGCTATATATATATTATATTATTTATTATAAATTAAGTAGCTAGTGCTGACTTTGTTGGGTGCGGTTATGTGCCTTCAATTTTGTCTTCTTATAATATAAATATATTGCCAGACAATTAAATGGATGAGTAAAACCTAATAACTAATTAGGTGTATTTTAGATGCGAACCAAAGAAAAGGCATATACCAATATTCACTCCATAAACTAACAAAAAGATGTATGTATGATCATGATATATGGGATACAAAAGTTGTGGTAGCTGGGTCATATTCTGACCCCATTTAGTTTTAAAATTTATGTACAATTATACATGATTTTCTATATAGTTTAGAGTAAAATGTTATGGGTATGGTAAAATTGACTCTCATACATAGGGGCGGAACCAGACTTTCAAGTTATGGTGATCAATCATATAAAATTTTCATACTACGAATGTGGGTCAATTTTACAGTACCCATAGCATTTTGCTCTTAATTATATAAAAAATCATGCATAAGTATGAAAATTTTCAAAATTAATGGGGGTCAATTGACCCCCATTCACTAAGAGTGCATCTGCCCCTCCTCATACACAACATGAAATTTTATATGATTGACTCCCATAGCTTGAAAGTCTGGCTCTGCCTATAAACATATGCTATATACCTAATAAAAATAATGTAAATCTTGTTTTAAGAAACAAAAAATGACCAAACCATCAGATTTTATACGGTATAAATTTCATTGTAGTTCTTGGAATATAGTGGCTTCACCAAATCTGTATCCAAATAAGATAATTACAAATGTTATATATACTGTATGATTAAATTAGATTTTTTTTCCATATATATCGTGCAAAGGTATTAAATTAACCATTCCTTGACACAATTAACACAATTTAAAAAAAAAATTATTGGAAGTTCTATATATATTATTCATAGTTTTACTACATGAACCATCAAATTATCATACAAATTTTTGCAACAATAACAACTAATATAATCATTACAATAATAATAACAATACTGCAATATAAACAAGCAAGCAAGCAAAAATCAACAAAACAATAATAATATAGATAGATGCACACATAATTACATAATAACTAGTTTAATGATTCAATGATATGATTTGCCATTTGCCAAAATTTCTAAATCTATATTAAAGTTAATAAAGTATAGACATATATATAGAATAGGACCTAAAATAGAAGTTGAGAAGTTGGGCATGGCATTGCCAAACAAAAAGGTGTAGCAAGATTAGTTAAGATAATGAGAAAAATGGATCAATTAAGTTATTAGTGTTATTCACACAATTAAAGGTAGCAAAAAGATGATCATGTGACCGAACAAGACCAAAAACTTTGTTTGTAATTAAAATATGACTTGTTACGCACAATATGCTTCATGCGCTCATGCATTTCATAATAATATTTAGATACTTTTTTATAATTGAGCGTGCACAAATTTAATGCCAGTCAATGTCAACTAAAACACCTCAGGTGGATTCGCCAAATTACTTAAGAATGTACTAATTATATATATATGGCAGAATTTCACATATGCCTTTCAAAACATTATTTTTTCTCTGCTTGGTATATTAATTAATAGAGTAGGTGTGTTGCAATATCTTAATAATAATAACTACTTAAATGATAACCAAAAGTTATATCTTTGTTGATACGAATTAGAGAGATACATATATAATTCATATCCAATCGTCCAAGTAATATTTATCCGTTTGGATGGGAGCTATAAAGTTAGAATAGTGAGATTTGGGATTAGTAGATAATAGTGTTATTCTGATTAGTAAAAATTATTTGAATTGTACATTTGGAATAATGAATAGCTGTAACTCAAAAAGAATAGTGTTACAATGTGTTAATTAAGAGAAAAGATAGGCAAGTGGAATATCAAACGAATTGTCACGACATGGAGATTGCAGAAAATACGTCAATTTTGTCATTTCAAAACTGTATTGGTGGAAATCCAAAAAAAAAATATGTTTTTCTGTTCACACTTCCCAATAGTAGTTAATTTGAACAGTTACACGGAATAGAGAATAACAACTATTTTAGCTATCCTGAATAGCAAAAATGTTATTTGTATGTACATTACTATTTTGAATAGCCCATATTCCTCTATGATACATCCAAACATAAAATGCTTAGCTAGGTAAAAAGATCATAATTCATATCCAATCGTCCAACTAATATTTATCTGTTTGGATGGAAGCTATAAAGCTAGAATAGTGAGATTTGGGATTAGTAGATAATATTGCTATTCTGATTAGTAAAGATGAACTTAAATTTGTTTATATATATAGGGTGGTCCTATAAGAATAATATCAGTATATTTAAATGTAAATACCATAGAAAATTTCAAATTTTGGATTCCAATCAATAAGACGGTACCTTCTATTTTTTAATGGCAAGAAGGTACTATTTTATTTGTTGGGACCCAAATGAGTTATTTTTGCAAAATAACAAAGTATTTTATAAGAGGGTTTATCTGTTATAATTTAGTCGGAGTGAGATTACGGTATTATGTATATGATTAGTATTCAAAACAATTAATTTAAATCGTTGAACATGATTTTCGTATGAAAATATATTTAAAGATTAAATTTAAATCGTGAAACATGATTTTCAAATTTTATATTTTTTAGAATTTTTATTACTATTTTTTTAAAATAGTGATTTTCAACTTATCTAAGAAATAAAAAATATAGTCTTCAGGTGAATTTTTTAACATTTTATCGATTCAGATTAAATATTTAAATTTTGAAAATGGAGCTATCAATTCATAATCTGAAATAATGCAACCATAATTAAAATACAAAAACTCCTTTAATGTTCGTGCGGATTCTATTTAACGGTGCAGATGTAAACAAAATTATTATGTTACTTTATGATATGAATTCGCCTCACAGCCCTCACTCAGATTTGATGCTCCATTGCATTGGTCTAGAAAGTGCCAGGTGGCACTACTCTGGGCTCTTCCCTCCTTTTCCAAAGATGACAACTTTCTCTCTCTTCCCTCAAAAATTTCTAAAGATAAACAAATTAAACAGCAATGCCACGTCTGCTCCCTCTCTCCCATTCACAATCTCTCTTTCTCTCCCCAAACACACGCAATTCAATTCCTTCAATCCCTGTCTAACCATGAGTAGTTGACCCAGTAGTTCTTCCAGGAAATACTACATGGTACCCGGAGTTACCCCCCAATTAAGAGGTCTCAATTGCGTCAGAGGAGGCGTTTCAGAGGTATCAGAAATGGCAATGGGAATGGGAATGGGAATGGGGTGGTGATAGTATGGTTCCGAAATGATCTACGTGTACTTGATAATGAGGCACTAATCAGAGGTTGGGCTGCATCGGAATTCGTGCTGCCGGTGTATTGTGTGGACCCGCGCTTGTTCGGTACCACGCATTATTTTGGATTTCCAAAGACTGGAGCTCTCCTGAATTGTTCTTGTAAATTTGCTTGTAATTATGGTTGATGGATTAAATTTAGTTGATTTGAGTTGCTATAATATGAGGTCAAGGTAATGCTCAATTTTGGGTAAAGATTTTAACAGAGTAGGTTTGGCTTCATGCAGCGCACGGACAATAGAATCAAAACAGAGGTGCATATGGTTCATGCGCTGCATAAAGCTAAAACTACTCTGTTAATAATAATAACACTCTAAATTGATTAGGTAATTAAACTTCAGTCCATAAACTTTAGGTCTTCATTCTTTCGTAAAATGAACTAAAAAAAAATATTGGATGTGCATGCAGTGTTTCATGTAGATGGAGATTATATCTAGATTTGTTGTTTGGGCTTGAAAATTATTTATAGTTAAAGGTCCTATTATAATCAAAATGGTAACTCTAAAACTAACCGTCTTTTTTATTTTGCACATTTTTCCCTCGGAATGACAAATAAATTAATCCTTCCCATAAAATTCTTTTCATTTTATCCCCAGCAACAAGAGGCTTCTTATATGTTATAAGCTTTTTATGATAAAAGCTTTGAGATATTGTAGAATTCTAGTAACTAATTACGGATTTATATAATTAATGCTTGTTATATATATATAATAGGCAACATCTACCTCCACCAATAAGTATCGGTTTTTTTTTTTTTTTTTTGCAATAAAAAACAAACGATGCTTGGGCCAAATTTTCTTGGTCAAATTTTGACGAGCGGAAATTACAACGAATATATTTATTTGGGAGTAACGAAATTAGCTGTTGTCAATTTGCTTGGGCCAAATGGTGTTTCATGGATCATACTAGCAAATTAAAAATTAAGTTTTTACTAACAATTAGTGAGCGCTGCTTAATCATCACACGGTTTCAATAATAAAATGGCGTGGACCTAATGGGCTTTGCTCCGGGGCCCAATATTCATTAAAATTAAAAACCAGGGTTCTTGCATAGTCTTATTTATTCATAATGGGCACATTAGCAAATAATAACAAAATACTGAGTTGAGATATATTGTAGAGTGTGCATGATCTAGCCCACCGATTTCTTATTAATGATATCACAACAATGTTTACTGGTACCACCTCTCTCATACAATACACAGTTACAACCAACATAAATCCTAATAAACTCTCGTATTAGAGGGAGATATGAATTTTGAGATTCGGATCAGACCAAAAACAGCCAGTGATGACAACTTGTCTAGAAATCTAACAAAAGCAAGTTTCAATTTTAGCATAGCCGAAGGAAAATGTCCTGTCAAACCATTAATTTTTTCATTATGAGAAGCTCCTTGAGAAATGGATTTGAGCCAACAGAAACGATACTTATAATAGCTAGTTTGTTTTCACATGAAAAATTGAGAATTCACATGTCAAGCGCGCTAAAATATTTAATAAAATTTAGAAAAAAATAAAATTTATTATCTCTTATGTTATACATGGAAGACTTATCGATATATGAACATTTCTTTCGATAAAAAACAAAACATAAGAAAATAATACTTCCATGAGCTTTTTATACTAGATCCAGAAACTTATTGGGTGATATTTCTTTGAAACTTTATTCCAGAAATGTGAAAACTGTATTTTTATACAAACTTTTTTTACCATGATCTCTACAGATTTTTTTTTTAAATTACCTCAAAATATAAAAGTTGCAGGTATTTCCATGAGCTTTTTAAATAATTTATTTATGTCAATCCGAGATGTAACTACGAAATTTGATCAATATTATATAGAAGATGTCTAAATTATATCCAGAACTACTCGGTTGTGATGAGGTGCGGATACCCAATTTGTCTTGATCGTGATAATTATCATGTGGCAGTTTCGAGGCATGGATAGCTCACATGTCATAGGAGGATTGGCAAAATATATATATGACATGCATGATTGTGAAATTCCAATCGGTTAAAGGACAATTATATATGAAAAAAATGTTATATATGTGAATTCTTTTTCTCGCCATAATGGATTCCGATTTTGTAAAACCGCAAACATCAAAGTTGCCAATATTTCTTAAATTTCCAATTGACGAGGCCGCTAAAGAAGGCTCTGGCCGGTGCTATAAAAAGACGGGGAAAGCATACTTCGTAAAAATAAAAAAAAAATTGATAGCAATAATATATTATCCCGTCATTTTTACAATAAAATTATAGTTACAAATAAACGTAACCAGTTAATTACAACAACAAATTTGATTGCTAATATATTGCAAACATACTTTTTGTTATTTGTTGAAAATAGAATTTAGGTCTCAAAAAATCATCATTGACCATTTATCAATCAAAAATAAGAAAAGAAAAATTAAACCTTCGAAGTGTTTTCAAAAGTGAGATGTTCATAATGGATCTTGTAGGAATAATTTATTGCAAGTGAGAAAAATTATAACTTGTTATCTCAATAATTAATGTCTCAAAAGTAAGACTTTATTAAAAAAAAAAATTATTAGAGTCTCTGCACTCTAGTACTCTCAACATTCCCGCAACAATATTAGAGAAATAATGTACTATGGTCCCTACTAATTATATGGTTCCCTTTCCAAGTCTTCGCACTTGTCCCTGCGAAAACCTTTATAGCTATTAATACTTGGAAGATAATATATTAATACTTGAAAAAAATATATTAATACTTGAAAAATGAGATATTAATACTTGAGCAAAGCTAGGGTGTGATGTGCTCACCAAGAGGATTTGGTGAACACAACTCCAAAAGTATATCGGATCTGCTTCAAACGGTGAATCCAAACGGTCAAAGAAATGATGAAAAATGAATATATAAAAAACTTATAAAATAAACGTAACTAGTTACAACAACAAATTTGTTTGCAAACATACCTTTTGTTGTTTGTTGAGAAATAGAATTTTGGTCTCAAATAATCATCATTGATTATTTATGAATGTAATTTAGCTAGCATCATAAAATAACAGTTAGAGGTTAATTTAGTACCTAGCATATAATTCTTATAAGTAATTAGACAAATCCAGCATGTACCAATTTAGAAAATAGCCTAACAGCTATACTCTTTTCAGCACCAATCAATTTTAAAAATTATTGTATTTAAAAAATTATTGTATATATGGGAACTTCAGTGCTGGAGTATGCCAATCACAACAAATTGATTTATACCAAACTCTTTTCAGCATATATACATTATTGGGAGGGCCTAACCTTCCCCCGCCATCCATCCCCCACTTTTCCCCCAACTAAAAATAAGTAGGGGACCACAGTAAACCGTTAATTATTGGGAAATAGAAGGGGACCAAAAATGCCTCCACAGCATTACAGGATAGATTGCGCACAAGTATTCACCCTTGTAAACTCAAGTATTCATCCATGTAAAGAAAAGTACTCATCTTTGAGAAATAACTATATAAGGAAACATTACCACCCATCTTTGACACGTTTTTAGAGGTGGTTTTTTTTTTTGTACGTTCACTCTAACTAATTTTTCCGACGATCTGTGAGGAATTTTTCAAATCTAAAACCACGAAAATTTTCTACACAATTTTCTCTTTCAAATGAGATCCATGATGACATACTTTCGAGGTGTCCGTTACGCAAGTATTCACACCTCGTACGCAAGTATTCATCTCTCATTGAACAAGTATTCATTCTCGTCGTGTAAGTGTAAAGAGTACATTAAGGTATAGTGGGACCGCACAACCGCGACTTCAGATAAGTAGGGGACCACAGTAATATGTGGAGATAAGTGGTGGAATTAGTAGGGGACGATTTGCGAAAAAGTATTGACACTTAACACGAGTTGTATTCATCCATAAAAATAAAAGTACTCATCTTTGAGAAAGAATTATATATGGAAATATTACGACATTAAGAGCATTAATTACGCGGAGATAGTAGGGTACCACAACTGCCGTCCGCTAAAAACAAAAGAAAACGCGTAATTAAGTGGGGGGACCGCACAACCGCCATCACTAACTACCGTGGGGACCGCATAACCGTCACCGCAAGTGGAAACAACATCAAGTATTCATCTATAATACATGAAGTATTCACATGTAATACATCAAGTATTCACCCTGATATATCAAGTATTTTTAAAAAAAAACTGGACATATCACACCCATCTTTTACACGTTTTTAGAGGTGGTTTTTTTTTTCTCCGTTCAATCTAACTAATATTTCTAACGATCTGTGAGAAATTTTACAAATCTAAAACCACGAACATCTTCTACATAATTTTCTCTTTAAAATGAGATCCATGATGACATACTTTCGAGTTATTCGTTGCACAAGTATTCACCATCGTCATGCAAGTATTCATCTATCATTGAACAAGTATTCACTGTAATACATCAAGTATTCACCCTGATATATCAAGTATTCATCTATCATTGAACAAGTATTCACATGTAATACATCAAGTATTGACCCTGATATATCAAGTATTTTTAAAAAAAACTGGACATATCACACCCATCTTTTACAAGTATTCACCCTCGTCATGCAAGTATTCATCTATCATTGAACAAGTATTCACATGTAATACATCAAGTATTCACCCTGATATATCAAGTATTTTTTAAAAAAACTGGACATATCACACCCATCTTTTACACGTTTTTAGAGGTGGTTTTTTTTTTCTCCGTTCAATCTAACTAATATTTCTAACGATCTGTGAGGAATTTTGCAAATCTAAAACCACGAACGTTTTCTACATAATTTTCTCTTTAAAATGAGATCCATGATGACATACTTTCGAGTTATTCGTTACACAAGTATTCACCCTCATCATGCAAGTATTCATCTATCATTGAACAAGTATTCATCCTCGTTGTGTGACGCGGAGGCAGAGGCGGAGAAGGAGAGGCGGAGGCGGAGAGGGAGAGGCGAAGGTGGGAGAGGCGAGCGGAGGCAGAGGTGGAAGGGGGAGGCGGAGGTGGAAGAGGGAGAGGGAGGGAGAGAGGAAAGAAATAGAAGGAGAAAATCTACTAATTAATTTGTAGGGACCACTAGTTAGTTAAAATTGATTATTATAGTTAGAAAAGGAAGTTAGTTAGTTGGGGGAAAAATGGAGGAAGGAATCAAGGGGTAACATATAATTACCCTACATTATTATAATAGAAGGAGCAGTAGTATATATATGCTAGTGGAGGGAGCTGTTTGTGATTCCACAGCTCATTGGGGTATCAAAGATTTTGGTTTTTTCTAAAATGGACAAGAAAGCATGTGGTAGCAGAGGCAAAGTGAGTGTTACAGGTGCCAGCAATAAGTTCACAATTTTTTTTAAATGTTAGAATAATCTAGACATATTACGAAAAATTCTATAGTTAGATATATATATCATTCAACCTTTCACAAAACAAAATATATTAGTCAGCCAAGCAAAGTTACGCTGCAATCAGATGTATGTGCATACATATAATATTTTAGAATTCCAATATCTAACTTTTACTTGCTATTTTTTAGAAATCCCATATCTACAATAATTTTAGAAATACAATAATTTCTTTTGCAAAATTATTGTTTAAATATCTGGTGCAAAAATAAAATCATTACGAATAAACTATGCATATATCTCCATTCCATTATTAAGCACGTTGGGTATCGGATCCGCCAATGGCTACGATTGAAAGATTAATTTTTGGATTTAATCTCAGCTCTCCAATCACATAATCTATCTTCTTTTGATTAAATGCATTTGTTTTATGTGTAGAAATTTAAATTTAGCTACAAACATACTCGCCACACATATCGCTACAAATGCGTTACAATTAAAATTAAACAGACTCTAAAATTTAGCGATATAATTCTCCGTTTCCTTATTTATTTGTTTCCTTATTTCTTCATTTCCAATTGAAATTTTTTATACGGCGGATCACAATGCAAATCAATTTTTTGTTCACTTCCTTATTTATCTACTTCCTTATTACTATACATATTATTGTGATAAATCTAGAATATATTTCTAATTTTGCTTTTTTTATGAAAATTTGTCATTTTGTATGAGAATTTATTTTTGTTTTCTTATCATATATTCCGTTGCAACGCACGGGCACGATACTAGTATATATATATATATATATATAGAGAATGGCTAATATCAAAACGTTTGTTCCTGGGCTCAGGAACAAACGATTATGTTCTCCCATTTCCAAAGTTCAAACAACAAATCCAAACCATTAGATGTTCAATCTATATTAAAATGTGCTTGGAGACCAAATTTTACATTTTTTGGAATTTTTTTACTATTTATTAAGCTAGTTTGAAAATCGCTGTTTTTATGAAATTTCTGCAACATTGAAAAACAGCGGTTTTCAAACCAGCTTAATAAATAGTAAAAAATTTCCAAAAAATGTAAGGTGTCTTTAAACCTCACTATACAAATCAAGTTGGATGTAAATTATTTTCTAAATATTCATCTCATCTATACAAGCAGAATGAGTCCAACATTGACTAAATTTTGAGATCATATATATATATAGAGTAGAACTAATGTGCTCTTAAGCTCACCAAGCCCTTTGGGAGCTTAACTCAAAAATCTATCGGATTGACTTCAAACGACATTTCCAAACCGTTAGATGTTCAATCTATATTAAAATGTGCTTGGAGACCAAATTTTACATTTTTGGAAATTTTTTTACTATTTATTAAGATGGTTTGAAAATCGCTATTTTCCAATGGTGCAAAATTTTAATAAAAACAGCGGTTTTCAAACTATCTTAATAAATAGTAAAAAAATTCCAAAAAATTTAAAATTTGGTCTCCAAGCACATTTTAATATAGATTGAACATCTAACGGTTTGGAAATGTCGTTTGAAGTCAATCCGATAGGTTTTTGAGTTAAGCTCACAAAGGGCTTGGTGAGCTTAAGAGCACCTTAGTTCTACTCTATATATATATATATATATGAGGAGGGATCCAATTACACCATATGTTTATATGTTATTTTTGCAATTTCAAAATCCAAATAGTCGATTCAAACCGCTCAATGATCTCCATATTAAAATGTGCTTGTATATGGATGACTGTTTGGACTTTGAAACCGCAAAAATAACATATAAACATATGATGTTAAGATGTGTAACCATAAAATGGTGTAATTGGATCCCTCCTCTTGTATATGTTTGTTGAATGTTGAATAAGTATGATTGATTTTTGTATGTTGTGTTGAATACATATAATAAAAAATTTCTATGTGTAATACTGTATGTTTAATGGTTAGCAAATATGGGTGCTAGCCAATTATAAATCTTTAAAAAAAAATCAAAACATACATGGTTCTAAATAACAAAACGTGTATGGGTGCCAAATCAAACACAGATGCTTTGTAGAAGCCGTGTATATAACCCTTGTTATTGTACATTGTTACTTTAATTGTGTAGAAATCACCATATTCAGCTCCTTTTTTTGGAGACCTGACACGATTCGTTTCTTTTAACCGTGTATGTTACTACTACATCGACACGGTTCATAAACCATGTACAATGTTCCCTCCTATTCATACACGACGCTCGCTAACACAGCCGTGTAACCGTGTGTTATTAGATTTTCAGACCGTGTATAGTCACGTTTTCAGTACTAGTGAAGGGCAATTATATATGAAAAAAATATTAAATATTTGTATTTTTTTTCTCTAGTACTCATAATGGATTCCGATTTTGTAAACCGCAAACATCAAAGTTGTAAATATTTTCTTAATTTTTCCACATAATTTTAGATCTCTCCTCAAAGTTAGTATGACAATGTTATGGTTCAAATATGAACGGCGCCTAAGTCCTTGATGTCATGATCACCCTCCTTATGTAAATTCTCATCTATATATTATCTTATTTTAAAATATTATTTTTTCAATAAATATGTTTTTACCGAAATAAAGCCTGAAAATAGACAAGAATTAATGTTAGCGAATCTTTTGAATACTTTGAACGTCCCGTCTTTCCAATTGACGAGGCCGCAAAAGATGAACATGCATCATGTGGTCATACTTCGTAAAAAGAAAAAATTGGATATAAAATTTTCAATAGTGTTGCATAAACTTTTAAAAATGTTCTCTTAAAATCATGCAGCATGCGCGATGCGCGCCACATAATGAGGCTCCAGTTGATCATTATTTATTATATAGTACTTAGTTCACACTTCAAGGCGCATTGCCAGCTGCTTATATGTATTTAATGGCAGATCTCGAGGTCTACTAACTTCATTTGTTTAATAAAGTTGATTCGTTCGAGTTCATATCACATATGCTCATACTAAAAAGTATGTTACTATCCTAATTTTGTTTGAAATTCTTCCCTGAACCTTTCGCCAAGTTCTTCCTTGTACCTTCTCAGTTCTTTCTTGCACCTCATCTTGCATGTACCTTTCGTTCAGTTTTACCTTTATCTGTGTTCTTTTTTTTCTTGTCAGGATTAGTTTACAACAAAACTGAATTTTAATACATAGAATCAATCTGTTAATTCCATGAATAAGTATTTCTATGAAGTTTTTACGAGTAAGCTAAAAGAAAAATATGTCTAGGAATATTTTTAGTCAATAGTTAACCTTGATCTCTGTTGGTGATTTTGGTAGTTGACTACATTTAATCTTTGTTTTGACCACCAATAAATGAGATAAATAGATATGAGCATATCGCATTGACCAATAGATTTTGACTTTACAAATCAAACAAAAGATGTCTTGAATGTTGTTGAAATGGATTTTGAAAAGGAACAAAATATGTGTGATTGAAAAGGATAGGATACTATCAGTGAACTTGGGGCAGACTGCTTGAGGTATTTTGTGGCCACGGGTCTAACTTTAATTTTCTTTTGATTTTCACTATTAGGGCGACAGTTATGCTCAATTTGATTGAGGTGTTTTGTTGGCATGACAAACGTCTAGATAAAAAGAAATGTGAAGGAACAAGGAATAATGTTTTGAAATAAACACTACTAAAAAATACATTTACCATCGCTCCTTCGCCATCTGGTAGCCTATGATACTGATGATGATGTTTGTAATCAGGGGTAGCATTGTAATTACTTGGAACTTTTTACTGATTCTTCTGGTCTAACCAACCAATAGCGAAGATGGAAACCTCCTTTGCGCTGTAATTTCTTTTCATGTTAGTTAATTTTCCTTGCCCCCAACCTTCGTAGAAGCTGCCAATTAAAATATCAGTGCAAATAAAATGTAACGTGTCATACCATGATCACTATAGTGTTATACGTGTTGTGCCGTGATTAAATTTAGAAGGATGGTCATGACACTTGAATGGTCACGGCACGTTAGTGATGCCGTGACAACACGTGACTAGTCATGTCTAGTCACGTTTGATCCTAATTATACATGACCACGTGCTGTGCCGTGACAAGATCTTTCGCGTTATGTGTCGTATCATGCCAAATTTTGAAAAGATGATCACAGCACGGATCGGCACATGTGCTGTGTCGGAACCGTGCTGTGCCGTGACATAACTAGTCACGTCGTGACTTTTTTAAATCCCTAGGTACAGATAAGGTTGATCTGAACTCCACAAGACTACCAAAATAAATAAAAACAAATTTAGAGAAATATCTATTATAACTTCTTCAATTAACCATCAAAAATCTAAAAGTAATTATTTCTCCATATAAATATTACAAAATTATCAAAATACCCATTTCTCAAAATTTTCAATAAAAATATCAATTAACAATGATTAATAGTTAAATTGATCATTCTGCCCATTTCAAAATTCTATATGTCAAGTCGTGGACACTTCATCTTTCCGCGTGACTCTTCCTTTTCTTTGAAATTCTTCCCTGAACCTTTCGCCAAGTTCTTCCCTGCACCTTCTCAGTTCTTTCTTGCACCTCATCTTGCCTGTACCTTTCGTTCAGTTCTACCTTTCTTTGTGTGTTCTTTTTTTCTTGTCAGGATTAGTTTACAACAAAACTGAATTTTAATACATAGAGTCAATCTGTTAATTCCATGAATAAGTATTTCTATGAAGTTTTTACGTGTAAGCTAAAAGAAAAATATGTCTAGTATTATTTTTAGTCAATAGTTAACATTGATCTCTGTTGGTGATTTTGGTAGTTGACTACATTTAATCTTTGTGTCTGGTAAAAATTTCATGCTTAAAACAATAATAAAAGATTCACTTTTATCTTCATATAAAATAGAAATTTGAATAGAGCTAATTTGAATACATTCAGTTTTATCTTTTGTTCTACAGCCTTCTTTCCTGCTATTTTCTCAGTTTGATCTGTCCTCTGGTAATATCTTTAGAACTGTTAATAGAGCCAATTTTAATAGATAATGCAACACTTGTTACATTAGAACCTAATAAAATGAATGTTATAAGGACATGTTTGTAAATAGTGACATATATTGTGTTTTTTAGAACCGTGAACCTAGTCTCTTTTGTTGTCTGTGCATTGGCTGGTGTGCATTGGAGGTTAAATCATAACTATTTAATTAAATAATGGTTTATTGATCTTCGAGGAAAAAGTTCTGAAGGGTAAAATTTTCTGTGAAATATTTTATGAATATTGATTTATATTTTTTATGAAAAAAATTAAGAATGAGTATATTAATAACTAGGTAATGTTTAGATGGGAAAATAATTAATTTTCAATTTTGAATAGAGAATATCTAATTAAAAAAGTTATAATGGACATATATCACATATATGTAAATTTCTTTTTAAATAAATGAAAGAATACATACACCTCGAGATTTGGTTTTTTTTTTAAGTATGGGTGCACATGAGATCGTTGGAAACTCGACAAGACTGGCAAAATTATTAAATAAATGAATAAAATACATGCACCTCGAGATTTGTTTTTTTGAAATATGGGTGCACATGAGATCGTTCTGAACTCGACAAAACTGACAAAATCAAATAAATGAATGAGTGCATCTCAATCAATTTGTTTCTTTGTTGACTAATAAATGCACCTCAACACACAATATGGCGTGTATCAATGACCAATGTCTACTAATTAATTAATCTTAATTAACAATGCATCAAGCAGTCGGCCAATTGGCACCTTAATTTATACAAGTTCCTGCGAGCTTCTTTCTGATATACTGCACAACAAATCTAATACTGTGCTATATTCACAAAACAGTTCGTCCAGATACGACCCAAATCATATATCCACTCTCAAATTTCTATAATACAACAAAGAAGAATTAAGCTGCATGGCTGAGACCATTGTAAAATTGGTGTTCGGCAAGCTGGCTGATGTTCTAGTCAGTAAGGTTTTACACTTGTACAATGTCAATGAGCAAGTGGAGAAAGTCAGCCATGAACTCGAATGGATTCAGACTTTTCTAGAGGATGCTGACAGGAAGCAGATCAAAGACGAAAGGCAGAAAAAATGGGTAAAGGAGGTCAGAGATATTGCCCATTCTATAGAAGATGCTATAGACACCTTTCTCATGGATATCCCTCAAAATCCACAAAAGTCGGGCAAGAGGGAGGCCATAAAAAACATGTTTAGAAAAACCAAAAAACTCCCAGCTGTATACAACCTTGTCAATGAGATAAACCAAATCCTAGAAAATATGAAAGATATTGAAGAGAGAAGAGTCAGGTATGGAATAAATAATTTGGGTGAGGGCAGTACTGGAGATATCAAACTACCCGTCAGGCCAACGGTACTACCTGATATTGATCCCAATATTGTTGGCTTCAAGGCAGAGCAGGACTACATTGTCAAGGAGTTGCTTGATGAGACCACCAAGAGACGTTCTGTGGTCTCAATTTGCGGGACCGGTGGACTCGGAAAAACTACTCTTGCACAAAAAGTGTACAATTGGTATGCAATTTTTTATTTTCAAAATTGTGTCATTTACTATAAATTTGATTGAAATTCACTTTTCTCCCTATTTTAGATTTTTCACTATTTCGTTTATAAAAATTACATACTTTAGTTAAGATAATTAAATTGGAAAACATGGTTAATATATGTCTTAATGTAAAACTTGTATTTTTTTAGAAAAATATCAGATTTGGTCATAATATTTCTCGAGTCCTTAATATGTATGATGAATTTAAATAAAGTGCTCTATTAAATTGAAGTTATATATTTAGGTGAGATATATGTTTCATCACCAGAAGAGTATATAGGTGCCGTACTTTATAGGTAGAACAATGAATATGTCTTCGACATTAACTAATTTTATAATTCTAGAATGAGTAAAGGTAATGTCATACGAGGCTCATAAACTTATATAGCTCCTTAATTTTAAATTTTTCAAACACTCCGGTCAGTTAATTTGGTAAATAATGCTTAATTTTAAATAATAAAATTACCATAATATTGATCCTTTATAAATTTATCCCTTTGAAATACTTATGAGGTTTGCATAAAAAACAAGTGTAAAGTTAATATATTTGCTAATCCACTTTAATTAGTATATTATATTGAGTTTGTTAAATTAATTTTCATTGTGTACATGCTTAATTACGTGCATATCTGAATTCACACTTTTACATGGATTTTATTGACATTGCGCAAAAGCTCAACAAGATCAACAGCTAGACTTGGGAAGGTCAAATATTCCAGTAGCCCCGTTAATAGCTTATTGTAAGGTCGTGATAAGAATAAAATAAAATAGAAGAAGAGAAAGGTATAAAGCCCTTCTGACCTCTGTTGCATACGCATCTATATATATAGATGTCCCCACTCTAATGGCCCTACCCTAACCCAATAGATTGGCACGAAAAATCATAATTTTCTATTTACCCACTTCTCCATATTCACTTGCATATTTTATCTAGTCTTTCATCTTTGTATTTTGGTTATATATACTAATGTCCAATAATATATTTTTTTCACAGTGGTGATGTCGTAAAACAATTTGAAGTTCGCATATGGGTAGCTATTTCTGAAAAGTTCGAAGTAATTGATATTTCGAGAAAGATAGCGCGAGAACTTAAGGTTGCGCAACCACCAAATGAAACACATGATGCGAAAGAGATTCTAACAGAGATTCACAAATCTCTTAGAGGCAAGAAGTACCTCATAGTCCTAGACGATGTTTGGACAATCGATCTATGGACTCAAATTGGTGTAGCATTCCCTAATGAACACCATGGGAGTAGAGTACTTGTAACCACTAGGTTCGCTGATGTTCCTAAGAGCATGGATCCCACCAGTGAACCATACATCCTCCAGTGCTTAACTGAGGAGTTAGGCCGAGAGCTTTTGTTAAAAACAGTTTTTCCTAATCATGATCTAAATAAAAATTCTTTTGATGATCTTTCTGATATCATAGGTAAATTTGTCCACAAGTGTGGTGGGCTTCCTCTCGCATTGGTGGTTTTAGGTGGTTTCTTATCAAAGAAGTCCCGTAGCCATGCGGTTTGGAGTAACGTGTTCCGGACAATGAGTTGGCGTGTCGAAGGAATAAATTGTAGCGAAATCATAGGCACCAGCTATGAGGACCTGCCATTTGCTATGAAGTCATGCTTTATGTACTTTGCCGCATTTCCCGAAGACTATACTATCCAAGCACCATCCTTACTTCGAATGTGGATTGCAGAGGGCTTCATACCACAAGAAGATAACAGAACATTGGAAGAAACTGCGGAGAGTTTCTTAGAGGATCTCGTACAAAGGTATTAATTACATCTTCATTTAATGATTACACATATTGATGTATCGTCCTGGTTTTAATTGAAGAGTCTCAGCATCTACAGCTTATATATGTATACAATATTAAACTAAATTGTTTTAATAATATCTATATTTTTTATGATATATTTAATCATTGTATTTAAATTTCGTAAACGTTTATATTATGTTATACAAACAGTACTTTCTTTTAAGTGCTTAGCTTGAAATTTTTGGACCACAATATGCAAGCTATATATTATATTTAGGGGGAATTTCCTGTATCCCCCTTAAAAACCTTGAAATTTCCCCATCTAAAATTCATAATATCATATTTACCCTTCTAACGTTCGAAAACTCACAAATTTACCCAATTTATTAATTTTTCTAATATAACTCATTTTAAATTTATAAATGACCCATTTTACCCAATTTATTAATTTAAAAAAATGAGAATAAAAAAAGTGACGTTCCTCCTTTAATACAAAATTACATCCAAGAACAAGGACAAAATGGGTAATTTATATATTTAAAATGAGTTTTGTTAGAATAATCAATAAATTTGGTAAATTTGTGAGTTTTTGAACTTTAGAAGGGTAAATATGATATTATAAATTTTAGAGGGGAAAATAAGTAATTTCATGGTTTTTGAGGGGGATACATAAAATTTTCCCATACACTTAAGGCCACTTCAAAGTCCAAACTGATGGGCTTGACCATTTAATATTTTTTTTTCATTTTATGCTAGGAGCATGGTTCAAGTAGATAGAAGATCCGAGAAGGATGGTTCCATCAAAACTCTACGCATACACGATCTACTACGAGATCTAGCTCTCGAAAAAGCCAAGGAGGAAAACTTTCTCCTGGTGTATTCAAATCCAAATGATAAAATGAGCTTGAGCAGGGCACGCCGTGTGGCAATTCACAATCCAGATTGTGATCAACTTATAATGAGCCCAAACCTCCACACTCTTTTGTGCTTTTATCACGGGAACATGCTGAATTGTTCTAAGCAAAGACTGCTCAAAGTGGTAAGCGTTGGAGGCAAAGGGGAGGACATAATAGAGTTGGGGATGTTGGGGATGTTTGTGGGATTGACTCAGTTAAGATATCTGAGTCTTAGTGGGGGTGTTGGGAATGTTTCTCATGAATTCTTTGAGAAAGTGATAGGCAGAATGAAATTTCTGCAGACCCTTCATCTCCCAGGGTTAGAAACAGATGATGGCGACTTCTTGAATTTTCCTATGAGTGCATGGAATATCAAGAAACTGAGGCATGTCTATGATTCAACTACTATAGAACTCCCAGCATCAGCAAAATTAACAAATTTGCAAACTGTTAGTATGGTGAGTCCTACATCATCATGGGAGATAGAGTTACCTGATACACCCAATTTACGTTCACTTAAATTAAGCACCAATTCATCTACATCAAAGGTAGTTGTCACTTTTCTGTCCACATTAGAACACCTAACTAAGCTCTATATATGGGAGGATAGTAGTGTACTAGACATAGTTGACATGAGAGGTTTCCCATTTTATAACCATTTACAATCTCTCATACTTATTTACCATAGCCCCACTAAATTGACCCAGCTGCTTCATGAGGATATGCTCCCCTGTCACCTCATTTATCTCAGTATTGAGGATTACAAGTTCCAGCAGGATATAATGCTAGTATTGGAGAAGCTACGCTGCCTTAAGGTTCTCACACTTAATGGAGCATTCGAAAGTCAAAAAACGACCTGTTCCTTTGGAGGCTTTAGCCAGTTAGAAGTTTTGGAGCTTTATTCCTTATCAATGGAGGAATGGGAGATAGAGGAGGGTGCAATGCCACTTCTTAAACAACTCAAGATTTGGCAATGTGGTGAATTGGGTGTGCCTCAAGGGCTGCAATACCTTACCAACCTTAAAAAATTGGAGTGGTACGATGTGGATGATTCCAAGGCTGATTTGGTCCGCAATTTATGTCAACATGTCCCTTCAATTGATTTGGAGTGGTACGGTGTGGATGATGATGATGATGATGATGATGATGATGATGATGAGTAGAGCGACCGACTCCTCCAGTGAATATGTTACTCTTCCTATTTAGTATTTGTCATTGTCTTCTCTTATTTTTCTTTTGTTGTATGTGTTCTTTGTATAATTAATTTGCTGTCATGTATCTGTTGAAATTGAATCTGAAATCTCGATTGCATATTTTTATTTCTATTTTCTCAGTACTTTCTCGTTCTTTTACTAGACCAACAAAATTCCACTAAAGTAATATTGGAGAACCATTCAAGGTATCTAATTGTAGATAATTGTAGTATTTCTTAATTATCTTTGAAATTAAAGTTTCTAACTGAGCTAAGAGATACATGGAATTGTACGCCTATTATATTATGAAACTTTTTTTATCTTTTTGTTATTAATTATATCGTTTTCTCAATGAAATTGAGAAAACAAATAAGATTTTTGAAATCGCAAGGAAATAACGAAAATAAACATAAAATCTGCTTCTCATCTTGCATTTCGTACTATATTTCGAACTAGGATTATTTTTTGAATTTCGTCTTAAAAATCAAAGTGTGTATTGAAGAAAGAATTACATTTATAAATCGAATGAAATACATTAGATAGAATATGCATCATAAAAAATATATCGAAAATTGTATGGTGATTCCTTAATAAAATAATAATATTTTGGATATTAAATTTTGTATACCCCTACACATTGTGAATAATATTTTCATTGATATTGTTAAATTTGACAATTAATAAATCCCTGCCGTCCGATCATAATCGGGACAAATTTGACATGAGTTAAAATACAAGAACTTTATATTTGTGCGAATTCTGACTTAAAATAATATTTGTTACCTGAGATGATATCGTTGAATCGTCCAAAATTTAAAACAGTCAAAGGTCAAAGCGCATCAGACTTCATGCTCCATTGCCATTGGTCTAGAAGTGCCACGTGGCATCTAGGGTGGAATTTAAATTTTTTGATTGGGGTGACTGAAAATTAAAATGCACAATTGTGATTAGTGGAATTTGAATTTAAGATCTCTCAATTACAAAATAGAGCTTTAACCACTAGGCCACAACTAAATCCCAAATTTTTATTTGGGTAATTATATGTTACCCCTTGATTCCTTCCCCCATTTTTCCCCCAACTAACTAACTTCCTTTTCTAACTATAATAATCAATTTTAACTAACTAGTGGTCCCTACAAATTAATTAGTAGATTTTCTCCTTCTATTTCTTTCCTCTCTCCCTCCCTCTCCCTCTTCCACCTCCGCCTCCCCCTTCCACCTCTGCCTCCGCTCGCCTCTCCCACCTTCGCCTCTCCCTCTCCGCCTCCGCCTCTCCTTCTCCGCCTCTGCCTCCGCGTCACACAACGAGGATGAATACTTGTTCAATGATAGATGAATACTTGCATGATGAGGGTGAATACTTGTGTAACGAATAACTCGAAAGTATGTCATCATGGATCTCATTTTAAAGAGAAAATTATGTAGAAAACGTTCGTGGTTTTAGATTTGCAAAATTCCTCACAGATCGTTAGAAATATTAGTTAGATTGAACGGAGAAAAAAAAAACCACCTCTAAAAACGTGTAAAAGATGGGTGTGATATGTCCAGTTTTTTTAAAAAATACTTGATATATCAGGGTGAATACTTGATGTATTACATGTGAATACTTGTTCAATGATAGATGAATACTTGCATGACGATGATGAATACTTGTAAAAGATGGGTGTGATATGTCCAGTTTTTTTTAAAAATACTTGATATATCAGGGTCAATACTTGATGTATTACATGTGAATACTTGTTCAATGATAGATGAATACTTGATATATCAGGGTCAATACTTGATGTATTACAGTGAATACTTGTTCAATGATAGATGAATATTTGCATGACGATGGTGAATACTTGTGCAACGAATAACTCGAAAGTATGTCATCATGGATCTCATTTTAAAGAGAAAATTATGTAGAAGATGTTCGTGGTTTTAGATTTGTAAAATTTCTCACAGATCGTTAGAAATATTAGTTAGATTGAACGGAGAAAAAAAAAACCACCTCTAAAAACGTGTAAAAGATGGGTGTGATATGTCCAGTTTTTTTTTAAAAATACTTGATATATCAGGGTGAATACTTGATGTATTACATGTGAATACTTCATGTATTATAGATGAATACTTGATGTTGTTTCCACTTGCGGTGACGGTTATGCGGTCCCCACGGTAGTTAGTGATGGCGGTTGTGCGGTCCCCCCACTTAATTACGCGTTTTCTTTTGTTTTTAGCGGACGGCAGTTGTGGTACCCTACTATCTCCGCGTAATTAATGCTCTTAATGTCGTAATATTTCCATATATAATTCTTTCTCAAAGATGAGTACTTTTATTTTTATGGATGAATACAACTCGTGTTAAGTGTCAATACTTTTTCGCAAATCGTCCCCTACTAATTCCACCACTTATCTCCACATATTACTGTGGTCCCCTACTTATCTGAAGTCGCGGTTGTGCGGTCCCACCATACCTTAATGTACTCTTTACACTTACACGACGAGAATGAATACTTGTTCAATGAGAGATGAATACTTGCGTACGAGGTGTGAATACTTGCGTAACGGACACCTCGAAAGTATGTCATCATGGATCTCATTTGAAAGAGAAAATTGTGTAGAAAATTTTCGTGGTTTTAGATTTGAAAAATTCCTCACAGATCGTCGGAAAAATTAGTTAGAGTGAACGTACAAAAAAAAAAACCACCTCTAAAAACGTGTCAAAGATGGGTGGTAATGTTTCCTTATATAGTTATTTCTCAAAGATGAGTACTTTTCTTTACATGGATGAATACTTGAGTTTACAAGGGTGAATACTTGTGCGCAATCTATCCTGTAATACTGTGGAGGCATTTTTGGTCCCCTTCTATTTCCCAATAATTAACGGTTTACTGTGGTCCCCTACTTATTTTTAGTTGGGGGAAAAGTGGGGGATGGATGGCGGGGGAAGGTTAGGCCCTCCCTTTTTATTTATACCATAATAAAAAAATTTAAACCAAAACACCCTGATTTTGGAGATTTCCAAAACTACTTTGGCCATCAAGCTAATCTGCGGCCCCATAAACGGGATCAATAATATTTTATAATATTTGTTTAATAATTTTCAAAAATAGAAAAAACAGAATAATTTCTATATTTACTAGAAGTGACTTTTGAACTGATATCAATAAATCAGATACAAAGTATTTTTTTTTTTTTCCAGTAACACGCCAAGAAATAGTTTAATTTTTTTTATAACCGGAAAAAATCCAACTTGAAAAATATTTCGGAGTCCTTCTAATACATCTAACTTATAAGATATTTTATCTATTTTTTTAATTGTCTTTCTAACATATTTAAATTATTAATTATTCTTTCTATTTTTGAAAATTATTAAACAAATATTATAAAATCAAACTTTAAATTGTTGGGACCCAAATGTGTTATTGTTTGCAAACTTGCAAAGTATTTTGCAAGAGGGATTATCTGTTATAATTGAATCAGAGTGTGACTTCGGTATGCGGTACCATACATATTGCAGATCGGTCTATATTATAAATTAATATTTTTGTTTTGAAAGTCCAAACAATTGATTTAAATCGTTCAATATAATTTTTATATGAAAATATATTTAAAAACTAAATTTCATATTTTTAAAATATTTTTACTATTTTTTAAATATGTAACATATCACATGATGTAAAGATTACGGAACATTGAAAAGTACTAATTTTGTACTTATCTAAAATAATAAAAATATTGAAAACATATGAAATATAGTCCACCAATAAATTGTTTAACATATTTAGCAATTTAGATTTAATATTTACATTTTAAAAACGGAAATATCAATTCATAGTGTGGACCGATATTTGTTCAGATCCTTACCGTCCGATCATAATCTGAACTAATCCAACCATAATTAAAATACAAAAACTCCTATAATGTTCTTGCGGATTCTGATCTAACGGTGTAGTTGTAAACAAAAATACTATGTTACCTTACATGATATGAATTAGCCTCACCCTCTCGTTGAATTAATCGTGAAAAATTTAAAAGAGTCAACTGTCAAGCGCATCAGACTTGATGATCCATTGCCAATGGACTACAACGTGCCACATCTCACACTATTTATTTTGTGCACACGTGGCACCACTGTCGGATCTGTAAGTAGATTTTTATCGTGATCAACTACTTATACATAATTATTAAAATAAGTACAACTAATCATCTTTAAAGTTTTGACAGCGGAATTAAGAATTAATTAAACAAATTAAAGACCTTAGAAATCATAGTCTCCACGTATAAATCAATCAAATTAATTTCATACCTTTGTCCATAGTAAACTCTTGAGACGTTCTTCACAAACCGTCAGAAGAACTGTAAAGCGATTTCTCTCCTCTTTCTCTTTCTAAGCAATGACAACTTTTGTTCTTTCTGAATATAGATGAAGAGAGGATCAACCTTACTATTAGAATTCGTATATCTTTTTGCCTGTCATTAAAGCAATTATTTATAGGGGAGATGCACCCTTTAATTAATCAATGCATATAATTTCTGAACATAGATGCATGCACCTTTAATCAAATAGCACCTTTTAATAGCACCTTTTAATTTGATGCATGCACCTTTAATTAAATGGGCTGTTCAGTCATTTAATTAAATGGGCTGTTTTAATTTGGGCCACTTAATTATATTTTTCTTACATTCTCCCACTTGGTCCATTATAAAACTTTATGACATTACAACATTCATAAGGTGCACAATAATATTGCATGTCTTTATATTTCATAAATTCTAAAATCATAATATTTATATTTAAGCAAAATTAATACGAGTCATGGCGGTTGCTAATAATATTTGTTACTAACTTCCTTCCATGTACTACAACATCAATTCTAACTTAATATAAACCTTAATGGTATACTTGAGGATCCACGTTAATTGTCTAATTTATATAGACTAATTCCTATTAATAGTAAACGATAATATATATATATACTTAAATAAATAGGAATTGCATTTGAAACAATCAATCAATAATAATATCATAAACAATCATTCATCTATAATATAAGTTTAATTACAACAATTATTTATCACAGACAACTATTCCCATTCTTTCGACATGTTCGTGAAATATCTTGGGTGGTAATCCTTTCGTCAAAGGATCAGCTATCATCATCTCTGTGCTTATATGCTGTATTGTTATTGTTTGTTTCTGTACTTCTTCTTTCACGGCAAAGTACTTAATCTCCATGTGTTTGGCACCTTTGGAGTACTTGTCGTTTTTGCTGAAGAAGACTGCTGCAGAATTATCACAATAAATCTTCAGCGGCTTGGCAATGCTGTCGACAATTCCAAGTCCCGAAATAAAGTTCCGCAGCCATAGTCCTTGTACCATGGCTTCAAAGCACGCCACGAACTCGGCTTCCATAGTGGATGCAGCAATTACTGTCTGTTTCGCACTTTTCCATGAGATTGCTCCGCCGGCTAGAAGATACACATATCCGCAAGTGGATTTTCGTGTATCGTAACACCCGGCATAGTCTGAATCTGAATAACCGACTGTCTCTAAGCAGTTTGATCTCCTATACGTCAACATGTGATCTTTAGTACCTTGAAGATATCGTAAAACTTTCTTTGCTGCCTTCCAATGTTCTATTCCAGGATTGCTTTGATAACGTCCAAGCATTCCTACAGCAAAACTGATATCTGGTCTTGTACAAGTTTGTGCATACATTAAACTACCCACAATGGAAGCATAAGGAATATTATTCATTTCTTCCTTTTCCAATTCGTTTTTAGGACATTGATATAAACCAAATTTATCCCCTTTCTGAATCGGTACCTTACCAGCTGAACATTTCTCCATCCTAAATCTCTCGAGAATCTTGTTAATATATGTTTTCTGAGACAAACCTAACAAACCTTGTGATCGATCACGAAATATTTCTATTCCTATCACATAGTTCGCCTCGCCCATATCTTTCATTTCAAAATTCTTCGAGAGAAAATTCTTGGTGCTTTTCATCATTCCAAGATCGTTAGTCGCAAGTAAAATGTCGTCAACATATAGAACTAGAAACATTATCTTACTCCCACTGACCTTCAAGTATATACAACGATCAACAATATTTTCCTTAAAACCAAAAGAAGTAATCACATCATTGAACTTAAGATACCATTGTCGTGATGCTTGTTTCAGCCCATATATTGACCTTTTCAATTTGCAAACCATATCCTTTCCCCCAATTGAAAAGCCCTCGGGCTGATCCATGTAGACTTCCTCTTCGAGTTCTCCGTTCAGAAAAGCAGTTTTAACGTCCATTTGGTGTAACTCAAGATCATAATGAGCCACTAAAGCCATGATGATACGCAAAGAATCTTTCTTAGAGACGGGCGAAAATGTCTCTTTATAATCAATGCCGTCTTTCTGAGTGAAACCTTTGGCAACCAGTCTAGCTTTATATCGTTCAATTTTGCCTTTTGAGTCACGTTTGATCTTAAAGATCCATTTACATCCAACTCGTTTGGAATTGTGAGGCAATTTGACGAGATCCCAGACTTGATTTTGTTCCATTGATTTTAACTCGTCTTTCATGGCATCAATCCATTTATCGGATTCTTCACATTCAATAGCTTTCTTGTATGAAACCGGATCATCAATTGTAGAATCAATTTCAGATTCTTGTAGATAAACCAAATAATCGTTAGATATAGCCGATCTCCGTTCACGGTTAGACCTTCTTAATGATATATTATTCGGTTCAACTAAATCATCAACAACGATGTTATCAATCGGAATGTCCTCAGTGGCAGTTGGTTGTTCTGGAACAATCGGAAGAATTACTTTCGAAACAAAAGTCGGAACAACTACTTTCGAAACAACAGACAAAGGAACAGTAACTTGTTCTGTAATTTCCTGAAGATCAGAATTACACTGATCAGAACTTCTTGCACTGACTTCAGCATTCTCGATGAAACGGGCATTTCCGGATTCAACAATTCTCGTGCTATGATTCGGACAGTAAAATCTGAACCCTTTGGATTTCTCTGGATATCCAATAAAGAATCCACTAACAGTTCTGAAATCCAATTTCTTTTCATGTGGGTTATACAAACGGACCTCCGCAGGGCAACCCCATACATGTATATGACGCAAACTAGGTTTTCGTCCCGTCCACAGTTCGAAAGGAGTCCTTTCTACTGCCTTACTGGGAACCCGGTTTAGTAAATACATGGCGGTCTTAAGTGCATACATCCACAAAGATTTAGGCACAGTTGAGTGACTGAGCATACTCCGAACCATGTCCATAAGTGTTCTGTTACGACGTTCAGCAACACCATTTTGTTGTGGTGTGCCGGGCATAGTGTATTGCGCACATATACCACGCTTTTCTAAGAATTTAGCAAAGGGTCCAGGATTTTGTCCTGATTCGTCATATCTACCATAAAATTCCCCACCACGATCAGATCGAATGATTTTCACTTGTTTTTCTAACTGTCTTTCAACCTCATTTATAAACACCTCAAGTGCATCAATAGATTGTGATTTCTCATTTAGAAGATAAACAAACCCATAACGTGAGAAATCATCGATGAAGGTGATGAAATACTTTTCTTTATTAAAGGAGGGAACATCAAATGGTCCACAAATATCCGTGTGAATTATTTCTAGAAGTTGAGAGCTACGAGTGGCACCTTTCTTAGTATGTTTTGTCTGTTTGCCTTTTATACAGTCGATACATACACCTAAGTCAGTAAAATCCAAGTTTGGAAGAACTTCAGATTTCACTAAACGTTGCATTCTTTCTTTGGATATATGACCCAATCTTTTGTGCCACAAGTACGCCGACTTTTCATCATTCATATTTCTTTTCATTCCAATAGTATTGTTTACGGTAATCAGAGATTCTATATACGAATTATCTAACTCTAATTTATATAGTCCATCAATCAAATTGCCACAACCAATCATGCAATTATTTTTATATAAACTAAAGCATTTAGATCCAAATTTAAATACATAGCCACAATCATCCAACTTAGATACAGATAATAAGTTTCGAGAAAACAAAGGTACATATAGTGTATCATACAAATCAACAATATTGCCAGAACCTAATATAAGTCGGTATGTACCGACACCTTCCACTGGCACCTTGTCTTTATTGCCCATAATTACATATCTTTCACTTTGTCGACTTTGGCTTGTGGTTTGGATCGTAAGAAATCCCTGTAAATTGTTTGAAATATGAGTTGTAGAGCCCGAGTCAATCCACCAAGTATTATTAGGAACATCAATAAAATTTGACTCAAAAGTAACAAAAGTATGATTCATACCTTTCTTTTCGAACCAAACCTTCCTTTTCAGACAATCCTTCTGAAAGTGACCCACCTTACGACAAAAGTGGCACTTTTGCTTGTTCCCTTCTTTCTTGAAGCTTGCCTTAGAAGACACCTGAAAGGCTTTCCCCTTCTTTTTGGTCTTAGCTTTCCCTGGTTTAGCATTAGAACCCGACCCAACTTCTAGTTTTGAAAAATGAACAGTGTTAGGTTTCATTTCCTTAAGCCTTGCCTCTTCCTGAATAAGTTTACTAGTCAATTCATTTATGTTCCATTTCTTTTCTTGAGCATTATAATTAATTTGGAACGGACTATAAACATCATTCGGCAGAGAGTTCAAAATAAATTGAACTAGAAACCCTTCGTCAACTGTCATTCCCAAACTCTTAAGTTTTGCGGAGAGAGACGTCATTTCTACGATATGTGCGTGCATAGTGCGACTACCATCATACTTCATGGTGGTAAGTTTTGCCATAAGCGAACCGGCAAGCGACTTATCGGCTGTCTGTGAGCGTGCCCTGACGTTTGCTAGAAACTCTTGAGCGTTATCCGTGTCCGGAAGAGCAACCTTAATGTTTCCATCAACCGTCATTCGCAAAAACATAAGGCATAACCTGTTAGAACGTTCCCATTCTGCCATAAAGGCCTTATATTCCTCGCTGCTTTCATCAGTTATAGCATCGGGCTTATCAAATAATAGTGCTATGTCCAAGTCCTGTGCACCTAAGTGAAATTGGACTTGTTCATTCCATTCAGCAAAGTTAAGACCATTAAAGACCGTCACAGATGACGCATGCGATTGCATCGATACAGGTGCATTAACTGTAATTTTAATAGAGAAGATGAGAAGAAAAAATTAAAATAAATTAGGGAAAGAGAAGATTATAAGGAAAATTAAGAAGAAATAAATTTTCCGAAATTTTAAATGAAAAGAAAATCAGAAAACATAATCAGCAATATGGTCCTGCGCATGCTTCACGAAAAGGGGCGTAACTTTTGATCCGTCCGTCGGATCGGGCTGAAATTTTAACAGGAGCTCCACAGCCCAAAACTTAATCCCAAAATGGATGGGAATCCATTTTGGCCCATTTTACGGGCTCAGATTCGCGATCCGAGTCTTCCTTCATAGACTTTTGGACCTTTCTTTATAATTTTTAGAATTTTTAGAGTCTTTGATGTATCTTTTATGTATTTTCTGTTTTAGGGTGTGTATTTAAACAGTCATGTCTTTTTGGAAAATATAATATATATATAAATTAACTCAAAGAGAAGATCAGAACATAGGAGACATAATGCAATAATTTATAACTTCAGATTTTCGGAGCAATAACTTAATTAATGTATATCCTAATTATCCTTTGGGATTTATTAAGATATATATTAAACATAATATTTTATTAGAAAATACTTTAATATGATAATTTTATTGTTTCAATACATGTTGTTGCCTTTGGGTAACCAACAATTGAGGAATAACGTAAATTATCAACTTAAGTTGTGTAAATTATGAGAATGTAATCAACCTTTGGGCAATTCAAAAAATCTCATAATCCACTAATTAATTAAACCATTAAATTTAGTATATGACAGATTTTTAATATCATATAATCTTAATAAATGATCAATTAACTTTAATCTACGGTTTATAGAAAACAGAATTGCAATAAAACTATTCTAAAATTCTTAGACTCATAATAATTCAATTTCAGAATTTTAATTGGAAAGAATGCCGTCATAATTATCCATGCTTATGGTAAAAAAGAATTTTTCAGAATAGTCTATTTAATGAACTCTATATAATCCATACTTCGATTTCTTTAGGGTAAGGACACTTTGGTGTCTAGCAATACCGTCATAATTCAAAGTTACCGCAAATTTCAATCACAAATTATTAAAAAATAAAAATAATAATAATAATAAATTTATAATTCGGGAGATTATGAATTCCAAAACCATGCTCTGATACCACATGTAAGTAGATTTTTATCGTGATCAACTACTTATACATAATTATTAAAATAAGTACAACTAATCATCTTTAAAGTTTTGACAGCGGAATTAAGAATTAATTAAACAAATTAAAGACCTTAGAAATCATAGTCTCCACGTATAAATCAATCAAATTAATTTCATACCTTTGTCCATAGTAAACTCTTGAGACGTTCTTCACAAACCGTCAGAAGAACTGTAAAGCGATTTCTCTCCTCTTTCTCTTTCTAAGCAATGACAACTTTTGTTCTTTCTGAATATAGATGAAGAGAGGATCAACCTTACTATTAGAATTCGTATATATTTTTGCCTGTCATTAAAGCAATTATTTATAGGGGAGATGCACCCTTTAATTAATCAATGCATATAATTTCTGAACATAGATGCATGCACCTTTAATCAAATAGCACCTTTTAATAGCACCTTTTAATTTGATGCATGCACCTTTAATTAAATGGGCTGTTCAGTCATTTAATTAAATGGGCTGTTTTAATTTGGGCCACTTAATTATATTTTTCTTACAGGATCTTCCCTCCTTTTCTCTCCCTCTTCCCTCAAAAATTTCTAAAGACACTCCCTGTGTAAGTCTAACCATGAGTAATCGACCCAGTAGTTCATCCAGGAAATACTACATGGTGCCCGGAATTACCCCCGAAGAGGTCTCAATTTCATCAGAGGAGGCGTTTAAGAGGTGTCTAAATCCCAATTTGAAGAGAAATGGTAATGGGAATGGGGTGGTGATAGTATGGTTCAGAAATTCGTGTTGCCGGTGTATTGTGTGGACCCACGCTTGTTCGATTCCACGCATTATTTCGGATCCCAAAAACTGGAGGTATCCTGTAATTACAGTTTATGCATTTAATTATGATAATTTAGTTGGTTTCAGTTGCTATAATATGAGGTCAAGGTAATGCTCAATTTTGGGTAAATATTTTAACAGGGGAGTTTTGGCTTCATGCAGTGCACGGACTATAGAATCAAAACAGAGGAGCATATGGTTCGTGCGCTGCATGAAGCCGAAACGGTTCTGTTAAAATATTTACCCTGAATTTTCACAGCAAGTTGCCCTTCATAAAATGTCTTAGTTGCATGCTAATTTGGAAAAGAGTGAGGCTATTCTAATATGTATATTATGGATCGACCTATGCTATGGATCCATATCTTTATTTTTAAAGTTCAAACAGTCCATTAGAACCATTAAACATAATCTTCATATTAAAATGTACTTGTAGACCAAGTTTTATATTTTTTAGAATTTTTTACTATTTTTTCAGATAGGTAAAGAGTCGGTGTGCTTTTGGATAGTTCAGGATTTTCAAATCAAGTGATTTTCTACCTATCTGAAAAAATAGTAAAAAAATAGTAAAAAACATAAAATTTGGTCTATAATTACATTTCCATATGAAGATCATGTTGAAAGGTTTACATCGGCTGTTTGAACTTTACAAATGGACAAACTGAAAGTATATTCATGCAATTTATATCTATTGGATTAAATTAATTTCCTTGCTTAAAATTTGTTCATCATTGAGGGCCAAGTTTTTGATAGAATGTCTTAGTGACCTTAAAAAGAACCTGTCAAGTAAAGGTCTCTTATCAGTTGTCACTACTACAGGCACACTACACTGCGTACCGGATACAACTACTTTTAAACAGATCAAAAAGGAGATGCACGCATTCTTCAATGCCTCCACAGAGTTCATACCCGGGCGATGGGTCAATGATCTCGCTATGGGAACATAACTGGGGATCTGGTATCATTAGACTGTTGGGTTTACTTTGTGGGTTTTCCTAATTACCTTAAACCCTAACCAAGATCTACTCCTTTGTAAGAAATTAAACTTAATGCACAGCGGAACTTACTTGACATCTTCAAAGGCCTCCGTATGCTATCAATCAGACAGCTTCCAAGGCTCTGGGTTGATACGCTCCTGGTCTTGACTTGAGTTGTTGGCTCTCGAGTCCTTCCAAGAACTTGCAATCCTTTTCTCTGGCTACCCTAAATATTATGACAGAGTATCTTGTCTTCAATGGAGCAGACAATTGTCATGAATTGATTGCAAGCCTTGGAGACTCAGCCCTTTTATAGCAGTGCAAAACCCTAATCCTAGGGCAGCCGAAAATTGGCTAATACTTGGAAAACAAGTTTGCCAAGAATCTTGATTTCGGATTTCAAGGATCTGGAAAATCAGGAACCTCCAGAAAAACCGAATTAAATCAGAATAAATTCTGATTTCCTTATTTAGCCTATATTTATTACTGCTATTATTTTAATCAACTATAATCGGTCCATTAACAATTATATTGATTAACATTGTTCTATGTGTATTCGTATCCAAAACCTTGTATATATAAATACGTATAATGCCATAGCTTAATTAATCACATTATTTGGCATATTTTAATCATTACATAAATGTAATCTTGTGACAGTATTTGATATCATAATCATAATGCACGCATGTCCAACTTTATTATTGTAATTAGACGTCTCTAAATCCAACAATCTCCCACATGGACAAGTGCAACCTTTTGATTATATATCCTTAACTTTATTGCATGCAACTTTTCTGTCTTTACTTATCGTATTTCTTAAACAATTCCGTCCATCAATTATGCTAACAAAGGACTTAAGCGGCATTTGTCACATTTATTCGCAACTAAACCGACATAAATCACGCTGCCAACATAACTGAATGACATGAATCTGATTTGGACATATAGTTTAGAAATTACACGCAAGTGTGATTAGACGTGCCTATTTCTAATTGAGTCACCTTAACTTTACTGTATGAGGTCAGAAACTTAAACTTTGAACTTTAAAGAGAGAAATAATGAGAATTAAACTGAATATAATTTTGTATATCTCATTCATCAAACTGTTTACAAAATTACATAACCTTACATAGAACAAAAAAATAAAACAAAATCAGACTCCCACATTTTCCAACTAACCTAAATAGGAATGACACCCATATGAGCAACATGCTCGTGAAACTGCTTGGGTGGTAACCCTTAAGTAAGTGAATCTGCTATCATAGAGTCTGTACCTATGTGTTCTATACACAACTCATTATTTTGAACTATCTCTTTTACAACCAGAAACTTAATGTCTATATACTTCGACTTGATAGAACTCTGGTTGTTATTTGCGTATAACACTGCCGAATTGTTGTCACATAACAATTTAGTGATCTCCGAATAGAGTCCACAACTCACAGCCTTGTGACAAAATTCTTTAGCCATACGCCATGATTGGATGCTTCATACGTAGCATACGACAAACTCTGCTGCCATCGTAGAAGAGGCTATAAGAGACTGTTTAGCACTCTCCCACGAACCAGCGCCTCCTGTCATCACGAAGATGTATCCTGATGTCGATTTCATGCTATCTTGACACCCTCCAAAATCAGAATCAGTATATCCAATGACCTCAAGCTGATCTGATTTCTGATACGTGAGCTTGTAGTCCTTTGTTCTCTTTAGGTATTTAAACACTCATTTGGCTACCTTCCGGTGCTTTATACCTGGATTACTTAAATATCTCCCAAGCATGCCAGTGATGAACGTAATATCTGGACACGTACACACTTGCGCATATATTATGCTACCAACAACAGAAGCATAGGGAAATTCTTTCATAACATTCTTTTCTAGATCACTTTGGGGACATTGTTTAAGGCTAAACTTATCTCCTTTTGCTACAGGGGTATCTCCTGGTTTACTGTTTTGCATGCCATATCTATTCAAAACATTTTCGATATAATTCTTTTGGGATAAACCTAGAATACCTCGGGATCTGTCCCTAAGTATTTAAATCCCTAAAACATATGAAGCATCACCAAGATCTTTCATTTTGAAATTCTTAAATAGAAAGTTCTTAGTTTGATGCATCATGTCCTTATCGCTACTGGCAAGCAATATGTCATCTACATATAAAACCAAGAAAATAAATTTACTCCCACAGAACTTAAGGTATATACTTCATCTACTATGTTAGACTCAAAACCAAATGAGCTAACAACTTTGTGAAACTTATGATACCATTGTCGAGATGCTTGTTTTAGCCCATAGATAGATTTCTTAAGTCTGCAGACCATAGACCCTGCATCACCTGATACAAAGTTTTCTGGCTGCTTCATATAGATCGTTTCAACAATGTCACCATTGAGAAATGCCATCTTTACATCCATCTGATGAAGTTCTAAATCATAATGTGCTACAAGCGCTAATATAATCCTTAAAGAGTCTTTCGATGAAACTGGAGAGAAAGTCTCTTTATAATCAATGCCTTCTTTCTATGTGAAACCTTTTGCAACAAGACGTGCCTTGTATTTTTCAACATTGCCTTTAGAATCCCTCTTAATCTTAAATATTCATTTGCAACCAACGGGTTTCTTGCCTTTAGGCAATGGAACGATATCCCAAACATCATTGTCATACATAGATTTCATCTCTTCATTCATGGCATTAATCCACATTTGAGAGTTAGAGCTTTCCACAGCTTGTTTGATATTAATTGGATCATTTTCAAACATGCCAATGTCAAACTCATGTTCTTGAAGATATGCATAATCCTTCGATTGTGTAGATCTTTTCTCTCTAGTAGATCTCCTAATTGTCACAGGCTCTAAATTTTCTTGAGGTTCATTTACGACTTGATCTTCAACAGGAGGAGGAACATCATTACTAACTTCTGAATCTCCTACAGGCCCTAGGCCATCAACATTGGTCATGGCAATGTCAGGGTTTGGGTTTGATTCAGGTCCATTTGTGTTCTCTATTCCATGTTGAGTTTCTAACTGAGTTGTTTGGGATGATGTAGTTTGCACATTGTCAAAAGATGTATTTCTAATCGTAATCGGAATTTGAATAAAACCAGGACCTTGGTCCATAGTCTCATTCTCATTCGTCTCTTCTTCTTCAAAAATACTATCTTTTGTCATATCTCCCCCCACAAACTCATTATCCTCAAAAAATTTCGCACTTCCTGACTCGAAAACTATATGTTCTGTTGGATTATAGAATTTATACCCCCTAGATCGTTCAAAATAGCCTATATATGCTGCATTCTTCAAGGCTTCACCCCACAAATTCTCAGGTAAAGTTGTACGATTTATCATACTTCTTACCATGTCTAAAAGTGTTCTATTGCGACGTTCAGCAACACCATTCATTGCGGGAGAACCCGGCAATGTATACTGAGGCACAATACCACACTCGTCTAAGAATTTTGCGAAGGGTTCTGGACATTGTTCTCCCGATCCATTATAATGACCATAGTATTCTCCACCACGATCGGATCGGACTAACTTGATGCGTTTGTTAAGTTGTAACTCAACTCCCGCTTTGAAACTTTTGAACATATCCAATAAAATAAATTACATTCAAATAAAGGCCCAACTTGCTCAAAATATATGATATGATTTTCCCTTTTGTTACGATACACACGAACTTCATTGTATCGTAACTTATCTTAATAAATCATCACATTTTATGAGGCTTAAAACCATTTTAAAACAAAGCATCATTTTTCCATTAATTGATCACCTTTGGGCAACAAATTAATTTCTTATAATACTTTAGCACAACAATAAAATATTGATAACTTAATAACATGTCGAACAGCATGCCTTCCTTTGGGCCGACAATGTTGATACATGTAAACACATAATAGTCATCACTATATTTTATTATCACTGAATTGTACAAATAACTTCAACAACCATTATCTTCCTTTGGGCCGATTAATGATTGCATCCATTAAATGCACACCTAATATCCTTTTGTAAATTGAATTTAAATTAATATCATCAAAAGATGTACCTTTGGGTACATTAGAACTCAATTAATTAAATTCAAAATACATTTAACTTTAATGCCTTTATAACAATTATAATTTATACCTTAGCCATAAAACAAAAGTGCAACTAAATAAACATATATATATATATATATATATATATATATATATATACACACAATTGCATCATGATAACTGCAGTTTTAATCCTAAAATATTATGAAACTTTTCAGAGAGTTATGTGGCCGCCACAAATTTTTGTGTGGTTTGCCAACTTAAAAAAAAAAGGTATATTGTGCTTTTGCATCAAAAAACTGTGCGGTCGCATTATTTTTTTTTTTTCTGAATAACTGAAAAAAAAACTGCATTTATTATGCTGAAATTGACACATGATCTAGAGAGAAAATCTAATTTTGGAAGCACCTTAAATAACCTCTCAAATTTAGAAATTTAATTCTAAATATGTATATTTTATTTTAGGAAATCTATCAAAAATAAATTTCACCAAAATAACCATTCAAATTTAGAAATTTAATTCTAAATGTGTATATTTTAATTTAGAAAGAGAACAAAGGAATAATTTAGATACGATGCGTCACGATTTGATCCTTAATCATAATTCTAAAATATATCTAAAGGCCTGTGTAATACTATTTGCTCCATTAAATCTTTAGACAAAGCACCATTCACTAATGAAACACCTTTGGGTGCAATCATTACCTTCAGGCACTCTGGTGTAGTGAATAAAGTACAAACATGTAACCTTTTTGTCAATCAACCTTTGGGTCAAATTAACATATTCATGAACTAACGACCAGGCCAGTCAACGGGGGGAGGAGGATCACAGACGGATCACTTATGCTCCAAGCCCCCGATGCTTTTCTAGACATCACTAGTCCATGTGTGTTGCAACTTATTTTATACACTACCCTTATGCACTAAACGATTTCAGCAAGCGCTAACCCTCCTTTGGGAAAGCTAACACTCACATCCATTTCTAGCACGTCATTTTAAACTTGTCATGTGTCACCCTGCACTTGTCTCGCACAGAGAGGTCCGTTTGCGAACAATCAATGCTCAACTTGTACAAAATGACACATGTAAATCCCAATTGCCTTTAAATAGATCCTAAAACTATGCCTAAAACCTATTCTAGGACGTATCCTAAAATGACTGCTCATCCTAAATAGAATATAGTAACTAATGGGAGTTTTAGAATAAACTAATTTTCATATGTTAACTATATTCATCAAAAATAAATATTAGGTTTTAGTAAAACTTTAGCAATTTCTACAATGATTTCCTTTTAGAAATGCTTCAATAATTTATTTATTTTAGAAAATACTAAATAATTTTATGCCAGAATTAGCATTAATTGTGATCAAATTCAGAATTTAGTATTATACCCTTTAATTGGTGTTAATACCAATTTTAAATAATATCTAAAATCTAATAATTAGGCTAAATATAGCACAATATATAGTAATTATAGCAATTATAGCAATTATAATTATTATAACCTAAACTACAATCACTTACCATTACTCACAATTAATAATTACTCATAACATATAGTAATTATAGTAATTATAGCAATTAATAAATTTTCAGATATGGAATTGAGGGAAAACCGAAAGTTTTAAGGGTCAAAAAATCTAAAACAGCCATTTTGAGGGGCTGGCTAGATCCTTTTTCAAGGTTTCCGAATTGTGGTCATACGTCCAAATCGGAGTTACGAGTCAAAAATTATGCCCGTTTTAAGATAACTACCTCAAATTTTATGACCAGATCTGAAAATTCAAACCTAAATTACTTTCTCTAATTCGAATTTAAAACCTTAAATTGTTGCATAATTAATCCTTTCTTATTTTGAAAATTAAAATTTTAAATAAAAACTTCTCCAAGATCGCACGAAGCGCAAGGATGGGTTCAAATTCAAGATTTTAATTCAAAACCGCATGGAAAAAACGATTAAAGCAAAATTTTAACAATTCCTTTTGCAACAATTAAATTCGATATGAAAAATAGAAAGCAATTAAAACCGAATTAAAATAAGACAAAGCTTCCTTTTTTTTTTTTTTTTTAGATCATTAAAACCGAATTAAACTGCAATTCTTACATAAGGGTGCTCTGATACCACTTGTTGGGTTTACTTTGTGGGTTTTCCTAATTACTTTAAACCCTAACCAAGATCTACTCCTTTGTAAGAAATTAAACTTAATGCACAGCGGAACTTACTTGACATCTTCAAAGGCCTCCGTATGCTATCAATCAGACAGCTTCCAAGGCTCTGGGTTGATACGCTCCTGGTCTTGACTTGAGTTGTTGGCTCTCGAGTCCTTCCAAGAACTTGCAATCCTTTTCTCTAGCTACCCTAAATATTATGACAGAGTATCTTGTCTTCAATGGAGCAGACAATTGTCATGAATTGATTGCAAGCCTTGGAGACTCAGCCCTTTTATAGCAGTGCAAAACCCTAATCCTAGGGCAGCCGAAAATTGGCTAATACTTGGAAAACAAGTTTACCAAGAATCTTGATTTCGGATTTCAAGGATCTGGAAAATCAGGAACCTCCAGAAAAACCGAATTAAATTAGAATAAATTCTGATTTTCTTATTTAGCCTATATTTATTACTGCTATTATTTTAATCAACTATAATCGGTCCATTAACAATTATATTGATTAACATTGTTCTATGTGTATTTGTATCCAAAACCTTATATATATAAATACATATAATGCCATAGCTTAATTAATCACATTATTTGGCATATTTTAATCATTACATAAATGTAATCTTGTGACAGTATTTGATATCATAATCATAATGCACGCATGTCCAACTTTATTATTGTAATTAGACGTCTCTAAATCCAACATAGACATCAACTTCCCTCCTTATATTCACATGCCCTAGATACCACAATTACCCTTCAACATGCCAAGAGGTGTCATCAACTTACCAGTATATTCAGACCGAACATATCAAGTCAGGCGCAAACTGAGCTAATTCACCTATCACAATGCATAGTCAATGTGACTTGGCACCAATCAGGTGGGGCCAACCTGATCTGGAATAGGACAACTACAGGCTCCTTCACTGTGCAATCAGCCTACAAAACATTGAAAGATGTACCAGCAATAGGAACAGATGTCAATTGCATATATGGAAGATCACGGCTCCACCACGAATGAAAATATTTGGATGGATTGCTATTCGAAATAGGATCCTGACACATGACAATCTCAAACGAAGAGGATGCATCATTGTCAGCATGTGCCCTCTATGTAGAGCTTCCGAGGAAACAGTCCAACATCTGTTCCAATATTACACACTCACAGAAAGGGTGTACAGAGAAATTTGAAACCAGAGACCATCAGAAAATTGGCCACAACTCCCAACAATTGAGATAACATACACAGCAATCAGACCTACCCTAACAGGTCAGCGAAGGGCAATAATGCTGATTATGCAATTTATTGTATGGCGGGAACGTTGCGCCAGATGTTTCATGGATAAAACAAAGCAGCCTGGAGATCTTGTAGAAGGAATAATGTGGCAACTACAATTTTTGGAGCAAAGCGGAAGCCCCAACCACACCCGGACAGGCAGCCTGGTACAACTGGTACCGATACCGACACAAGAGACAGTGGAGAACCAGACGGCGGGAGATATTGGATGATTTCTGGTAAAAATGGGGGCTGGTACCATGCCGGTTACTGCTACCGGTACCACTGGTACGGTTACCAGAGCACAAACGAAGAACACCAGTTAGGGAACAAAAGGGAACCAAGAAGTTAGCTGTTACTTTTTGCATTTACTTTCCTTTTCCCTTTTTACTTTTCCCTTTTTTCTTTTCTTTCCTTTCAATTTCACATTTCTGCCTTTGCATTTATTTCTATGCTCAAATGTACTGAGCTTGTTTTACATTTCCAACTTGTAATTACAAAACTTTTGTAATTCGTTTAATGAAATCAAATGAGAGCATGACTCTCATTTTTTCTCAAAAAAAAAAAAAGTAAAGGTCTAGACTCTGCTTCCAATTATGTTTACAAATCTGATTATTAAACAATTAAATATATTTATCTAGCAAGTTCTCTTGTCTCTTTTAAAGAACAATTTAACTAAAAGCTCTTCTTTCTTTTTTTAACCCCTAATATGTTAGAAATGTACTAATAGGCCAGAATATTATGGGTCATATTAATAATTAATATGGATCAGGTCTTAATGGGCTAGGCCCGAATTCTTATTCTGATCTGATCTGATCTGATCAGATCAGATCAGATCACGTTTTCTGAATGGGTGCAATGAATTGGTGCGATTGAACAGGTGCATAGTATTATAAATATACATGCAGAGTTCGGTTTTGGTGTTGCTCCAGAAATTCTGTTATATACACATCAGAAAACGTAAGAGAGAAAGAAAGAGAAAAGACGGGGCTGTTAATTCGGTACTAGTATACCGAATTACAGAAGTTTGTTAACCTATTCGTGTGGATACTGATAGAGGCGTGACTGCTGGGCTGTTGCGTAATCTGACACGTGAAAAGAAAGGAGAAGAAGGCTACTGCTAGACTAGACTTGAAGTTTCCGCTGCAATACGCGTCTAGTGGTAAACTCTATTTAATCTTGGAATTAGTTTTATACATGAATTCTGGTATTCGGGTAATGAACAAATATTGAAATGATTCTAATTGTTGCACTATAACCTACCCGAATTCCCTTCATAATAGGAGTTGGTAATGACCCAAGAGAATATCGTTATTTCAGCATCCCTAAGCAGGTAAAATATACCCAGCAACAAGAGGCTTCTTATATGTTATAAGCTTGTTTGAGATAAAAGCTATGACATATGGTAGAATTCTAGTAACTAATTAAGGATTTAATTAATGCTTGTTATATATATAGGCAAAGACTCTTCCAAGAGATAAAAGGAATTTCCCAGCAAATAGATACATCACACAAATTGTGTCTCTTAAATTTGATACTTGTCATCGAAACAATAATAATGTTAGAAGAAAGGGAGGCCGAGCAACATCTACCTCCAATAAAATGTAATTAAAGGAATGAGATTGCGTGTGTTTTACTTTATTTACACCGAATCCTGCCGCATGAAGTTCGCATTTAGCTGAAGTTATCTGGGTCCAAACGCAAAATAAGTATCGTTTAGTTCTTGCAAATTTTCTTGCACTACTACAGAAATGGTAATTCTACACTGCACATTGTACACGGTTTTTCAAATTTTATATAAAAACCGTGTACCAAATATAACGAATAAATTTATTTGGGACTAACGAAATTAGCTGTTGGCAATTAAAGATGAAGTTTCTAGTACCAATTTAGTTAGTGCTGCTTAATCATCACATGGTTTCAATAATTAAATTTCTTGGGCCTAATAATGGGCTTTTTCCAGGGCCCAATATTCATTAAAATTAAAAAGAGAAACCAGGGTTCTTGCATATTGTCTTATTTATTCATAATGGGCACTTTACCAAATAATAATAATAAAAAAAAAATTACTGAGTCGAGACATTGTGGAGTGTGCATGATCGATCAAGAGCATATGCATGGTATATTGCTATGGGGTAAATGAACAATTAGTTGCTGCAAGGAGACATCTTTAAATGTAATATTTCTTTTTCTTTCTGAACCCAAATGTACCATTTCTAAACCTCTATTTGGTATGTAATATTTGTCATATTGTACCATCTCTAGTATAAAATAATTTTTTTTTCTGGGGAAATTTCACGTATAACCCTCGAAAACTTCAAAATTACGTATTTCCCCTTTAAACTTTGAAATTACATATTTCCCCCTCTAAACTTCAAAAACTCACAAATTTACCCATTTTATTGTCTTTTATATTAAAACTCATTCTAAAATTTTAAAATACCCATTTTACCCTTTATTAAAAAAAAATATAAAAACCCATCAGACTCAAATTTGAATCTAAAGGGTTCCTCTGCCGTCCAATCCGCGCGCATCGCATTAAGATCTGTGTGCATCGCTTCAATATTCGTGCTGATCTAGCATGCACGGGTCTTAAAACAATTCCGATCAGCGCGCATCGCATTAAGATCTGTGCATGTCACTTCAATATGCGTAAGTGTTCACATCGAGATTTGTGTCGATCTTGCGCGCACAGATCTAAAAGCAATTCGGACGGTAGATTAACCATTCAGATTCAAATTTAAGTCTAATGGGCTTTTATATGATTTTAATAAAGGGTAAAATGAGTATTTTAAAATTTTAGAATGAGTTTTGATATAAAAGACAATAAAATGGGTAAATTTGTGAGTATTTGAAGTTTAGAGGGGGAAATACGTAATTTGAAACTTTAGAGGGGGAAATACGTAATTTTGAAGTTTTTGAGGGGTATACGTGAAATCCCCCCTTTTTTTCTATTGTAATACAACCTTGCTTCTCAACTTGTTTTAGACATTTTTGGCGACATATATTTCTCCTTTTTTTGTGTGTTTTCATAAATGCTAATAATTGTGACTAAGTTGCAATATATCAAGTTAGAAAGATAACATTATTACTTAAATTTAAGTTTTCTATTAGTCACAGGTTCGTAATCTAATTAAAAAAAAAAAAAAATTTAACCGAACCCGAATTATTCATTTGTTACTATGATGACAACAACGAATAACACTTTTACATACAATACACATTTATTTCTTTTTTAGGTACGAGATAGGAGTAGGTCCGATGGACATCAGACCTACATTTAGGTTCAATTAGCTCTAAGACCGTACGATTAGTATCAAGATCTATGCGCACGGAAATTGATACATACTTGTACAGATTTTGATACAAAGCACACGAATCTTGATGCAGATCGAATGGTCATCACACCCATGAAACCAAGGTAGGTCCGATGAGTATCGGACCTACTCTGATTCCTTTAGGTACATCTCTTTCGATTTATTACATACAATACATTTTTACTGTAACAACGAATCCTTGTCACCTGTCTTTTTCGGAATGCATTCGCTTTCTATCACTGTGCCTGTAGCTGTAGGCCAGTGGCTGCTGCTGCGACTCGCTCTTTTCTTCATCTCAAATTGCTTTGCGCTCTTTTCAATGCACCAATGATTTTACTATAGTATATTTTATTTTGTGAAAGGTTGAATAATATATATCTAGGGGTGAAAACGAAGCAGATTTGGAGCAGATGATGCTTATACCAAATTCATATTTACATTTCAGTGAACAGATACTAATACGGATACAGATAGTAAATGAATGTCAAAATATAAAATCAAATTTACCTTAAACGGATACGGATAAGGAGCGGATAATTTACGAATACGAATTCGAATACGGATACAAAACGAATACTTGTTGGATAATTGAGTTGTATGAACTTTAAGATGTAAATACTAATTAAAAAAATTAAAAAGATGAAGAAAAACAAATCAGAAAAATGAAAAATGAAAAAAATGGAGGTGTCCTTGATATGGAAATGGAGAAGAGCATCAAGAAGAGATAAAGGTAGTGGAACAAATTTCAAAGCTGCAAGTCGGTGCCAGCTAACCAAGCTTTAATGAGTTTCAAAGATGCCTGTCGTTGCCTGTCCCGATTGATAGTAAACGACTGTCAATGTAAAATCATGTCATAGAGGCAATGTATCTCCTCCGTAGAATTTTCTCATGACACCTTCAGCAATAATCTGCAATAAACAAAATTTTACATTGCAGCTATTGATTCTTCTTCAATAGGGGGGTGCATAGAAGCACAAAAAAGAAAAGACTTACTGTAACAGTACGAACAACACCTCCACTTGCACCATCACGGATCCGTATCCTCTGCATTAACTCAAAAGGAAATCTTTTAAGTTAATGAATTTCAACCGTCTGATTTTAAATGAATCCAATCCGGATCGTGTCTATAATATAGGGGCCCTTTAATATTAGTGCAGATCTAGTTATCACGAATTTTGAAACATATTGGACAGTCGAGATTCATTAACTCAAAAGATTATCTTTTGAGTTAATGCAGAGGATATGAATTCCACCATCACGGGCCATGCCCAAAGATGCCGCCTTTATCACCAGTTGTTTTTGTTTCAAAACAAATGAGAAAAAACAAGACAGATCAAATTAATTTTTTCATAAAATTGGAATAACAAGGCTTCAAAAATTCGAAGTTTTATTTCGGTTTGTTCGGTTTGTTTGGTTCAAACCAAAATATAGTATTTCTTTATTTAAAGCAATTGATTTATAATAAACCTAATTATATTAAGAAATAAACCCGGGTATTAAGAAATAAACCGGGATATTAAGAAATAAACCGAAGTATTTAAAGTAATTGATTAAGAAATAAACGGGGTATTGAGAAATAAACCGGAACAGTCCGGACCAAATTCATAATATATAAAAGTTCGGTCGGTTCGGTTATTTCGGTTTTAAAAAATTTCAAACCGAACTGAACCAAAATTATAATTCGGTTTTGAAAAGTAAACCGAACCGAACCATTAAACCGAACAAACCGAACCGTTTGATCCAAACTAATTCGGTTCGGTTCAAAACTGTCACACCCCGCGGCCAAGGGTCGCGACAGTCCCTCGCCGTAAACATACAACACCGTGTATGCTTACCAGGCAATTAATATTTCATTCAGAAAATACACAGCTAATGATAGAAAACAAGTTTCTAGATACAAATCAGAGTACACAGTCTGGTCAGAGTATAATACAACAAAAGTATCTCATCCGGATACCAACCATCTGGCCTAACCTAGAATTATACAACAAAATATATCTATGTTTAGGGTCATATCTGGGCATTCTACCAAAGACCTACTACTCGCGTGCCTCCCCATAATCAGTCGCACCTGAACCTGTAAAAATTACCCGAAGGGTGGGGGTGAGAATAAATTCTCAGTGCGAATTTGCCACAATCAAGTTATTGGACTTGCAATCAGAATTCATATCCACAAATGAAATTCACACAACATTACATTAACAGTTCTAACACAATATATAGATGAATGCACATGCTTGACAACAATAATCGAATAAAATACAACTTACGGAATTTCCAAGATGAAGTTCAAACAAACAGGTATTTGGCCTAACTTATCTTATTATGACTGGTAGCACCAACAGATGTTCAATCGAGCCGGACCCTTTGTCAAACCCTCATCTGTAGGGTTACTGGCACCTACAGATGTTCCACCGAGCTGGACCCTTTATCTGACACCCATCTGCAGTGCTTTGGCTTAACCATTTACTAAAGTCTGGTTCCAAGTCAGCTATACAGCTCGACTTTACAAATGCATCTACACGGAATCAAAGTCAGCCATAAGGCCCAACTTTGCAATTTCATTCAAATAAGGTCAAAGCCTGGCAAATTCATTACACAGGTCAACGGATAGGTCACCGTCACCTTATCCAGCTACCTCTACAGGTCAGCCTAGCAAATTCAGAAACAGGTCAACGGATAGGTCACCGTCACCTTATCCAGCTACCTCTATGGGTCAGCCTGGAAAATTCAGAAACAGGTCAACGGATAGGTCACCGTCACCTTATCCAGCTACCTCTATGGGTCAGCCTGGCAAATTCAGAAACAGGTCAACGGATAGGTCACCGTCACCTTATCCAGCTACCTCTATGGGTCAGCCTGGCAGATTCATTCACAATAGAATAATAAATAGAACACATCAATTGACAACCATACGAATATGCAAATCAACCATCTCACAACAATTCAGTTCTAGGTTAATTGAGTTATGCACATGATCACACAATTTCAAATTATGCAGCAATCAACATACAACATGACAATCGAAAAATAATTTAATTCCTGAAAATGAAACATCAAACAAGTCCAAGAACCCCGCACATGTTTACGACGAGCGTATTGTTTAACTATGGATCAGACATCTCGAAACATCCCGCGAATTCCTGCTCGACTGAGCCTACACCTATATCACATATATACCTGGTTAAGTCCCGATTCAATGGTCGAAATGCTTACTCAGGTTTAGTAAGGGCTTATACCTTCCTTAACCAATTCTAATTTGGTCAATCTGTAGGTATACCCATTTACCATCTCACTATTTTGGTTCTCGCAACATTTCAATTTGCCGATTAATTAAACCCTAATTTGGTCGAAATTCAAATTAATCGCTAAATGTCAAGGTTGAGGGAGAGGTTTACCGACTACGAGTCTATTCGGTCAGACTAGCCTAATCAATCAACGACATTTTCCAAATTTCTGGTTTGGTACCAAAAACCCTAGAAAAAGGGAAATTCAAAATCGAGAGGATTCGAGAAAAGAATCGACAAATAAACAGCAAGGAGGTCGAAGGAGATAGACTACCAGCAATTTAAACACAAATTTCGGGTTAAAAACGAAAATCCAAACCATCGAGAAATCTGAGATTTTGGAGAGAAAAGGGAAGAGAAGAAAATACCGCATAGGAGGGTTAGACGAGATCCACGGCCACTTTCTCGGTTCCAACTTCGATTTCTCAGACTTTCGAGCGACTTGGAGGGATTTGGAGCTCTCTTTCTCTCTTCGTTTCTTTCTTTGGGCGGACCACACAAGAGGCAGGGAAGGGGGCGAAATGAGGGAGTGAGAGAGAGAGAGACAGAAATTTCATAAAATAAACCCTCAACGCATCCAGTGCGGATCGTTCACCCGCACTGGATCTGAGTGCGGACGCAGTCAGTACTTAGTCAAATTTTCATCAACTCTCAATACATCCAGTGTGGGTCCTTCACCCGCACTGGATCTGAGTGCGGACGCACTCAGTACTTAGTCGAATTTTCGTCAATTCTCAATACATCCAGTGTGGGTCCTTCACCCGCACTGGATCTGGGTGCGGACGCACTCAGTACTTAGTCACATTTTTCGTCAAAGTTTCACTTGTCAAGAAAAGTCCGAGCCTAATGCGTCCGCATTCTCCTCCAGTGCGGGTCAATCACCCGCACTCACTACTTAAAAGTCGTTTTGAGGAAAAATCATAACACAGGAGATTCATGAGTGCGGACGCACTGATATCCAGTGTGGGTGGTTCACCCGCACTCACAGAAATTCAGAACACAAGTTAAAGGAACAAGGTGCCAGTGCGGATGGACCACCCGCACTCACCACCAGTGTGGACGCACTGAACCTGCAGATTGTCAGAATTTCATGTTTCCAACGCAGTTTTTTTTTTTTTTTTTTTAGCGAACTAGGGACGCGTTTTAAAGGTCAAACTAGATATACTTGTCTGAGAACATTGTTTTAGATTTTTGATTCCTAGTTTATCAATAGAATTTTCGATTATGTTTTTAAACATTTTAATTATTTTATTGTTGAAAATTTCGATGCGTAACAAAAACCGACTAAACCGGACCCAATGAATATCCCTAGCTCTGATCGAACCCAAGTAGCAACAACGAATAACACTTTTACGTACAATACATTTTTATTTCTTTTAGGTACATCTCTTTCGATTTATTACATATAATACACTTTTACTGTAACAACTAATCCTTGTGACCTTTGTCCTTTTCGGAATGCATTCACTTTGTAGCACTGTTTTCAATGCACCAATGGTTTTGCTAGTATATTTTCTTTTGTGCGAGGTTGAATGGAGTAGAACTAGGGTGCTCCTAAGCTCACCAAGGATTTTTTTTAAAAACTATAATTAAAAAAATTAAAATTAGGGAACCAACATGATTGTCTGAAGATTTCGAAAAACCATAAGAACCGAATAGCCTATTCGGTCCCCACATTTTTTTTCCCTGGGACCGAATAGGCTATTCGGTCCCCCCCCCAATTTCACAATTTTTCCGGGCCAATGCCACAGAAAATCCAATTTTTTCCTGGGACCGAATAGGCTACTCGGTCCATGCTTTTTTCCAACTGGGACCGAGCAGCCATTTCGGGTCCCCACTTTTTTTTTTTTCACCCCGAGAACCCGGCTTCCCCCTCTGGCTTCCCTCTTTCTTTCCTTCCCCTCCTTCCTCCCTTCTCCTTCTTTCTTCCCACCCGAACCTAACTCTTTTTTTTTTTTCAACCCTCAAAACTTCATTTTTTTTAATTCTAATCATATATTTTAGTGTAATTTTGAGAGGTGATCAAGAAGAACTTCAGATCTACAAATTTCGTAAGGTATGTAATTAAATTTATTATTTTGAGTAAATAATCCGAATTTGTAGTTAATTGTTGAATAAATTCTGATTTTTAGTTATTGTGGCAATTGTAGTGTAATTTTAGTTATTATGGTAATTGTAGTGTAATTTTAGTTATTGTTGAATTAATAATTCGGATTTTTAGTTATTGTGGCAATTGTAGTGTAATTTTAGTTATTATGGTAATTGTAGTGTAATTTTAGTTATTGTTGAATAAATAATCCGAATTGTAGTTTAATTTTAGAAATTGTAGAATGATAATTTAATAAATATAGAGTAATTTAGTTTTAGTAATTTTAGGAAGTTTGCATGTAGAGTAATTTAGTTTATCTAAATTTATTTTAATAAATGTAGAACAATTTAGTTTTTATTTAGTGTAATTTAGTTTTTTTAGTGTAATTTAACTAATTGTAGAATTTATTTATTTTGTTTGTAGAGTAAATTTGGTCATAAATTTTTTTATTGTAATTTTAGTAATTGTAGAATGGTAATTTAATGCATGTAGATTAATTTCGTCTTAGTAATTTTAGTAAGTTTGCATGTAGAGTAATTTAGTTCATAAAACTTATTTTAATAAATATAGAACAATTTAGTTTTTTTAGTGTAATTTTTTTAGTAAGTTTGCATGTAGTTTTAGTAAAATATATGACCAAATTTTTAGTTTTAGTTTTTTTAGTGTAATTTTTTTAGTAATTTTGCATGTACTTATTTTAGTAAGTTTGCATGTAGTTTTAGTATTTTTAGTAAGTTTTTTTTGTATGAAATTGGTTTAATTTGTAATTTTATTGATATTGTAGTGCAAAATGGATAATGCACAACCCTCCCAGACCTTATTGCAGTTGTCTGAAGTACAGCACAAATTATTAAAGGCGAATTCGCAGGTATTTGTTTAATTTCCGTTTGGATCTAAAATTACGAATGGACTTGTAAGTTAGATTTAATTGTTGTGGTTAAATTTTTTTTTGCATGCCAATTTTAGGAATTCAATAATTATGGATTGCGTACTGGTTCTTGCCAAATGGGAGTTAAATACAAACATCGGATTAAACAACGTTTGGTGAATTTAGGCTTGTACCAGATGACAAAGGTGCATCGGTGTCAAATTGACAAAGGATTGATCACTGCTCTCGTCGAGAGGTGGAGGCCCGAGACGAATACTTTTCATCTTCCGGTTGGCGAGTGCACAGTGACATTGGAAGATGTCACCTGTCTGTGGGGATTACCCGTTGCTGGTAAAATATTTTTTGTTATTAATTTACACTTTTGTTATTAATTTAGATTTAATACAAATATATATTTATCTAACATCTATGTTTACAGGACGGGTCATTTCGGGACATACCGATGATAACTGGTCACTACTGATCGAAGAATGCCTGGGACACGAAGTATACGACGGTGACGAAGATAGTGCTGATGAATTTTTTTATACTAAGGTGTCAAACAGAGGCGAACCCAACGAGAAAAGAAGACAATCAAAATACTATATGCGTCTTAAATGGTTGAAGGAGCATTTTGGTATGGAATTGACATTCCTTACTGACGAGCAGACAGTCGACCGATACACCCGGGCATATTGCATGGACTTGTTCGGGTCCGTAATGTTTCCTGATGCAAATTCTAGTTCTGTCCCGATAATGTACTTACAATTCTTAGAAAATTTGGCACCTCCGCAAGTTGATTACAACTGGGGAGGTGCTGTGCTTGCATGTCTGTATCGTGAGTTGTCCCGGGCTTGCAGACTAGACGCAGTTTCGATTAATGGTCCATTACTACTACTCCAGATGTGGTCTTGGACTCGTTTTCCTATAGGCCGGCCCAGACCAAAAAACGATTTACCATTTGGCACCGGAGAGATACTGGAGCGACTGCCTTTTGGAGCAAAATGGACTATTCCGCACGAATGGGATGTCAACCCTGTGAGAGGTAAATCTTATTAGTAAATATTATGTTTTTAATACAATTTTGTGTTGATTCAATATGAAACTGACATGTATTTACAACTTAGGTACGGATCAATATTGGAATCAATTTAAGCGTTTGAATGTGAATGTTGTTAATTGGATGCCGTATGCGAGTTACTACCCGCAGCTACCTTGGCGCGGGATAAGAGATCAGGCCGTGTTTACGTGTCGCTTGTGGTGCATCCATTTCTGGGAGGTAGAGATGGTCTTTCCTGAGAGGGTTATGCGGCAGTTCGGATTATTTCAGACGGTTCCTCCGCCGGCTCCACCATCTTTTCAATATCTTGAAAGCCTTCGCGTATACAATCGTGCGAGTGGTTTGAGTCAATTGGATGACGGACACTCTGCGGACTGGAGCATGCACTTTGCAGATTATATCACGTCAGCACCGATTCCAGCTGATGAGCATAGACCTTACGACATGGATAGGTAATTTATAATTTGGATCTATTAATTAATATATTTACTAAAGTGTTGATTAACTTAAAATATTATTTGCAGGTATCCCGCGTATATGGATTGGTTCTTTCAAAATGGGATGTCAACCATATATCCAAGGCAAAACAACGAAGAAAATCTGAGCCAGTCGGTGCCAGCACCGGGAGGAGATGTAGGAGAACTCGGGTATGTCTCAGATGCCATGATCCAAGCTCGTACCGTAAGTATTTTATTTTATTTTAAATGCGGAACTCAATTCATTTCATTTACGGAATTCTTTGTAACACATCATTTCATTTTCTTTTTTTTTGCAGAGATTCCGCCTCTTGCAAAACACGGCGAAAGGAATTAGCATGGTGCAGACCCCTGGACAGAAGGCTTACGGACGTCTATTGCTTCGGACGAGTCGTGATATCCTAGACGATCTTGGCCAAATCGCACTGTTCAGAGCCATGATCGAGAAAGCTGGACTTCCATTTGATCTAAGCTGCATCGATATCAGCGATGATTTTCTAGCCCGGGAACCGTTAGAACCTGAGGTCCAAGTTCCTCCAACGACTTGCTCCGATGTTATGGCCGGAATCTACGACTCGCTTGAACGAATAGTCATAGACGGTCGCCCCCTAGGAGATGAAGCTTCGCCATCAGTGGTGCCTCCGAAACGGCCGATTAAAAAACCCAACAAATATAGCAACTCGAGATTTCTTAGGACTAGAAGCAGAGAAGACGAGGATTGATTTATGTATGTTTTTTAGTGTATATTTTGTTTGAACAATCTAAAAAATGCATCTCTCTCAATTCGTCTCTCATAACTCGTCTCTCAATTCGTCTCTCTCATTTTCTGCAATGCAATACTAAGTCGGACTCCTAAATTCTTCTAATTCAGCCATTCAATTTATAAATTCATAAACTCATATATTCAACATGCAATTTTGTAAAAACAAATATGCAATAAAAAATCAAACATGCAAAAACAAATATGCAAAAACATATATGCAAAAACAAATATGCAAAAACATATATGCAAAAACAAATATGCAAAAACATATATGCAATCCAGTGAGCAGTCCTATAATTTTGACCAGATTCAAAATTCAATTTAGAGAACATGGCTGCATGGATTTTTGTGTTCTTTATATCAAAATAAAGGTATGAAAGTGTAGTTTCCAGATAATATAATTTCTCTATACAAAAATATTACAGATTGGTACAGTTTTAGAGGTTAATTGACAGAGGTCAGAATTTTCTGCTGAAATTCCAGTGAGCAGTCCTATAATTTTGACCAGATTCAAAATTCAATTTAGAGAACATGGCTGCATGGATTTTTGTGTTCTTTATATCAAAATAAAGGTATGAAAGTGTAGTTTCCAGATAATATAATTTCTCTATACAAAAATATTACAGATTGGTACAGTTTTAGCGGTTAATTGACAGAGGTCAGAATTTTCTGCTGAAATTCCAGTGAGCAGTCCTATAATTTTGACCAGATTCAAAATTCAATTTAGAGAACATGGCTGCATGTATTTTTGTGTTCTTCATATAAAAATAAAGGTATGAAAGTGTAGTTTCCAGATAATATAATTTCTCTATACAAAAATATTACAGATTGGTACAGTTTTAGCGATTAATTGACAGAGGTCAGAGTTTTCTGCTGAAATTCCAGTGAGCAGTCCTATAATTTTGACCAGATTCAAAATTCAATTTAGAGAACATGGCTGCATGGATTTTTGTGTTATTTATATCAAAATAAAGGTATGAAAGTGTAGTTTCCAGATAATATAATTTCTCTATACAAAAATATTACAGATTGGTACAGTTTTAGCGATTAATTGACAGAGGTCAGAGTTCAGAATTCAGAAACAATTGCAAAAATATTAATACAAACACTAATACAAACATAGCATGCATATCTCTGGAGAATGTTCACCGTTCTTTACGTCTGAATAATCTGCTCATCAGGCGACCAGCTGACCGGCCACCGGATGGTCGGCTTCCAGATGCATGACTACTGGATGCCCCTGCTTGACTACCGGATGCCCCTGCTTGACTACTAGTGGCGTCTGGATTACTAGCATACGCCTCTGGCCGGGCACCAGATACGCTTCTTCGTCTTCCTTCAGTTGCCTCTGTCTGTCTACCAGAGGCCTCTGGCCGGGCACCGGATACGCTTCTTCGTCTTCCATCCGTTGCCCCTGTATAATACGGACATAAGAATAAGTAAGTGTGTAAACCTTTGAATAATTTAAATATGAGCTTATTCACCCTTTTAATTTCCAACCTGAATTTCTTGTTCTGTTGGATCCCTCCGAACGTTGAAATCCACTGCGCGGCCTGATTCGAGCTTCCATATCATCCATAGAATTAGGAATTCGCTTGTGCTTTCGCCTGCCCTTATTTATTTTATTTGGGTTCGGCCTGATTGTGGGTGCTCCCAACTCAAATGGCCAATTGGGGGTGTTACCAAAGCTGTGAAACTCACCTGACCACGTGTTGACATAATTTTGTACGCTATAATAGGGACTTACGTAGTTAATTGGATTTAGATGACTCTGGCAACACACCGCTAGGACGTGGTTGCAAGGAATGGCAGTAAATTGCGGCTTCTGACACTCGCAAGTAAGCATTCCCGCTTCCCCTGCTGAAAATATTACTTCGTACATCATATCTCCTTTTACCCCCTGCAATAGAGATAAATCAAGATAATTAAATGTTACAATTAACTAATACACGAATGAAATTCAAGTAAATAGCTGACATACCGTTCTGACAACTCCATCATGAACTATAACCTCGAAAATGTTGGGTCCCATTGGAATCACTCGGTGCTCCTTTGCCTTTTTAATTCGGTGTTCTAAAACTGATAATATATTTGCTGATAATCCCATTCCGCTTTGGAGCCACCGTTGGGCAACCGCACCTCTTTTGACATACCAATCCACAACTTTGTAGAATGTGCGCTCAACTACTGCAGTTACAGGCAGTTGGCGAGCCACCCGAAAAACATTGTTCAACGATTCTGATCCATTCGTAGTCATAATACCCCACCTATTCAGGCCTCCGTCGTAACATTGTGCCCATTTATGAAGTTGCAAAGGCTCTTCTTCAAGGTTTTGCACCCTTTTGCCACACCACATGATGTACCGATAAGTAGTAATACTAATACCTTCTATCAATTCCATACCCTCATTAAACCTCCACGGTTTCATCTTACCCACAAATTTCCTGAAAATATTTTTAATTCTTTGGTCCTTGCACAGCTTGTACACATTTGCCGAAATATGTTGAGAACATAATCGATGAACTGCTTCCCCCCTTTCCTCACACCACCCTAAATCAGGTCGATCAAACACTGAACGGATTGCAGCATGCTGGTCTGATATAACACATACCCGGCCAGGTCCGACAACCTCTTCCCGTACAAATTGCATAAACCAGCCCCAATTGGATGAAGTCTCCTCTTCTGCAATTCCGAATGCTATTGGCAGTAATTGTTGTTCTGCATCGTAGGCGCATGCCATGAATAATTTCCCTTTATACCTACCGGATAGGTGTCCGGCATCTACGCTGATAACTGGCCGGAGATATGGCCAAGCCTGAATGCATGGACCGAAAGCCCATGCTGCACGTGTGAAATAATGAATGCCTATTTCGTCCGATGGTTCATGCTCAATTCTGTATTTTGTGCCTGGGTTAGACCTCTGGATTGCACCGAGCAGAGAAGGTAGCAGTTCATAAGCTTTCTCCCAAGAACCAAATAAATCAGCAATAGCGAGCTCCCTCCCCCTCCAAATCTTGTTATAGGAAGGCTCTACTGTTTTGTACTCACCTCTAACTGCAAATGCACATGCTTTTATTGACATCTCCAGGTCCTTCTGCAGACCGGGTTTGATTACATCTGCAATCATCCTGGCAGTCATCTGACGACTGTCTAACGTACAAGCAATGCTGTAACAATTGTGCTCGTATGGGTTTGTTTCAATTATCCAATTGCCCGTCTCGGTGGTTTTCGCGTATAACCGCCATGGACACCCCTCCGCTCTACATATTACCACATAAGCACTGCGATTACTCTGGGTTTGTTGTAATTCTAAATTTTTTCCCATGGCAAATCCACCCAACTTTTTTTTAAGTTCTGCTTTGGATTGAAACAACTGTCCCACTGAAAATAGACCGTCGATTCTCGGTGGATAACCAAAAAATGCTTCATCCTTGTACGGCATCGGCACATCGTCATTAAATGCCTGACAAGGATGCTGCAATCCCCGATTAATAAAGGGAATAGACTCTTGCCACTCCTTCATTACATCTTGCATCCTAATCTCATCCTCAATTTCGGTCATATCATCTTCCCCGACAACCGACTCACCAAGGTCAGAGTTTGTGTCTGAGTCAGTATCATTATTGAGCTGGTCAAAATAATTACACAAATCATCCTCTGGTATGCCTCTGCTACTTCCAGGTACACTTCCCGGGTATGGGTCATAATTGGTCTGACTAACAACTGGTACTGACTCAACCACTAATTCAAGAAATTTAAAATTCAATACCGGAGTGGCATGTCCAAGCACCATATGCCAGATCATTTCGTCGTCTATGTTAAATAACTGGTGATTTTCTGCTTCGCCAGGTGGTGCCGTGTTCAATCGTGCCCTGATTGTCAGATCGAACTCGCCAGGGAGCAAACGAATGCCAACATATATACGTCTTCTTAGCTCATCAATACTGGTTGAGTTATTAACAGGAAATGTGCAGGTCGGTGCGTCTGAAATTGCTCGTCTGTGGTACACATTTATTATTATTCCCGACATTCCCTGAACAAAAAATTTCTCAATTAACCTTCGATATTATTTTAAATTTTACAACCTAAAATATGAAAAAAATACACAATCAACCTTCGATATCGTATTTAATTTTTAATTTGAAAAAAAAAACTTACTAAGTTCTTCAGACGAAGGCTAAAAATAAAATGCCGGAGTCGATTTGTAGATAACAAAAATTTTATACACTAAACCTTCAGAGGTTTTCAGCTGGAAAAAAAAATATGCCTCTGCTCTCTACTCTCTGGCCTCTGCTCTCTGCTCTCTGCCTTCTGCGTTTGCTTGATTACTATCTGCCGCTTATATAGAGTTGTATAGAAATTTTCCGAAAAAAAACAAAACAGGGTGGGAACCGAAATCCCTATTCGGTCCCCCCTTTTTTTTGCCTAGACCGAATAGGGATCTCGGTCCCAGGGCACCACACGGAATTTACACGGCCAATTCGGAAAAAATGTGAAACTGGGGGTGGACCGAATAGCCTATTCGGTCCCAGGGAAAAAAAATTGTGGGGACTGAATAGGCTGTTCGGTTCTTATGGTTTTTCGAAATCTGGAGGCAATCATGTTGGTTCCCTAATTTTAATTTTTTTAATTATGGTTTTTAAAAAAAATCCGCTCACCAAGCCCTTCCATGAGCGTGACTTGAAAACCTATCGAATTGACTTCAAACGACATTTCCAAACCGTTAGATGTTCAATCTATATTAAAATGTGCTTGGAGACCAAATTTTACATTTTTGGGAATTTTTTTACTATTTATTAAGATGGTTTGAAAATCGCTATTTTCCAATGGTGCAGAATTTTAATAAAAACAGCGATTTTCAAACCATCTTAATAAATAGTACAAAAATTCCAAAAAATGTAAAATTTTGTCTCCAAGCACATTTTAATATAGATTGAACATCTAACGGTTTGAAAATGTCGTTTGAAGTCAATTCGATAGGTTTTAGAGTCGCGCTCACGAAGGGCTTGGTGAGCTTAGGAGCACCCTAGTTCTACTCGGTTGAATGATATATATCTGGGGGTGAAAACGAATCAGATTCAGAGCGCTAATGTTGATATCATATCTATATTCACATTTCAGTGATCGGTTACGAATACAGATACAAATAGTAAACGAATGTCAAAATGTAAATTAAATCTACCTTAAACGGATACGGATAAGAAACGGATAATCTACGAATACGGATACAAAACAAATACTTGTTGGATAATTGAGTTATATGAACTTTAAGATACATATACTAATTAAAAAAATTAAAAAGATGAAGAAAAACAAATCAGAAAAGTGAAAATTGAAAAAAATGGAGGTGTCCTTGATATGGAAATGGAGAAGAGCATAAAGAAGAGATAAAGGTAGTGGAACAAATTTCAAAGCTGCATGTCGGTGCCAGCTAGCCAAGCTTTAATGTGTTTCACAGATGCCTGTCGTTGCCTGTCCCGATTGGTTCTAATTATTAATGGAGAGAGGGAAGAGGGAAGGAAGCGGTATATATTGAATTCGTATGAACCTTTTGAGTTAATGAATTTCGACCGAACTGTTCTAAAATTCGTGCAAATTAGATTTGTATTAATATTAAAAGGCCCCTATGTTATAGGCACGAACCGAATTGGCTCTGTTTCAAATCAAACAGTTGAAATTCATTAACTCAACAGATTCCCTTTTGAGTTAATGCAGAGGATACGGATCCGTATATATTGCGCTTCCGCTTATCAATTAGCAAATAGCGCTCTTGGGGAGCGACTAGTTGACTGCGGACCTGTTAAGATTTGTTCCCGTATATATTCGGATATCCGCTCTGTTTAGCACATATCGAAAATTATCCGAATTCGTATCCGGATCTATTCTACTTATTCAATATATATCCGTATTCGAGAATAATCTGATCCGTTTAATTCAGATTCGGATAATAAACTGATACGGAACGGATTCGGATCGGATAATCCGGATCCGTTTACACCCCTATATATATCTAACTATAGAATTTTTTTTAAATATGTGTAGATTATTCTAACTTTTAAAAAAAATTACGAACTTTTTGTTCATCCTGCATATAAACTTTGTAAATTTTATTAAATTAGGGTCAAACTATTTTATATTACTTATTAAGTGAATGTTGTTTTCTATGTATTGAAATGTTAAATATTGAATATTGTTTGTTGTATGTTGTAATATTTTTTGAATTATGGATGTGTAATGTATGTTTAATGGCTAGCAAATATGGGTGATAGCCAATTATAAATGGAAATTAAAAATAATAGAAATTATACATGGTTCTTAAAAACAAACTGTGTAGAAAGAGTAACATGCACGGTTTGTATTTACCAGCCGTATATGGTTAACACAAATCATAAACAGATGCCTTGTCGAAACTGTATATATAGACATTGTTATTATACACGGTTATTATGACCATGTATAAATCACCTATTTCAGCGTCTTCTTTTTAGAGATTTGACACGGTTCTCCAACCGTTTACAATATATCGATCTTTTTATACACAATGTGTGCGGATATGGTTGCAGAACCGTGTGTCATTAGCTTTTTTAACCATATATAATCACGTGTTTCTGTAGTAGTGAGGCACTGAATTTCAATTACTTGGTTGAGATCGTGTTATATTTATTGGAAATTCGGTGCGGCACCGAAGGATACGAACTCGTTTTTCTCTAAGAAAAGCAGCGGATCCAGTTTGCTACTTCTACCCATAAACATGTACGGAGAGCAAGCTGCCACCAATAATTGTCCCTTTGCAGTAATGTTGAACTAGCTACCGAAATTTTTTTAGTTAGCACCTCAATTAATCAAAATTAAACAAACACCACCGATCCGTCTAAATTTCAATTTTGACCTCCCACGCTTCCTCAGGACGTGCACCAAATTTATTTTTTTATTGTTTATTTTTTTGGTGCGCACCCTTAGGAAGCGCACCAATTTTTTTTTTAGTTCTGTTCTGAATTGTTTGAAATGTTTGGACTCAATTTTTTTTTCTATTCTATTCTATTTTGTTCTGTGGTATTTATAATTATATGTACACATAAAATTTGACGGTGAAATTGTAAAAAATAAAACACTTGTTTAACAAATAAAATTTTGGACAAAATTTGAACTAAAAATTACTACAACAAATTATACACACAATCTGAACAGCGTTTTGTACTAAATAAGTGGGTGCGCAAATTGCTACAAATTATACGCACAATTCGATCAATGTTTTATACTACAAATTATACGCAGAACAAAAAAAAAAATTAGTCCAAAAATTGCAAACAATTCAAATAGAACTAAAAAATTGGTGGGCTTCCTGAGGTGCACACCAAAAAAAAAAAAAATCAATTTGGTGTGCTTTCTCGGGACGCGCATGAGGAAGCGTGGGTGTTAAAATTTAAAATTTGAAATTTTTGGTGGTGTTTGTTTAATTTTAAATTATTACGATGCTAAGAAAAAAATATTTCAGAACTAGCTACCCTCCTCTTGTATCGAGTGTTGACTCTAGGTAGGGGTGCAAACGGGTCGGATATTACTCGTCCGAATCCGGATCCGTATCTGATTTTTTGCGGATTCGGATATTCGGATACGGATAGTTGCGGATTTGGATGCGGATACGAATATTTTTTATGCGGATTCGGATACGGATACGGTTTGAGTTTCGGAATCGGATACAGATAATTATCCGGATCCGTATAATTTAGTATTTCGGATATCCGTGCATTGCTTTGCTGGGGTTTCTAGAAGGTTTGTAGATTTTGATTTTGTGCTTCAAAATTATTACTATGTATTTTTGTACCAAGGCATCATGAAAGGGCAAATTGTTCGGATCTAATTTATAATCTAATTTTTTTCTTTCTAATTAGATATATATTTCGTAATGACGTAACAAGTTAATTAGATATATATTTTGAATTAGAAATCCGAATTATATCCATATCCGTATTCGTATCCGAAAATATCCGATCCGTATCTGTATCCGTTTATTATTTGATCCATATCCGTATCCGATTAGTATCCGATCCGTATCCGTATCCGAAAAAAAAATACGGATACGGATATGGGTTGAGCACTATCCGATCCGTATCCGATCCGTTTGCACCCCTAACTCTAGGTCTTCTTGATACTAAATCTAGTACATACATTAATTGACGTCCCTATAATGGTAGCTAACAAGGACAAATGTTATAACTTCATAATAAAAGCGCACATGTTATGTCTTGGCTGACAAGGACAAATATTACATATAGGCCCATCTATTATTTATTGATTGCAATAACATATTAGTAAAAGATAGATCATATATATATATATGTTAACGAGTGAGTGGTACTATGCATATTACGGGTTGGTCTGTAATACGAATTAATATTTTTGTTTTCAAAATTTTAACAGTCGGTCTGAATCGTTCAACATGATTCTCATATGAATATGTAGTTCCAGAACGAATTTTATATTTTTTTTAATTTTTTTTACTATTTTTTAAGATAGGTAGAAAATCACTTGATTTTAAAATTATGCACCATCCAAAAACAGTAATTTTCTACCTATCTTAAAAAAGAGTAAAAAAATTCTAAAAATATAAAATTTGGTCAGCAAGTACATATTCATATGAAAATCATGTTGAACGGTTCGAATCTACCGATAGGATTTTGAAAACGGAAATATTGATCCGTATTACGGATCAAATCGTGATATGCATAGTACCATAGACCCACTCTATGTTAACTGTATGCAGATTTTGTAGTATCTATATATATATATATTTCATTTTGGGAGCAAAATAAGTCTAATATTAGATATAATTCTAGGTTTTATTGATATCTTTTTGGGACGAATTAGTTTTGAGACACAAAAATATAATTAATATCCAATTTTGCATATAAGCTCGCATTTTTTTAATTTGTTGCAATAAATCATTCGTATAGGATAGCGGAAATATTGAAGGTTTATTTGTAATGATTTTATTTTTACACCATATCATTATACCATAATTTTGCAAAAGAAATAATTGTATTTCAAAAATTATTGTAGATGTGGGATTTCTGAAAATTATAAGTAAAAGTTAGATATAGAAATTCTAAAATATTATATGTATGCACAATTGCTTTCAATTCATAATTAAGAAATACAAACTATTTAACACAAGCAAAAACTGTACGCATAACTTTGCTTGGTTGACTAATATATTTTGTTTTGTGAGGAATTGAATAATATATATCTAACTATAGGATTCATTTTTAATATGTGTAGATTATTCTAACATTTAAAAAAAATTGAGAATTTTTTGCTAGTCCATATAAACTTTGTAAACATTATTAAATTAAAGTCAAACTATTTTATATTGCTTATTAAGTGAATGTTGAATAGTAAATTTTGTTTTCTGTGGGTTAAAATGTTGAATATTGAATATTGTTTGCTGTATGTTCTAATATTTCTTGAATTATATATGAATGTGTAATGTATGTTTAATGGCTAGTAAATATGGATGATAGTCAATTAAAAATGAAAATTAGAAAAAATGAAAATCATACACAGTTCTTAAAAACAATCCGTGTACAAAGAGTAACATATATGATTTGTATTTACCATCCGTGTAAGGTTTACACATATTATACACTGATATCCCTTGTAGAAACAGTGTATATAGTTCTTGTTATTATACACGGTTATTATGACCGTGTATAAATCACCTATTTCAGTGTCTTCTTTTTAGAGATGAGCACGGTTCCCCAACTGTGCACAATGTATCAACCTTTATATACACGATGCATGCGGACACGGTTGCAGAACCGTGCGTCATTAGCTTTTTTAACCGTGTATACTCGCGTTTTATGTAGTAGTGAGGCATTGAATTTCAATCGCTAGGTTGAGATCATGTCATATTTATTTGAAATTCGGTGCAGTACTGGGGATACGAACTCGTTTTTCTCTGAGAAAAGCAGCGGATCCAGTTTCCTACATCTACCTATAAACATGTAAGGAGAGTAAGCTGTCGACACCAATAATTGTTCCTTTACAATAATGTCGAACTACCCTCCTCTTGTATCGAGTGTTGACTCTAGGTCTTCTTGATACTAAGTCTAGTACAGACATTAATTGACGTCCCTATAATGGTGGTTAACAAGGACAAATGTTATAACTTCTTGATACAAAGCGCCCATGCTATGTATTGGCTGACCTGACAAGGACAAATATTACAGATCTAGATAGGCTCATCTATTATTTATTGATTGCAATAACATATTAGTAGAAGACATATCATATATATGTGTTAACTGTATCAGGATTTCCGAGATTTTTATTTTTACCCAAAAAAAAATATATTTTAATATAATTAACCAAGTTTTTGAAAAATTAAATTTTTACCCAAACCGTAAATAATATTTACGGTTTGAAACTTTTTTTTTTTTTTTTTTTTTAGAGAAAAATAGCTAAAATGCTGAAATGAAATATAACACAAAAAGATCGAATTGTTTTTTAAAATATTTGTTAGAAAATACGCTACGAATAGGGCCGATTTTGTGCTAAAATACGGTAAATTACAATAATTATGCTAAAATACGGTAAATGTACTAAAATGCTGAAATTACAATAATTATGTAGAATTATGCTAAAATACGGTAAATTACGCTAAATTACGTATGAATTGGGATGATATTTTCACTGAAAAGGCGAAAAACGACGATGAAACTTTAAACGGCCATAAAACGGCGCTCGAGTGTCCGATTTCAGCAAATGACCACTTTTCGGAAAGCTTGTGAAAATGCGCATGCGTCCGGACTGGCTTTGCCAGTTTTCCAAATTCAGAATTGCCAAAAAACAAAGGGAAGAGCCTCAAAACTTCAATTGAAGTTTCCGATTAAGATTTTCATTTCTATTCTTCAATCTACGTAGCTCAGTAAATTACTTATCTAATGAACTTGTAGAATACCAATTTTTATTATTTTTTGGAATTTTTTTACTATTTTTTATGATTTATGAAAGATGCCACAAAATCGGCCCAATTCATAGTAATTTAGTGTAATTTACCGTATTTTAGCATAATTCTACATAATTATTATAATTTCAGCATTTTAGTAAATTTATTGTATTTTAGCATAATTATTGTAATTTACCGTATTTTAGCACAAAATCGGCCCTATTCGTAGCGTATTTTCTAACAAATATTTTAAAAAACAATTCGATTTTTTTGTGTTATATTTCATTTCAGCATTTCACCTATTTTTCTCTAAAAAAAAAAAAAAAAAAAGTTTCAAACCGTAAATAATATTTACGGTTTGAATTCTTAATTCAAACCGTAAATATTATTTACGGTTTGGGTAAAAATTTAATTTTTTCAAAAACTTGGTTAATTATATTAAAATATATTTTTTTTTGGGTAAAAATAAAAATCTCGGTCAGGATTTCGTAGTATATACATTTTGAGAGCAAATTAAATAAGTCTAATATTAGATATAATTCTATTTTTTAAACGCAAAAATACAATTAATATCAAATTTTTGTAGATGTGGGTTTCTAAAAATAGCAAGTAAAAGTTAGATACAGGAATTATAAAATATTATATGTACGCATAACTTTGGTTGGCTGACTAATATATTTTGTATTGAGAAGAATTGAATGATATATATCTAACTATACGATTCATTTTAATATGTTAGATTATTCTAACATTTAAACAAATTGTGAACTTTTTGCTCGTCCTGCATATAAACTTTGTAAACATTATTAAATTAGATTAAACTATTTTATATTGCTTATTAGTGATCTAAAAGTTGTTCGCATGTAAAAATATAATTCTTTTAATTTTTTTTAGATTACAGATATTGTTGTTTTAAATCAACGATAAAATTTCAACATATGAAAGCGTGCATCAAAATATTTTCTAAGATTTGTGTGTTCTGAAATTTCAACATATTATGAAATTTACTTGACTTAATTAAGATTGTTTTATAGAAGTTTTTTTTGAGGGAAATCCCATGAACAAATTCTAGTTTTATATAGTTTAATTTAAACAAAAATACTAAATTTTGGATTGAATGATTCTATAAAATAATTTATATTTTCTTAACTAAATTTTATTCTCATTTTTCTTCCTAAATGTCCTCAAAGTACTGAAAAAAATCTAGATAAAGTCTCACTTTTGAAACATTAACTATGTTTGGATGCACTAAGAATAGCACTATTCTTAGAATAGCATTGCTATTCGGAACAAGGACAATCCAAACGAGATATAGAGCTACTCGGAATAGGGAAAATAGGGCTATTCGCTATTCTTACAAAAACATAGAATATCATTTGTTGCTTTCAATATTAATACTAATCTAATATTTAAACTAATATTATATTACATTTAATATTTAAATTAATATTATATTGTATTATATTTAATCTAATATTTTATTTAATACTAAACTAATATTTAAAATAATATTATATTACATTTAATATTTAAATTAATATTATATTGTATTATATTTAATCTAATATTTTATTTAATACTAATCTAATATTTAAAATAATATTATATTACATTTAATAATTAAATTAATATTATATTGTATTATATTTAAACTAATATTATATTACATTTAATCTAATATTTTATTTAATACTAATCTAATATTTAAAATAATATTATATTACATTTAATATTTAAACTAATATTATATTACACTTAATCTAATATTTTATTTAATACTAATCTAATTTTTAAAATAATATTATATTACATTTAATATTTAAACTAATATTATATTACATTTAATATTTAAAATAATATTATATTACATCTAATATTTAAACTAATATTATATTACATTTAATCTAATATTTTATTTAATACTAATCTAATTTTTAAAATAATATTATATTACATTTAATATTTAAACTAATATTATATTACATTTAATATTTAAAATAATATTATATTACATTTAATATTTAAACTAATATTATATTACATTTAATCTAATATTTTATTTAATACTAATCTAATATTTAAAATAATATTATATTACATTTAATATTTAAACTAATATTATATTACAATTAATCTAATATTTTATTTAATACTAATCTAATATTTAAATTAATATTATATTACATTTAACATTTAACCTAATATTATATTATATTTAATATTTAAACTAATATTATATTATATTTAATATAATATTATATTTAATACTAATCTAATACTTAAAATAATATTATATTACATGTAATATTTAAATTAATATTATATTGTATTATATTTAATCTAACACATAAATTATTACTTTATTCATTCCCTCCAAACTCTATTCCAAATATGCAATCCAAACAACTTTTTCCCTATTCCGAATAGCTTGAGTTAGCACTGTTATTAAACAGTAGCTATTTTATTTATTCTAAACAGTAGCTATTCTAGCTATTCTAGAGTTCATCCAAACGTACCCTAATTAGTGAGATAACAAGTTATAATTTTTCTGACTTGCAATAAATTATTCCTACAAGATCCATTATAGCCGTCTCACATTTGAAAACATTTCGAAGGTTTGATTTAATTTTCATTTCTTATTTTTGATTGAGATAACAGGCCTACTCGGAGGAGTGCGTATACATTGAGATGTCTCATATTTTGCGTGATTAACGTATCTGGTGCCTATTTGGGATAGCACAAGGGCCAGTATTATTTGAGCTTTGATATTCGTGCAAAAGGTAGTTGAACGGTAGTTATTTTCCAAAATGTCACGCAAAATATGAGATATCTCAGAGGATGCGAATTATACTCGGAGGCCTCTAGTTCCAGTGCAAGCCATAATTTACCATTTCTTTGGGGGTTATAAAATAATGATAAATGTAGATTAAATATGTCCTCTAATCAATACTAAAAGTAGTAGAAAATAAGGAAAAATACATAATGAAAGAAATTTAGTTCCATAATCACATTCTCCAAAAACTAGTTTAGAAAAGAATTTAGTTATGAAATTAGGAAGACGTAACTTTCTCTGAATTCCTTGTGCAATTCGTGGAATTTTTATGCATGAATGTTAAAATTTAGGATTTTTATTTTCTTATGAATGAATGTTATGTAATATGTATGGACAATAATTAGAAGAGATAGAGCTGGTGAAGGTCCTGCAGCTCCAACGTTCACGTCAGCTTAGTTGGGGGTGCACCCATCCCGTACTTATGGAGGAGCCATTAAATGCACCTCAATCAACACACAACTCTATTATTTAATTAATCTTAATTAACAATGTATCAAGCAGTCGGCCACTTGAGACCTTAATTTATATAAGACGTTCCTGCGAGCTTCTTTCTGCTATACTCAAATTTATTCACAAAACAGTTCGTCCAGATACCACGCAAAACATATATCCACTCTCAAATTTCTTTAATACAACAGAGAATTAAGCTGAATGGCTGAGACCATTGTAAATTTGGTTCTCGGCAAGCTGGCTGATGTTCTATCCAATGAGGTTTTGCACTTATACAGTGTGAATGAGCAAGTTGAGAAAGTCAGCCGTGAACTCAAACGGATTCAGGCGTTTCTCAAAGATGCTGACAGGAAGCAAATAAAAGACGAAAGGCAGAAACATTGGGTCAAGGAGGTTAGAGATATTGCCCATTCTATAGAAGATGCCATAGACACCTTTCTCATGGAGATCCCTCAAAATCCACAAGAGTCAAGCCTGTGTTTTTATTTTTTATTTTTTTTTGGTATCTCGTCAAGCCTGTGTGCGACCATAAAAAACATTCTAAGAAATCCCAAAAATTTACCAGCTGTACACAACCTTGTAAATGAGATAAACCAAATCCTAGAAAAGATGAAAGAGATTGAAGAGAGCAGAGTCAGATATGGCATAAATAATTTGGGAGAGGGCAGTACTGGAGATATCAAACTACCCGTCAGGCCAATGGTACTACCTGATATTGATCCTGATATTATTGGCTTCAAGGCAGACCAGGACCGCATTGTCAACGAGTTGCTTGATGAGGCCACTACGAGACGTTCGGTGGTCTCAATTTGCGGAACTGGTGGACTCGGAAAGACTACTCTTGCACGAAAAGTGTACAATTGGTATGCGTTTTTATTTTTTAAATTGTGTCATTTACTATCAATTTGATTCAAATTCACCTTTCTCCCAGTTCTAAATTTTTTCACTAATTTCGTTTATAAAAATTACACTTTAGTAAAGATAATTAAATTGGATAACATGGTTAATATATTTTCAAAACCGCAAAAAAAAATTGCGGTTTGGTTTTGGAATTCCAAAACTAGGATTTTAATTTGCGGTTTCAAGTTTTTTTTAAATAGAAAATGTTATAATTTATTTATTTTTTGTATTGAAATATTAGAAATATTTAATATTTTTTTTTGAAAACAGATGGAATACTATATAATTTGATTTATTAGAAAAACTGCGACAAATAATCCGGATCAACATTTTTCAGGCCGGATTTTTCGCGGCTGTAAGAAAAATTAAAATATTTATTTGTGTTATTAAAAAAAAAAAAAAAGTTTTGAATTTGAGTTATTGATCCCGGTTCAAAAGTTACTTCTAGATAAATACAAAAAATAAAAAATATTGTGATTCTTGTATTTTTGAAAAAAAAAACAAAAACTTTGTCAGAGTTAATGTCAGAGATTATTCTATTTGGTTCAAATGCCTAATGAAATGCAGGAAATTCCCCGTTTGATAGCAGTAATGGATTTTGTCTGCTTGTTTCTCCATAGCCCTAAGTTCCAAGGGTTAAAAAAAAAAAAACTTAGAACCGGAAATTTAATCTCTGATTTTGGATGCCTAGAACTGGAATTTTTTTTGGCGGAAAGTTCATATGAAACTGGAAATTTAATCTCCAGTTTGGATAGATTTCGAAATCTAGTGCACTAAGGTGTAGATTTGTAAATTATTTATTAATTTTGGATATTAATAAAAATTTCGGTAGTTTATAGGTAGAACAATGTCTTAGACATTAACTAATTTTATAATTATAGAATGACGTAATGTCATATATACGAGGCTATCCTTAATTCTTAATTTGACAATCACCTTCCAAACTATGCAATCAGTGTCAAACACTCCGGCCAATTAATTTTTAATAGTAAAATGAGCATAATACCTTCATAAATGTATCCTTGTTGAAATACTTATGTGGTAATTTGCGTAAAAAAAGTGGATAGAAAATTAATATAATTTTTAGGTTTTCGTAAAAAAAAGTCTGAAATCAATATATTTGCTAATCCACTTTTAATTGTGTAGATGCTTACGTGCATATTTGAATTCGCACTTTTACATGGGTTTTATTGACATTTCGCAAAAATTCAACAAGATCAACAGCTAGACTTGGGAAGGTCAAGTATAGAGGTGTTATCGGGTCGGGTAGGGTCCCCATAGTATTACATTTTGATCCATACTCTAAAAGTGTTCGGGTACAAATTTCAGTCAATATACTTATTATTTCAAACCGGATCGGGTCCGGTTCCGGATACCACATTCAATAGTAGACATTTAGTATTTCGGTTACAGGTAGATCGGTACTCATAACTTATTTGTGAATTATCGGGTCTGGTTTGAATCCAGTTCTGTTCTGAATAATCGGTTAAAAGTAACACCTCTACATGTCACAAGGATTCGAGAAACCCTTTATTTTTAAATATAATTATAATTTCTTAAACATCTCACATACTATATTATTATAATATAAATTAAAAACTTCTTCAAAATCAAAATTATACTAGTGTTCTTGATACAATATAACATGCATGGTTTATGGCAAAATAAAAATAGTAATAAATTAATTTGTAAAGTATAATATTGAAGATGGTGATTTTCTTTTCATATTTATTAATTTATGATATGATATTATGATTTTTTTTTCATTTCATATCCTCATTTCTAATGGAGTCGAAATGATCTATATATTGATTAGATCAGATCATTTCAATTATCTCGAATTCTTTACTTGAATAAAAAAACAATTTTGTCGAATCATATTAAATATTGAACAAGATATTCCTTACCTTTTATTTTGGATGTCAAATATTAAAAGAAAGAAACTTCCGTGTCTTTGTCGTATAGCTTAATTACTAGCTACTTAAATAAATATTTGCTTCCCAACAATTGCTATAGGTGATTGCTTTTCCATAGTAATTAATATATATTTTTATATTAAGTAATTATAAATAATTAATATATATTGCTATCGGATATTTATATGGGGATATTTATATGGGTGTCGAGTCGGGTTCGGTGGTGGATCAGATAATTAAATCAAACAGATATCCGATACATTACAATATCGGTTTCGGTTCGGATCATGATTAGCTATTTAATTATTAATTTTTTAACGTACCCATAATTTAACCAATTATATTTTTTAAATTATATCCTATTCAAATTAATCGGATCAGCATTGGTTCCGGTTTGGATCCGATTCGGTATTGAATCGGAACTGAGTAATCAGGTAAAAGGACCACCTGTAGTCAAGAATTTCAGTAGCCCTGTCAATAGTTTTTGCAACGTCCTGATAAGAACAAAAGAAAATAGAATAAGAGAAAAGTAGAAAACCCTTCTGACCCTGTAGCATACGCATCTATATATATATAGATGTCCCCAGTCTAATGGCCCAACCCTAACCCAATAGATTGGCAGCACCAATGCAAATCATAATTTTCAGTTTACCCACTTTTCCATATTCACATATATAAATTTATCGAGTCCTTAATCATCGTATTTTGGTTATATTAATGTCTAATATAATATTTTCTTTTTGCAGTAATGATGTCAAAGGAAAATTTGGAGTTTGCATATGGATAGCTATTTCTGAAAAGTTTGAAATAACTGATGTTTCGAGAAAGATATTGCGAGAATTAATTGATCCTTCTATGAAATTGAGTGATTTGCCAAATGAAACACAAGTGATTTTTACTAAGATTCACAAATCTCTTAGTGGTAAAAAGTACCTCATAGTCCTAGACGATGTCTGGACAATCGATCTATGGACTCAAATTGATGCGGCATTCCTAGATGAAAACAATGGTAGCAGAATACTTGTAACCACTAGGTTCGCTGATGTTCCTAAAAGCATGGATCCCATAAGTGAACCATACAAGCTCCAGTTCTTAACTGAGGAGTTAAGCCGAGAGCTTTTGTTAAAAACTGTTTTTCCTAATCAAGATCTAAATAAAAATTCTTTTGATGATCTTTCTGATATCCTAGATCAATTTGTCCACAAGTGTGGTGGGCTTCCTCTCGCATTGGTGGTTTTAGGTGGTTTCTTATCAAAGAAGCCTCGCAACCATGCTGTTTGGAGTAGCGTGTTCCGGACAATGAGTTGGCATGTCGAAGGAAAAAATTGTAGCGAAATCATAGGCACTAGCTATGAGGACCTGCCATTTGCTCTCAAGTCGTGTTTTATGTACTTTGCCGCATTTCCCGAAGACTATTCTATCTTGGCCCCATCCTTACTTCAAATGTGGATTGCAGAGGGCTTCATACCACAAGAAGATAATAGAACATTGGAAGAAACTGCAGAGAGTTTTTTAGAGGATCTCGTACAAAGGTATTACATTTTCATTTAATGATTTACACATGTTGATGTAACATGCTGGTTTTAATTGAAAAGTCTTTAAACTAAATTTTTTAATTGAAAAAAATAGTATAAAGGAAAATTGTAGGCCCAAGCACCGACATTTTTATTATGTTAAATGTTAAGTCTCAGAATTATATTTTAGAAGCATGGGGCTGTGAATTCCGTGATGACACTCTGTTTGAGCTGACCATTTGACCAAAAATAAAGAAAAAGTAAATAGGTAGCAGCAAGTTTGGAGAATTTTTTCTGTAAAAAATATTGGAAAAAAATATTATCTTAATTTTTTCATGCATAGAATAATCAGTGGTAAAAGTTATACAGATCCTGCTATGCATGAAAAAATCAAAGTACTTTTTCTGTTTTTTTCTTTCTTTATTTCAATAAAACCAGCTTATGTATACAACATTAAACTAAATTGTTTTAATACTAACTATTTTCTTTATGATATCTGTAATCATTGTACTTAATTTTTTTTCTCATTTTATGCTAGGAGCATGGTTCAAGTAGATGGAAGATCCATTATGGATGGTTCCATTGAAACTCTACGCATACACGATCTACTACGAGATCTTGCTCTCCAAAAAGCCAAGGAGGAAAACTTTCTCCTTGTGTATTCCAATCCAGATGATAAAATGAGGTTGAGCAGGGCACGCCGTGTGGCAATTCACAATCCAGAGTGTGATCAACTTATAATGAGCCCAAACCTCCACACTCTTTTGTGCTTTGGTAACAGGAGCATGCCGAATTGTTCTAAGCAAAGACTGCTCAAAGTGGTAAGCAATGAAAATGACGAGGATAACATAATAGAGTTGGGGATGTTTGTGGGATTGACTCAGTTAAGATATCTGAGTCTTAGAGGGAGGCTAAGTGACAACCGTGATCAAGAATTGTTTGAGAAAGTGATAGGCAGAATGAAATTTCTGCAGACCCTTCAAATCGAATGGTTAAAAACAATTGATGGCCACGACTTTGAGTTTCCTAAGAGTGCATGGAATATCAAGACACTGAGGCATGTCTCTCACTCTAATTTGGAACTCTCAACATCAGCAAAATTAACAAATTTGCAAACTATTCGTTGGGTGAGGCCCACACAATCATGGGAGATAGAGTTACCTCATACACCCAATTTACGTTCATTAGAATTAGAGGCCAGATCATCTCCATCGAAGGCAGTTGTCACTTTTCTGTCCACATTAGAACACCTAACTGATCTTCGTATAATTCATGATGATAGTGTACTGGGCATATTTGACATGAGAGGTTTCCCATTTTATCATCATTTACAATCTCTCACACTTATTTACGGTAGCCCCACTAAATTGACCCAGCTGCTTCATGAGGATATGCTCCCCTGTCACCTCATTTTTCTCAATATTTGGGGTTACAAGTTCCAGCAGGATATAATGCCAGTATTGGAGAAGCTACGCTGCCTTAAGGTTCTCATAGTTGATGAAGCATTCAAAAGTCGAAAAACGACCTGTTCCTCTGGAGGCTTTAGCCAGTTAGAAGTTTTGAAGCTTTATTCCTTATCAATGGAGGAATGGGAGATAGAGGAGGGTGCAATGCCCATTCTTAAAGAACTCCAGATTGGTGGATGTGATGAATTGGGTGTGCCTCAAGGGCTACAATACCTTACCAACCTTCAAAAATTGGATTGGACAGATGTGGGTGATTCCAAGGCTGATTTGGTCCGCAATTTATGCCAACATGTCCCTTCAATTAATTTAGGCAGATATTAGAGCCACGGACTCCTCCAGTGAATATTTTACTCTTCCTATTTAGTATTTGTCATTGTCTTCTCTTATTTTTCTTTTGTTGTATGTGTGCTTTGTATAATTAATTTACTGTCATGTATCTGTTGAAATTGAATCTGAAATCTCGATTGCATATTTTTATTCCTTTTCTTCTCAGTACTTTCTCGTTCTTTTACTGGACCAACAAAATTCCACTAAAATAATATTGGAGAACCATTCAAGGTATCTAATTGTAGATAATTGTAGTCGTGGTCAAACAAGTATTTCTTAATTATCTTTGAAATTAAAGTTTCTAACTGAGCTAAGAGACATGGTTTGGAAACTTGGCCGAGTCAGAACGGTATCAGTCGGGTCCGAGCCGAGTTTCATCCGAATTTCACGCTCATGCGATTTTTTCATCAAAACTCGGTTGAATCGGGTTGACTCGGCCGAGTTATCTGATTTTTGGGCCGAGTCAGACCGAGTCAGGCGAGTCCTGACAGATTCTAGATCGATTCTCTCCCAGAAGAGCCAATTCTGCCTTTTGCTTTGCGTCAAATTGAGTTTATCGGAAAGAAGAGTCTTCAATTTGGGAAGAAAGAAGGAAAGGAGCTGTGGAGGAGAAAAGAAAATGGATTCGCTTGAATAGTCTTAGTCTACTAGTCTGTTAAGTATAGAAATAAAATAAACATATGGTCCATAGTGAACCCGTAGCTACGAAAAGCTCTCATGGAGAGATGGGGCCACTTGTAACATTTAATGAAAAATTTAGAGCTGCCTACACCTTTTCCAGCTCCTCTCCATTTCTGTTTTCATTGGACCCGTCCGTTTCAACAGTTTTTTGCAATTTGTGCATATGCTTTTGAATTAATTTTTCATGCTTTCTACTTTTTTTTTTCCTTTTCTTCCTTTATTTTTCTTGTATATATATTTAGTTCTTTTCTTTAATCAAAAGTATTTTATTTACTATTTTTTCAATTCTTTTAGTAAAAACATGCTTCTACCAAAAAAATTCGAGTTACCGATCCGATTCACCCGATTCCAACCGATTCATCCGATTCCGATTTCACGGTCAAGTGACGGAGTCCGATTCCGATTCCGATTTTGCGAACTATGCTAAGAGATACATGGAATTGTGCCTATTATATTATGAAACTTTTTATCTTTTTGTTATTTATTATATCATTTTCAGAATGAAATTGAGAAAACAAATAAGATTTTTAAAATCTCAAGGAAATAACAAGAATGAACATAAAATCCGCTTCTCATTTTGCCTTTCGTACTATAATTTGAACTCGAATTATTTCTAGAATTTCATCGTAAAAATCAAACTATGTATTGGAAAAAAAAATTAATTTTAAATCGAATGAAACACAACAGCTAAAAATGCAACCTTAAAAATATATCGAAAATTTTATAGATGATTACTTAATAAAATAATATTATTTTGGACATTAAATTTGGTATACCCCTACTGGCCTACACATAGTGAATAATTCTTATTAAAATTATATACAATTTTCAGTCATATTGTTAAATTTGTGATAATAATAAATGATTGTTAAATTTTATTACCTGACATAATTTAGAGGTATTGAAACTCAATTACTTTTATGGAGTATCAATTTTGATGCATATAAATAAAGATGAACTTAAATTTGTTTATATACAGGGAGGTCCTATCAGAATAATCAGAATATTTAAATGTAAATACCAAGAGCAAATTTGAAATTTTGGATTCAAAACAATAAGAACTTGAGTGTCATGTACCTTCTATTTTTTAAGGGCAAGAAGGTACTATTTTATTTCTTTACGAGTATAACATGAGAGTGTTACAAACTTTAAATTTGTTGGGACCCAAATGAGTTATTTTTGCAAACTTGCAAAGTATTTTGCAAGAGGGATTTATTTGTTACTATGCATATCGCATATCGGTTCATACTATAGATTCACATTTTTTTTTCTAAAGTTCAAATAATTGATCTAAACCGTTTAACATGATTTCAATATGAAAATATATTTGAAGTCCAACTTTTAAATTTTTTAGAATTTATTTACTATTTTTTTAGATAGGTAGAATATCACTTGATCTAAAGATTAGAGATCATACAAAAATAGTGATTTTCTATTCATCTAAAAAAATAAAAAATTCTAAAAAAATGTAAAATATAGTCTTCAAGTAATTTTTTTAACATGTTTAGCAATTCATATTGAATATTTAAATTTTAAAAACAGAGATATCAATTCATAGTGCGGACTAATCTGCGCTATGTATAGCACCACAGCCTTACTCGGAATCCATATCATATGAGAACAAATTATATCTGTTGAGATCCTTAATCACCGTCCGATCTTTAATATCAGTGCGGATTCTGATCTAACGGTCCAGAACTCCAGATATAAAAAAAAAGTATGATATGAATTCGCCTCACTCACTTCATGCTCCATTGGTCTAGAAAGTGCCACGTATCACACCAAGGATTTAATTATGATAATTTAGTTGATTTTAGTTGCTATAATATGAGGTCAAGGTAATGCTCAATTTTGGGTAAATATTTTAACAGAGCAGTTTTCGCTTCATGCAGCGCATGGACTATATAGTCAAAACAGAGGTGCATATGGTTCGTGAGCTGCATGAAGCAGAAAACTGCTCTGTTAAAATAATTCAATTATGATAATCTAATTGAATTATTGAATATATTTTGTGACATAAATATATACAATTAATTATGTTTCTGTAATTGCTTTTATTATGAACGAGAAGAATTTGAGTACGCTTGTTTATGTGTAACTTTATAATAGATTACTATATAAAATTTACAATGTGGGCCCCACACAGTAGACACCTAATGAAAATTTTGCCGAAATTTTTATTCATTCCCTCACAGAAAAAAAATTCCAAACCTGTCTTAAATTAATTTGCTCAAATTGCAAGAAATTGTAAAAGAAATATTGCAAGTATATAATAATTAATCACACAGCACCTGTGAAGCAATTTTTCTCCATGAACTCTCCTCTAGCCCTAGTTTTCCCATTATTATCTGTGACCACATCAACATTATACAATATGACCATGCATCATGCAAACATAGCACAAGAACACCAAAACGGGACCCACAATCCAGAACAAAAGTGGCATGGCAACAAAAAACAGTCTATTTCCAATAGTATTCAGACCAAACCCTTTTCCCAAAAGCCCACAAACATACTCAACCGTCACGGGGTTATTATCGTCATTTCCTCGAGGAACATTGACGAGAAAACCAAACTGTCCGAAGAACCTTATGGAGAGAGAATAGCACAAGAAAGCAAAGAGAAAGATGGTGAGAAGCGACAAGTATTTTATGGCCATCATGTGCTCGTCACGTGATCCGTAAATTGTGGTGTTAAGAGGCTTCTTTATAGTGTATGTGCTACTGAGCAATGCGGCGAGGCCAGTTGAAAGAACGACTGAAGTGGAGGCCATTAGTATGGATCCCATTAGTGCATTCCTCAGTGATTGCACTGCTAACATGTCTTTCTTGTTGTTGTCCTAATTCATTATCGAAAAACGACTTGTTCCTCTGGAGGCTTTAGCCAGTTAGAAGTTTTGAACCTTTATCGCTTGTCAATGGAGGAATGGGAGATAGAGGAGGGTGCATTGCCCGCTCTTAAACAACTCACGATTAATAATTGTGGTGAATTGGGTGTGCCTCAAGGGCTACAATACCTTACCAACCTTAAAATTGAAGTGGAGAGGAGTGGATGATTCCAAGGCTGATTTGGTCCGCAATTTATGCCAACATGTCCCTTCAATTGATTTAGGCAGACATTAGAGCCACGGACTCCTCCAGTGAATATTTTACTCTTCCTATTTAGTATTTGTCATTGTCTTCTCTTATTTTTCTTTTGTTGTATGTGTGCTTTGTATAATTAATTTACTGTCATGTATCTGTTGAAATTGAATCTGAAATTTCGATTGCATATTTTTATTCCTTTTCTTCTCAGTACTTTCTCGTTCTTTTACTGGACCAACAAAATTCCACTAAGATAATATTGGAGAACCATTCAAGGTATCTGATTGTAGATTATTGTAGTCGTGGTTAAACAAGTATTTCTTAAATCAAAGAGTGAAAGAGCACAAAAGTAAAGGAACAGAGTGAAAATATAGAAGCACAAAAGTAAAGGAACAGAGTGATGTTTGCATTATTTCATTATAAAGCAGAGCTGTTCCTTGCTTCATAGCTTTCAATGCATTGAATGTTCATGTATTTATTATACCTTAATTGTAGTCGTAATTGTCTTGGTGACTATACATGTTAACTGCATAGAAAGTCATGATGATATTATCTCATAAAAGAAAATATACAATGTTTTGGGTTGGAGTTCCCAATGCTCCTTGAAGGAAAATAATGAGTCTATTTGGCAATTTCCTTGGGCCGCTTGGGGCTTAATGAATCGTACTAGTAAATTAAAATTGAAGTTTCTACTAATCATCACATGGTTTCAATAATAAAATTTCTTGGGCCTAATGGGCTTTTTCCAGGCCCCTATATTCATTAAAATTTAAAACCAGGGTTCTTGCATATTGTCTTATTTAATTATTCGTAATAAAACACTGAGTCTAGCCTACGGGCACATTACCAAATAATAAAAAAAAAAGAAGAAAAAATATACTTTAGTCGAGATTGATTGTACTCGAGTGTGCATGATATATATATAAAGAGCAAATGAACTTGTTTAGAACCTCTTTAAAACTCTATTTTGGAGACATATATTCTTTCTTTTGTAATTCACGGTTGTTATTTGCCCTCAATTCATAAATGCTCATAATTAATATCTAGTTAGAAAGACATTACCATTGATCCTTACCTAAATTAAAGCTTTATGCAGATCGCCACATGTTCGAAATTTTGTTAAAAAAATTCTAATAAATATTCAAGTGCAAGGCTGATTTCCTCAAAAAAAAAAAATGTCTAGATGCCTTAGTATCCATGAAAAAGCCGAGCGTGAGAAGAAGAGAGCCATACGGAGCCAAGGACAACCTGCCAGCAATTTTGCAAAACACCAACTCTCTTTGCATTAATTGGGTTTATTCGGTTTCCGGCAAGTCATCCTTGGCTGCATTCGACTCGCTACCTCTTCACGCATGGCTATCTATGGCCAAATCTTTATATCACTACTGCTCTTTCTCTCAATTTTGTTCTCTTCAGTTGATCTTTGTCTGTGGTGAAGGCTATAAATAGTGGAAGAAGGAATAATATTTGGAGATATATGCTCTAACTAATATATGGTTCTTGCTTATTAATTTCTTTATAGGTTGGTTAGGTCTGATGGAATTTCTCTCTGTTTTTCACATTTAAGGACAATTAATTAATATTACCGTATGCATGGATTTATATATGTGCCATAGAGAGATACTTCTTTACCCAACTTTTGCATCATGCAAAATGAAAGGTTGAGGCGCCAACTGCATGTACATTGTTCTCTTTCATCATAATTTATCCATGATCAAACTCTATCTAGGAAATGGAAGGTTAACAATTTCAGCTGTTAATGTTAAATGCATTTAGGCCGCATTATTTGCTAATAAATAAAAAAGAAATAGCGGCGTAACCAATTGATATGTGGAATTAGGGGTGTTCATGGGCTCATGGGCGCATATGCAAAATATTTAAAACCGGTTGGACCAAATAGACCGAACCTCAACCTTTTTTTAAATGAAAAAAAACCGGTCGACCTCATGGGCTTTGGTTCAGGGCCCAATATTCATTGAAATTAAAGTCCACATTCCAGCATATTTTATTGGAGTAAAGTTGATATGTCTCATTTCTGTATCTCTATTTTTAAAACTTTAATAACTTAAAATTAAAACTCAAATGTCAAAATAAAAATATTAGATAAGGTCCACATCATTTTCTCTATGCACATATAAATGATTATGACATTTTAACTTTATTTAAATTGTTATCAAGAGTTTGCAAAAATATATTGATGTTCATAAGTTATGGCCGTTGATTTTTCAGTTATTGATTTATATAAAACTAAAATTGAGAAGTGATAATTTTGTATGTGCATGTAAAGAAAATAAAATATATCACATTTAACGGTTTTATTTTGGTATATAAAATTTAAAATGTTTGTTATTAGAAAATTTTAAAAATAGGGGCATGATGAATACAAAATAATAAAGGTATATGAACTCTCTCCTCTTTATTTATTGATAATATAAGAATGAGTCAAGAGCACATTTCCAATCAAAATATAATTATTCGAGGTTTATTGTGGAGTGTGCATGATGAAGAGCATATGCTATTGGGGAGATCAACAATTAGTTGCTGCAAGGAGGTATCTATAACGATGTATAATTAATGATGTTTACTTTAGTAGATAAAATGTCAATTATTTATTGTAATATATGTTTTCTACTGCAATGCAACACAAATTACTCAACTTGAGTATAGCTGGAAGGTGGCGGTCTTTGACGAGATCCGATACATCATCAAAGCACCGTCAATGGCTTGGAAGAACTCCACCACTCGCAGAGGCTCTATTCTAATCGATGGTATTCAGTTTCCAGTGGTGGCATGGGAACCGTCTCTCAATGCGGGTAAGCGTCTTACCTCACTCTGGTTACGCATCTCTGGCTTCAATCGTAATCTCTGGGAATGGCAGGAGTTTGAAAAACTCCTTAATCCTTTTGGAGCGGTGGTGCTTGAATTAGATCCGGCCACTCGCAACAAATATGATTGGCATTTTGTGCGGGTGAGAGTTGGTGCATGTGAACCTAAACTCTTCACAGAACAGCACTGGCAACTGTACCGGGATGTCACCGGTTATGTCTCCAACTATGATCTGAAAATTGAGGTCGAAACTGAGGCGACAGAGCATGTCAATGCCTGGCGTGCTCGTGGTCCGATTAACCTACGCAACCGAGACAACCGAGCACGGGTGGCGCCACCCACAACTGTCCCTCCCCCTCCTCCTCCACCTCCTTCCCAGCCTAATGCCATAGCAGAAATGGATGAAGACCTCCTTGATGATAACCAAACCCAACAAGAGCGGGGCAAATCCAGCACTCTTGGCTGTCAGGAGCAAGCTGATCCTAGGGACGGTCAGTTTACTGATGATTCTGATGAGGACCATGCGCAATTTCTGCAGACCATGAGCACCATGATTAATCGCAACACTTACACTGGAGAAGGTTCAAAATCTGAACCAAAAAAATAGTGAACTGCCACTGGTACGTCTCAATCAGGAGGACGCAAAACAGCTAGTTCTGATTCTGAACCTCTCTTTACCAAACCGCAAAAAATGGGATGGCAATCGCCTCCTGCTACACAGAACAGTGAAAAAAAGAAGATTTCTCCACGAACCAAGAAAACCTCCTCTCCTTCTCCTAAGACCACAGGCATCACAAGCCCTCCCAGTAAAGACCAAATCACTGTTCAGAAATTTCAGACCAATACTCCCAACAATCCTGCACCCACTCCTAAACCATTTTCACCTTTTGCCTATGAGATATGCTACACCAAATCAGCCACTGTGAAGAAAGGCAAAAAGTCACATTCTGGTAAGAACAAAAATATCTTTTCAGCCAAAACCTCGGGTCATTTGGGAGTCAAAAATACAAGTAAATGGAAAAGGACAGGCAAGAAACTAGCTATACCAGCCCCTCCTCCACCTCAGCCAGCAGTGATCGAGATTTCTGATACCTCATTTAAAGGGCCCTCCAAACCACCCTTACCAAAGCAAGGAATTTCAATGAGGAAAAGCCTTAGGATTCAGGCTCAAGGGGATCCTGCTTCGACATTGACCAAGGCTAAAAACAGGGCTAGAAACAAGGCAATAGGCAGCAGCACCAAGTCAGGTATTCCTCTCATCAAAATTTTTCCATATAATAGGCTCACATTAGAGCAAGTTAGAGATTTATTTAGGATATATCAGATCCAATTAGGTAGAGATGCTGATGAAGCAACCTCCATTATACACAATATTCAGCAATTAAATAGATCACTTTTTGAGGGTTTCCTACAATCTCTAATTGAGAAATCCAAAAATTTAGAGAAATCTCAAGCTATAGTATTGGCTCCTTCTGATATACCACGGGTAGATATTGACCCACATGTGCTGAATTCCAATCCTGATGAGCAGGACATTTTTCATGATACAAGATCTGTTCTATTTGATTATGTAGATACCAATATAGGGGACGAAATAGTTTCTCAATGAATTTTTTGAATTGGAATGCAAGAGAAATTAATTCCTCCAAGAAAAGACAGATTTTACATGATATTATTGTTGATAATAAAATAGATTTGATTGCTATTCAGGAAACAAAAAAAGAAACATTTAATAATAGGGTACTTAGTTCGATTTCTTCTAAATTTGATATATGGCAATGGGTTCCTTCCATTGGGAGATCTGGAGGAATTCTTTTTGGCTGTGATAGTTCCCAGTTTAGATACCTTTCTCATTCCACACATCAATTTTCTTTGGATTTGCATCTAGAATGTAAGATAGATGGTAACAAATGGCATATTACTATTGTCTATGGACCAGTAGTTAGAGCACAAAAACAAAATCTATGGATTGAATTAGAGAATATTAGAGGTAATTTAGCACTTCCTTGGATACTGTGTGGGGATTTTAACGCCATTAGACATCGGAATGACAAATCAGGATCTCTCTTTGATATGCATACCAGTGCTCTCTTTAATAATTTTGTTAATAGGCATCAATTAGTAGAACACAAATTGACAACTAGGAAATATACATGGACAAATGGGAGACATTTTGCATATTAGATAGATTTTTTACTAGCTTGCACTAGGAGCAATTATACCCTGCTAGTGTTCCTCTTGATTTAGGTAAATATGGTTCAGATCATTGTCCTATTATTTTGCAAATTTCCTCTAAAGCTGAACCTCCTCACCATATCTTTCGGTTTGATCCTGTTTGGCTAGAACAACCAGACTTTGTTGAATTGATCTCTAAATGGTGGAACCAATATCCTTTAGACTATACTGATATTACCAAAAGTTGGAATGCCAAGCTAAAATTTCTTAGACACAAAATTAGAGGATGGACTAGGAACTTTTATAGTAAAAAAAAGAAGGAAAAGAAAGCTTTATTAGCTAGATTAAAAATACTTGACCAAATACTAGAAGATAGAGATCTTACAGCTTCTGAATATGATGATTGGTTCATGACAAAAAATTCCTTAGATAATATTTATAGTGAGGAAGAAAAACATTGGAAAGAAAGATCCAAACAAAAGTGGCTTGAAGAGAGCGATAATAATACTAAGTATTTTCATACAATTCCCACACAGATCCAAAAAAAATAAAATCGTCTCTCTAGACATTAATGGCCAAACATCTACCACTAAAGCTGATATCCATAACCATATTTTTTCATTCTATAAAAATCTTTTAGGCATACCAGGCAACACTCATGCTTCTTTAGGAGCTGATTTCTGGGATAACCAGGATAAGCTAACTGAACAGGAAATGTTGAGTTTGGAATCCCCTTTCACATTAGAAGAAATCAAACAGGCTATCTTTGCTAGTGAACCCAATGGAGCTCCAGGTCCAGATGGGTTCACTTTCAAATTTTACCAATTTTTCTGGGATCTCATCAAACTAGACTTCTATCAAGTTTGCACTCATTTCTATAATCACCAAACCAAATTGACTAGTCTAAATAAATCCATTATATGTCTTGTTCCAAAGGTGAAAGATGCTCAACTCATCACAAAATTCCGACCCATTAGTTTAGTAAATTGTAGCTTCAAGATCATTTCTAAAATATTGACATTTAGATTAGAAGCTATCATGCATAGAATCATTGAGCATAGTCAAGCAGCTTTCATTAAAAATAGATATATCTTAGATAATGTGGTCCTCAGTCAGGAGATAATCCATCATTGTCAACATTCTAAGGAAACAGGAGTAGTTATCAAAATAGATTTTGAAAAGGCATATGACAAAATAAATTGGTCATACCTTTTAGACATTCTAGATAATAGAGGCTTTGGCCCCGAATGGAAAATGTGGATTAAAGAATGGCTAGTTAGCTCTCAGTCCTGCATCAACATCAATGGTGAATTGACCAATTATTTTTTCTGTAAACGAGAGGTGAGCCAAGGCGATCCCTTGTCCCCTTATCTCTATATTCTTGCTGCTGATACCCTTAGTAAATTTTTTCAAAAAGGTAGGCATACACAATCATTGCTAGGCTTAGGTCCACCAGCCATTGATAATTTTCCTCACACTAACTGCCACTATGTCCACGACACCATTATATTTTTAAAAGCTGAGGAAAACAATATAGAAAAGGCCTGGTGGGCACTCTATGCTTTTGAGGCATTATCAGGAATTAAGGTGAATTATGACAAAACATCTATGTATCCTATCAATATTCAAGATATCACTGGTCTTTCTCAGATTTTTAGATGCACTACTGCCTCTTTTCCTATACAATATTTAGGATTACCTTTGCATACTCAAAAATTAAAGAGAGCTGATTGGTTCTTTCTTATTGATAAAATAGAAAGAAAACTCCAAAACTGGAAGGGCAGCCTCTTATCCATAGGGGGTCGAATTACATTATTAAATTCAGTTTTATTGGCAATACCACTCTATTTTCTCTCCGTGTATAAAATTCCAATGTTCGTGATAAAGAAAATTGACCAAATTAGATGTCGGTTCTTATGGCAAGGCACCACAGTTAGGAAAAAATATTCACTTATAAATTGGCAAACTGCTTGCTTAGCCAAGGAATTTGGAGGTTTAGGAATACTTGATCTCAAACAAATGAATATTGCATTGCTTATGAAATGGTGGTGGAAATATAAAGACCCCACTTATTCAAGTGCTTGGAAACATATGCTTATGACTAAATACAGCAATCATACCACTAATAAATCTGAATTTTGGACTATAATCTCTTCTTTATCTCCTTTGGGTACTGCAAGTGTACAATATACACCTGGCTCTACCTCATCTGTACTTTTTTGGTCTGATATCTGGTACCAGAATTGTTCCATGTCTACCAAATTTTCCTATCTGTTTGAAATATGTTATAATCCTGATATTACTTTGCAACAAATAGTTAACTCACAAGGAGATGCTCTAACATTTAAAAGGTCACTGTATGGGGTTCTCTATTCTGAATGGACTGAATTATTAGATATTATAAGTCACCTATCATTTACTCATTTAGAAGACAAACTAAGTTGGAGATGGGATTCAAATGGGAAGTTTACCGTTAGGTCCTTGTATCAATTTCTGAACTATAGGGGTATCAAACCTAGAAACTCAATGCTTTTGTGGAAAGTTCCAATACCTCTCAAAATTAGAGTCTTTATGTGGTTAGCAAAGAAAAATCGCATTCTTACAACTGATAATTTGTTAAAGAAAGGGTGGCAGGGGTGTCCAAAGTGCCAATTTTGTGACCAGCCCGAATCTATCAATCACTTATTTGTTACTTGTCGTTTTACTAAACAAATTTGGTTTTACATGGGGTCCTGTCAGAATGCTAGTATTAATTGGTCTAAATTTTCAGATATTCTTCATTTTGCCAAACACAGGGCTGCCATGTTATTGGTTTTCAGCGTAGTGTGTTGGACAATTTGGAAGCACAAGAATGACCTCTGTTTTGAGAAAGGTAAGCCAAAAACTACACGCCAAATTACTTTATTGATTATTTCTCTTGTTCATTATTGGTCAGGACACGTCAAGCCACAGGTGCAGGAATGCACAGCTCTCTATCTCCCAGTGGACACGGAGGTGCTGCCACTTGATAGTTGGCATCCGGATGATTACCAGCAGCAGGAAGAGGGTACGCAGGCAGCTGGTCTTGAGCAGCAGATGGTGATTTATGAAGGAAATGGCCTCTGAAGAGCAGACCTTGGCTTCTATGCCAATTTTTGTGTTTTTCTTCTCTACTCTCAGCCCCTTGGTGTGGCTTAGTGATAATGCTACCTTGCATAGTTTTTGTGTTTTTGCTTGCGTATTATATACTGTGATGCATAAGTGGACTGATCTAGTTAGGGTTATACTTTGTGTTTTTTCATAAAATCTGAACTCGTGTGGCTGTAAGTTAACTTTTTCTTGAATGAAATGGGCTTCGGCCTCTTTAATAAAAAAAAAATTACTCAACTTGATGACATGCATGTACCTTTTGAACTTTCTTAACGATAACCTCTTAACAATTCATAAATGCTCATAATCGCGAGAAGAAGAGAGCCATACATATCGCGAGAAGATCGAAGAATGGACCCATGAAAAAGCCAAGCGTGAGAAGAAGAGAGCTATACGTAGCCAAAGACAACTTGCCGGTAATTTCGCAAAAACACCAACTATATATCGTTGGGATTATTCGTTTTCCGGCAAGTCATCCTTGGCTGCATTCGACTCGCTACCTCTTCACGCATGGCTATCTATGGCTTTTGTTTTCTTCTTCTTCTTTGCATAAGTAGTTCATATGTCTGTGGAGCATATCATTGCATAAGGTCGAGTTGGAGCATATCATTACAAAAGGTGGTGTTGGTATTTAAATAGCATTTGAAAACGTACGTGTGATCTAGTAGGTACTACTGTAGGCTATAGTGGAAGAAAGAATAATATAGAGATCCTCTAATATATATGGTTCTTTCTTATATAATAATTTCTTTATATACGTAGGTTTGTTAGGTCAGATGGAATTTCTCTTTCTTTTTTTAATTTCTTTTATGCTTTAGTTCCATGCAGGTCATTAAATGCTTAGCCAGAGCTCTCGAGTAACATAATTAATTATTTTTGGGAACATATGATAGACAAGTACAGATATGAGATATGATGATCATTTTATCCTTGGCCAATATATGATAGACAACAGATATATATATATATATATGATCATGTAGGGAAGGACAGTGACTCAGTGAGGTAAGGATATATATGAAATAATGAAAGCTGGTTAGTCAACAATTGCAGCTGTTACATGCATTTAAGCCGCATTAATTAATTATTTGCTAATAAATCCAAAGGAAATAGCGGCTGTGCGCTACTAACTTCGCTACCTGGCTAATTTACAACCCTAAAATCTAAATATCCTCTTGCTGCTAATTTGCTTAGGGATCATTTTATAATACATCCAAATTTTAGCACCCACTATTAAAATTATCAACTTTAAATTTTAGCTATTACATGTACGATTCCAATCATGTGCTTTGGTTCGTATTTTATATATTGAAAATTAAGGACGATTCCAAATAATAAAATAAAGTTTCTAGATGCATTCTCCATCATTCATAAAAAATCACTAAAACTCAACCATTAAAAATTGTAAGTTGTTTGATTGAAGGCTGAATGACTTTCAGAGAGGGACCCAAATTTGATACATCTTCCATTTCAATAATACAGATGCATGAGTAATTATTTAGTTTTAAGTTAAAATATATTTTTTGAAATATCAAATAAACATACCAATTAAAGTTGTTGTTAGCTAGAACTGGAGAAAAGCATATCAAAAGTTTTGTAATTTTAGGTTACAATGAAATTATTTGCTGTATCATAAATTGTATTCATAGAAAATTACTAGAATCATAAATAGTTTTTGCTATATACCCTGTATATAGTGAGTGGCTACTCTACTTGCATAAGCATATGAAGGCATATGCTTATAAGTTGTTTTTGTGTTTTCGAAGTCCAAATAGTCGATTTGAAGTACTCAACATGTTCTCCATATTAGAATGTGCTTGGAGACCAAATTTTACATTTTTTTGAATTTTTTTACTATTTTTTTTGAATTTTTCAAAACAATGTTTAAATATGACAAAAAAAATAAAAAAAGAAATCTGAAAACACTGTTTTGAAAAATTCTAAAAAAATAGTAAAAATTTTCCAAAAAATGTAAAATTTGGTCTCCAAGCACATTCTAATATGGAGAACATATTGAGCGCTTGAAATTGACTATTTGGACTTTGAAAACGTAAAAATGACTTATAGCATATGCCCTCATATGCTTATGGAAGTAGAGTAGCCAACCTCCTATATATATTAAAAAAAAAAAGCATTAAACATTACAGGGTTTCTCTAGTTGGGGTAGGGCTGCTCATGAGCCGAGTTGAATCCGAGTTAAGGACAACTTGGATTCAACTCGCAAATAACTCGAGTTGAAGTGAGTCGACTCGTGACTCATAAAGTAATACATAGTGAGGCGGTCTAATTTAATTCTAACAAAAAAAATATGACATATTTTACAAAAATAATACACAATTAAAGGCAATACATAATGAGATAATGGCCAACACATAATTAAAAATTACGAAAACACCAAAATAGTACATAATTAAAAATTACCAAACCGATAAAGTCTAACAAAACAGTATAGAGTCCAACCGAGTTGATTCCGAACCGAGTTAGGCCTAACTTGGAATCGACTCATAAATTAACCGAGTCAGTAAACTCGAGTCAGTTTTGACTCGAGTCAGTTTTAACTCGAGTTATAGTGAGTTGAATCCGAACTGATTCCGAACTGAGTTTCGAGTCATGAGCTTTTTGTGCACCCCTAAGTTGGGGTTTAGTATCAAATCCCACAAGTATTTTTTTTTTAGTTAATTGAAATAACAGTGACATTAAAAAGTACATTTTATTAATGCTCTCATTATGATCTCTGAAAACGTGATTAATTAATTTGTCCAAGTCAAAAACACAAAAAGGAAAAATAAATCAAAATTAATGCGCACTTAACCCGAATTTGATTGTAAAAGAGCCGCAAAACTGAAAAGGGTTGACAGAACCTTATTCCCTAATTTGAGATTGTAAATTGTAGCTATATTAATTCTCTAATGCATAACTTGAGCATAATAACAATATTCTTAATGCACTCAACGAGCCGCCAAAACGATAATTCTTTGTGACATTTTATGCATAATACATCAAATAGAATGCAACATAAAAAATATGTCGAAAATTGTACACGTGATTCCTTAATAAAGTGATATTTTAGTCATTAAATTTGGTATACCCTACACATTTGAATAATTATTATTAAAAATTATATATAATTTTCAGTCATATTATTAAGTTTGACAATGATAAATGATTGATTCAATTATTGAAATTAAGTATTGAAACTCAATTCCTTTTATATGCATATAAAATAAAGATGAACTTCAATTTAATTGTCTATATATTGGGAGTTCCTATCAGAATAAAATCAGAATATTTAAATGTAAATACCAATAGCAAAATTGAAATTTTGGATTCCAAACAATAAAAACTTGAGCGTCATGCATGTACGTTCTATTTTTTAATGGCAAGAAGATACTATTTTATTTCTTTACCAGTATAACATGAGATCAATATGAGAGTACTACAGACTTTAAATTTGTTGGGATCCAAATGAGTTATTTTTGCAAACTTGCAAAGTATTTTGCAACAGGAATTATCTATTATAATTAACATATTTAGCAATTCAGATTGAATATTTAAATTTTAAAAATGAAGATGTCAATTCATAGTGCATACCGATCTACGATATGCATAGCACCGCAGCCCATTTCGAAATCCATATCCTATGAGGTAACAAAATATATCTATTTAGATTCTTACCGTCCGATCATAATCCAGATCAATCTGACCATAATTAAAATACAGAATATCCTATGAGGAATTGCTTGATTTGCTTGATGCCATCAACTAGCATATTTATAGTTGTCATACAAAGACTAAGGAAACATCTAGAGTTGAGATATTCCTTGCCATCTCTAGATGTTTTTACAATCTACATTACAAGATATTTTGTTTGGTTGTTTCTAGAAAAATCTTGAATATACTTCATGCAAATAAATTATGGGCTTGAGCTTGCTTGTAATTTGTCATGAATAGAAGTGGAGACATTGCATGGTCCTTCAACAAAAATAAATAATGAAAATCAGTAATCTAACTAACTCTAAATGGTTGCTTCTTTCCTCTTCAGTTATTCCGACCTCTTTCCTCTCCATTTCTCATAGGAAAATGCTTAAGCCATGTAGAATCAAGGCTTAAAATCTTGGACAAGCTTAAGAAAAATGGACAAAAGGAGGACTAAGAAAGTGGTTTTAAACTTTGTAAAGAAGCACTTGTTCTGCAAGCTTAAGACTCTGTAGGGTGCCAAGGAACTCTAATGAGGCTTAATCTACCCCCATCGAACACCCACGTAGATTTTTTTTTGTTCTATTGTACTATAGCAAGCAGTTGTCCATTGTTCCTATATAAAATGATTAAATAAAGGGAGAAAAAAGATAAATAATGAACAGGCTACCTGCTGAGGAAAATAGCTATTATATTGGGCCGGATATTTTGGGTTTTTTGGGCCGACTATTATTATTTTTAAAAATCTTATTTAATTGGATTATGGCCCGGATATTTCTAATTTTAATACAATTTCATTAGGCAACTTCTTTCCCAAAAAATAAGAAAAAAGAATTTTATTAGACAAATAATTAACACGCTTTTAACTAAAGTAGAAAGTTTTGACTCACTAGCTTTATAAAAAATGGAGAAAAAGTATTTCACTAAAAAGTGTCTATTTGATCCTTTTAAAAACATTTGGTCAATTGAAAAAGATTAATTTGTTCAAGTAGTTGTCATGTTTAACTATGCAATTATCAAGAATAAGGGAACTTATTTTGTTATTGCTGTATATTTTACTAAAAAAAAAAACAGGCACAATAAAAACGGTACTATAAAGTAATTTAAAATCACTTTTAGTAAAGCAAAGTAATAATATAGATTCTCTTAAAGTGTAAAGTGATAGTTATGCTCCTTTTCCAGATTCTTGCACTTATTATTGTCCTATCTCACATATATACTTTTCCATATTCTTGCACTTAATATTGCCTCCTCACGTACTTCTCCATATTCTTGAAGATTACGAATTCTATAAAAAAAAATTCTTTGCGTAACACCTCACTCTCGATTTAGAGAGAGAAAGAGATGTTGATCCTCTCTCACATATATACTTTTCCATATTCTTGCACTTAATATTACCTCCTCACATACTTCTCCATATTCTTGAAGATTACGAATTCTATGAAAAAAATTCTTTCCGTAACACCTTACTCTCGATTTAGAGAGAGAAAGAGATATTCCTCTCCAGTTCTCATAGGAACATCTGTTTTAATGACTCCCGTCCCTCTTATCCCAGACTCGTCTCCTCAAAATTGACACCGTTTTCTTCTAATTTGATTTGGGAACGGGACAGTCTCCTCTCGGCGCTCGTCTTCCAATTCGACCACCCAAAATATATATCCACTCTCAAATTTCTTTAATATATCACTCGCTCGTTTCAGCTCACATATACAACAGAGAATTAAGCTGGATGGCTGAGACCATTGTTAATTTGGTGCTCGGCAAGCTGGCTGAAGTTCTATCCAATGAGGTTTTACACTTATACAGTGTCAATGAGCAAGTTGAGAAAGTCAGCCGTGAACTCACACGGATTCAGGCTTTTCTCAAGGATGCTGACAGGAAGCCGATAAAAGACGAAAGGCAGAAAAATTGGGTAAAGGAGATTAGAGATATTGCCCATTCTATAGAAGATGTCATAGACACCTTTCTCATGGAGATCCCTCAAAATCCACAAAAGTCATGCCTGTGTGCGGCCATAAAAAACATGCTACGAAATCCCAAAAATCTACCAGCTGTACACAACCTTGTAAATGAGATAAACCAAATCCTAGAAAAGATGAAAGAGATCGAAGAGAGCAGAGTCAGATATGGCATAAATAATTTGGGTGAGGGCAGTACTGGAGATATCAAACTACCCGTCAGGCCACTGATACTACCTGATATTGATCCTGATATTGTTGGCTTCAAGGCAGACCAGGATTACATTGTCAAGAAGTTGCTTGATGAGACCACCAAGAGACGTTCTGTGGTCTCAATTTGCGGGACCGGTGGACTCGGAAAAACTACTCTTGCACAAAAAGTGTACAATTGGTATGCAATTTTTTATTTTCATAATTGTGTCATTTACTATAAATTTGATTGAAATTCACTTTTCTCCCTATTTTAGATTTTTCACTATTTCGTTTATAAAAATTACATACTTTAGTTAAGATAATTAAATTGGAAAACATGGTTAATATATGTCTTAATGTAAAACTTGTATTTTTTTAGAAAAATATCAGATTTGGTCATAATATTTCTCGAGTCCTTAATGTAAGATGAATATAAATAAAGTGCTCTATTAAATTTAAGTTATATACTTAGGTGAGATATATGTTTCATCACAAGAAGAGTATATAGGTGCCGTACTTTATAGGTAGAACAATGAATATGTCTTCGACATTAACTAATTTTATAATTCTAGAATGAGTAAAGGTAATGTCATACGAGGCTCATAAACTTAGCTCCTTAATTTTTTAATTTGTCAAATACTCCAGTCAGTTAATTTTGTAAATAATGCTTAATTTTAAATAATAACTGCCATAATATTGATCCTTTATAAATTTATCCCTTTGAAATACTTGTGAGGTTTGCGTAAAAAAAAGTGGATGTAAAATTAATATAATTTTCAGGTTTGCATAAAAAACAAGTGTAAAATTAGTATATTTGCTAATCCACTTTAATTAGTGTATTATATTGAGTTTGTTAAATTAATTTTCATTGTGTACATGCTTAATTAAGTGCATATCTGAATTCACACTTTTACATGGATTTTATTGACATTGCGCAAAAGCTCAACAAGATCAACAGCTAGACTTGGGAAGGTCAAATATTCCAGTAGCCCCGTTAATAGCTTATTGTAAGGTCGTGATAAGAACAAAATAAAATAGAAGAAGAGAAAGGTATAAAACCCTTCTGACCTCTGTTGCATACGCATCTATATATATAGATGTCCCCACTCTAATGGCCCTACCCTAACCCAATAGATTGGCACGAAAAATCATAATTTTCTATTTACCCACTTCTCCATATTCACTTGCATATTTTATCTAGTCTTTCATCTTTGTATTTTGGTTATATATACTAATGTCCAATAATATATTTTTTTCACAGTGGTGATGTCGTAAAACAATTTGAAGTTCGCATATGGGTAGCTATTTCTGAAAAGTTCGAAGTAATTGATATTTCGAGAAAGATAGCGCGAGAACTTAAGGTTGAGCAACCACCAAATGAAACACATGATGCGAAAGAGATTCTAACAGAGATTCACAAATCTCTTAGTGGTAAAAAGTACCTCATAGTCCTAGACGATGTCTGGACAATCGATCTATGGACTCAAATTGGTGCAGCATTCCCGGATGAAAAGAATGGGAGTAGAGTACTTGTAACCACTAGGTTCGCTGATGTTCCTAAGAGCATGGATCCCATAAGTGAACCATACAAGCTCCAGTTCTTAACTGAGGAGTTAAGCCGAGAGCTTTTGTTAAAAATAGTTTTTCCTAATCATGATCCAAATAAAAGTTCTATTGATGATCTTTCTGATATCATAGGTCAATTTGTCCACAAGTGTGGTGGGCTTCCACTCGCATTGGTGGTTTTAGGTGGTTTCTTATCAAAGAAGCCACGCAACCATGCTGTCTGGAGTAGCGTGTTCCGGACAATGAGTTGGCGTGTCGAAGGAATAAATTGTAGCGAAATCATAGGCACCAGCTATGAGGACCTGCCATTTGCTATGAAGTCATGCTTTATGTACTTTGCCGCATTTCCCGAAGACTATACTATCAAAGCACCATCCTTACTTCGAATGTGGATTGCAGAGGGCTTCATACCACAAGAAGATAACAGAACATTGGAAGAAACTGCGGAGAGTTTCTTAGAGGATCTCGTACAAAGGTATTAATTACATCTTCATTTAATGATTACACATATTAATTGATGTATCGTCCTGGTTTTAATTGAAGAGTCTCAGCATCTACAGCTTATGTATACAATATTAAACTAAATTGTTTTAATAATATCTATATTTTTTATGATATATTTAATCATTGTATTTAAATTCCGTAAACGTTTATATTATGTTATACAAACAGTACTTTCTTTTAAGTGCTTAGCTTGAAATTTTTGGGCCACAATATGCAAGCTATATTATATTTAGGGGGAATTTCCTGTATCCCCCTTAAAAACCTTGAAATTTCCCCATCTAAAATTCATAATATCATATTTACCCTTCTAACGTTCGAAAACTCACAAATTTACCAAATTTATTAATTTTTCTAATTTAACTCATTTGAAATTTATAAATGACCCATTTTACCCAATTTATTAATTTAAAAAAATGAGAATAAAAAAAAGTGACGTTCCTCCTTTAATACAAAATTACATCCAAGAACAAGGGCAAAATGGGTAATTTATATATTTAAAATGAGTTTTGTTAGAAAAATCAATAAATTGGGTAAATTTTTGAGTTTTTGAACTTTAGAAGGGTAAATATGATATTATAAATTAGAGGGGGAAATAAGTAATTTCATGGTTTTTGAGGGGGATACATGAAATTTTCCCTTACACTTAAGACCACTTCAAGTCCAAACTGATGGGCGTGACTATTTAATTTTTTTTCTCATTTTATCCTAGGAGCATGGTTCAAGTAGATAGTAGATCGGATGTTGGTTCCATCGAAACTCTACGCATACACGATCTACTACGAGATCTTGCTCTCCAAAAAGCCAAGGAGGAAAACTTTCTCCTGGTGTATTCAAATCCAAATGATAAAATGAGCTTGAGCAGGGCACGCCGTGTGGCAATTCACAATCCAGATTGTGATCAACTTATAATGAGCCCAAACCTCCACACTCTTTTGTGCTTTTATGAGGGGAGCATGCCGAATTGTTCTAAGCAAAGACTGCTCAAAGTGGTAAGCCATAATGAAGACAACGAGAGCATAATAGAGTTGGGGATGTTTGTGGGATTGACTCAGTTAAGATATCTGAGTCTTAAAGGGAGGGCAAGTGACAACCGTGATCAAGAATTGCTTGAGAAAGTGATAGGCAGAATGAAATTTCTGCAGACCCTTCAAATCCAATGGTTAAAAACAATTGATGGCCACGAATTTGAGTTTCCTAAGAGTGCATGGAATATCAAGACACTGAGGCATGTCTCTCACTCTGATTTGGAACTCTCAACATCAGCAAAATTAACAAATTTGCAAACTATTCGTTCGGTGAGGCCCAAACAATCATGGGAGATAGAGTTACCTCATACGCCCAATTTACGTTCATTACAATTAGAGGCCTCATCATCTCCATCGAAGGCAGTTGTCACTTTTCTGTCCACATTAGAACACCTAACCAATCTCTTTATAGATCATGATGATAGTGTACCGGGCATACTTGACATGAGAGGTTTCCCATTTTATAACCATTTACAATCTCTCAAACTTATTTACAATAGCCCCACTAAATTGACCCAGCTGCTTCATGAGGATATGCTCCCCTGTCACCTCATTTTTCTCGATATTAGGGGTTACGAGTTCCAGCAGGATATAATGCCAGTATTGGAGAAGCTACGCTGCCTTAAGGTTCTCATAGTTGATGAAGCATTCGAAAGTCGAAAAACAACCTGTTCCTCTGGAGGCTTTAGCAAGTTAGAAGTTTTGGAGCTTGATTCCTTATCAATGGAGGAATGGGAGATAGAGGAGGGTGCAATGCCCATTCTTAAAAAACTCGTGATTTGGAGATGTGATAAATTGGGTGTGCCTCAAGGGCTACAATACCTTACCAACCTTCAAAAATTGAAGTGGAGAGGAGTGGGTGATTCCAAGGCTGATTTGGTTCGCAATTTATGCCAACATGTCCCTTCAATTAATTTAGGCAGATATTAGAGCCACGGACTCCTCCAGTGAATATTTTAGTTTTCCTATTTAGTATTTGTCATTGTCTTCTCTTATTTTCTTTTGTTGTATGTGTGTTTTGTATAATTAATTTACTGTCATGTATCTGTTGAAATTGAATCTGAAATCTCGATTGCATATTTTTATTCCTTTTTTTCTCAGTACTTTCTCGTTCTTTTACTGGACCAAACAATATTGGAGAACCATTCAAGGTATCTAATTGTAGTCGTGGTCAAACAAGTATTTCTTAATTATCTTTGAAATTAAAGTTTCTAACTGAGCTAAGAGACATGGTTTGGAAACTTGATTAAGTCAGAACGGTATCGGTCGGGTCCGAGCCGAGCTTCATCCGAGTTTCACGCTCGTGCAATTTTTTCATCAAAACTCGGTTGAATCGGGTTGACTCGGCCGAGTTATCTGATTTTTGGTCCGAGTCAGACTGAGTCAGGCGAGTCTTGACAGATTCCAGATCGATTCTCTCCTAGAAGAGCCAATTCTGCCTTTTTCTTTGCATCAAATTGAGTTTATCGGAAAGAAGGAAAGGAGCTGTGGAGGAGAAAAGAAAATGGATTCGCTTAAATAGGCTTGGTCTACTAGTCTGTTAAGTACAGAAATAAAATAAACATATGGTCCATAGTGAACCCGGAGCTACGAAAAGCTCTCATGGAGAGATGGGGCCCTTGTATAATTTAATGAAAAATTTAGAGCTGCCTCCACCTTTTCCAGCTCCTCTCCATTTCAGTGTTCATTGGACCCGTCCGTTTCAACAGTTTTTTGCAATTTGTGCATATGCTTTTGAATTAATTTTTCATGCTTTCTACTTTTTTTTGTTTCCATTTCTTCCTTTATTTTTCTTGTATATATTTAGTTCTTTTCTTTAATCAAAAGTATTTTATTTACTATTTTTTTCAATTCTTTTAGTAAAAACATGCTTCTGCCAAAAAAATCCGAGTTACCGATCCGATTCACCCGATTCCGACCGATTCATCCGATTCCGATTTCACGGTCAAGTGACGAGTCCGATTCCGATTCCGATTTTGCGAACTATGCTAAGAGATACATGGAATTGTGCCTATTATATTATGAAACTTTTTATCTTTTTGTTATTAATTATATCATTTTCAGAATGAAATTGAGAAAACAAATAAGATTTTTAAAATCTCAAGGAAATAACAAGAATGAACATAAAATCCGCTTCTCATTTTGCCTTTCGTACTATATTTTGAACTCGAATTATTTTTAGAATTTCATCGTAAAAATCAAACTATGTATAACAGCTAAAACTGCAACCTTAAAAAATATATCGAAAATTTTATAGATGATTACTTAATAAAATAATATTATTTTGGACATTAAATTTGGTATACCCCTACTTAGTGTATTGATTAAACCCGCTCGGGTCAGACCCGGCCCGGTCCGCCCGGGACCCGTGCCCGACCTGCCCGTGCCCGTGCACTGGTTTGACAAGGGTTCACGGGTAACCCGGGTATGGGTTGAAAAGGGCCGCGCACGGTTTTTTTTCAATTTAACCCGTGATACCTGTACTCGCCCGGTCCGTCTCGTGGATTCAAATTCAAATTCAAATTCCCCCCCAAATTCAAATTCAAATTCCCCCCCAAAACAGAAAAAAAAAACCAGAAAAAAAAAAACCAGTCCAGACCGGACCCGTGCTACCCGGACCGTGCAACCCTCCTACCCGTCCCGTGTCGCCCGTGATCCGTGACGCCCGTGAACCATGTTGCCCTGGGGGTTTGAGAGGGGCCGGGTAGGGTTTTTGAAAAAAAAAACCTGTGCTACCCCGTGCCCGTGACCCGTGTTGCCCGTTGCCCGCCCCGGGTTTTACCCGGCCCGGTCTACTCGTGCCCGTTTGCAAAACACTACCCCTACTGGCCTACACATTGTGAATAATTCTTATTAAAATTATATATAATTTTCAATCATATTGTTAAATTTGATTATAATAAATGATTGATTAAAACATCGAAATTATTTGATTTTGAGGTATTGAAACTCAATTACTTTTATGGAGTATCAATTTTGATGCATATAAATAAAGATGAACTTAAATTTGTTTATATACAGGGAGGTCCTATCAGAATAATCAGAATATTTAAATGTAAATACCAATAGCAAATTTGAAATTTTGGATTCAAAACAATAAGAACTTGAGCGTCATGTACCTTCTATTTTTTAAGGGCAAGAAGGTACTATTTTATTTCTTTACGAGTATAACATGAGAGTGTTACAAACTTTAAATTTGTTGGGACCCAAATGAGTTATTTTTGCAAACTTGCAAAGTATTTTGCAAGAGGGATTTATCTGTTACTATGCATATCGCATATCGGTTCATACTATAGATTCACATTTTTTTTTCTAAAGTTCAAATAATTGATCTAAACCGTTTAACATGATTTCAATATGAAAATATATTTGAAGTCCAACTTTTAAATTTTTTAGCATTTTTTACTTTTTTTTAGATAGGTAGAATATCACTTGATCTAAAGATTAGAGATCATTCAAAAGTAGTGATTTTCTATTCATCTAAAAAAATAAAAAATTCTAAAAAATGTAAAATATAGTCTTGAAGTAATTTTTTTAACTTGTTTAGCAATTCAAATTGAATATTTAAATTTTAAAAATAAAGATATCAATTCATAGTGCAGACTAATTTGCGCTATGTATAGCACCTAGGGGTGTAAACGGAGCCGGATTATCCGATCCGAATCCGCTCCGTATTCGAAGATAATCCGAATCCGGATTAAACGGAGCGGATAATATTCGGATTCGGATCCGGATATATTCAAGGGGAGGAGAAAAGGTCCGGATACGGATTCGGATAATTTTCGCGGATCCTAAACGGTGCGGATATCCGTATATATCCGGATATGAATTTTCACGGATCTAAGTTACAGCAGTATCCAGTAGCTCCCCACTCCACACACTTATTTGTACAGTGTAAATGTTATATCCTGTAAATTTAAGTAATTAAATTACCTAATAATTTAAGAGATTACGGCTAATCGAAATCAATTAGACAACTAAGAAACAGAAATTTTAAATTTTAAAATTCAAATTTCGGATTTGCTACACCATTGGCCACACCAGATCAGATTTGAAAACTTAGAGCCAAATTAAATTTCTGTTTCGGATCCGTGGCCCCTCCCTATATCCTTTCTCTCTCTCTTCTCTGCTGGAGACCGACCCCCCCCACCCCTTCACATTTCCCTCCTCTTTCGCCTCTCCATTTCCCCCGCTCTCTCTCGCTGACCCCATACCCTACCCCCTCTCACCCTTCGGCTTTCCTCTCTGTTGCCTGAAACACAAATCCCTCTCTCTCCCGCGCCTTTTTACCACTGTGACGCTTGAAATTTTCTCTGGTGGCCTGATTGTCGCGATTTGGTGAGCTGTGCGGTTGAGTCGCCGTTAGATGGGTCTGTGGTCGCAGTGGTGGTGCTGGCCTTGACTGGTGGTTGCCTTGGACGTGTGAAGGCACTGTTGATTCCGACGGCTGTGAGGCGAGCAGGAGCTCGGAACCGGCTGCTCGCTACCCCCTTCTTGCGGTTGCTCTTCACACGGGTAATCTTGACCCTTTTTGTTGGATTTTTGTCTCGTGGCTGTTGCCTTGATCTGTGGCCTTCGTGCCTTTTTGCTCTGACCTGTGGCTGTGCGCCTTTTTCTTGTGTGTGTGGCTGTTGCCTTGACCTGTGGCCTTCGTGCCTGTACTCTGATCTGTGGCCGTGTGCCTTGTTCTTGTGTGTGGCTGTTGCCATTGACTTGTGGCCTTCGAGCCTATTTGCTTGACCTGTGGCTTTGCGCCTTGATTTTTTTTGTTTGAGTGGCTGTGCCTTTTTGACCTGTGGCCTTTGAGCCTTTTTCTGTTCTGGCGGCCTTAGTGCCTTGGGGGTTTTTGCTGGTTTGGTTTGGGCTGGCTTGTTCTTGATTCTGTGCTGACGTTGGCCTTGGTGACTTGTTTTTTTTGGGATGCCTTGTTCTGTTTTGCTGTGCTGGTTTTCCCTTGACTGGTAATGTTTTGGTACCAGCATGCATCGGTTGTTGTCTGACCTTGGGGCGATTTACTTACTGGTCTGTTACCTTGCTGCTCGTGTTGTATATGTGTGCTGGTACCAGTTTTGAACTGACAGGGACCCGTATGTGAATTGTTTAAAATTAAAGGGGCTATGAGTAACTCTTTAGGCCTTGGATGATATTTGTGAATTATGAGGGCTTAGATGCAAAATAGTGAAATCTGAAATTTATTGTTGCCCGTGGCTGTTGGAAATTTTGCTTAAACTTTTACTTTTCGGTTTAGGCTTGGCTTTTAATTAAATTGAGGTTTGGGTCTCTTGTGAATTGGGCTTAGTGCTTAAATTTGGAAGAGAGGCTTAGGCCTTGATTTCTTTGAAGGCTTGGCTGAAATTGAAAAGAAACATAAAAAGAGGGTTTAAAAGTGGGCTTTTGAGATAATTAAGTGAAATAAAATCGGATTTATTTACTTCGGGTCTCGAGCCTCCTGGTTGGCTCGATCCGAAGTTTTCACTTAAAAATCGGGAAATGATTAGACTAGCCCTGGATACAGTTGTCTCATAACATAATTTGAGCAGATACAATGATCCGAATATGGGCACCGTATGATCCCGAAACACACCAAAATTAAAAGTCTCAACATTAGTTAATTAGGATAAACACATTTAAATTAGAGTTAATTTAGTTTAAGTAATTTAATTATCTATTTTACTTAGTAATAAAATTAGTTATAATATTATAAGTAATTTAAGAATTTACAAAGTTAAAATAGGTTGTATAAATGATTTTCGTATCATATCGATTATTTAATAATTAGTTAGTGGCGTCTTTTATTTATATACATACCTTAGAATAAATTAAATTGACTATTAGAGAATTAAATAAAATATGTATTTCCGTTACGAATATTTAGACAATTAATACCGCATTATCTAACTTGGTAAATTAATTACGTAATTTAAGTTCGTAAATAAATAGGATTTCTTTTAAATACTTAGAGAATTTAGTTAAGACAATTATTTTCAAATTAAAAGTTTTATAAATAATAAAATAAGGGTAGCAAGGGTTACGAAAATTAGCTTCGATCCTAATTAGGTTACACTACGAATTTCAGGACATCCGACTTATCCTGATCCCGACCCGTGGACTGATACCGCGGGCGACGGTACTGGAGCAGGAGTGGACCCTGCAGACTACGCCGGTGTTTAGCGCACACACGCCTTCAGCTTGCCCTACAGGTGTGGGATATCTGAATTACTTTTTCGTGGCGTACTCTAACCAGTCGACCACTTGACCTGTCATACGCACTTTAAATTTGTAGTTGCATTAGAGCATGTTTATCCTTTCAGAACTGTAATTAGAAATTGCATAACCCCTTTCAAATTGGAAATTTACTGCTTTTAAATAGGAGTAGAGTAATTTAATTATAGGTTTAGACTTTATAGATATTAGGCTATTATTTGTCCTCTTCTCGTAGAGGACAATAGTATTAGCATTTAAACGATCATATGCATTGGTGAGAGCTGAGAAGAAGACTGAGTGACTGCGCTCCGGCTTGTTGGGATGGAACGAGTCGGGTCCGCAGCCATTGAGCTGAGGGATCACTTGATCCCTTAGATGGTCTTTTTAGGATATATTATATGTATTAAAATTGGAATTATATATACTCGTTCATTTTACATTTTACGTACACTGGAGGCTGCGGTCGCCGGGTACGAAACGATTCGAGCTTGGTCTCCCTTACATTAGGAGCTACTCGCCATATACGGATTTTGAGGCTGCGTGTCTCAGTGTGTGATATGAGGCTGCGTGTCTCAGTGTGTGTTATGAGACTGCGTGTCTCGAGACTGCGTGTCTCAGGTGTGTGATATGGGGCTGCGTGTCCCAGGTTTTTATACGAGACTGCGTGTCTCTCTGGATTGTCCCATTGGTCTGGCCAGGCGGTGGAGTTCCGTCGTCTGCTCATGAGGAGACGGATTAACTAGACTTACGACTTGCTTGTAGATTTCTCCTATTTGTATATGTAAGTTGAAGGATCGTTTTAGAGCAAGGAAAACACACAAATTTTTGGATATAACCATCGGCGAGCGTGCAATGACATGTGGGGCAATGCTCGATGTCACTAGGCATCGGGTACCATTGCACCCCTTGATCGCGGTCCTTGGATTATGTCATGTTGAATTACACTATGTGTACCTTTCAAATTCAATTTACACGGCACGGGGTGATATTCTATTCGTATTATTATTATGTATTGGATTTGACACACAATACTGCGGTATTGGACTCCGAGTTGAATACTTATATTCTATTCTCCTTGTATTTTATTTCGGGAAATTTTGCATGCTGTCATGATAGGATAATCGCATCATGTCATCTATTATATGTATTTTCTTTAATAGATAATATAATAGGTTGTTATATTTAAATCATGTGCATTCTAAAGTTACGAATTACCGACTTTTCCGTAGATTACCATTAAATGTACTTTGATCAAAGAGGATCCCTGAAGGGGTAATTCTGGGTCACATACTGGGCGATTAGTCGCTCACCCACCTTTTGATGTGGGATTTTTAGGTACAGAGACTGGTGTTCCGCAGCAGGAGATGCCAGGAGCTGTCCCTGAGGGCCACGCCGCTTGATGTAGGATTTATAGGACTTTTGTTAGGGTTTTGGAGTCCCGAGACTTTTGTTTTTATCTCGGGACCGTAGATTATGTATTCCCTTTTCAGTAGATCATGTTTTGTTATCCGTGGGTTGTATGGACTGATATATTTATGTTTATGTTTATTTATGGTTTGTATGACTGTTGCTTCACTTTGTATATATGTTTCCGTTTCCGCTGAGCATTTATGTTGTTATTGTATTATTTAGCCTTGCGTGTTTTAATGGTCATTAAACACGGGGCGAGGACTGATCACACCTTAATCTGGAAATTCCGGTTTGGGGTGTGACATCCTTTGGGTGGTATCAGAGCCCAGTTTTATCGTAATCCTTCGTGCGATAAACTAAATACCGCTCGATAGTACAAATAGAAAGCAAAGTCATAAATCGGTAAATATCAATATAAATATATATATATATATATACAAGTCAAGCACTTGTGTGAAACCAAGAACGAATACATTACGTAATATCGACAATCGGGAATCACCTTCTTATCTTACGCCCTCCTCGTGACGTAAATTGATGTTCATTCACTTTTGACCCTACAGGTTTATACGATGGACGGTCACCACCGACACCGTCACCGGCAGCGCAGAGCTGCCTCTCAGCCACCAGAGGCCCACCCTGAGCTCTCAGTGGATACTGCTTCATCCCGTCCACTGGTAGAGCGGGCTGGATCATCACAGAGCGCGTCAGGCGCTTCACGAGCGTCACGAGCTTTGGGCGCGGGAGGCGCAGCGGGCGCGGGAGGCTCGGCAGGCGCGGGAGGCGCTGCGGGCTCAGCAGGCGCGGGAGGCCCTGCGGGCGCGAGAGGCGCGGGAGGCGCTGCGGGCGCGAGAGGTGCGGCAGGCGCGGGAGGTTCAGTAGGAGGACGCACTCCTCCGCCCCCACCCCCAAACGAAATGGACGCACGAGAGGTCATGCGGGAGTTCTTCACAGGGTTGGCCCAGATTACGGGTCAGTTACCAGGCGCGGGTCGCGCTGGGGGCGACCCATTTAGTTCTGCGTATCGGGAGTTTTCACGCCTACATACGCCCCGTTACGACGGGAGTGGTACCTATACTGTTGCCGAGGGATGGCTCACTTCCGTACAGGGGACACTTCGCCTCGCTCGATCACCTGCAGAGTTCCATACTGAGCTGGCTGCGACTCTTTTCGATGGAGATGCTCTACATTGGTGGTCTACACAGCAGCCTCAGTATGTGGGTGGCCCCAGCATCCCCTGGCTTTGGTTTGTCGACTCCTTCCGTGCCCGTTTTATGGGGCGGGCACAGCTTCGGGCCCTACGACAGAGCTTCGAGTCTCTCACTCAGGGCAGCCGTACTGTGCGGCAGTACGGTACCACCTATATTAGCTTATCCCGCTACGCGCCCGACTTAGTGGCCGATCCACAGGATTGTCGTCTACGCTTCATAGAGGGCCTACAGCCGGCCTTAGCTGTTCTTTTGGCGGGATATCCGAGCACGTCGATCGAGTCATTGATGGATAGTGCGGAGTTGTTGGAGCGACTCCAGCAGCGGAGTGTCCGACCGAGGACGGACTTCGCCACGACTTCTAGTAGGGGTAGGGGCGCCCCCTCTCAGCAGATGGTTAGACAGCCTCTGACTCAGCCATTCCGCGGTCCGGCGGGGTCGACAGCCCCTCGTTCAGGCGCGTGTTATATCTGTCAGGCTACCGATCATTGGTCGTATGCTTGTCCTCAGAGGGCGGGCCCTAGTCAGACGTCTGGCCGGGGTTCTACGGGAGGATTTGGAGGACGAGGACCGTTGCCACCTCGCAGCAGTGGCGGCAGCATTACACAGCGTGGTGGTAGGTTTGGGTCTGGGTCAGGACGAGGATCCGGGGGCGGCCCACAGTCGGGTCGTGACTCAGCACGCGTACACGCTACCATCGGGGAGGAGGTTCCCGCAGGTGAGACTCCTGAGGGAGAGCCCCTACCAGGGCCACCTCCCACGGGCGCCGATGCACACGAGGACGTTGATCTCATCACAGGTACTTTACTTATTTCCGGTTGTCCTGCGTACGTGCTTATTGACACGGGAGCTAGTCACTCGTTCGTATCGTTAGATTTTGTGAGGACCCACGAGTGGTCCACGGAGGCTAGATCTCGGGCCATGGAGGTACAAACGCCCTTAGGGAAGGAAGTCCTGGTAGACAGGATTTGCAAGGATCGCAAAGTACGAATTGCCGATAGGGACCTAGCAGCAGACCTTACAGTGTTAGACATGCGAGATATTGACGTGCTGCTGGGTCTAGACTGGTTGATCACGCATCGCGCCTTGGTCGATTGCGAGCGACATACGGTACGGTTCGGCCGTCCGAACGAAGTATCATTCGTTTTCAGGGGAAGGAAACCAGGGACCGGATTCCCTATCATATCGGCACTTCGAGCGAGTCACTTGATTACCGCGGGATGCAGCGCCTATCTAGCGGCCGTGGTCATGACGGAGAGTAGAGACAGAGACTTGCATGGTGTTTCGATCGTGAGTGAGTACCCCGACGTATTCCCAGAGGAGCTACCTGGGATGCCCCCCGAGCGGGACGTCGAGTTTTGCATCGAGTTACAGCCGGGTACGACTCCAGTTGCGAGGGCCCCTTACCGTATGGCACCTGCTGAGCTTAGAGAGCTCAAGGTGCAGCTTGAAGACCTTCTGGAGAAGGGATTTATACGACCGAGCACCTCGCCCTGGGGAGCTCCAGTCCTCTTCGTGAGGAAGAAGGACGGATCATTACGCCTTTGTATCGACTATCGAGAGCTGAATAAGTGCACGGTGCCCAATCGATATCCGTTACCACGCATCGATGACTTGTTTGACCAGCTACAGGGTTCGCAGGTGTATTCAAAGATTGACCTACGCTCAGGATACCATCAGATGCAGATTCGGGCGAGCGACGTCCCGAAGACTGCATTCAGGACCCGATACGGACACTACGAGTTCAGAGTCATGTCCTTCGGACTGACAAACGCGCCGGCATACTTCATGAGTCTCATGAACACGGTGTTTACAGACTTTCTGGACTCATTTGTAGTGGTGTTTATCGATGATATACTGATCTACTCACGGAGTCAGGAGGAGCACGCCATGCACTTACGGAGAGTATTAGAGCGACTTAGAGAGCATCAGCTATACGCCAAATTCTCGAAATGCGATTTCTGGATTGAGCGAGTTGACTTCCTTGGCCACGTGATCTCGAAGGACGGATTAGCGGTGGATCCGCAGAAGATAGAGGCCATTACAGGGTGGAGGCGACCCGGGAGCGTCACCGAGGTCCGTAGCTTTTTAGGTCTAGCCGGCTACTATAGACGATTTGTGGAGGGATTCTCACGTCTTTCTCGACCATTGACTCAGCTACTGCAGAAAGGGGTCAAGTACGAGTGGACCCCTGAACGCGAGAGTAGCTTCGAAGAGCTCAAGCGTCGCCTTGTCACCGCACCGGTTCTCGCGATGCCCAGGACCGGTGTGGAGTATGCCGTATATGCAGACGCCTCACGATACGGGTTAGGATGCGTACTGATGCAGGAGGATCACGTCATTGCATATGCCTCCAGACAGCTCCGTACTCACGAACAGAACTATCCCACGCACGATTTGGAGCTGGCGGCCGTGATCTTCGCGTTGAAGATCTGGCGTCATTACCTGTACGGCGTCAAGAGCAGGATTTACACGGATCACAAGAGTTTGAAGTATGTCTTCACGCAGAAGGAGCTTAACCTCAGACAGCGGAGGTGGCTCGAATTAATGAAGGATTACGACCTGGAGATATTGTATCATCCGGGAAAAGCCAATGTAGTGGCAGACGCCTTGAGTCGCAAGGGTCATGTTAACCTGGCTACGATGATTACACGACAGCACCACTTACTCGAGGACATGCGACGCCTCGATTTGTGGGTGGCCCCATCCGAGGAGTTGACAGGCGAGACCAGCGACAGCCACGAGATGATAGTGGCCTCTCTAGTGGTACGGCCTACACTGACAGACGATATACGATTGGCCCAGAGTAGCGACTACAGACTCGAGAGGATTCGGGCCACGGTCACGTCCGGACAGCGTACCCCGTTCAGGGTAGACGATGCGGGTGCCTTGAGATTCGGTGACAGGTTGTGCGTACCAGATACGGCTTCTTTAAAGGACAAGATCCTCAAGGAAGCACACGACTCCGTTTACGCCATCCATCCTGGAGAGACGAAGATGTATCAAGATCTCAAGGGCTATTACTGGTGGAGAAACATGCGTAGAGAGATCGCACGATTCGTAGCCAAGTGTTTGACTTGCCAAAAGGTGAAAGCCGATCGTCAGAGACCACCGGGACTCATACAGCCGCTAGAGAAATCGACACGAAAATTCGATATCCTTACGATGGATTTCGTGACAGGACTACCTAGGACTAGATCGCGAGACGACGCGATATGGGTCATAGTTGATACGTTGACCAAGGTGGCACACTTCATCGCCTTTCGCCACGGGTTGACAGGAGAAGAGATGGCCATGCTTTATATGGTACATCAGTTCAAATTCCATGGAGTTCCGACCAAGATCATATCGGATCGCGATCCTAGATTTACCTCGCGTTTTTGGCAGGGTTTTCACGAGACCCTCGGGACCGACATAGTATTTAGCACGGCTCATCACCCTCAGACAGACGGACAGTCCGAGCGCACGATACAGACGCTAGAGGACATGCTACGCTCATGCGCGCTCACGATGCGAGGCGACTGGACGGATCATTTGCACATGGCAGAGTTTTCGTACAACAGTAGCTATCACTCGAGCATCGGTATGTCACCATTCGAGGCGCTATATGGACACCGAGTTCGTACTCCGGTATGTTGGGGACCTATCAGCACTGTCCGCCCTACCGTACCCCAGCTGATCGAGGAGTGTACGGATAAGATGCGGATTATCCAAGATCGGCTAAAGACGGCTCAGGATCGCCAGAGAAAGTACGCGGATCCGAAGCGTCGAGACTTCAGTATGGAGGTAGGCGAGCACGCACTCTTACGAGTATCTCCCCGCAAGGGAGTCATGAGATTCGGGGTTAAGGGGAAGTTAGCACCGAGATACATTGGGCCGTTTATGATTTTGGAGCGAATCGGTCGCACCGCGTATCGGCTTGCATTACCACCTTCTATCGCTGGCGTACACGATGTATTCCATGTATCGCAGTTACGACGTTATGTACGTAGTGACGCACATGTGCTAGACTACGAGCCGCTGCACGTGGAGCCGGATTTGACTTATGAGGCGAGACCGATACGCATCTTGGACGTACAGGAGACGGAGCTACGGCGACGAGTCATCCGTCGTGTGTTAGTACAGTGGGAGTATCATACTCCGCGGGAGGCGACTTGGGAGCTAGAGGACGCGATGCGAGAGCGGTACCCGGAGTTGTTCACACCGGCGCATTAGTTTCGGCAGTTCGGGACGAACTTTTTATTTGGGGGGGAGAATGTTATATCCTGTAAATTTAAGTAATTAAATTACCTAATAATTTAAGAGATTACGGCTAATCGAAATCAATTAGACAACTAAGAAACAGAAATTTTAAATTTTAAAATTCAAATTTCGGATTTGCTACACCATTGGCCACACCAGATCAGATTTGAAAACTTAGAGCCAAATTAAATTTCTGTTTCGGATCCGTGGCCCCTCCCTATATCCTTTCTCTCTCTCTTCTCTGCTGGAGACCGACCCCCCCCCCCACCCCTTCACATTTCCCTCCTCTTTCGCCTCTCCATTTCCCCCGCTCTCTCTCGCTGACCCCATACCCTACCCCCTCTCACCCTTCGGCTTTCCTCTCTGTTGCCTGAAACACAAATCCCTCTCTCTCCCGCGCCTTTTTACCACTGTGACGCTTGAAATTTTCTCTGGTGGCCTGATTGTCGCGATTTGGTGAGCTGTGCGGTTGAGTCGCCGTTAGATGGGTCTGTGGTCGCAGTGGTGGTGCTGGCCTTGACTGGTGGTTGCCTTGGACGTGTGAAGGCACTGTTGATTCCGACGGCTGTGAGGCGAGCAGGAGCTCGGAACCGGCTGCTCGCTACCCCCTTCTTGCGGTTGCTCTTCACACGGGTAATCTTGACCCTTTTTGTTGGATTTTTGTCTCGTGGCTGTTGCCTTGATCTGTGGCCTTCGTGCCTTTTTGCTCTGACCTGTGGCTGTGCGCCTTTTTCTTGTGTGTGTGGCTGTTGCCTTGACCTGTGGCCTTCGTGCCTGTACTCTGATCTGTGGCCGTGTGCCTTGTTCTTGTGTGTGGCTGTTGCCATTGACTTGTGGCCTTCGAGCCTATTTGCTTGACCTGTGGCTTTGCGCCTTGATTTTTTTTGTTTGAGTGGCTGTGCCTTTTTGACCTGTGGCCTTTGAGCCTTTTTCTGTTCTGGCGGCCTTAGTGCCTTGGGGGTTTTTGCTGGTTTGGTTTGGGCTGGCTTGTTCTTGATTCTGTGCTGACGTTGGCCTTGGTGACTTGTTTTTTTTGGGATGCCTTGTTCTGTTTTGCTGTGCTGGTTTTCCCTTGACTGGTAATGTTTTGGTACCAGCATGCATCGGTTGTTGTCTGACCTTGGGGCGATTTACTTACTGGTCTGTTACCTTGCTGCTCGTGTTGTATATGTGTGCTGGTACCAGTTTTGAACTGACAGGGACCCGTATGTGAATTGTTTAAAATTAAAGGGGCTATGAGTAACTCTTTAGGCCTTGGATGATATTTGTGAATTATGAGGGCTTAGATGCAAAATAGTGAAATCTGAAATTTATTGTTGCCCGTGGCTGTTGGAAATTTTGCTTAAACTTTTACTTTTCGGTTTAGGCTTGGCTTTTAATTAAATTGAGGTTTGGGTCTCTTGTGAATTGGGCTTAGTGCTTAAATTTGGAAGAGAGGCTTAGGCCTTGATTTCTTTGAAGGCTTGGCTGAAATTGAAAAGAAACATAAAAAGAGGGTTTAAAAGTGGGCTTTTGAGATAATTAAGTGAAATAAAATCGGATTTATTTACTTCGGGTCTCGAGCCTCCTGGTTGGCTCGATCCGAAGTTTTCACTTAAAAATCGGGAAATGATTAGACTAGCCCTGGATACAGTTGTCTCATAACATAATTTGAGCAGATACAATGATCCGAATATGGGCACCGTATGATCCCGAAACACACCAAAATTAAAAGTCTCAACATTAGTTAATTAGGATAAACACATTTAAATTAGAGTTAATTTAGTTTAAGTAATTTAATTATCTATTTTACTTAGTAATAAAATTAGTTATAATATTATAAGTAATTTAAGAATTTACAAAGTTAAAATAGGTTGTATAAATGATTTTCGTATCATATCGATTATTTAATAATTAGTTAGTGGCGTCTTTTATTTATATACATACCTTAGAATAAATTAAATTGACTATTAGAGAATTAAATAAAATATGTATTTCCGTTACGAATATTTAGACAATTAATACCGCATTATCTAACTTGGTAAATTAATTACGTAATTTAAGTTCGTAAATAAATAGGATTTCTTTTAAATACTTAGAGAATTTAGTTAAGACAATTATTTTCAAATTAAAAGTTTTATAAATAATAAAATAAGGGTAGCAAGGGTTACGAAAATTAGCTTCGATCCTAATTAGGTTACACTACGAATTTCAGGACATCCGACTTATCCTGATCCCGACCCGTGGACTGATACCGCGGGCGACGGTACTGGAGCAGGAGTGGACCCTGCAGACTACGCCGGTGTTTAGCGCACACACGCCTTCAGCTTGCCCTACAGGTGTGGGATATCTGAATTACTTTTTCGTGGCGTACTCTAACCAGTCGACCACTTGACCTGTCATACGCACTTTAAATTTGTAGTTGCATTAGAGCATGTTTATCCTTTCAGAACTGTAATTAGAAATTGCATAACCCCTTTCAAATTGGAAATTTACTGCTTTTAAATAGGAGTAGAGTAATTTAATTATAGGTTTAGACTTTATAGATATTAGGCTATTATTTGTCCTCTTCTCGTAGAGGACAATAGTATTAGCATTTAAACGATCATATGCATTGGTGAGAGCTGAGAAGAAGACTGAGTGACTGCGCTCCGGCTTGTTGGGATGGAACGAGTCGGGTCCGCAGCCATTGAGCTGAGGGATCACTTGATCCCTTAGATGGTCTTTTTAGGATATATTATATGTATTAAAATTGGAATTATATATACTCGTTCATTTTACATTTTACGTACACTGGAGGCTGCGGTCGCCGGGTACGAAACGATTCGAGCTTGGTCTCCCTTACATTAGGAGCTACTCGCCATATACGGATTTTGAGGCTGCGTGTCTCAGTGTGTGATATGAGGCTGCGTGTCTCAGTGTGTGTTATGAGACTGCGTGTCTCGAGACTGCGTGTCTCAGGTGTGTGATATGGGGCTGCGTGTCCCAGGTTTTTATACGAGACTGCGTGTCTCTCTGGATTGTCCCATTGGTCTGGCCAGGCGGTGGAGTTCCGTCGTCTGCTCATGAGGAGACGGATTAACTAGACTTACGACTTGCTTGTAGATTTCTCCTATTTGTATATGTAAGTTGAAGGATCGTTTTAGAGCAAGGAAAACACACAAATTTTTGGATATAACCATCGGCGAGCGTGCAATGACATGTGGGGCAATGCTCGATGTCACTAGGCATCGGGTACCATTGCACCCCTTGATCGCGGTCCTTGGATTATGTCATGTTGAATTACACTATGTGTACCTTTCAAATTCAATTTACACGGCACGGGGTGATATTCTATTCGTATTATTATTATGTATTGGATTTGACACACAATACTGCGGTATTGGACTCCGAGTTGAATACTTATATTCTATTCTCCTTGTATTTTATTTCGGGAAATTTTGCATGCTGTCATGATAGGATAATCGCATCATGTCATCTATTATATGTATTTTCTTTAATAGATAATATAATAGGTTGTTATATTTAAATCATGTGCATTCTAAAGTTACGAATTACCGACTTTTCCGTAGATTACCATTAAATGTACTTTGATCAAAGAGGATCTCTGAAGAGGTAATTCTGGGTCACATACTGGGCGATTAGTCGCTCACCCACCTTTTGATGTGGGATTTTTAGGTACAGAGACTGGTGTTCCGCAGCAGGAGATGCCAGGAGCTGTCCCTGAGGGCCACGCCGCTTGATGTAGGATTTATAGGACTTTTGTTAGGGTTTTGGAGTCCCGAGACTTTTGTTTTTATCTCGGGACCGTAGATTATGTATTCCCTTTTCAGTAGATCATGTTTTGTTATCCGTGGGTTGTATGGACTGATATATTTATGTTTATGTTTATTTATGGTTTGTATGACTGTTGCTTCACTTTGTATATATGTTTCCGTTTCCGCTGAGCATTTATGTTGTTATTGTATTATTTAGCCTTGCGTGTTTTAATGGTCATTAAACACGGGGCGAGGACTGATCACACCTTAATCTGAAAATTCCGGTTTGGGGTGTGACAGTAAATATGCGAGACAGGTAGGGGTGTAAACGGAGCCGGATTATCCGATCCGAATCCGGATTAAACAGAGCGGATAATATTCGGATTCGGATCCGGATATATTCAAGGGGAGGAGAAAAGGTCCGGATACGGATTCGGATAATTTTCGCGGATCCTAAACGGAGCGGATATCCGTATATATCCGGATATGAATTTTCACGGATCTAAGTTACAGCAGTATCCAGTAGCTCCCCACTCCACTGTTTGAAGTGATTCAAATAGAAATACATTATATACTACTTCCTCCCTTACTCTTTTTCTAATGTGGGATTAATATTCTAACCTATCCGGACGTCGCTGCTTCCGACGTCGCTGCTTCCGATTGAATTGAATTTTCTCTTTTTTATTGCTTTAAAGCTGAACCGACACTCCGACAGCAACATTTGCTTTGAAATTTGTTTATAAAGTCTTCTCCATTTCTATATTCAAGAACATCTCCATTTTTTAATTTTCTGATTAGGTTTTCTCGGTCCATTAGCGGCTATTTCGTTTCTTGATCCACGGCCTGTGTTTCAAACCTCATTAAAAAGTATATTTTTCTTTTCTCTTTTCTTCTCTTCTTCTCCATTCTCATATGAATGGACACCTCTATTTTTTATTTTCTAATTTGTTTTTCCTCTTTTTTTTTGTAATTTTCTTAATGTTATTTTCTGATTTATTCTCATAAAGTTTATATGACTCAATTATCCGATAATTATTCGTTTAGTATCCGTATTCGAATCCGTATTCGTGAATTATCCGCTCGGTATCCGTATCCGTTTAAGGTGGATTTGATTTTACATTTTAACATCCGTTTACTATCCGTATCCGTATTCGTATCCGCTCACTGAAACGTGGATATGAATATGGTATCAGCATTATCCGCTCCGAATCCGCTCCGTTTTCACCCCTAATAGCACCACAGCCTTACTCGAAATCCATATCATATGAGAACAAAATATATCTGTTTAGATCCTTAATTACCGTCCGATCTTTAATATCAGTGCGGATTCTGATCTAACGGTCCAGACTTCATGCTCCATTGGTCTAGAAAGTGCCACGTATCACACCATTTTGTGCACATGTGGCACCACTCTCAGCTCTTCCCTCCTTTTCCAACAATGACAACTTAATTTCTCACTTCCTTCAAAAATTTCTAAAGATAAACGGCAATGCCACGCCTACTCCCTGTCCCTTCTCTCTCTCTTTCTAAAGACCAAATTCCAGTTCCAATTCAAGCCCAGTCTAAGTCTAACCATGAGTAGTCTACCCGGAAATACTACATGGTACCCGGAATTACCCCCCAAGAGCTCTCAATTGCGTCAGAGGAGGCGTTTAAGCCGTATGAGAACCCCAATTTGAAGAGAAATGGTAATGGGGTGGTGATAGTATGGTTCAGAAATGATCTACGTGTACTTGATAATGAGGCACTGATCACAGGTCGGGCTGCATCAGAATTACCCCCCAAGAGGTCTCAATTGCGTCAGAGGAGGCATTTAAGAGGTATGAGAACCCCAATTTGAAGAGAAATGGTAATGGATGGTGATAGTATGGTTCAGAAATGATCTACGTCTACTTGATAATGAGGCACTGATCACAGGTTGGGCTGCATCGGAATTCGTGCTGCCGGTATATTGTGTGGACCCGCGATTGTTCGGTACCACACATTATTTCGGATTCACAAAAACTGGAGGTATCTTGTAATTACGGCTTATGGATTTAATTATGATAATTTAGTTGATTTGAGTTGCTATAATATGAGGTCAAGGTAATACTCAATTTTGGGTAAATAACAGAGTAGTTTTGGCTTCATGCAGCGCACAGACTATAGAATCAAAATAGAGGTGCATATTGTTTGCGCGCTGCATGAAGCCAAAAACTGCTCTGTTAAAATAATTCAATTATGATAATGTAATTGAATTATTGAATACATTTTGTGACATAAATATATACAATTAATTATGTTTCTGTAATTGTTTTTATTATGAACGAGAAGAATTTGAGTACTTTCTTGTTTATGTGTAACTTTATAATAGATTACTGTATGAAATTTACAATGTGGGCCCCACACAATAGACACCTAATGAAAATTTTGCGGAAATTTTTAGTTATTCCCTCAGAAAAAAAAAATTCCAAACCTGTCTTAAATTAATTTGCTCAAATTGCAAGAAATTGTAAAAGAAATATTGCAAGTATATAATAATTAATCACACAGCACCTGTAAAGCAATTTTTCTCCATGAACTCTCCTCTAGCCCTAGTTTTCCCATTATTATCTGTGACCACATCAACATTATACAATATGACCATCATGAAAACATAGCACAAGAACACCAAAACGGGACCCACAATCCAGAACAAAAGTGGCATGGCAACAAAAAACAGTCTATTTCCAATAGTATTCAGACCAAACCCTTTTCCCAAAAGCCCACAAACATACTCAACCGTCACGGGGTTATTATCGTCATTTCCTCGAGGAACATTGATGAGAAAACCAAACTGTCCGAAGAACCTTATAGAGAGAGAATAGCACAAGAAAGCAAAGAGAAAGATGGTGAGAAGCGACAAGTATTTTATGGCCATCATGTGCTCGTCACGTGATCCGTAAATTGTGGTGTTAAGAGACTTCTTTATAGTGTATGTGCTATTGAGCAATGCGGCGAGGCCAGTTGAGAGAACGATTGAAGTGGAGGCCATTAGTATAGATCCCATTAGTGCATTCCTCAGTGATTGCACTGCTAACATGTCTTTCTTGTTGTTGTCCTAATTCATTATATACATTATATCAATGTAAAAGAAAACAAAAGTATATATTAAATTTAAAGAGTTGATGCAAAGATGAGTATATATACCTTGACTATGGTTAAGACCCAAGATCATTGTAAGTTAAATTGCAAACCCACATATGTCTGGTGTGGTTGGTTTTGACCTTCTGCCACAACCAGAGATGGTATGACACAGACATAAGAAACCCTAATGGTACCAAAGTCATGTCAAGGCAGTACCAATTCATCCTCAGTTCATCCATTGATCTCTCTCTCATTCTATTCCTATCTATATATCTCTCTGTGCATGTTGAACCAATCTCTTGAACATATATATATTACAATTAGTAGTGCTATATATATTATATTATTTATTATAAATTAAGTAGCTAATAGTGCTGACTTTGTTGGGTGCGGTTATGTGACTTTGTTGGGTGCTGCCTTTAATTTATAATATAAATATATTGCCAGACAATTAAATGGATGACTAAAACCTAATAACTAATTAGGTGTATTTTAGATGCGAACCAAAGAAAAGGCATATACTAATATTCACTCCATAAACTAACAAAAAGATGTATGATCATGATATATGGGATACAAAAGTTGTGGTAGCTAGGTCATATTCTGACCCCATTTAGTTTTAAAATTTATGTACAATTATACATGATTTTCTATATAATTTAAAGTAAAATGTTATGGGTATTGTAAAATTGATTCTCATACACAGGGGCGGAGCCAGACTTTCAAGTTATGGGGGTCAATCATATAAAATTTTCATACTACTAATGGGGGTCAATTTTACAGTACCCATAGCAATTTGCTCTTAATTATATAAAAAATCATGCATAAGTATGAAAAATTTCAAAATTAATGAGGGTGAATTGACCCCCATTCACTAAGAGTGCATCCGCCCCTCATACACAACATGAAATTTTATATGATTGACTCCCGTAGCTTGAAAGTCTAGCTCCGCTTATAGACATATGCTATATACCTAATAAAAATAATGTAAATCTTGTTTTAAGAAACAAAAAATGACCAAACCATCAGCTTTTAAACGGTATAAATTTCATTGTAGTTGGCTTCACCAAATCTATATCCAAATAAGATAATTACAAATGTTATATATATTGTATGATTAAATTAGATTTTTTTTGTTTCCATATATATCGTGCAAAGGTATTAAATTAACCATTCCTTGACACAATTAACACAATTTCAAATTTTTTTTATTGGAAGTTATTATTCATAGTTTTACTACATGAACCATCAAATTATCATACAAATTTTTGCAACAATAACAACTAATATAATCATTACAATAATAATAACAATACTGCAATATAAACAAGCAAGCAAGCAAAAAACAACAAAACAATAATAATATAGATAGATGCACACATAATTACATAATAACTAGTTTAATGATTCAATGATATGATTTGCCATTTGCCAAAATTTCTAAATCTATATTAAAGTTAATAAAGTATAGACGATAGTCTCGCGTGCACATGGACATATATAGAATAGGACCTAAAATAGGGATTCAGATCAGCTGAAATCCGAGATACATGAACAGTAACCCTGAAATTTCTGAAATCCAAGATCCAGCCATCTAACTTTTTTTGTGCACGCATCTCGAAACAGCTGGTTTTTTTGTGTACACATCTCGAAACAAAAAGATGAGATTCTGGTTTTTCTGGTTTGGCTGGATTCGGAATTTCAGGAATTTCAGAGTTACTGTTGATGATCTCGGATTTCAGCAGATTTGGATCAATTAAGTTGAGAAGTTGGGCATGGCATTGCCAAACAAAAAGGTGTAGCAAGATTAGTTAAGATAATGAGAAAAATGGATCAATTAAGTTATTAGTGTTATTCACACAATTAAAGGTAGCAAAAAGATGATCATGTAACCGAACAAGACCAAAAACTTTGTTTGTAATTAAAATATGACTTGTTACGCACAATATGCTTCATGCGCTCATGCATTTCGTAATAATATTTAGATACTTTTTATAATTGAGCGTGCACAAATTTAATGCCAGTCAATGTCAACTAAAACACCTCAGGTGGATTCGCCAAATTACTTAAGAATGTACTAATTATATATATATGGCAGAATTTCACATATGCCTTTCAAAACATTATTTTTTCTCTGCTTGGTATATTAATTAATAGAGTAGGTGTGTTGCAATATCTTAATAATAATAACTACTTAAATGATAACCAAAAGTTATATCTTTGTTGATACGAATTAGAGAGATACATATATATATAATTCATATCCAATCGTCCAAGTAATATTTATCCGTTTGGATGGGAGCTATAAAGTTAGAATAGTGAGATTTGGGATTAGTAGATAATAGTGTTATTCTGATTAGTAAAAATTATTTGAATTGTACATTTGGAATAATGAATAGCTGTAACTCAAAAAGAATAGTGTTACAATGTGTTAATTAAGAGAAAAGATAGGCAAGTGGAATATCAAACGAATTGTCACGACATGGAGATTGCAGAAAATACGTCAATTTTGTCATTTCAAAACTGTATTGGTGGAAATAAAAAAAATATGTTTTTCTGTTCACACTTCCCAATAGTAGTTAATTTGAACAGTTACACGGAATAGAGAATAACAACTATTTTAGCTATCCTGAATAGCAAAAATGTTATTTGTATGTACATTACTATTTTGAATAGCCCATATTCCTCTATGATACATCCAAACATAAAATGCTTAGCTAGGTAAAAAGATCATAATTCATATCCAATCGTCCAACTAATATTTATCTGTTTGGATGGAAGCTATAAAGCTAGAATAGTGAGATTTGGGATTAGTAGATAATATTGCTATTCTGATTAGTAAAGATGAACTTAAATTTGTTTATATATATAGGGTGGTCCTATAAGAATAATATCAGTATATTTAAATGTAAATACCATTAGAAAATTTCAAATTTTGGATTCCAATCAATAAGACGGTACCTTCTATTTTTTAATGGCAAGAAGGTACTATTTTATTTGTTGGGACCCAAATGAGTTATTTTTGCAAAATAACAAAGTATTTTATAAGAGGGTTTATCTGTTATAATTTAGTCGGAGTGAGATTACGGTATTATGTATATGATTAGTATTCAAAACAATTAATTTAAATCGTTGAACATGGTTTTCGTATGAAAATGTATTTAAAGATTAAATTTAAAATTTTATATTGTGTAGAATTTTTATTACTATTTTTTAAAAATAGTGATTTTCAACTTATCTAAGAAATAAAAAATATAGTCTTCAGGTGAATTTTTTAACATTTTATCGATTCAGATTAAATATTTAAATTTTGAAAATGGAGCTAACAATTCATAGTATAAACGAATCTGCGACATATGCATAATCTGAACTAATATGCAACCATAATTAAAATACAAAAACTCCTTTAATATTCGTGCGGATTCTATTTAACGGTGCAGATGTAAACAAAATTATTATGTTACTTTATGATATGAATTCGCTTCACAGCCCTCACTCGTTGAAGAATTTCTAAAGCGCATCAGATTTGATGCTCCATTGCCATTGGTCTAGAAAGTGCCAGGTGGCACTACTCTGGGCTCTTCCCTCCTTTTCCAAAGATGACAACTTTCTCTCTCTTCCCTCAAAAATTTCTAAAGATAAACAAATTAAACAGCAATGCCACGTCTGCTCCCTCTCTCCCTTTCACAATCTCTCTTTCTCTCCCCCAAACACACTCAATTCAATTCCTTCAATCCCTGTCTAAGTCTAACCATGAGTAGTCGACCCAGTAGTTCTTCCAGGAAATACTACATGGTACCCGGAATTACCCCCCAAGAGGTTTCAATTGCGTCAGAGGAGGCGTTTCAGAGGTATGAGGACCCCGATTTGAAGAGAAATGGCAATGTGAATGGGGTAGGGATAGATCGTCCAGAAATGATCTACATGTACTAAATTACAACGATTATATTTATTTGGGAGTAACGAAATTAGCTGTTGTCAATTTGCTTGGGCCAAATGGTGTTTCATGGATCATACTAGCAAATTAAAAATTAAGTTTTTACTAACAATTAGTGAGCGCTGCTTAATCATCACACAGTTTCAATAATAAAATGGCATGGGCCTAATGGGCTTTTCTCCGGGGCCCAGTATTCATTAAAATTAAAAAGAGAAACCCGGGTTCTTGCATATTGTCTTATTTATTCATAATGGGCACATTAGCAAATAATAACAAAATACTGAGTTGAGATATATTGTAGAGTGTGCATGATCTAGCCCACCGATTTCTTATTAATGATATCACAACAATGTTTACTGGTACCACCTCTCTCATACAATACACAGTTACAACCAACATAAATCCTAATAAGCTCTCGTATTAAAGGGAGATGTGAATTTTGAGATTCGGATCAGACCAAAGACAGCCAGTGATGACAACTTGTCTAGAAATCTAACAAAAGCAAGTTTCAATTTTAGCAGAGCCGAAGGAAAATGTCCAGGCAAACCATTAATTTTTTTATTATGAGAAGCTCTTTGAGAAATGGATTTGAGCCAACATAAACGATACTTATAATAGCCAGTTTGTTTTCACATGAAAATTTGAGAATTCACATGTCAAGCGTGCTAAAATTATTTAATAAAATTAAAAAATTATAATTTATTATGTCTCTAATTACCGTCTTACGTTATACATGAAAGACTTATCAAGATCTGAACATTTCTTTCTATAAAAAACAAAACATAAGAAAATAATAATTCCATGAGCTTTTTATACCATATCCAAAAATTATATATATGACATGATTGTGATAATTATCATCTGGCAGTTTCGAGGTATTGATAGCTCACATGTCATAGGAGGATTGGCAAAATATATATATGACATGCATGATTGTGAAATTCCAATCGGTTAAAGGGCAATTATATATGATATTTCTTTGAAACTTTAATCCAGAAATGTGAAAACTGTATTTTTATACAAACTTTTTTTACCATGATCTCTTCAGATTTTTTTTAAAAATTAGCTCAAAATATAAAAGTTGCAGGTATTTCCATGAGCTTTTTAAATAATTTATTTATGTCAATCCGAAATGGAACTACAAAATTTGATCAATATATATAGACATGATTGTGAAATTCCAATCGGTTAAAGGGCAATTATATATGAAAAAAAAATGTTATATATGTGAATTCTTTTTCTCGCCATATAATGGATTCCGATTTTGTAAAACTGCTAACATGAAAGTTGAAAATATTTCTTAATCTTATTTTAAATTTTATTTTTTCAATAAATATGTTTTTCCCGAAATAAAGTCTGACAAGAGACAAGAATTAATGTTAGCGAATCTTTTGAATACATTGAACGTCCCGTCTTAAATTTCCAATTGACGATGCCGCCAAATAAGGCTCTGGAATATGAAATAGGAGTAGGTCTGATGGGCATCGGACCTGTATTTAGGTTCAATTAGCTCTAGCACCGTACGATTAGCATCAAGATCTATGCGCACAGAAATTGATACAGACTTGCACGGATTTTGATGCAGACACACGACTCTTGATACAGATCGGATGATCATCACATCCATCGAACCAAGGTAGGTCTGATGGGCATCGGACCTAATTGGATATAAAAAATTTCGATATTGTTGCATAAATTTTCTTAAATTTATACAGCGTGCAGCATATATAAAATTTAGAAAAGTACTCTTAAAAGGCATGCTATATCCATGTGTCATGCAGCAAGTGCGATGCACGCCAGACAATGAGGCTCCACTTGATCATTATTTATTAATTATATAGTACTTAGTTCACACTTCACGGCGCATGCAAGCTGCTTATTTATATTTAATGGCAGATCTCGAGGTCTACTAACTTCATTTGTTTAATTAAGTTGATTTGTTCGAGTTCATATCACATATTTGCACCCAGCAGAAGTTTTGATTAGTATTTAATCTTCTTCCTTTTGACGTATTAATCATTTAACTATATATGGATTTCGCTATATATAGTGTACTGGATATTATTATCATCATATTTTAGTTGTTTATGGCTATATTATAGTTATATATTTGATTGCAATAATTTATTATCACATCATTTTTAAAATAAAATTACAGTTACAAATAAATTAACGTAACCAGTTACAACAACAAATTTGATTGCTAATATATTGCAAACATACTTTTTGTTGTTTGTTGAGAAATATAATTTAGGTCTCAAAAAATCATCATGGATTAGTTATGAATGTAATTTAGATAGTATCATAAAATAACAGTTAGGGGTTAATTTAGTACCTAGCATATAATTCTTATAAGTAATTAGACAAATCCAACATGTACCAATTTAGAAAATAGCCTAACGGCTATAATAGAATTGGTTATATATAACCATGTAAATTAATAACAAATTATAACGGTAACTATTGACAACAAACATTTTCGGTTGTAAAATTATTTTAAATGTGCTCCTCTAATTTGAAAAATTAAAAAAATATTCCACACATCTATCGTGCATGTGGCCATGTGCTATCTTGTGTCGTATATGCTTTCAAATGGTATATCGCTTTCCCATGTCTTTTTGAGTTATGACCATTAATTTATTGCGCACTGCATTTAAAACTAGAGGCGTATTTACTTAATAACAACTAAAAGAAAAAGATTTTGCTACGGTTTTTTCTTTGAGTATATATAAAAGCTAATAATTCGGATTCAGGCCACGAACATGAAAGTCGTAGGACTTTTTAAGTATCTTGTTTTACCATGAACTCACTCTTCTTTTCTTCGCCTTATAAACTACGTTATTTATCAAAAAAATTCATTACGTCCTGACAAAACCTGATGCAGCCTCTTTTGGATTTTGGACATGATACAGGAGATCTTGAATTTCATTACGATTCCAACGGATCCAAATTCAATTTGATTGAACTTTGCAGTGAAAAAATATGATTAATTTAGTCAACAGAGGTCTGCAGTTCTGAATCAGAATTATTTTCTGACTTCAAACCAATCAAATGTCAATATCAAGATTTTTTAATAAATTATTTAATTTCGGATTTAATATTTTAATGAATTTAAATTTATGATAAATACATATTTAAAATAATTAAATAATAAAAGTATTTATTATTTTGATAGAATATTAATTATAGTTAGTAATTAACTAAATAACTTAGGTTCAAGTCTAGAGATTGAAGAATGTGATGAACGTGAAGAATACGCTCCAAAAACATACACAATTTCAGGCGTGATGTACTTGTTCCGGATTTATGTTTATTGTTGTTAGATGAATTGTGCATATTGAAATCCAACAAAACATTTTATTTGTTTAGACCACCAATAAATAAGATACATAGATAGGAGCATATCGCATTGACCAATAGATTTTGACTTGTAAAAATCTAACAAAAAATGTCATGAATGTTGTTGAAATGGATTTTGAAAAGAACAAAACATATATGTGTGATTGGAAAGGATAGGATACTATCAGTGAACTAGGGGCCGATTGATATGTTTATATGAGTAGAACTAGGGTGTTCCTAAGTTCACCAAGGTTTTGTGTGAACTCAACTCTAAAACCTATCGGATTGACTTCAAATGACGAATCCGAACCGTTGAAACCCGTCTACCTTACGAGGGATGCATCTAAATACAAAAAATTTTAATTTTCGAATTAATTTTGTATAGAGTCAAGTGGTTAAAAAACATTCAAAAAATGAATGCACTAAAATTAATTTATAGACCTTCTAATTTTGACCGCTTGACTCTATACAAAATTATTTCGAAAATTTAAAATTTTCACATGTAGATGCATCACTCGTAAGGTAATGGGTTTCAACAGTTCGGATTCGTCATTTGAAGTCAATCTAATAGGTTTTAGAGTTGAGTTCACAAAGAGACTTGGTGAACTTAAGAACACCCTAGTTCTAAACATATTGGAATATATACATTGAGTCGTAACATTGTTCGTTAACGTGGCAGATTGCTTGAGGTGTTTTGCGGCCACAAGTCTAACTCTAATTTGCTTTTGATTTTACTATTAGGGCGACAGTTATGCTCAATCTGTTTGAGGTGTTTTGCTGTTGGCATGACAAACATCTAGATAAAAAGAAATGTGAAGGAACAAGAAATAATGTTTTGCCAATCCGATATACTTTTGGAGTTGTGCTCACCAATCTCTCTTGGTGAGCACATCACACCCTAGCTTTGCTTTTAATACTTTGATGCGTAACTTGTTATTATTATCCCTTTACTAGTTCCCCAATTGTCCCCACATCAACCTTCCTCTAACAAAAATAGTTGACCTCATTGGTATAAATTTTTCAGTGCATAGAAATAAATACTTGCAATACTTGATATTAATACTTTCATACGTCATCCGGTGTCATATGTAAAAAATACTTGAATGTATAGGTAAAAATTTTGCACGATGAGGTATAAATATTTTCGTGACGACGAGCCCGAAAGTATGTCATTATGAATCTCATTTGAAAGAGAAAATTGTGTATAAGGCGTTCGTGGTTTTAGATTCGCAAAATTCATCACTAATCGTCAGAAATATAGGTGAGATTGAACGGAGAAAAAAAAACCACCTCTAAAAATATGTATGGTCCCCCTCATGTAGTTTGAGTGGTCCCCTATGGATGTTTATGGTGCGGGTACGTTTGGGAGATTTTGTTGGGGAGACAATTATTTACGAAAAAATTGTTCATCTCATAGGTATAAATATTTTCATGGATAGGTATTAATAATTTGGAAAAAAAATCAGTACTGGAGTTTTTACTGTCCCCCAGATAGTTATGATAGTTATGGTGCAGAGATTTTGCGGGAACTGGAGTGCGGGTACTGTTATCAGCTTTAAAAAAAAATTAGTACTTTGAGGACATCCACGAAGAAAAATTAGAAAAAAAAAATGTCAGAAGTAGTGCCTAAAGCATTTAATTAGTTAACAAAACATAAATTATTTTATATAATCATTCAATCAAATTAGCCTAAACTATAATAAAAAAATTAGTATTTTTGTTTAAATTAAACTATATAATTAAAACTAGAATTGTTCATGGGATTTGCTTCAAAAAAATTATATCTCATACAGTATAAATTAAGTTATGTAATAATAATTTCTATAAAACAATCTTAATTAAGTCAAGTAAATTTCATAATATGTTGAAATTTCAGAATACACAAATCTTAGAAAATATACCTTACCATTAATGTTTCATTATTAAGACTTTGTATCTATTTTCTTTCATTGTCTTTATAGCGCGCGGCGTGTTTCTCTTTGCTTGCTAAGACAAAAATAAAGGAACATTTTACTGAACTGACTTTTCTTTCATTATTTTCTTTGTTTGTGTCGTATATTGCACTTACTTGACCTCTACTGACAACTGGCAAAGTAAAACTTAATTTCTCCCGATGCAATTTATTTGATGAAAATAGATGTCATGTTCTAATGTAGCCATAGGGCACGTTCGAGCATGTTAGATGTTCTAGGTATTACCACTTATATATATTGATGCAATGCAAGAAAGCCTTTATGCCCCCAACAAACGTTCCTTTTGTTACAATCTTTGGCATACATGTAAGTCTTTAGTGCTGGGAATAATGTCAGACTGTGTATAATTTGGCACCACCTTGAGATGCTTATTCAACATGCGTATGGGGCCCCTCTGGAGTATGCCAATCACAACAAATTGATTTATACCAAACTCTTTTCAGCATATATACATTATTATAATAGGAGGAGCAGTAGTATATATATGCTAGTGGAGGGAGCTGTTTGTGATTCCACAGCTCATTGGGGTATCAAAGATTTTGGCTTTTTCTAAAATGGACAAGAAAGCATGTGGTAGCAGAGGCAAAGTGAGTGTTACAGGTGCCAGCAATAAGTTCACAATTTTTTTTAAATGTTAGAATAATCTAGACATATTACGAAAAATTCTATAGTTAGATATATATATATAGAGGAGGGATCCAATTACACCTTTTTTGGTGACACATCATGACACCGTTTTTTATATAGGTCAATTTTGCGATTTCAAAATCCAAACAATCGATCCGAACTGTTCAACATGATCACAATATTAAAATGTACTTGGAGATCAAATTTTACATTTTTTTGAATTTTTTTACTATTTATTAAGATGGTTACAAACCGCTGTTTTTCAATGGTCTGAAAACAACGATTTTTGTAACCAACTTAATAAATAGCAAAAAAATTCAAAAAAATGTAAAATTTGATCTCCAAGCACATTTTAATATATCCATCATGTTGAATGGTTTGAATCGACTATTTTGACTTTGAAAATGGTAGGTGTCAAAGTGTGTCACCAAAAAAGGTGTAATCGGATCCCTCCTCATATATATATCATTCAACCTTTCACAAAACAAAATATATTAGTCAGCCAAGCAAAGTTACGCTGCAATACATATAATATTTTAGAATTCCAATATCTAACTTTTACTTGCTCTTTTTTAGAAATCCCATATCTACAATAATTTTAGAAATACAATTATTTCTTTTGCAAAATTATTGTTTAATTATCTGGTGCAAAAATAAAATCATTACGAATAAACTATGCACAAATATATATAAGGTGTCTTTAAACCTCACTATACAAATCAAGTTGGATGTAAATTATTTTCTAAATATTCATCTCATCTATACAAGTAGAATGAGTCCAACATTGACTAAATTTTGAGATCATATATATATATATATATGAGGAGGGATCAAATTACACCTTTTTTTGTGACACATTTTGAGTTATAACAAAGTTACCACAACCATTTTCTACATTTTCAAAGTCCAAATCGTCGATCCAAACTGTTCAACATGATCTCCACAATAAAATATGCTTCCAGATCAAATTTTACATATTTTTGAATGTTTTTACTATTTATTAAGATGGTTACAAAAACTAGTCAAATTCATACCATTGAATTTTGTACCCATCTTAATAAATAGTAAAAAAATTCAAAAAATGTAAAATTTGATCTGGAAGCACATTTTATTGTGGAGATCATGTTGAATGGTTTGGATCGACGATTTGGACTTCGAAAATGTAGAAAATGGTTGTGGTAACTTTGAGGTAACTCAAAATTGTGGTAACTAGATCCCTCCTCTATATATATATATATATATATATATATATGAGATAGGCTACCATGCTTTGCAAATTAAAGCACCTCTTGTGCTTTGCGCTCATTTTCGGATTTTCAAAATTCAAAATGTCGATCCGACCGTTCAAGTTGTTCTCCATATTGAAATGTGCTTGGAGACCAAATTTTACATTTTTTGGAATTTTTTTACTATTTATTAAGCCACTTTGAAAATTGCTGATCCAATGGTCACACTAGCAAAACAGTAAAATTTTCTGGACCAATGGATCAGCGATTTTCAAAGTGGCTTAATAAATAGTAAAAAAATTCCAAAAAATGTAAAATTTGGTCTCCAAGCACATTTCAATATGGAGAACAACTTGAATGGTCGGATCGACATTTTGAATTTTGAAAATCCGAAAATGAGCGCAAAGCACAAGAGGTGCTTTAATTTGCAAAGCATGGTAGCCTATCTCTCTCTATATATATATATATATATGAGGAGGGATCCAATTACACCATTTATGGTGACACATCTTCACACCATATGTTTATATGTTATTTTTGCGATTTCAAAATCCAAATAGTCGATCTGAACCGTTCAACATGATCTCCATATTAAAATGTGCTTGTATATGGATGACTATTTGGACTTTGAAACCGCAAAAATAACATATAAACATATGATGTTAAGATGTGTGACCATAAAATGATGTAATTGGATCCCTCCTCTTGTATATGTTTGTTGAATGTTGAATGAGTATGATTGATTTTTGTATGTTGTGTTGAATACATATAATAAAAAATTTCTCTGTGTAATACTGTATGTTTAATGGCTAGCAAATATGGGTGCTAGCCAATTATAAATCTTTTAAAAAAAATCAAAACATACATGGTTCTAAATAACAAAACGTGTATGGGTGCCAAATCAAACACGGATGCTTTGTAGAAGCCGTGTATATAACCCTTGTTATTGTACACTGTTACTTTAATTGTGTAGAAATCACCATATTCAGCTCCTTTTTTTTGGAGACCTGACACGGTTCGTTTCTTTTAACCGTGTATGTTAGTACTATATCGACATGGTTCATAAACCGTGTACAATGTTCCCTCCTATTCATACACGACGCTCGCTGACACAGCCGTGTAACTGTGTGTTATTAGATTTTCAGACTGTGTATAGTTGCGTTTTCAATACTAGTGAAGGGCAATTATATATGAAAAAATATTAAATATTTGTATTTTTTTTCTCTAGTACTCATAATGGATTCCGATTTTGTAAAACCGCAAACATCAAAGTTGTAAATATTTTCTTAATTTTTCCACATAATTTTAGATCTCTCCTCAAAGTTAGTATGACAATGTTATGGTTCAAATATGAACGGCGCCTAAGTCCTTGATGTCATGATCACCCTCCTTATGTAAATTCTCATCTATAAAATTGGATATAAAATTTTCAATAGTGTTGCATAAACTTTTAAAAATGTTCTCTTAAAATCATGCAGCATGCGCGATGCGCGCCACATAATGAGGCTCCAGTTGATCATTATTTATTATATAGTACTTAGTTCACACTTCACGGCGCACTGCCAGCTGCTTATATGTATTTAATGGCAGATCTCGAGGTCTACTAACTTCATTTGTTTAATAAAGTTGATTCGTTCGAGTTCATATCACATATGCTCATACTAAAAAGTATGTTACTATCCTAATTTTGTTTGAAATTCTTCCCTGAACCTTTCGCCAAGTTCTTCCTTGTACCTTCTCAGTTCTTTCTTGCACCTCATCTTGCATGTACCTTTCGTTCAGTTTTACCTTTATCTGTGTTCTTTTTTTCTTGTCAGGATTAGTTTACAACAAAACTGAATTTTAATACATAGAGTCAATCTGTTAATTCCATGAATAAGTATATTTCTATGAAGTTTTTACGAGTAAGCTAAAAGAAAAATATGTCGAGGAATATTTTTAGTCAATAGTTAACATTGATCTCTGTTGGTGATTTTGGGAAGTTGACTACATTTAATCTTTGTGTCTGGTAAAAATTTCATGCTTAAAACAATAATAAAAGATTCACTTTTATCTTTTGTTCTACTTCCTTCTTTCCTGGTATTTTCTCAGTTTGATATGTCCTCTGGTAATATCATTAGAACTGTTAATAGAGCCAATTTTAATAGATAATGCAACACTTGTTACATTAGAACCTAATAATTAAAATGAATGTTATAAGGACATGTTTGTAAATAGTGACATATATTGTGTTTGTTAGTACCGTGAACCTAGTCTCTTTTCATGAAAATAATATTGGCACTTTGCTTTGAACTGAAAAAGCATAAAGACCATGCTCCAGTATTTGACCATACCGAGCTAAACAAGTCATTAATATATTCTAGAGACACACTAGATGTTAAAGTATTAAAACATATCAATTTTAGGTAGAAAAACAAAGAAGAAGACGTCGTAGGGCCTATAAATCCACTCGTGAACCAATCGAACCCAAAGAAGCCAAGATCGGTATCAAAGGACAGGTACTGGTTTTCAATAAGCTTGCTGGAATTGATATACAAGAGAGAGCGGTGAAAAATACTTGTAGGTAGCGGAGAGGAAGGAGACAGCGGGCAAGTGCAGAGGGATGGGAGTGCTTTGTTTGATATCCACATGAGAGGCGACAATAAATCTGCTGTGATTCTTGGGAATCACAGGATCCTGCGATCCCAATCTCAACTGTTGGTTTTTTTCGAGATGCGTGCATGAAATTTACTTTTCCGAGAACGTTTCCGAGATCCGCGCACGGAAAAGTTTGAACTGTTGATCTCAGAATTTCAGGATCTTGCGATCCCTCTCGGAATCACAGCAGATTCGGACTCCATGAGAGGCTGGTGTGCATTGGAGGTTAAATCCTAACTATTTAATTAAATAATGGTTTGATCTTCGAGAAAAAAGTTCTGAAGGGTAAAATTGTCTGTGTAATATTTTATGAATATTGATTTATATTTTTATGAAAAAAATTAAGAATGAGTATATTAATAACTAGGTAATGTTTAGATGGGAAAATAATTAATTTTCAATTTTGAATAGAGAATATCTAATTAAAAAAGTTATAATGGACATATATCACATATATCTAAATTTCTTTTTAAATAAATGAAAGAATACATACACCTCGAGATTTGGTTTTTAAGTATGGGTGCACATGAGATTGTTCGAAACTCGACAAGACTGGCAAAATTAAATAAATGAATGAATACATACACCTCGAGATTTGTTTTTTTGAAATATGGGTGCACATGAGATTGTTCTGAACTCGACAAGACTGACAAAATTAAATAAATGAATGAGTGCATCTCAACACACAATAATATTCTGACTCACAATATGGCGTGCATCAATGACCAATCTCTACTAATTAATTAATCTTAATTAACAATGCATCAAGCAGTCGGCCAATTGACACCTTAATTTATATAAGTTCCTGCGAGCTTCTTTCTGATATACTGCACAACAACTCTAATACAGTGCTATATTCACAAAACAGTTCGTCCACATACCACCCAAAATATATATCCTCTCTCAAATTTCGTTAATACAACAGAGAAGCTGAGATGGCTGAGACCATTGTAAATTTGGTGCTCGGCAAGCTTGCTGATGTTGTAGTTACGGAGGTTTTGCACTTATACAGTGTCAATAAGCAAGTTGAGAAAGTCAGCCGTGAACTCAAACGGATTCAGGCTTTTCTCAAAGATGCTGACAGGAAGCAAATAAAAGATGAAAGGCAGAAAAATTGGATGAAGGAGGTTAGAGATATTGCCCATTCTATAGAAGATGTCATAGACACCTTTCTCATGGAAATCCCACAAAAACCACAAAAGTCCGGCAAGAGGGAGGCCATAAAAAACATGCTAAGGAAAACCAAAAAACTCCCAGCTGTACTCAACCTTGTAGATGAGATAAACCAAATCCTAGAAAAGATGAAAGAGATCGAAGAAAGCAGAGTCAGATATGGCATAAATAATTTGGGTGAGGGCAGTACTGGAGATATCAAACTACTCATCAGGCCACTGATACTACCTGATATTGATCCTGATATTGTTGGCTTCAAGGCAGATCAGAACTACATTATCAAGCAGTTGCTTGATGAGACCACCAAGAGACGTTCTGTGGTCTCAATTTGTGGGACCGGTGGACTCGGAAAGACTACTCTTGCACAAAAAGTGTACAATTGGTATGCAATTTTTTATTTTCAAAATTATGTCATTTACTATAAATTTGATTGAAATTCACTTTTCTCCCTATTTTAGATTTTTCACTATTTCGTTTATAAAAATTACATACTTTAGTTAAGATAATTAAATTGGAAAACTTGTATTTTTTTAGAAAAATATCAGATTTGGTCATAATATTTCTGGAGTCCTTAATATGTATGATGAATTTAAATAAAGTGCTCTATTAAATTGAAGTTATATATTTAGGTGAGATATATGTTTCATCACCAGAAGAGTATATAGGTGCCGTACTTTATAGGTAGAACAATGAATATGTCTTCGACATTAACTAATTTTATAATTCTAGAATGAGTAAAGGTAATGTCATACGAGGCTCATAAACTTAGCTCCTTAATTTTTTAAATTGTCAAACACTCCGGTCAGTTAATTTGGTAAATAATGCTTAATTTTAAATAATAAAATTACCATAATATTGATCCTTTATAAATTTATCCCTTTGAAATACTTATGAGGTTTGCGTAAAAAAAAGTGGATGTAAAATTAATATAATTTTAAGGTTTGCGCAAAAAAACAAGTGTAAAATTAATATATTTGCTAATTCACTTTAATTAGTATATTATATTGAGTTTGTTAAATTAATTTTCATTGTGTACATGCTTAATTACGTGCATATCTGAATTTACACTTTTACATGGGTTTTATTGACATTGCGCAAAAGCTCAACAACTAGACTTGGGAAGGTCAAATATTCCAGTAGCCCCGTTAATAGCTTATTGTAAGGTCGTGATAAGAACAAAATAAAATAGAAGAAGAGAAAGGTATAAAACCCTTCTGACCTCTGTTGCATACGCATCTATATATATAGATGTCCCCACTCTAATGGCCCTACCCTAACCCAATAGATTGGCACGAAAAATCATAATTTTCTATTTACCCACTTCTCCATATTCACTTGCATATTTTATCTAGTCTTTCATCTTTGTATTTTGGTTATATATACTAATGTCCAATAATATATTTTTTTCACAGTGGTGATGTCGTAAAACAATTTGAAGTTCGCATATGGGTAGCTATTTCTGAAAAGTTCGAAGTAATTGATATTTCGAGAAAGATAGCGCGAGAACTTAAGGTTGCGCAACCACCAAATGAAACACATGATGCGAAAGAGATTCTAACAGAGATTCACAAATCTCTTAGAGGCAAGAAGTACCTCATAGTCCTAGACGATATTTGGACAATCGATCTATGGACTCAAATTGGTGCAGCATTTCCTAATGAACACCATGGGAGTAGAGTACTTGTAACCACTAGGTTCGCTGATGTTCCTAAGAGCATGGATCCCACCAGTGAACCATACATCCTCCAGTGCTTAACTGAGGAGTTAGGCCGAGAGCTTTTGTTAAAAACAGTTTTTCCTAATCATGATCTAAATACAAGTTCTTTTGATGATCTTTCTGATATCATAGGTCAATTTGTCCACAAGTGTGGTGGGCTTCCTCTCGCATTGGTGGTTTTAGGTGGTTTCTTATCAAAGAAGTCCCGTAGCCATGCGGTTTGGAGTAACGTGTTCCGGACAATGAGTTGGCGTGTCGAAGGAATAAATTGTAGCGAAATCATAGGCACCAGCTATGAGGACCTGCCATTTGCTTTGAAGTCATGCTTTATGTACTTTGCTGCATTTCCCGAAGACTATACTATCGAAGCACCATCCTTACTTCGAATGTGGATTGCAGAGGGCTTCATACCACAAGAAGATAACAGAACATTGGAAGAAACTGCGGAGAGTTTCTTAGAGGATCTCGTACAAAGGTATTAATTACATCTTCATTTAATGATTACACATATTGATGTATCGTCCTGGTTTTAATTGAAGAGTCTCAGCATCTACAGCTTATGTATACAATATTAAACTAAATTGTTTTAATAATATCTATATTTTTTATGATATATTTAATCATTGTATTTAAATTCCGTAAACGTTTATATTATGTTATACAAACAGTACTTTCTTTTAAGTGCTTAGCTTGAAATTTTTGGGCCACAATAGGCAAGCTATATTATATTTAGGGGGAATTTCCTGTATCCCCCTTAAAAACCTTGAAATTTTCCCATCTAAAATTCATAATATCATATTTACCCTTCTAACGTTCGAAAACTCACAAATTTACCCAATTTATTAATTTTTCTAATATAACTCATTTTAAATTTATAAATGACCCATTTTACCCAATTTATTAATTTTAAAAAATGAGAATAAAAAAAGTGACGTTCCTCCTTTAATACAAAGTTACATCCAAGAACAAGGGCAAAATGGGTAATTTATATATTTAAAATGAGTTTTGTTAGAAAATCAATAAATTGGGTAAATTTTTGAGTTTTTGAATTTTAGAAGGGTAAATATGATATTATAAATTTTAGAGGGGGAAATAAGTAATTTCATGGTTTTTGAGGGGGATACATGAAATTTTCCCTTACACTTCAGACCACTTCAAGAGTCCAAACTGATGGGTGTGACTATTTAATTTTTTTTTCTCATTTTATCCTAGGAGCATGGTTCAAGTAGACAGTAGATCGTATGTTGATTCCATCAAAACTCTACGCATACACGATCTACTACGAGATCTTGCTCTCCAAAAAGCCAAGGAGGAAAACTTTCTCCTGGTGTATTCAAATCCAAATGATAAAATGAGCTTGAGCAGGGCACGCCGTGTGGCAATTCACAATCCAGATTGTGATCAACTTATAATGAGCCCAAACCTCCACACTCTTTTGTGCTTTTTTAAAGGGAGAATGCCGAATTGTTCTAAGCAAAGACTGCTCAAAGTGGTAAGCAATGGAGACAGAGTGAATAACATAGAGTTGGGGATGTTTGTGGGATTGACTCAGTTAAGATATCTGAGTCTTAAAGGGAGAGTAAGTGACAACCGTGATCAAGAATTCTTTGAGAAAGTGATAGGCAGAATGAAATTTCTGCAGACCCTTGATGTCCCATGGCTACAACCAATTAATTACCATGTCTACTTTGCGTTTCCTAAGAGCGCATGGAATATCAAGACACTGAGGCATGTCTCGTTCAGGTCTGGTATGGAACTCCCAGCATCAGCAAAATTAACAAATTTGCAAACTATTAAAATAGGTGTGGCGAAGCCCACACAATCATGGGAGATAGAGTTACCTCATATACCCAATTTACGTTCATTAAAATTAGATGCCAAATCATCTACATCGAAGGCAATTGTCCCTTTTCTGTCCACATTAGAACACCTAACTAACCTCTTTATATTGCATAATGATAGTGTACTGGGCATATTTGACATGAGAGGTTTCCCATTTTATCATCATTTACAATCTCTCACACTTATTTACGATAGCCCCACTAAATTGACCCAGCTGCTTCATGAGGATATGCTCCCCTGTCACCTCATTTTTCTCGAAATTAAGGGTTACGAGTTCCAGCAGGATATAATGCCAGTATTGGAGAAGCTACGCTGCCTTAAGGTTCTCATCCTTGATGGAGCATTCGAAAGTCGAAAAACGACCTGTTCCTCTGGAGGTTTTAGCCAGTTACAAGTCTTGACGCTTGAGGAGTTATCAATGGAGGAATGGGAGATAGAGGAGGGTGCAATGCCCATTCTTAAACAACTCAAGATTCATGGATGTGATGAATTGGGTGTGCCTCAAGGGCTACAATACCTTACCAACCTTCAAAAATTGGATTGGACAGATGAATTTGGTCGGCCCATTCTTAATGATTCCAAGGCTGATTTGGTCCGCAATTTATGCCAACATGTCCCTTCAATTGTTTTTGACTATTATAGAGCCACGGACTCCTCCAGTGAACATTTTACTCTTCCTATTTAGTATTTGTCATTTTCTTCTCTTATTTTTCTTTTGTTGTATGTGTGCTTTGTATCATTATTTACTGTCATGTATCTGTTGAAATTGAATTTGAAATCTCAATTGCATAATTTTTATTCCTATTTTATCAGTACTTTCTTGTTCTTTTACTGGACCAACAAAATTCCACTAAAATAATAAAATAATATTGGAGAACCATTCAAGGTATCTAATTTAAGATCATTGTAGTCGTACTTGGTCAAACAAGTATTTCTTAATTATCTTTGAAATCAAAGTTTCTAACAGAGCTAAGAGATACACTGAATTGTGCCTATTATATTTTGGAACTTTTTATCTTTTTGTTATTAATTATATCATTTTCAGAACGAAATTGAGAAAACAAATAAGATTTCGAAATCTCAAGGAAATAACAAAAATAAACATAAAATCCGCTTCTCATTTTGCATTTAGTACTATATTTTGAACTAGCATTATTTTTTGAATTTCATCTTAAAAATCAAAGTGTGTATTGAAGAAAGAATTACATTTATAAATCGAATGAAATACATTAGATAGAATATGCATCATAAAAAATATATCGAAAATTGTATGGTGATTCCTTAATAAAATAATAATATTTTGGACATTAAATTTTGTATACCCTACACATTGTGAATAATATTTTCATTCATATTGTTAAATTTGACAATTAATAAATCCCTACCGTCCGATCATAATCGAGACAAATTTGACATGAGTTAAAATACAAGAACTTTATATTTGTGTGAATTTTGACTTAACGGTCCAAATGTAAACATAAATAATATTTATTACCTGAGATGATATTGTTAAATCGTCCAAAATTTAAAAGAGTTGAAGGTCAAAGCGCATCAGACTTCATGCTCCATTACCATTGGTCTAAAACATCGGGAGCGGAGCTAGAAAATTTTAATAGAGGTGACTGAAAATTAAAATGCACAATTGTAATAAATGAGATTTGAACTTTAGACCTCTCAACTACAAAAAAAAAATTTAATCACTAGACTACAACTAAATCCGAAATTTTTATTTATATCATAATAAAAAAATAACCCAAAACACCTTAAAAATGCAAATTATTCTCGGTTTCAGTACTGTCACTCATGTCACCGTTTGTAAAAGTGTTGAAATACACCCACAGTTGCAAACCGTGACTGGATTCAATATGCACCCACGGATGTACACCAGCGAACTGTGGTTGTTTTCCTTTTATTTTTGCCATTTATAAATAATATTTAAATACGGATTGTTATATAATTGTCCGTGGTAATAAATGTTATAGCCACTGTTTTTCTCTAGGTGATTTGATTTTAATGCAATTTTTTTTTTGTAATTGTCCACAGTTTGATAAGAGTATCCATGTCTGATGCTATTTTCTTTTTAATATTTTTTTTTGTAATTTTATCTAGTACAAAATACCAAAAATCACACAATTTTCAGCACAACAAATACCAAAATCATTATATTAATTTGAACAAAATAAACAATATTGAAAACTAGGTATTGTTTACACTTCCAAAGTAATTGTCCTACACAACATATAACCATAAATCATCTACAATGCTCATGCATGAACACTCTAGCCCACAAACACCTGATTTCATCAAAGCTGCTTCATCGATTAGGGCGCAACACTATGTGGAAACTGCATGAAAGAATAGTTTTCTGTTAGTTAAGTAGTCATTGGTCTCCAATACTGTCTCTGAACCTGCGGAACCCACCCAGGTTCAAGGGTCAACATGTTATCTTTATTAATATTCAATTTTTTTAAGAGGATCAGTATACACATTTATCTTTTTTTAATCTATGGTCATAGAAAAAATGCGTGCATCCTTCAAGGCAAGATAAGAGTTTTGCATTAGTAAAAAAACAGAAAAAGTAAAAGAGGCAACTAAAAAAACAGAACTGAAATGAATTTGGGTTAAATATTCAAGATATAATGAACTGTACAGTGCGCACCATATCCTTCTTTTGTGTCAGATACTATTTGAATTTTGTGGGCATCCTGATAACTGTATATATGCCTATGCAGTTTCCACCAGTTCAGACCTGAAGCACTTAGCAGGGACCCTCATGGTCACATAAAACAATTACCAGTACAGGTACACATAATAAAACAAACAATAGGCATACTGGTACAAGAATAGGCATTCAGATGCAAGATAAAAATGATACCTTCTAGAAAATCAGAGATGTTCTTTGTAAGGACCTGTTGGGCATCATAAGCCTTCCTCTCAGGAAAATTGAAGATAGAATTATGATAATGATCCGAACCGGACCATTAGAACTGATTATTTTTCTTGACACTCCCATCACTTCGAATTATTTATGAGATTACTTTAAAGCTTAATACTTATTTCAGAAATGATGTCACTCAATTATGAAATGGGAGAACAAAAATTCTACTTAGAACATAGCATTCTTAACGATGTGTACCAATATGGTATGGTGCTGGTACATCTAAGTTACAAACAGTAGCTATGCATCTCAGTGTACCAGTCCTAGGCATGTGCAGGCATATTCATTTATGAGTTGGTACCAATGTTGGTACATCCAGCTTAGTTTTATGAGAAAATGTCAATATTTGGTACCAGTGCAAATCAGGTGCAAGCTGTGCTCAACACTCTGGTACAGGAATACTAGTATCAGTGGTTAGTCTCTTTGACAATTTTGAAAAAAGAGTATAAAAACATAAAAGAGTACAGTCTAATTTACCAGTAAGCCTTGTACATAATTATTCCCTAGAATCCAGATTTATCAAACTATAAAAGAGTATAAAAAGCATGGTTCTGAAACTCGGAATCGGAATCGGAATCGGGTTCTTGACCGTGGAATCGGAATCAGGTGAATCGGCCGGAATCGGCCGAGTTGACTTGGTAACTCGGATTTTTTTGCTAGAAGCTTGTTTTGTACTCGGTTTGATTTGGAATTTGAATTTAAACTTAATTTGAGCTTATTTAAGACAATAAGGACTTGTTTGTGATTTTAGAAAACCACCAGACGGTTTATTGGGTTATAAAACAAAGAAAAATATGATACTAAAAAATAATATTAATAATATTAAGATTAAAAAAAATCACATTTAGGAATTTCTTTATTGAGTGCATAAATAGTATCTTTAATGGCCCAAGCCCAATTGAAAACTGACGCACAATGCAACGAGGAATTTCTGCCAGCGGACCCCACCTTCTCTTTAGGAATAAAACGGGTACAAAACGGGTACAATATGCCCAATTGAAAAAAATCACATTTAGGAATTTCTGCCAGCGGACCCCACCTTATCTTTAACCCTCACAATCCGAGAACCTTTCTTCTCCAATTAGCATTTTGACCCAGTCAAAATTGCAGATTTCGCCCCCAAATCTGATTTGAGATCGTACACTTCGTTGTTTTGTGAAAAATCGCTCCAAATCATGAGAATCAACGTCAAGAATCGCTCCACGGTAGAAGAATCGACGAAGAATCGCTTGATCGGCCAATTTGAACCAGCTTTTTTACTGAAAAATTATGCACCGAGCAACTCGGTCCAAAATCGGATCGCCGACGGCCGATTCCGGCCAAAACTCGGCCAAACTCGGTTGAATCGGCTTGACTCGGCCTGAAAATCAGCTAACTCGGCCGAGTCAAGCACTGTTCATCCGAGTTTTGCTGAAAAACTCACATGGGCCGAGTTCTCGGGTGAAAATCGGATTGGACACGGCCGATTCCGAGTTGACTCGGAATCGGCCGATTTTCCAAACCATGATAAAAAGCACTTTTTCTTGATGAGAAAATACTGATCAAGAACTTTTGGATTTGCAATCAATTTGGCTCATTAATATTGAAAAAAAACAGTCATCAGAAATTTATAATCATCTATAAACATGTATAGCAAATAGCAAATGATGTAGATAAGTAGATTGAGTTTAATAATTTAGGGTAGGTTTAATTAACACTAATTGCTACCATCAAAAGAAAGTCATACCAGATCCATCCTGTCAGCAACAGTTGTAAATAATAAATGACAGAAATTGCACAAAAGTACACGTAAGAGATTTTTAACAAAGATGAAAAGAGGAAAGGTCTTGATACAATCCTCCAAACATTGTCCCCATATCTGTCAGCAAGATATGGCAGAATGCATAGTAAAAAAAATGCATGTAAAACCTAGTCAATTTTCATATATGATACTAATTGTTCATAGCAGCAAGCACACATAATTGTTCATGCCCCAACAATACTAATTCATGCATTAAAAAATGTGTAGATCAGACTGGTACCAAAGTACTGATCTAGATTAATATAAATTTTATCAAGGATGTTAAGTACTGATCTTGTTCAGGAATGAAATAAAATAACCAAGTAATGATTGCAAATGCTTAAAACAAAAGGGAATGATAAGCACTTGGATTAAGACTAGTACCAAAGGACATGTACAAGTCTGATAACAGGAAATCAAGAATAAGCTAAAATGGAAAAAACAATCGTGGTTATTCAAACCCTCGGAGAGAGAGAGGGGGAGGGCAATGAAAATGTCGCTGAGTGAGAGACGGAGGGAGATGAAAACAACACTAAGAATAATTACGTTTCTCTACAGCCATTACCCACGGATCCTCCAATCCTAGCCGTGGATAAATGCCAACCCTCTTTCACCCGGATTCGTATCCTCTGCGGAGTCCTGCAGAGGTTTTAATATGGTCCGTTCGTTTTGATCGGACAGACTAGATCAGATCTTACCCGAATTGAAAAAAAAAACAAAAACAAAATTCCATTCGTTTTTCAATTAGGGCAAAACCTGATCTGATCCGTCCGATCAAAACGAAGGACCAGATTAAAACCTCTGCAGGACTCCGCAAAGAATAACTCCGCAGAGGATACTGATCCCTTTCACCCATCGCTTTTTCAATCTTAGCTGTGACTAATAATACCTAGAGTTATGAAAAAACCGGCCGGTCCAGGACTGGACCGGACCACCCGTGGACCGGACCCGGACCGCCCCGCACCGTGCACCAAACCCGGACCAGACCGGGGTTAGCCAAGGGTCGGTCCGTGGACGGTCCGGTTTGGTTTTTTTCCCACAGACCCGCGCATACCCCCCCTCCCCCCGTGTAGACCCGTAGACCTGTCCCGGACCGGATCGGACCAAACCTGGACCCGCTGGAAAATTCAAAAAAGTTACTGTAGCAATTTGAAAAATTTACTGCAGAAGTAGGAAAAATTTACTGTAGCAATCCGAAAATTTTTGAATCCAAGTCCAATATGTATTTGCTTATGTGGAAAATATAACGAACTTTTTAGTGGTGAATATCTGGTCCGATATTTTTTACCTTACATTCTTTAATTTAATAACATTTGTCTCAATTTAAAAATCAAATTCTTTTTTTAATAAATATTTTTGTTTTTACGAGGCACAACTTAAAAAAAAAAATAGTCAGTATTTGATTATGAGATTTTTAAAGCATTAATTACATTTGATTGCTTATGTGGTCAATTTTGAATGTATTTGATTATGAGATTTCAAATACATGTTGGAATCTTTCATCCTACATGTTGGAATCATTTTGAACAAAATCAAAATTACATGAAGCATTCATACAATCATTATTTTTTTTTTAAATTCCATACTTCTAAACATTTCATAAGCTTCACATAAGTGATCAATTATTTCCATTAGTTGGATTCATCATTATTAATTACCATTAAATTTACTCGTACAGTTAAAAATTATTCGTGTGGAATGTTTCTAATTTAATATAAAAAATAATTATTTTATTATGTGATCATCTTCTCAAATTTCAATATGTTTTTTATCTTACAATTTATTTATAACTTTTGCCTCAATTTAAAAATATTTTTTAATATATATTTTTGTTTTTTCGAGACACAGTTCAAAAAATAATTTTACATGAACAAAATCATTGTATAAGCTTTTTACATGAACAAAAGAATACTGAGAATTAATGCAATCATTATTTTTTTGAAATTCATATATTTAAATCATTGTATAAGCTTATATGTCATACTAATTGCAATTGATTATCATGAGAAAAGAATACTGAGAATAATAACAAGAAATATTATTTATTTTAGAGAATAAATTTTACAATTTTATTATAAAATATGTTAGCGTAAATCAGATTTTTGCATATTGTTTGCTTATATGTGCACTAAACTAATTTTGAAACAACATAATTTTGTGAAGCAATAGAGTTATTAACATCGGTAACTTCGGTGCGGTGGTTGTTGTCAGTGGTATGGGTAGAGTGGGAAAAATGGCACGCCGGAGCCGGATCCGTCACGGAACGGCACGGTAACGGCACGGAACGGCACGGCACGTGTGTCGGTCACGTGCCGTGACTCGCGTGTCCCGTGCCGTGACCATTCGCGTGCCATGACCAATTGTTGGCAAAGAAGACACGGCACGGCACGGCACGGAAATTGTCTTGGTCACGGCACGGCACGGCACGGAAACACGGAACGGCACGGCACGGGACACGCGAGTCACGGAACGGAAGACACGCCAGTCACGGCAGTAGCGAAGCAATACACTAACATACCTTCCTATAAGGTATAATTTTATTTTAATTAAAATATTTACATTTAAATTTCAATTAAAACATTTGAATTTTAAAGAATCGTTTCATTTTTTTTTTTTAAAACGTTAAATGCGATCAAATTTGACTAACGCGCGTTTGGTCACGGCACGTTTGGTCACGGCACGAATTAGTCACGGCACGACTTAGTCACGGCACGCGAGTCACGGCGTGACTCGCGTGCCGTGACCACCCCTCGTAATTTTTGTCACGGCACGGCACGGCACGTGAAAAATTTACTTGATCACGGCACGGCACGGCACGTGACCAAAGTCACGGCGTGTTAGTCACGGCACGGCACGGCACGTTTTTCCCTCTCTAGGTATGGGGTTTACATCTCCAATCCACATTTGGTAATGGAAAATATCGTCACATCCGATTGTGCAATCACAAACAAATGAGGATTGATTATCTAAATACAATATATAAATAGGTGTATTGTACAAATTTAATTTAATTATTATTTAAGTTATGATTAGAATTGGAATTCATATTTTGCAATGAATTTGCTTGCTTTGTTAGATATCGAAACACTTTGTAGTATTATTATTATTTAATTATGAGCATGCTACTACTTACTATTTAGAATTTTAAAAATTTAATTAGATATTTTTGTTAGATAAAAATGAAGGTTAATATTTTGAACTTTAAATATTCACAAAGTTCTTTTGCTCAAATTTTGGTCAAAGATTTTTAGATAAAAATGATAAGTTAATTTTTGTTAAGCATATGTTCTTAACTTCAAACTTTAGATCAAGTTAAATTTGTTTTAACATGTCCATCCCATCTTTACAAGCAAAATAAGTCCAATTTTGAAAAGGTTACAAGACCATGTATATAATATTTTTTTAGATTGAACCCATAAAATATAAAAAAAAACTTGTTATACTTAATGACTAGTTTAATTTTTGTTTCCAATAATAAATTGTGTATGATAATTATCTTAGTGTATGATAACTTCACTTGATTCCAGAAGTTAAATCCTGAACAATGAATCAAAATACGAAAAACATTATCTAACTTTGTAACTTTTGTTTTTAAATCAATTGTTTTAAAATAATTCGGTTTAAAGATCAAATAATTCGTGAATTTTGATTTATATTTTATTATAACAAAAATTGTTCGATTCAAATAACAAACTTATTGAATTGGAAAAAAAAAACATCAAAAAAAAAAAACCGGGTTTGGACCGGACCGGACTGTGGACCTTCCGGACCCGTGGACCGGACCGTGGAACCGCCGTGTGTTGATCACGGGGTGGGTTTGGCCTCCGAAAACCGGACCCGTGAACCCGTCCAACCCCCCGGACCCGTGGACCGGACGGGTTTGGACCGGACCGGACCGACCCGCCCCGTTTTAAAAACACTAATAATACCCTTCATCCACGTACGGCCCTACTACGAAACGTGTATATATGTCTGCTGATTATCCCACTTTTTCATTGGCACACGGTTCGTTACAAAACAATTCGGAACCGTGAATAATAACCCGTTAGTAACTAACGTTTTTGTACTAGTGTACTCAGGCCGTTAAACCAATTCGCGGTCCCAGAAATGGGGGACCGCCAAATGAATCTGCGGACCCGTATGCAACATAAACAAGCCCCAAAACGAATTTGATTGTGAAAACTCATGATAAATTTCTTTATTTTTATGATTGTGAAAAGTATCATGATAATTTATTATCATGTGATTCTTTCTACTTAGATTAAATTAAGCATCAAATTAGAACAAAGAATAGTTTCGTAAAATAATAATTCATAGTATGACAAAATATAATGTCTAAATTAATATCATCTGCGACTAAAATTTAAATTTATTGACTCGAGAAATTAATGTCTATTTATATCTGAATTATGATTGAGATATTTATATTTTCTTCAATAATTTGCAAATATTACGGAAATATCATTCTTAAAATAATTTGCAAACAATTGAAACACAATTATCCTAAAAATAATATTATATATTGATAAATAATACCTCATCTAATTTGAGAAAAAAAATGGTTGATCTAAAGTAGCTAGTTATTTCTGAATTCATTCTTAATTTTTTTTTGTACCGACTAAATTAAACATGTTTATGGGAAAAAAATGAGACAATATGAATTAAATTTTCGTCGTTATCTTTCAAACAGATTTATTGTATATTAGTTATTCTGTATTCACTACTCTGAAGCCATCCTAGTAGCGATTCATGACAGCTTTATCGTTACAACGGCAATACGGTTGGATGCACGGGCAGATCTACACAAAAACGGACAAAAGTGGAGACATATGCGACATTCTTGACGTGATTAAAATAGTAGATGACAATCACGTCACGTGCAGTTACGTTGTGATGACGCATGTTGTGATCGCTCACGTTAATTTTTTATTCAAATTTCAAGTTAGTTCATAAAAAATAATAACAGAAAATAATAAAAAAGAAATTATTACAAAAGAAATTATAATAAAAAAATGATGTTGACAAATTGTCACATGACGTGACGGAGACAATTTGTATGTTGTGACGTGTCATTTTTTTTATCAAAGAAACACACGTCACACAACACGCGAGTGATCACATTAAGATGTCCCGATCGTATCCGTGACGTAGTGTTATAAAATTAGTAACAATGTGATTAATTTTCTTTGCTACCTCTAATATTAGATTAATTAGTATAAACAAGATTTGACATTTTTAATTTAGACCATTCAATTGTGGGTCCAAGACAATATTCTAAGTTTGGCGATATGTCATAAATATTTGGACCACTTCTCCAAAATATTTGAGAAATTTCGACATTTCTCTACGCACCACCTTAAGTGTTACAATACCACAACTCTCCTCCCCTATCACCTTCTAAAAAATAATAAAACAGATAATAAGAGCCATTCAAAAAGTTTATTTCTACATAATTATATATATTTCCAGAAAAATCATGGTAGGAACGTAGTTTTATTTTATCAAAATAATAAAAAAAAAAGTCAACAAAAATAGCGTCCATGAAACCGTTATCTTTTAAGTTTTAAATTATAACTAGTTAAATTTTGTAAATTCATGATGGTTGAGAGAATGAATGTGTAACTAGGTATTTATTTTTCCACTAAATTTATAATAATACAGGTGTTGAATTAATAATATAATAAATAATACACACACGTATCGTATCAGATTTAAAAAAAATACCATATCGTTGTATCCAATACGATAAAATAATTCGTGCTGCCGGTGTATTGTGTGGACCCACGCTTGTTCGGTACCACACATTATTTCGGATTCCAAAAAAATGGAGGTAGCCTGAAATGTTGTTTGTTGCTAAATTGTTTTGTAATTACAGCTTATTGATTTAGTTATGATCATTTATTTAATTGATTTGAGTTGTTATGATCATTTATTTAGCCTGAAAGGTACAGTCCCCCAACCTTCAATCCCCGAAAAATTCTGCACTTTTAACTGTCCGCCTCCAAACTATCGAATTTAAAATTTCTCTTTTCTTTTTTTCTCTTTAAATTTACATATCAGTTTTTAATTTTCAGAAAAAAAATCCATGACACTTTCTTCCTGATCGGTTCTCTTTCTTCCCCGACTTCCTCTCCGACAGTCTCTCCTCCAACAAAATCCAGGTCACGCCGACCTCCTCACCCCTGCGCACTGTCATGGCTGCACCGGACCTCCTCTTTGGTGCTTGTTGAGGTCACGCTTGATCTCCAAGACGACAATACAATTATACAGCTGTTGGAACGGATCCAGTATCAGAATCCTCTAGCACCCCTGTCTCAGCCCAATCCACTACTACCTCAAGGACTCCTTCAATTAGGCGCACCTTCTCTTACAAGCTCGTCCAGTCCTCTTACTGCGATGATTTAGAAACGGGGAGGCTGAATTCGTTTTTTTTTAATACTATGCTTTGATTTCGATTCTTAAATTGTATTTACCTCTTTGAATTGTGAAAGTTCGATCTGGATCCATGCAATGCGCAATGAGGTTTGATCTGTGGAAATCAATGTTCATATATAAGATACTAGTCAAGTGCCTGTGTGTTGCAACGGGGATTGAAATATTATTTTGATCACTTTCTTTCAAGGTGATTAATTTTTATTTAATTTCTTCATTATGCATTCGTCTGACGGACAGGGTATCGCCAAGTGATTAATTGGAAATAATCGGGAATAATCGGCCATAATTGGGAATAATCGGCCGATTAGTCGAGAAAATTTATGACGGTTTGGTCACCACCAATGACTAATTGGCTGATTAATCGGTCTAAATGAACGTTTTTCACAATACTGGTATGTACTGATCAGTATACGGTACAAAGCTCATTTTTTTTAAACCAACTTTCTTTGTTACCTCGAGTTTGTATGAATGAATTTGAAGATTATGGTAAATATCAGACAAAGCCCCCATAAAGGTTAACATCAATTAAAGCAAACTGATGCCAGTTCTATCCAGTATATACAAGTTTTAATCTTTACATGTTACATTCTTGAATAAATAACTTGCTAATTTACTCCCTATGAAATTAAATAACAAAAAAAGTAACTCTCAAGTACCTTATTTCTAGCTGGAGGTGGATTTTTCTCAATGAACAACCTTAGCCCCTTCTCTCCACCTGGGAACCCGCAAGTAAAGCTCATCATCTCCTTTTCAAACCCGCCAGTTAACCTGATGACTGGAACAATGTTTACACTATGTTTGAACATTACTTTGGAGCTTATTTGACATGCCTACACAATAACTTAATTATATGTTGACTTGTTAAACAAACTCATGATCTCCTTATTATGCATATGAAAACTAATGCGAAGATCAAAAGAAACAACTTATTTTTATTTAATTTGGAGAATATATGAACCAAAATCTTTGTCAGTGACCATGACAAATAAAGGAGAATAAAAATGAAATGAAGAAACAATGTACAATTAATGAATAAGTGAAAACATTATATAATGAAAAACATTAGCAAAACATTGTTCTCATCAGTGTTTTAAATAGCACTATAGCGTTTTTGGACCCCAAACGCTAAGCTATGACATCAAAATACGTTATTTGCGCTACGGCTGCTATAGCGGTGATAGCGGTCCGCTATTTGCGCTACGGCCGCTATACAACATGGGATTTTTTAAGCAATTTATATGGGCTTTAAATAAAGACCCAAAAAAGCTCAAACCGAAATTGAATTTGTTGCTACTTCTACAGATAAATCAATTTGAAATTTGGAATAGAAATTGAAATTTGAATAGAAAAAAAGTCCAAACCGAAATTGAAATTTGAATAGAAAAGCAATAGATTATGTCATGAATCATGATGCTTAAGATATTTTTAATAGGAAAAATTAATAGTTTATGATATTACTATGGATATTTTGAACCGCAATTTGGACTTTGTACGGGTTCAATATGAATATTATAATTTCTTAATTACTTTAGTGTTATTTATTGTTCTATGAGACTTTAGATAATGTTGATATTTAGTACAAATATTGAATATACGGAATGTAAAAAAAAAACGCTATGTGGCATAGCTTTCGCTATAGCGACGCTATTCGCTATTGCTTTTTTTGTAGCATTTCCGCTATAACGCTATAAACGCTATTTAGAACCTTGGTTCTCATACATAATTTCCAATGACAAAAGGGCCACATACATAATTTCAAGATTCAAAAGGGCCACATATATAATTTTAAGAGAACAACATACAAAATAGATTACCAAAACCAAATAATGCACATTCAGCTTTGCACATGCTTGACATAGCATCTCTTGTTAGACTTCCTCTTACACATATAGTTTCTTAACAAAAAGATTTCATGATCTATTGGCGTGGTGGGATCTTCTTCAAAGTTTTGTTTTTTTTTCTCTTCTAATTCACTCAGAGTCAGATGAGTCCCGTTCCCTTTCAAGTATGAGTCCATTCCATATTCCTACAACACAATACAAAGATGTACATGATGAAAGTAAATGTAATATTCAAGTAACAAACAGATAAAGTCAATAAAATACAACACAAAATTAAAGCTCGGTGAGACTTTAAATGATTTCTCAATATATATAGTACCTCAACATTTCTTGCCAGACCGTCCATGCTTGTCAGAATGTGATACGGCCATCGCTTTATACTTTTAATCCTGCACCACGTCTTAAGCGTGGTCTTCCTTTTTTATTCCATGTAACAGAGCTTCAAGTTATTAATTACTAGAACAGTCTAAGATGACGCAAATTTGCAATAATTAATTAGGTAATAACTTATGAAGTTGATAACACATGTGCACAAGCGGCTCCACTTGAGTATATTTGGAAATTTGGAGGAGATACTGTCTCGGGAGAAGGTGCAGGAACTAAGAATGCAATTAAGAAGCATGGCGAGTAATTTATATAAAGATCTTTATCCTTCTTTTTTTGGAAATGTTTATATATTTGATGAAACAATGAATTTGGTTTCAAGCAAACACTATTAACTTCATAGTTTAGCAAAATTTTAATTTGGTCCATAAACTTCTCAAAAATTATAATTCCTAAACTATAGCAACATTATGAAATTAAATTGTAACTATATATAGCTTAACAGTACATACAAATAAAATAAGGATTGAAATTAAATTGTAACTATAGCTTACTGAAATTTTCTTGTAGTTCCAACCTAGACATGTTTCTCTCTAATTCCAGCTTATCTGCTCTAACATAACGCAGATATATCTACTTTGATAGAATGTCGGATGCCTGGAGACCTGTAAAATTTTGCAAGACCCAACATTGTAAGGAACCTCCTTTACAAAATTCAATACAAAATTATAAAATTAGGCATACATGCATGAGATTGTTGTGAATATACCAGGTGAAAACAATTAATCCAATATATATACTACGTACCAAATAAGAAAAAAATCTTAATCTTATATTGTATATATCGTGACAATCTTGTTTAGGCATGCAAAAATGTCCAATTTTAACCACCACTCACCGCTTGAGCTACAATTTAAATTAACGGGAATTAAAAAAAAAAAGGTAAATAAGTTTCCATGATTTTTGGAACTGATCTCACAAACCAAAATTTATTTATATTATCAAATTTGAAATACGAATATATGAATGGCTTCATGAAACTATGTGAAACAAAGTGTCAAGTTTGGTAACTATATATCTGTTCAGGGTTTATTTGTACACAAAAAGAAATACCTGAATAGGAGGAGAGATCACCGTATTGAGTCTATATGTTGGTTCACTAGCCCCCTTACCCGTCACAAGGGAGGCTCTTTCCCGTCAAAAACAAGTCTGAACAACAACAAAAAATGAAGGCCTATTAAATTTGCAAGCAAATCTCCTTTATGTTTAAAACTTCATGAATCAGATCAAAGTGGAGAATACCATCAAAGAACACAACCATCTAACAAACTCTTTTAATCATTTGATTATTTGAAAATTTAACAAAAATGGATTTCTACAGACGGAAGTTAAAGAATGGGCTTAAGAATAACCAACCAAACGCTTGAAGATGGCGAAGAGATGTAAAAAAGAGGAGAGTGTGGGAGAAAGAAGGACACTTTGACCACGCTTTAAGAGTGTGGGAAAAAAAAGGAGAGATGTAAAAACAGAGAGAGAGAGTGTGTGTGTGTGTGTGGGGGGGGGGGGGGGGGGGGGGGTGGTTTAAAGAGATTTAAGATGTTAGCTATCAGTTTTAATTTCCGCATCTTTCCAAGGACACTTTGACCACGCTTTCACTGTATACATTCCTAATTGGTGTCATTAATGGCTGGTCAGATTTTATTCTCCATAAAATACTTGAGAATTTGCTCTAATCTTTATTAGTGCTATGATTTACATTCAAGTTGCTCAAATTTAATTTTTCCGCATCATCAAGATTTTAAAATTACGTTATTAGTTTATCTTTTCTTGTGTAATAAAGCCTTTTCTTTGAAGCAAAAGAAAGGGTTATTGGAAAGATGCATGCGCCAAAACTGACAATTTCACATTTCATTATTTGAAAATCAGCCTTGCATTAGTTGTTCTCTATTCTTCCAAGAAGCTCACCTACCCTCTTAAATTTCTTTAAAACTCTATTTATGAATTATAGATTCAATCAACAATTGTAAGATTTTAAAGGGAGAAACTTTGCTGTATATGAATCAGAAATACAAGTCATTTTGGCAACTTTTCTAATGGAGGTGCTCAAATTGCACAAAAAATTCAAAACGTTGTAGAAAATAAGTAAAAAAGAAATAAAATGCATCTCCTCTTGCACTTTGAATACAGTGTTTTGACGTAGAAATAAATTTCAAAAAAAAAAAAAAAATTAATAAAGTGGCAGAGATCTACAATATAAAGAGGGTAAATTTATTACTGAAGCAAGCACTTTCATCCGATACACTAAGTATTTGTACTAAAAATATTTAACAATATATCAAGTAATGTTATCATTCTAAATTGCAAAACTGAGAATAATATATATATCAATTATCCATTTAGTATTTTCTTAATTTTTTGGAAATGGCCATGAATTCATATCATAATATGGAACAGACGAAAAAGTTTACTTGCTTTTGTTTAATTTTTCTTTTCCTGAAAGCAGAAGAAAACCTAAAATAAAGCAGTGTTATACTTGCTTTTGGAGATGGCCATTCATATAAAATCTTGACTTGACTGTAGATAAGATGAAACGATGAGAAAATTGAAACGAATAATTAATGAAACTTTATTGTGTTTTGTAATAATAAATTAATGTGGTAGTTGAAACGGTGGGGAACTTCATTAATTGTGTTTCGATGTATATGTAGAGATTTGAAGGTGAAGAGAGCCTTAATTATATATATAGCTAGTCAGAGATGACAGGATCCTACAGGCTATAGATAGACAATATATTAATATATATTTATGGAGCCTACCTCATATATATAACTCATATAGTGACTCACTACACGAATTAATTATCTGATAATACAGAATATAATAGAGAAAAAATGTTTTCTCATATAGTAACTCACTACGCTCGATTTGATTGACTTAATTGTATAGGATAAATGCTGCAACTAGAGATGTGTTTTTACTGTTATGGACTAAACAATGTATTTTGACTCCAAGGTCTAAGTAGGAGATTTTTATTAAAACTTCTAATGGATTGATTTGTGTAAGGATCATGTATAGATAACAGAGTTGGCTACGGTGCTACGCGTAGCATAGAGAACTTCCGTACTATGGCTCAATATTTGAGTTTTCAAAATCGTAATGGTCAATCCGAACTGTTCAACATGATCTCCATATGAATATGTACTTGCAAACCAAATTTTAGAATTTTTAGAATTTTTTTCCTATATTTTTAGATAGGTAGAAAATCACTTGATCTGAATGGTACAGAATTTTCAGATCAAGTGATTTTCTACCTACCCTAAAAAAATAGTAAAAAAAAAATTCTAAAAAATGTAAAATTTGGTTTGCAAGTACATATTCATACGGAGATCATGTTGAACGGTTTGGATCGACCTTTAGGATTTTGAAAACTTAAATATTGAGCCGTAGTACGGAAGTTCTCTATGCTACGCGTAGCACCGTAGCCAACTCTGTTATCTATACATGATCCTTACACAAATCAATCCATTAGAAGTTTTAATAAAAATCTCCTACTTAGACCTTGGAGTCAAAATACATTGTTGGGTCCATAACAGTAAAATCCAGCAAAAAATGTAAAATACTTAGACCATTTTTTGAAATATATACATAATCATGTTGAACGGTCTAAGTCGTTCAAAATACTTAGACCTTGGAGTAAAAAAACAACGATTTTGTAACCATCTTAATAAATAGTAAAAAAATTCAAAAAAATGTAAAATTTGATCTCCAAGCACATTTTAATATGGTGATCATGTTGAATGGTTCGGATCAACTGTTTGGATTTTGAAATCGCAAAATTGACCTATAAAAAAACGGTGTCATGATGTGTCACCAAAAAAGGTGTAATTGGATCCCTCCTCATATATATATCTAATATATATATGTGTGAGTGTATATATATATATTTGTGTGGTATTTTTGTTGAATTTCTAATTGGGGCAGTGTTAAATACCTAAGATAGATATTAATGTCCGAAAAATCCAGCAAAAGACTTGAAAATTATGCAAATTAATTAGAAAAAATAATCTAATTTCAACAATGTCAATAAAAAACATATTTAGTCATGCACAAAAGAATAATCAATCGAAAACATACAAATAGGATAGGAACATTCATCAGTAGATAGCGGATAATTAATTTCCTTTTAATTTTTGGATTATAATTTCCATACAATATAATATCCTAAATGAACTTTCTATGTGTGAATATTTTCTAGCATGATGATTTTGTTTATAATTGATTTTCAAACTTTTGTTTTTCGTTGGTTATATATGACTGAAGATAAATTTATTTTTATAATAAGAGCTTAAAATTAGATGTTAAACCTTCTTTTTTTTTGCAACTTTTAATATTTCAAAATACTGGTAATAAATATACTTGACATCGCGCTTATTTTCAATGCCATGTTTGTGCAACAATTTAGAGATAGACTCGACAAAATATCAAATAATTTATATTGAAGAATATTATATTTGTAATTTCAGTTAAACATATAATTACAGTTTGAAAATAAGAAATTTTATTTTTCTAATATCCAGTCATTAATCTGAACTTAGATATCATATTTAAGGGTATTCGATCCATACATTTTATGTCGCAAGAATAAACGATTACTTACCTGACTACTACTCACGTACATGATCTTCAGGGAATGCATTTGAAAAAAACCAGTACTGGTATTTGAGAGAGAGAGAGAAGCAAACGTAAACAAGTTGAACAATGGTACTTCACAGTACGCGCGCTTGACTTAAGTGTAGACAATAAATGCTTTTTCAAAAGACAAAAGGTACACACAACTTTACCCCACCGCTATACGTCCTCACTTGTTTGTCTCCAACCCCACCATAGAATAAATTAACGCTCTTCGTGACTCTTCGACTGCCTATTTTTTTTTTAAATCCAAACGGTAAATTCAAACCATTTAAACCGATCTATTTATTAGTTATGCGTTTACATACAAAATTTATAATTTTTTAAATTTATTTAGTATCAAGTAAAGCGTTCAAATGTGTGAGTTTTTAAGTTAATTTTAATGCATTCATTTTTCAACATTTTTGACTGCTTGATTTGATACTAAAATAACTAGAAAATATAAATTTTTGCATGTAAACGCATCACTCATAAAGTAAATCGGTTTGAACGGTTTTGATTAGTCGTTTGAAGTCTATCCAATCAATTTTGTAGTTGGTGTCATATAACACCGATGTCATACTAGCTGGACTCTTTAAGGAATGTTATTTATTATTTAATATGTCATTTTGTTTGAGATTTTTTTATGAAAATGTCAAAAAGATAAAAAAAAATATATATATTCAATTTAAGGAATGTTATTTACATATAGATGTCATTTACAAAATGTTATTTGTCAAGTCTATTCTTTGACGAAAATATGTCATTTTATATAAGATTTTTTCTTTCTTTCTCTTATAATATATTTCCGTTGCAACGCATGGGCACGATACTAGTTATCTTTGTATTAGTTGCCACGAGTTTGCATATTTTGCCACAATTTTGGCACGTATTTCGAATGTTCAATTTGAATTTGCTAACCGTGCACGTGCGCATTTTCTCTCAATTACACTACAAACCAGCTTTTATTTTCCACTTCCAATTGAACTCGCCGCTTGCACAAAACAATAAGGGAATTCTAGTACATAACTAATAATCTGTGTACATCCACTTTTGCTGGTATGTGCATCTCTAATGTGAGTCCTTGAATTTCATAAGGGTGCTATGGTCATTTACACATTTTAGGGGGAATTTCATTTGCACGATGAATCTTACCATAAATTTAAGCTAGCTCTGCTCCTTCCTTTTATTTGATGGATGATCAAACAAAATTTAAATTTGTTGACATTTGATTTTTAAATATGCATTATTACATCAAAAATTCATATATTTGAATCGGTCGTCTCTCGAATTTGGTGCTGACTTTAAAACCATTTATAATTAAACTTGTATGATTGAACTTAGAATAGTAAATTAGGGAATGCATCAAGATTTAAACATACAGAAAAAAAATATAAAAGTACTAACTCTTTTTCATAATATTAATAAAAACGAATAAACAAAATATCATATTATGTAAATAATTAACAAGATATATAGCAAATGGTACTAATTTAAAATTTAATTTTATATTTGGAACTTCGTTTCTCTCTCAAAAAAAAAACAAAGAGAGAGATTTGGAACTTCGTTCATTTTTGTGTCCATTTGGCAAAGGGGACTGCTATTTGAGGGCAGAAATTCATCTACTGAGAGCAGAGAGAATTTTTCTTCTTCAATGTACCAGATTTATCCTTCTTAAAAACTTTATTGTTCTTTGCTCCTAATTAATTCCTACTTTATAAGTTGAAAGAAATTGCTAGCCCATTAAAAATATAAATTTTATTTTTTGTTTATTTCAACATCATGCTTTTTTTCTTGATCTAAATTTTCTTATGGTTTTAGTTTATTGTTTCTCTTTGTAAGAAAAAACGAAAATGAATAAAAAAAAATATAGAGAAACTATGTGATTTTCAAGTATTTTTAAATTCTTTTTACAAACACGTTCAATGGCTAAGACTTTGCACAAAAGCAAAACCAACAAAAGCTGATCAAACTGAACCTATGGTACTCATACAAACACGTTCAATTACATAAGGGTGCTATGGTCATTTACAAAGTCCTTGAATTACATAAGTCCTTGCAAAATGTATTTTGTTACTATATCCCTAAAAATGAGTTTATGGAATTTATAAAATGAATGAATTAATCTCTTAAAATGAGTTTATTGTCTTTTTGTAAATATATGAAGATAATATTGAAAAATAATATGGTGTGTTGGATGCAAATCCATGCATCATTTTATTTAAATTTAAGCCTAATATGTAAAATTATATCATTATATTGATGTTGATTTTTGAAATTTATTTATAAAATATCATTTAATTGATGCTAATTTATTTCTTTGTGTAGATAAATTTAATACGAAATTATAACTGTACATAATTAATCATGACAAAAAAATAAATAAAAGAGGAGAAAATATCGTATTGGTTAAATACATATGACATAGAAAATAAGACATCCTGTCAAATATATTCCCAAATGATCGATAACATTTGAAAGTATGAAATGAATTGTATACCAAAATTTTATTTTATGTGAGCAACAAATTACAGACAAATACATACTGTGATAATTAATGACCCATGCATAAATAATTGTAATAATTATATATGGGAGATCTAAAGTCCAAAACATTTAAGAGTGAATGGCGGTCTTCAGAGAAGCAATTAAATAATTTGACTGGATGGATGGTATTCTAAGAATTAATACATGGCGGTCTTCAAAGAATCAAATAAATGGTTTGACTGCTTGGGTTTTGATAAGAGTTAAAACTTCCGTTGGTTTACTAAACTTAGTATTAATAGTATTTAATGTGTTTGCATTTCCTATGATAGTTTTAATTTCGTTTTTTTCCTTTAAATATGTATGGAAACCTCTGTTGGGGCAGCGTTGTTTAATAGAAAAGCTTATGGTGCGACTGGAAGTGGCAAAACCTACACAATAAGCAAATACAGTCAGTCGTATTGTGTAGGTTTTGCCACTTCCAGTCGCACCATAAGCAAATACAGTCGCATTCATTCCTTGAAAGATACCAGGAATAAGTACGCTGACCTCCTGCTCGAAAATATGCGCAACTCGGCCCTCTTGATCAAAGAAAGAATCCAATTTATAGCAAGAAATTTTAGAAGGGAAAATTTAGAGACCGAAGTAAATTACCGATTACAAGAATTAGATAATTTGGATCTGGTAGTACCTGGAGAACTGATCTTTGAGGCGAACTGCAACTTCACCAGCTATCTACTGATCAACATGGTAGTCCCTTTCTTCCTTCAGAGACAGTCCAGCTTCCAATCAGAAAATCTCACTATATAAGGGATCTGAGAGATTTTCTGATTGGAAGTTGGACTGATCTCTGAAGGAAGAAAGGGACGAAGCGTCATGAAGGCTACACCGCAACTATTTTTTTGCACATGTTGGTGTTTATAGGTGATATTTTCTTTGATTTCTTTTGTTTACTTATTATAGTACATATTGCCGTCAGAATCTGAATCGGATATAAATCATCAGCATCTAGTGAAAGCGTCATGAATATTGAATATATATACAATCTAACAGCTCGATTTTTTAATTGAGAATACATTTCACATGATTTACTATATATGCTTCGTGAGGAGCGAAGATATTGTGCATGTGATGTCCCTATATGAGAGAATGTGAATGACAATTTATTATCAGTAAAAATGGGAGAACAATTTATTATGTAATTAAAGAGCGTAGAAGATGGTAAATGAGTATTAAGTCTTCCAAGTAGAAATTTTTATGTTTGAGGTGCTAATTAATATTATGAAAAAGCCACAAAGAGTTAAATATAATTCACAAAGAAATAAATCATATGAGTTGGGAATCATTTCATAAATATCGATTAAGAGGCAAGTTGTGTATACACATTAAATCATATCAGGGGAAAATTGAGAATTATTTGATAAGTATGGATTGCAGATTAATTTATGACTTGACCAGTTAACTGGATAGTTAGGGGGAATGAAAAATAGACTAAAATAAGGAAAAAATTACCATAAAATATATGTAATAAAATTGATACCTTGATATAAGTTTATGTACTTCAGTATGGATTTCTCTAAGTGAAGCATATGCCAATATACATCTCCAGGTCATATTTTCCCCGTTACATAAATAACGTAATAACAACAGCGTCAATATTTCATGTACTAATTAAACAATAGTTTTTAAAATAACACGTGCACATGATGAAGCAAGCAAAAAAATCTATTTATTTTAATAATTATTGCCAGTTGCCCCTCCGAACAGCAAGTTGCATTTGAAGCCATACTTTGAACACATCTCCCATACCAAAAAAATCATGTTGCGTCCACTCTTACTGGTACCATCATACTAAAAACCATACAATAAGATATTTATAGCACTGTATTATGATATTTACTATACTGGTCTTGAAATGTGACAGATATTAATAATTATTTTCCACGTCATATACTCACTGTTGTTTAGTTGTTGTGCAGCTCAATTGTTACTGAGATTTAGGTAGGACCCACTGCTTAATGGAGAATCAAACATTCATTAGGACTTGAAAGCAAGCTGAACTAACTACGAAGGTCGTGAAGCTCCTGAGACGTAGCCGTATTAAGCCGAACTCCGTAAACATATCTTGTGTCAGGTGTGTCTTAACTCTTCTATTTATTTTATTCACACTTGAGATTTTTAATATTAAACAATCGAATCGAAAAGCTTTTAAAATATTAAAAGTCACCATATTCACCTCCCTTTAGGTACCGTTAGGGAATAACTGATGGATGTATTAAAATGTGCTTGCAGATCAAATTTTACATTTTTTTGAATTTTTTTACTATTTATTAAGATGAGTACAAAAATTCAATGGTCTGAAAACAACGATTTTGTAAAATACTTAATAAATTGTAAAATTTGATCTGCAAGCACATTTTAATATATCCATCATATTGAATGATTTGGATCGACTGTTTGGACTTTGAAAACTTTGAAAATGTAAGATGTAATTGGGTGTTACCAAAAACGGTGTAAGTGGATCCCTCCCCATAAGTGGATGTAATTGGGTGTTACCAAAATGTAAGATGTAATCAGAAAATCAATTTTTCAATCAGAAAATCAATTTAACATAATTTAGCGTAATTTAGCGTATTTTAGCGTAATGTAATATAATCATTCTAATTATACATCAAAAGAAGTAATATAACAAATTTTTCAAAAAAAAAAAGTCCAAAAATGGCCGTTTTGGACATTTTTAAAAATACCCAGAAAACCTGGGTACATTTGATATTTTTTATTTTAGGTTGGATATTAGTAAAAATGTCGGCATTTGCCAAAAGCTAAATAAAAGATTGCTGACAGAATGATAAAAAAAAACGCAAATGGGTAATAACTTGTTGATCAAAATCTTAAATCTAATAAATATTCATACAAATATGAATTGTCTACTGATACGTAAACTTTTTGTCCATTGTTACTGTTATTAAAAATTGCAATGCTGGAAACAAATACATTACATAATGGCAGATATAAATATTATATGCATATGCAATCAATCTTACTCTTGTTGTACATTGTTAATATATATATATACAGAGTCTGGCTAAATTGCTTCCGGAAGCACTTCGACCCCGTAAGATTAAGCTGGTTTGAAAACTGCTGTTTTTATTAAATTTTTGCAGCATTGAAAAACAGCGGTTTTCAACCCAGCTTAATAAATAGTAAAGAAATTCCAAAAAATGGAAAATTTGGTCTCCAAGCACATTTCAATATGGAAAATTTGTCCATTGTTACTGTTATTAAAAATTGCAATGCTGGAAACAAATACATTACATAATGGCAGATATAAATATTATATGCATATGCAATCAATCTTACTCTTGTTGTACATTGTTAATATATATATATATATATATATAGGAAATGGCTAGCATGCTACGCGTAGCATAGAGGGCCTCCGTGCTACGGCTCAATATTTGAGTTTTGAAAATCCTAACGGTCGATCCGAACCGTTCAACATGATCTCCATATGAATATGTACTTGCAAACCAAATTTTACATTTTTTAGAAAATTTTTACTATTTTTTTAGATAGGTAGAAAATCACTTGATCTGAAAATTTATGTACCATTCAGATCAAGTGATTTTCTACCTATCTAAAAAAATAGTAAAAAATTTCTAAAAAATGTAAAATTTGGTTTGCAAGTACATATTCATATGGAGATCATGTTGAACGGTTCGGATCGACCGTTAAGATTTTCAAAACTCAAATATTGAGCCGTAGCACGGAGGCCCTCTATGCTACGCGTAGCACCGTAGCCAATTCCTATATATATATATATATATATATATATAGTACGGATAATATACTTCCTCTAGTATATCAACAATATGTTTTCGGTCATGAAAATCTATCGAATCGACTTCAAACGACAAATCCAAACCGTTCAAATCAATTTCCTTAATGAAAGCTTTGTTTCCATATAATTTTTTTTAATTTTCGAATTTATTTACTATCAAATCAAGCGGTCAAAATATGAAGAATTTTGTGCGGATCTTAATGCACTATATCCTTTATTTTTTGTTAGATCGAATTCCCCATGCTGCTTGTATGAAAATGATTTGCAAATTTAGAACGAATAAATATATTTGGGACTAACAAATTAATAATGAATTAATAATGTGTTTATTTGGCAATTTTCTTGGGCCGGTTGGGGTTTAATGAATCATACTAGCAAATTAAAATTGAACTTTCTACTAATCATCACATGGTTTCAATAATAAAATTTCCGTCGTACTATTTTTCCCACTCTGCCCGGGAACCGTATCCTCCCAGGTACTCCACGGAATAGTAAATCACTTTACAGCCCAGATTTACTCTCAACCGGTGCCCATTCGGGATTCGGGAAGGGGCAGTATTTTTTGTGCTTTGAGATTCGTGCAAAGTTAAAAAGAACGGACCGGATTCACTAATTAGGGAATCATTCTATCAGATTCCCTTGTGCGGTACCCTACTGGATTCAAATTCCTCTGCCCGCAGACATAATTTAACGCCCTATATATTGTGAGCTTGTCTCAAGAAAAGATATGGTGTACGTGGCGAAGCAGCCTGTAGCTTCTGCCATGGACGCAAGTGGCTCTGCTTTTCAGTTCTACAATTAATACTGGAATTTTGACGGGGCCATGTTGATAGTTGAGTATGGTCTTTGCTCAACCTCAACTGGCATGGCCTATATATTGGATCAATTGTGAAGAATTCTTGGCCTATTGGATATCCGATCCCTATCCGTATCCATTTGCACCCTTACTCATGATAGCCAGATTGTTTTCACATGAAAAATTGGGAATTCACATAAAAATTGGAGAATTCACATGTCAAGTGCGCTAAAAATATTTAATAATTTTTTTTATAAATTAAAGTTTACGTCCCTTCCGTTACATATATACGGAACACTTATCAAGATCTGAACATTTTTTTGGAATGAAAATAAAATATAGGAAAATAATTATACTTCAGTACGTTACAAGCCATCACATCCGCAGTATTGGATATTAACTGGTAGTAATAAATTAGAAACCCATCTTTTGCAACGTTTGATGGGCAAGAATATTAAAAATTCAATGTTGAACATGTCTTTTTATTTGTTGAGAATTTCTACTCCGATTGAATTATAGGCAGAAATCAGCGGTTGGCGTATCCTTAACTCCTGATATGGTCTCCGATACGGCTCTCTCCGCTCCGGTATGATCGGGATACGTTTAATTCTATATTTAAACTAATTTTATTACTCAATCTTAACTATTCTTATAACTATACCTCTACTAAATATTTCCTACACCTCCAATCTACTACCATTCTTAGCTAGAAGAGGAATTGCTTGATTTGCTTAATGCCATCTTGCATCCCAACTAGTATATTTATAGTTGTCCTAGGAAGGCTAAAGAAACATCTAGAGTTGTGATATTCCTTGCCATCTCTAGATGTTTTCACAATCTACATTACAAGATATTTTGTTTGGTTGTTTCTACAAAAATCTTGAATATACTTTATGCAAATAAATTATGGGCTTGGGCTTGCTTGTAATTTGTCATGAATAGAAGTGGGGACATTGCATCATGGGCCTTCAACAAAAATAAATAATGAAAATCGGTAATTTAACTAACTCTAAATGGTTGCTTCTTTCCTCTTCAGTTATTCCAACCTCTTTCCTCTCCATTTCTCATAGGAACATCTGTTTCCTCTTCATTTCTCATAAGAAAATGTTTAAGTCATGTATAATCAAGGCTTAAAATCTTGAACAAGCTTAAAAAAAAGTGGGCAAAAGGACTAAGAAAGTGGTTTTAAACTTTGTAAAGGAGCACTTATTCGACAAGCTTAAGACTACATAAGATGTTAAGGAACCCTAAGGAGGCCTAATCTACCCCCATCGAAAACCCAAGTAGATTTTTTTTTTGTTCTATTGTACTATAGGTCTATAGCAAGCAGTAGTCCATTGTTCCTATATAAAATGATTAGATAAAGGGAGAAAAAAGATAAATAATGAACAGGCCACCTGCTGAGGAAAATAGGTATTATATTGGGTCGGATATTTTGGGTTTTTTGGGCCAACTATTATTATTTTTAAAAATCTTATTTAATTGGATTATGGTCCGGATATTTCCAATTTTAATACAATTTCATTAGGCAACTTCTTTTACAAAAAATAAGAAAAGAGAATTTATTAGACAAATAATTAACACGCTTTTAACTAAAGTAGAAAGTTTTGACTCACTTTATCAAAAATGGAGAAAATGTATTTCACTAAAAAATTTCTATTTGATCCATTTAAAAACATTTGGTAAATTAAAAAAGATTAATTTGTTCAAGTAGTTGTCACGTTTAACTATGCACTTATCAAGAATAATGGAATTTATTTTGTTATTGCTCTATATTTTACTATAAAATAACAGCCACAATAAAAACGGTACTATAAAGTAATTTAAAATCACTTTTAGTAAAGTAAGCAATAATTTAGATTCTCTTAAAAAGATATGGTGCATAGAACATTAAGGCCCACCTTTTAAAGTAATAGTTATCCGCTGCATGTGCTGTAAAGTGTAAGTGATAGTTATGCTCTTGCCACTGATTAGTGTCTCGTTTTACAGATTCTTGCACTTCTTATTGCCTTCTCACATACTTTTCCATATTCTCACAACTACAGCCGCACTAACTGGAGATGTGTAGTTCTCCAATGCTTTCAAACATTTTCAAAGGATTTAAGATTTACAGACTTGAGTGTCCAAGTTGCTAGGTTTGAAAGTGATCTCTAATGCGTTTATATATCGCTGCCCATAGACGTTAAAAGAGAAGAGTGGCTGCTGAGTGGGCCAACCAAGAACAGGAAGGAAGGGAGCAGCATAATACCAACTGGAGACGAAGTGAAGCGACTGGAGAGGGTGTGATGGGCCAGTTCAGCACAGGAGATGATCTGGAGGTTGATTTTTCGTGCAAGGAACAATTAAAAAGATTTAGAGCACCCATTAAAATGATTCTTCTCTCTTAAGTTTCACCTATAAATAGGCAGTAAGGGTAACCAGTTAGACTAGACAATTATTGAGAAAATTTGAGAGTTCTAGCTACTGTTGGCCAAATCCGCAATCAATTCGTGTTGTAGCTACTTTGAATTTCAATAAAATTGTTAGATTTCTTTCTTGTTCGTGTTCAATTCGCAATCTTGGTTGCTTTGTTACGTCTTGGACGTTACAGACAGTCTCCGCTCGGTGCTCGGTGCTCGGTGCTCGGCGCTCAGCGCTCGTCCTCTCTCCTGGTAAGGCACCACTATCAATTGGATTTGAGAGTCTTAGTTAGGAGTTAGGATAAAGTAAGATTAGGTCGTGGAACCCCACATCCTAAAATATCCACCAAGGATGAGCATCTTGGATTTCATTCTGTGCTGATTTGATTAGTGGTTTTTTTCTGTGATCTGGTACCATTGTGGTAACTTCATCACATGTTGTTTCTTGGATTTGCTATCAATGCTACTGGTAAATAATTGCTTTTGGGTTCTCAACTGCATCTAATACTGTGCAATATTCCCAAAACAGTTCGTCCAGCTACCACCCAAAATATATATCCACTCTGAAATTTCTTTAATATATCATTCGCTCGTTTCAGCTCACATATACAACAGAGAATTAAGCAGGATGGCTGAGACCATTGTTAATTTGGTGCTCGGCAAGCTGGCTGAAGTTCTATCCAGTGAGGTTTTACACTTATACAGTGTCAATGAGCAAGTTGAGAAAGTCAGCCGTGAACTCACACGGATTCAGGCATTTCTCGAGGATGCTGACAGGAAGCCGATAAAAGATAAAAGCCAGAAAAATTGGGTCAAGGAGGTCCGAGATATTGCCCATTCTATAGAAGATGCCATAGACACCTTTCTCATGGACATCCCTCAAAATCCACAAAAGTCGGGCAAGTTGAAGGCCATAAAAACCATGTTAAGAAAAACCAAAAAACTCCCAGCTGTACACAACCTTGTAAATGAGATAAACCAAATCCTAGTAAAAATGAAAGAGATCGAAGAGAGCAGAGTTAGATATGGCATCAATAATTTGGGTGAGGGCAGTACTGGAGATATCAAACTACCCGTCAGGCCACTGATACTACCTGATATTGATCCTGATATTGTTGGCTTCAAGGTAGATCAGGACTACATTATCAAGCAGTTGCTTGATGAGACCACCAAGAGACGTTCTGTGGTCTCAATTTGTGGGACCGGTGGACTCGGAAAGACTACTCTTGCACAAAAAGTGTACAATTGGTATGCAATTTTTTATTTTCAAAATTGTGTCATTTACTATAAATTTCATTGAAATTCACTTTTCTCCCTATTTTAGATTTTTCACTATTTCGTTTACAAAATTTACATACTTTAGTTTAGATAATTAAATTCGAAAACATGGTTGATATATGTCTTAATGTAAAACTTGTATTTTTCTATAAAAATATCAGACTTGGTCATAATATTTCTCGAGTCCTTAATGTATGATGAATTTAAATAAAGTGCTCTATTAAATTTAAGTTATATATTTAGGTGAGATATATGTTTCATCACAAGAAGAGTATATAGGTGCCGTACTTTATAGGTAGAACAATGAATATGTCTTCGACATTAATTAACTAATTTTATAATTCTAGAATGAGTAAAGGTAATGTCATACGAGGCTCACAAACTTATATAGCTCCTTAATTTTTAAATTTTTCAAACACTCCGGTCAGTTAATTTGGTAAATAATGCTTAATTTTAAATAATAAAATTACCATAATATTGATCCTTTATAAATTTATCCCTTTGAAATACTTATGAGGTTTGCGTAAAAAAAAGTGGATGTAAAATTAATATAATTTTCAGGTTTGCGTAAAAAACAAGTGTAAAATTAATATATTTGCTAATCCACTTTAATTAGTATATTATATTGAGTTTGTTAAACTAATTTTAATTGTGTACATGCTTAATTACGTGCATATCTGAATTCACACTTTTACATGGGTTTTATTGACATTGCGCAAAAGCTCAACAAGATCAACAGCTAGACTTGGGAAGGTCAAATATTCCAGTAGCCCCGTTAATAGCTTATTGTAAGGTCATGATAAGAACAAAATAAAATAGAAGAAGAGAAAGGTATAAAACCCTTCTGATCTCTGTTGCATACGCATCTATATATATAGATGTCCCCACTCTAATGGACCTACCCTAACCCAATAGATTGGCATGAAAAATCATAATTTTCTATTTACCCACTTCTCCATATTCACTTGCATATTTTATCTAGTCTTTCATCTTTGTATTTTGGTTATATATACTAATGTTCAATAATATATTTTTTTCACAGTGGTGATGTCGTAAAACAATTTGAAGTTCGCATATGGGTAGCTATTTCTGAAAAATTCGAAGTAATTGATATTTCGAGAAAGATAGCGCGAGAACTTAAGGTTGCGCAACCACCAAATGAAACACATGATGCAAAAGAGATTCTAACAGAGATTCACAAATCTCTTAGAGGCAAGAAGTACCTCATAGTCCTAGATGATGTTTGGACAATCGATCTATGGACTCAAATTGGTGCAGCATTCTCAGATAAAAATAATGGGAGTAGAGTACTTGTGACCACTAGGTTCGCTGATGTTCCTAAGGCCATGGATCCCACCAGTGAACCATACATCCTCCAGTGCTTAACTGAGGAGTTAGGCCGAGAGCTTTTGTTAAAAACAGTTTTTCCTAATCATGATCTAAATAAAAGTTCTTTTGATGATATTTCTGATATCATAGATAAATTTGTCCACAAGTGTGGTGGGCTTCCTCTCGCATTGGTGGTTTTAGGTGGTTTCTTATCAAAGAAGTTCCGTAGCCATGCAGTTTGGAGTAACGTGTTCCGGACAATGAGTTGGCGTGTCGAAGGAATAAATTGTAGCGAAATCATCGGCACCAGCTATGAGGACCTGCCATTTGCTATGAAGTCATGCTTTATGTACTTTGCCGCATTTCCCGAAGACTATACTATCCAAGCACCATCCTTACTTCGAATGTGGATTGCAGAGGGCTTCATACCACAAGAAGATAACAGAACATTGGAAGAAACTGCGGAGAGTTTCTTAGAGGATCTCGTACAAAGGTATTAATTACATCTTCATTTAATGATTACACATATTGATGTATCGTCCTGGTTTTAATTGAAGAGTCTCACATCTACAGCTTATGTATACAATATTAAACTAAATTGTTTTAATAATATCTATATTTTTTTATGATATATTTAATCATTGTATTTGAATTCCGTAAACGTTTATATTATGTTATACAAACAGTACTTTCTTTTAAGTGCTTAGCTTGAAATTTTTGGGCCACAATATGCAAGCTATATTATATTTAGGGGGAATTTCCTGTATCCTCCTTAAAAACCTTGAAATTTCCCCATCTAAAATTCATAATATCATTATTTACCCTTCTAACGTTCGAAAACTCACAAATTTATCCAATTTATTAATTTTTTATTATAACTCATTTTAAATTTATAAATGACCCATTTTACCCAATTTATTAATTTAAAAAAATGAGAATAAAAAAAGTGACGTTCCTCCTTTAATACAAAATTGCATCCAAGAACAAGGGCAAAATGGGTAATTTATATATTTAAAATGAGTTTTGTTAGAAAAATCAATAAATTGCATAAATTTTGAGTTTTTGAACTTTAGAAGGGTAAATATGATATTATAAATTTTAGAGGGGGAAATAAGTAATTTCATGGTTTTTGAGGGGGATACATGAAATTTTCCCTTACACTTCAGACCACTTCAAAGTCCAAACTGATGGGCGTGACTATTTAATTTTTTTTTTTCATTTTATGCTAGGAGCATGGTTCAAGTAGATAGAAGATCCAAGAAGGATGGTTCCATCGAAACTCTACGCATACACGATCTACTACGAGATCTTGCTCTCCAAAAAGCCAAGGAGGAAAACTTTCTCCTGGTGTATTCAAATCCAAATGATAAAATGAGGTTGAGCAGGGCACGCCGTGTGGCAATTCACAATCCAGATTGTGATCAACTTATAATTAGCCCAAACCTCCACACTCTTTTGTGCTTTTATGTGGGGAGCATGCCGAATTGTTCTAAGCAAAGACTGCTCAAAGTGGTAAGCCATAATGAAAGCGAATATAAGAACAGAATAGAGTTGGGGATGTTTGTGGGATTGACTCAGTTAAGATATCTGAGTCTTAGAGGGATGGTAAGTGACAACCGTGATCAAGAATTCTTTGAGAAAGTGATAGGCAGAATGAAATTTCTGCAGACCCTTCAAATCCAATGGTTAACAACAATTGATGGCCACGACTTTGAGTTTCCTAAGAGTGCATGGAATATCAAGACACTGAGGCATGTCTCTGGCTGGCGTAGTTTGGAAACCCCAGCATCCACAAAATTAACAAATTTGCAAACTATTTATTGGGTGAGGGCCACACAATCATGGGAGATAGAGTTACCTCATACACCCAATTTACGTTCATTACATTTATACGCCAGATCATCTGCATCAAAGGCAGTTGTCACTTTTCTGTCCACATTAGAACACCTAACTAATCTCTATATAGAGCATGATGAGAGTGTACTGGGCATATTTGACATGAGAGGTTTCTCATTTTATCATCATTTACAATCTCTCATACTTGTTTACCGTAGCCCCACTAAATTGACCCAGCTGCTTCATGAGGATATGCTCCCCTGTCACCTCATTTATCTTTATATTGAGGATTACAAGTTCCAGCAGGATATAATGCCAGTATTGGAGAAGCTACGCTGCCTTAAGGTTCTCATCCTTGATAGAGCATTTGAAAGTCGAAAAACGACCTGTTCCTCTCGAGGCTTTAGCCAGTTACAAGATTTGACAATTTGGTCCTTATCAATGGAGGAATGGGAGATAGAGGAGGGTGCAATGCCGCTTCTTGAAAAACTCAATATTTGGGGATGTGATGAATTGGGAGTGCCTCAAGGGCTACAATACCTTACCAACCTTCAAAAATTGGATTGGAGAGATGTGGGTGATTCCAAGGCTGATTTGGTCCGCAATTTATGCCAACATGTCCCTTCAATTGTTTTAATTGAATAGAGCCACGCACTCCTCCAGTGCATATTTTACTCTTCCTATTTAGTATTTGTCATTGTTTTCTCTTATTTTTCTTGTATGTGTGCTTTGTATAATTAATATACTGTCATGTATCTGTTGAAATTGAATCTGAAATCTCGATTGCATATTTTTATTCCTTTTTTCTCAGTACTTTGTCGTTCTTTTACTGGACCAAACAATATTGGAGAACCATTCAAGGTATCTAATTGTAGATAATTGTAGTCGTGGTCTAACAAGTATTTCTTAATTATCTTTGAAATTAAAGTTTCTAACTGAGCTAAGAGACATGGTTTGGAAACTCAGCCATGTCAGAACGGTATCGGTCGGGTTCGAGCCGAGTTTCATCCGAATTTCACGCTCATGCGATTTTTTCATCAAAACTCGGTTGAATCGGGTTGACTCGGCCGAGTTATCCAATTTTTGGTCCGATTCAGATAGAGTCAGGCAAGTCTTGATTGATTCCTTATCTAATTTTTGGTCCGAGTCCAAGAAGAGACAATTCTGCTTTTGCTTTGTGTCAAATTGAGTTTATCGGAAAGAAGAGTCTTCAATTTGGGAAGAAAGAACGAAAGGAGCTGTGGAGGAGAAAAGAAAATGGATTTGCTGAAATAGACTTGGGAAGAAAGAACGAAAGGAGCTGTGGGTTAAGGACAATATTCTAATTTTGACGATATATCATAAATGTACCACTTCTCGCAAAATATTTGAGAAATTTCGACCTTAATTTCGCCACACAACACGCGAGTCACATTAAGATGTCCCGATCGTATCCGTGACGTACTGTGATAAAATTAGTAACAACGTGATTAATTTTCTTTGCTACCTCTAATATTAAATAAGTATAAACAAGATTTGACATTTTTAATTTAGACCGTTCAATAATTGTGGGTCAAGGACAATATTCTAATTTTGGCATATGTCATAAATGTTTGGACCACTTCTCGCAAAATATATGAGAAATTTCGACCTTTCGCCACGCATCACGTTAAGTGTTAGTACAAGACCACAACTCCCTCCCCTATTCCCTTCTAAAAAATAATAAAAAAGATAATAAGAGCTATTCAAAAGTTTATTTTTACATAATTATATTTCCAAAAAATCAATGTAGGAACGTACTTTTATTTTATCAAAATAATAATAAAAGTCAACAAAAATAGCGTCCATTATACCGTTATCTTTTTTTTTTCAAATCCATAAAAATTAACGTCGTTAACTATTTTGGAAAATGGGAACTTTAACAAAGTTTAGTAGTTAATTATTATATGCTAATCACTATATTCTAATATAGTGACCAAGGCAATGTTCTTGATGTAGAATATTACATATTCAAAATGCAGTTTATGCGAAAAGAAGAAGCTTGACTCCTTTTTCTCTCTAAAAAAAAGAAAAAAAAGGCTTTTTTTAGGTGAGCGTTCTTATTAGCTTGGTAATTTGAAAAATTGCATTCTTTGATTGATGTTTTGAAAAAAAAAATATTATTTGAAAAATAAATCGCTATAAAAATAATTTCTTGAAGTCTAATAACCCCCAACTTACATGCACCTCCATCTTTCGATTACTTTATTATTTTTCTTCTCTTACTTTTAATCTATGTTATCTCGATATTTCATATATGGTTCTGTATCCGTATCAGATATGTATTGGAATTGACATGTCCGATACGCATTTGATACACCATGTGGCGTATCAAATTATTTTAATATATATATTTAACTAGCCGATACAGTCTCCGATATGTCCCGATACGCCCCCGATATATTTGAATTTATAAATTATAATGGATGTTATGGAATGTGGAACGTGGATCTTTTAAGTTTTAAATTAATGATGGTTGAAAGAATGAATGTGTAACTATGCATTTGTTTTTCTACTAAATTTGTAATAATACAAGTGTTGAATTAATAACATAATTAAAGCATACACATATAAAAAAATACCGTATCATTGTATTCGATACGATATCCGTTTCAGTATCCATGCAACATAGCTTTTAATGCATTGAATATCTAAAAAATGTTCACGCATTTAATATATCTTAATTGTAGTCATAATTGTCTTGGTGAATAGGGCTGTAAACGAGCTGGCTTGGGCCGAGCTGGGCCCTAGCTCAGGTCATTAATTCTGGACCGAGCTTTTACCGAGCGAGCTGGAACTCGTGACGAGCCAGACCGAGCTGGCTCGCGAGTTGACGAGCTGGCTCGCTGGGTCTGGTTGGATCTTGTTTTAACCGAGCTGGACCGAGCCAAAGCCGAGCTGGACTGAGCCAGGCTAAGCTGGACAGTATAAAATGTACACAAATTCATACAAATTTACAAATTAATGCTTAGCCGAGCTAGCTCGTTCTGGACCGAGATAGTAGCGAGCTGGCTCGTTAACAGCTTGGTCCAGTAACGAGCGAGCCATGAGCTACGAGCTTTTTTGACACCCCTATTGGTGACTATACATGTGAACTGCATATAAAGTCATGATGAAATTATCTCATAAAAGAAAATACACAAAGTTTTGGGTTGGAGTTCCCAATGCTCCTTGGAAGGAAAAATATTTGCAAATTTACTAGTTGGTTTCTTATTGTACTAAATTACAACGAATAAATTTATTTGGGACTAACAAATTAATAATGAATTAATAATGAGTCTATTTGGCAATTTTCTTGGGCCGCTTGGGGCTTAATGAATCATACTAGCAAATTAAAATTGAAGTTTCTACTAATCATCACATGGTTTCTTTAATAAAATGTCTTGGGCCTAATGGGCTTTGTTCCAGGGCCCAATATTCATTTAAATGAAAAACCAGGTTTCTTGCATATTGTCTTATTTAATTATTGTACTCGAGTGTGCATGATATATATATACAGAGAGAGAGAGAGAGAGCAAATGAACTTGTTTAGAACCTCTTAAAAACTTGTTTAGGGAACTTTATTTTGGAGAAATATATTTTTTCTTTTGTAATTCACGCTTGCTATCTTCCCTCAATTCATATTGTTCATAATATCTAGTTAGAAAGACATTAATTACCAATGATCCTTACCTAAATTAAAGCTTTATGCAGATCGCCACATGTCCGAAATTTGGTTAAAAAAATTCTAATAAAAAAAATGTCTAGATGCCTTAGTATCCATGAAAAAGCCGAGCATGACAAGAAGAGAGCCAAACAAAGCCAAGGACAACCTGCCGGAAATTTCGCAAAAACAACAACTGATCTCTTTGCAATTGGGTTTATTCGGTATCCGGCAAGTCATCCTTGGCTGCATTCGACTTGCTACCTCTTCACGCATGGCTATTTATGGCCAAATTTTTATATCACTACTGCTCTTTCTCTCAATTTTGTTCTCTTCAGTTGATCTTTGTCTGTGGTGAAGGCTATAAATAGTGGAAGAAGGAATAATATTTGGAGATATATGCTTATAATTTCTTTATAGGTTGGTTAGGTCTGATCTAATTTCTCTCTGTTTTTCATATTAAAGGACAATTAATTAATATTACCGTATGCATGGATTTATATATATGTCATAGAGAGATACTTCTTTACCCAACTTTTGCATCATGCAAAATAAAAGGTTGAGGCGCCAACTGCTTGTACATTATTCTCTTTCATCATAATTTATCCATGATCAAACTCTATCTAGGAAATGGAAGGTTAGGCATGCAGTGATCAACAATTTCAGCTGTTAATGTTAAATGCATTTAGGCCGCATTATTTGCTAATAAATAAAAAAGAAATAGCGGCGTAACCAATTGATATGTGGAATTAGGGGTGTTCATGGGCACATATGCAAAATATTTAAAACCAGTTGGACCGAACAGACCGAACACCAACCTTTTTTAAATGAAAAAAATCGGTTGACCTCATGGGCTTTGGTTCATGGCCCAATATTCATTGAAATAAAGGCCAGGTTCATGCATATTTTGTTGGAGTAAAGTTGATATGTCTCATTTCTGTATCTCTATTTTTAAAACTTTAATAGCTTAAAATTAAAACTCACTTATAAAAATAAAAATATTAGATAAGGTTGACATTATTTTCTCTATGCAAATATAAATGATTATGACATTACTTTATTTAAATTGTTATCAAGAGCTTGCAAAACTATATTGATGTGAATAAGTTATTGATTTATGTAAAACTAAAATTGAAAAGTGATAATTTTTTATGTGCATGTAGAGAAAATAAAATATATCACATTTAACTGTTTTAGTTTGGTATATAAATTTTAAAATTTTAGTTATAAGAAAATTAAAAAAACAGAGACATGATGAATACAAAATAATAAATATATTTGAACTCTCTCCTCTTTATTTATTGATAATATAACAATGAGTCAAGCATACAAGCACATTTCCAATCAAAATATAATTATTCGAGGTTTATTGTGGAGTGTGCTTGATCAAGAGCATATGCTATTGGGGAGATCAAAATTATTTTCTGCAAGGAGGTATCTATAACGATGCATAAGTAATGATGTTAACTTTACTAGAAAAAATGTCATTTATAATTCTAATATATGTTTTCTACTGCAATGCAACACAACTACTTTGAACTTGCTTAATGACAACCTCTTAACAATTCATAAATGCTCATACTCGCGAGACAACTCTCTGAAAATCATATAAAAATCTGAGATGTCCCTAAGACTTGTTAGAACCTTGCTATATGCTTGAACTATGCTCTAATGTACAGAAAATTGAATCAAAAACTGAAACCCCGGAGAACACAAAAATCTGTACCACTAAAGTATAATGTACTATGGATATAGAATACACAGGACATGATGTTCTTTGGGTCACTACTATGAATTTAGACTCAATGATGATTGGATATGACTTGAATATGATCTATGTAGTAATTAATTTTTGCCAAAATGTAGTAGTTTTGTTAATTAATTTTTGTTAATTACAGGATTTTTTCATCGTATAAATCCTTGGGCGGACAACACAATAAAAAAGACAAGGAAATACAATATTCAATTAAACATGTAAAATATGCTTCTAAATATAATCCTCTTTATATATTTGCTACTTGCAATTTTCACAATATTAATATTTTTTTTCTGAAATGTGCAATACAGTGCCCTCAGCAGAATGACGATAAGAAATGTGGATTCTATGTGATGAAGTTAATGCTGTCCCTAGTTATTACATTTTTTGATGGTTTTCCAATACAAGTATAATTCTATTTCATAAGATAGTTAGTACATTTTTAATATCTTTGGTTGTCACTGATAAGAACTTGGTTGTCACTTTTCGATCCTTTACATATTTGTGAGTTCAATTGAACTTTGGTTGTCACTGATTGACAAAAGGAACTCCCTTAAAATATAATTGAGTCTGTCCCAAGTTAAGTTTTTATTGTTAATTAAAATTATGCATGTGTGAATATTCCGAGATATGAAAATAAGGTACTAGTTAAATTTAATTTGATGCAGTTCTTTTTAAGTTCTTTAAGTTCAACTTCTAAATTAACAGTTCAATATAATTTCATGTAGTGCTTAAGTTCGTTGCCGTATTCGATGGAAGATCTTAAACAATTTCAGACAATGTGGGCTAATTTCTTTGTGGAAAAATGATTGTAATTGACTATGAAATTTAAAATAATGTGAGAGATAATATTATCTTAGCTTGTTTTTGTTGAAACAATCAAATTTAGTTAACATGATACTTTTAAATTATGTGTTGTTTCATTTGTATAATGTTTTCTCATTCTATATTTTGTGCATGTGAATATTTAATTTATGGCTAGCAAATTCGGAGGCTAGCCTAATTTAAACCGAATTCCTAACAATAAAAAAAAATATTGCAAACAGATTGATATACAACACCGGTTATTTAACCAAACCGGTGCTAAATGTAACAAATCAGCAGCGTTTGAGTCAAAAAACCGGTGTTGAATGTAACTTTTAGCACCGGTTTTTATGAAACAACCGGTGTTGTATACTACTTTTAGCACCGGTTTTTATGAAAAAAATGGTGTTGTATATTACATTTAGCACCGGTTTCAAACCGGTGCTAATCAACCATGAAGTCAGCACCGGTAGGAAAACCGGTTTTGAATGTAAAAAAAAACCAGTGTTGATTTGAAATTCTGTAGTAGTGAGAGCTCTCTGGAGTAACATAATTAATTATTTTTTGGAACATATGATAGACAAGTACAGATATGATATATGATCATTTTATTCTTGGCCAACAAATGATAGACGAAAGATATATATGATCATGTAGGGAAGGACAGTGACTCAGTGAGGTGAGGATATATATGAAATTTAATGGAAGCTGGTTAGTCAACAATTAATTGCAGCTGTTACATGCATTTAAGCCGCATTAATTAATTATTTGCTAATAAATCCAAAGGAAATAGCGGCTGTGTGGTACTACCTTCGCTACCTGGCTAATTAACAACCCTAAAATCTAAATATCCTCTTGCTGCAAATTTTCTTAGGGATCATTTTAGAATACATCCAAATTTTAGTACCCACTATTTTATAATAAATCCAAATTTGATGTGAGACATGATTGAAGCATGAAAGATACACATGTGCCATTTTGAACCCTAATTCATGATTATATTTCATAAAAAAAATATTGCCATCTCATTAATTACTCAAAGACTCTTTTAATGCATACAGTATTTTCCATCACCTAAGTAAATTGAGAAAAATATCTTTGTAATGAAAAAGTATTAAATGATCAACTTCAAATTTTAGCTATTACGTGTACTAGCTCTAAGGCATTCTAATGTGCTTTGGTGCATATTATAGATATTGAAAAGTATGATTCCAACTAAAATAAAATAAAGTTTCTAGTTGCATTCTCCATCATTTAGATAAAGTATATATATTATTTGAGAAAATTTGAAATATAATTGATCATAAAAAATCACTAAATCTCAACCATTGAAAATTGCAAGTTGTTTGATTTAAGGATATATAAATGACTTTCAGAGTGACCCAAATTTGATACATCTTCCAATTAAATAATACAGAATGCATGAGTAATTTTTTAGTTTTAAATGAAATAATATTTTTTGGAATATCAAATAGACATACCAATTAAAGTTGTTGTTAGCTAGAACTAGAGAAAAACATATCAAAAGTTATGTAATTTTAGGTTACAATGAAATTACTTTCTGTACCATAAATTGTATTCATAGAAAATTACCAGAATCATAAATAGTTTTTGCTATATACCCTGTATATTTAAAAAAAAAAAGCATTAAACATTACAGGGTTTCTCTACTTGAGGTTTAGTATCAAATCCCACAAGTATTTTTTTTTAGTTAATTGAAATAACAGTGACATTAAAAAGTACATTTTATTGCTCTCATTCTCTGTTTATGTAAATTTTTAAAATTTCCTTCTGATCTTTGAAAACGTGATTAATTAAATTGGTCCAAGTCAAAAACACAAAAAGGAAAAATAAATCAAAATTAATGCGCACTTAACCCGAATTTGATTGTAAAAGAGCCGCAAAACTGAAAAGGGTTGACAGAACCTTATTCCCTAATTTGAGATTGTAAATTGTAGCTATTTTAATTCTCTAATTCATAACTTTAGCATAATAATAATAATTCTTAATGCACTCAACGAGCCGACAAACGATAATTCTTTGTGACATTTTATGTATAATACATCAAATAGAATGCAACATAAAATATATGTCGAAAATTGTACACGTGATTCCTTAATAAAATAATATTTTAGTCATTAAATTTGGTATACCCTACACATTGTGAATAATTATTATTAAAAAGTATATTATTAAGTTTGACAATGATAAATGATTGATTCAATTATTGAAATTAAGTATTGAAACTCAATTCCTTTTATGGAATATTAATTTTCATGCATATAAAATAAAGATGAACTTCAATTTAATTGTCTATATATTGGGAGGTCCTATCAGAATAAAATCAGAATATTTAAATGTGAATACCAATAGCAAAATTGAAATTTTGGATTCCAAACAATAAAAACTTGAGCGTCATGCATGTACGTTCTATTTTTCAATGGCAAGAAGATACTATTGTATTTCTTTACCAGTATAACATGAGATCAATATGAGAGTACTACAGATTTTAAATTTGTTGGGATCCAAATGAGTTATTTTTGCAAACTTGCAAAGTATTTTGCAACAGGAATTATCTGTTATAATTAACATATTTAGCAATTCAGATTGAATATTTAAATTTTAAAAACGAAGATGTCAATTCATAGTGCAGACTGATCTACGATATGCATAGCACCGCAGCCCATTTCGAAATCCATATTCTATGAGGTAACAAAATATATCTATTTAGATTCTTAGCGTCCGATCATAATCCTGATCAATCTGACAATAATTGAAACTAGTATTGTGCCCGTGCGTTGTAACGGAATATATGATAAGATAACAAAAATAAATTCTCATACAAAATGACAAATTTTCATAAAAAAACAAAATTAGAAATATATTCTAGATTTATCACAGTAATATGTATAGAAATAAGGAAGTACATAACTAAGGAAGTGAACAAAAAATTGATTTGCATTGTGATCCGCCGTATAGAAAATTTCAATTGGAGAGGGAGAAATAAGGAAACAAATAAATAAGGAAACGGAGAATTATATTGCTAAATTTTAGAGTATGTTTAATTTTAATTGTAACGCATCGTGTGGCGAGTATGTTTGTAGCTAAATTTAAATTTCTACACATAAAACATATGCATTTAATCAAAAGTAGAAAGATGATGTGATTGGAGAGGTGAGATTAAATCGAAAAATTAATCTTTCAATCGTAGCCGTTGGCAGATCGGATACCCAACATGCTTAATAATGGAATGGAGATACATAACATCCTATAAGGAATTGCTTGATTTGCTTGATGCCATCAACTAGCATATTTATAGTTGTCATACAAAGACTAAGGAAACATCTATAGTTGAGATATTCCTTGCCATCTCTAGATGTTTTTACAATCTACATTACAAGATATTTTGTTGGTTGTTTCTAGAAAATTCTTGAATATACTTCATGCAAATAAATTATGGTCTTGAGCTTGCTTGTAATTTGTCATGAATAGAAGTGGAGACATTGCATGGGCCTTCAACAAAAATAAATAATGAAAATCAGTAATTTAACTAAGTCTAAATGGTTGCATCTTTCAGTTATTCCAACCTCTTTCCTCTCCATTTCTCATAGGAACATTTGTGTCCTCTCCATTTCTCATAATAAAATGTTTAAGTCATGTAGAATCAAGACTTAAAATTTTGAATAAGCTTAAAAAAAGTGGGCAAAAGAAGGACTAAGAAAGTGGTTTCAAACTTTGTAAAAGAGCACTTGTTCGACAAGCTTAAGACTCCATAAGATGTTAAGGAATTCTAAGGAGGCTTAATCTATCCCCATCGAACACCCACGTAGATATTTTTTTTGTTCTATTGTACTATAGCAAGCAGTAGTCCATTGTTCCTATATAAAATGATTAGATTAAGGGAGAAAAAATATAAATAATGAACAGGCCACCTGCTGAGGAAAATAGGTATTATATTGGGTCGGCTATTGTGGTTTTTTTGGACCAACTATTATTATTTTTAAAAAGCTTATTTAATTGGATTATGGGTCGGATTTTTCCAGTTTTAATACAATTTCGTTAGGCAACTTCTTTCCCAAAAAATAAGAAAAGAGAATTTATTAGACAAATAATTAACACGCTTTTAACTAAAATAGAAAATTTTGACTCACTTTATAAAAAATGGAGCAAAAGTATTTCACTAAAAAGTGTCTATTTGATCCATTTAAAAACATTTGGTAAATTAAAAAAGATTAATTTGTTCAAGTAGTTGTCACGTTTAACTATGCACTTATCAAGAATAAGGGAATTTATTTTGTTATTGCTGTATATTTTACTATAAAAAAACAGCCACAATAAAAGCGGTACTATAAAGTAATTTAAAATCACTTTTAGTAAAGTAAGCAATAATTTAGATTCTCTTAAAAAGATATGGTGCATAGAACATTAAGGCCCACCTTTTTAAGTAATAGTTATCCGCTGCATGTGCTGTAAAGTGTAAGTGATAGTTATGGAACGGACTCCGCTGCTTTTCTAGAAGAAAAGCAGGACCCTCCTCTTCCAAATCCAACGATTCAAAATTCGTTGAGATTTGTGCATGAAACAAGTTTTTTATCGAGATACGTGAATGAAAATTTTGAATCGTTGGATTTGGAAGAGGAGGGTCCTCCTTTTCTGCTAGAAAAGCAGCAGAGTCGGACCCGATAGTTATGCTCTCGTTTTCCAGATTCTTGCACTTATTATTGCCTCCTCACATACTTTTCCATATTCTGACAACTACAGCCGCACTAACTGTAGATGTGTAGTTCTCTAATGCTTTCAAACATTTTCAAAGGATTTAAGATTTACAGACTTGAGTGTCCAAGTTGCTAGGTTTGAAAGTGATCTCTAATGCGTTTATATCGCTGCCCATAGATGTTAAAAGAGAAGAATGGCTGCTGAGTGGGCCAACCAAGAACAGGAAGGAAGGGAGCAGCATAATACCAACTGGAGATGAAGTGAAGCGACTGGAGAGGGTGTGATGGGCCAGTTCAGCACAGGAGATGATCTGGAGGTTGATTTTTCGTGCAAGGAACAATTAAAAAGATTTAGAGCACCCATTAAAATGATTCTTCTCTCTTAAGTTTCACCTATAAATAGGCAGTAAGGGTAACCAGTTAGACTAGACAATTATTGAGAAAATTTGAGAGTTCTAGCTACTGTTGGCCAAATCCGCAATCAATTCGTGTTGTAGCTACTTTGAATTTCAATAAAATTGTTAGATTTCTTTCTTGTTCGTGTTCAATTCGCAATCTTGGTTGCTTTGTTACGTCTTGGACGTTACAGACAGTCTCCGCTCGGTGCTCGGTGCTCGGTGCTCGGCGCTCAGCGCTCGTCCTCTCTTCTGGTAAGGCACCACTATCAATTGGATTTGAGAGTCTTAGTTAGGAGTTAGGATAAAGTAAGATTAGGTCGTGGAACCCCACATCCTAAAATATCCACCAAGGATGAGCATCTTGGATTTCATTCTGTGCTGATTTGATTAGTGGTTTTTTTCTGTGATCTGGTACCATTGTGGTAACTTCATCACATGTTGTTTCTTGGATTTGCTATCAATGCTACTGGTAAATAATTGCTTTTGGGTTCTCAACTGCATCTAATACTGTGCAATATTCCCAAAACAGTTCGTCCAGCTACCACCCAAAATATATATCCACTCTGAAATTTCTTTAATATATCATTCGCTCGTTTCAGCTCACATATACAACAGAGAATTAAGCAGGATGGCTGAGACCATTGTTAATTTGGTGCTCGGCAAGCTGGCTGAAGTTCTATCCAGTGAGGTTTTACACTTATACAGTGTCAATGAGCAAGTTGAGAAAGTCAGCCGTGAACTCACACGGATTCAGGCATTTCTCGAGGATGCTGACAGGAAGCCGATAAAAGATAAAAGCCAGAAAAATTGGGTCAAGGAGGTCCGAGATATTGCCCATTCTATAGAAGATGCCATAGACACCTTTCTCATGGACATCCCTCAAAATCCACAAAAGTCGGGCAAGTTGAAGGCCATAAAAACCATGTTAAGAAAAACCAAAAAACTCCCAGCTGTACACAACCTTGTAAATGAGATAAACCAAATCCTAGTAAAAATGAAAGAGATCGAAGAGAGCAGAGTTAGATATGGCATCAATAATTTGGGTGAGGGCAGTACTGGAGATATCAAACTACCCGTCAGGCCACTGATACTACCTGATATTGATCTTGATATTGTTGGCTTCAAGGTAGATCAGGACTACATTATCAAGCAGTTGCTTGATGAGACCACCAAGAGACGTTCTGTGGTCTCAATTTGTGGGACCGGTGGACTCGGAAAGACTACTCTTGCACAAAAAGTGTACAATTGGTACGCAATTTTTTATTTTCAAAATTGTGTCATTTACTATAAATTTCATTGAAATTCACTTTTCTCCCTATTTTAGATTTTTCACTATTTCGTTTACAAAATTTACATACTTTAGTTTAGATAATTAAATTCGAAAACATGGTTGATATATGTCTTAATGTAAAACTTGTATTTTTCTATAAAAATATCAGACTTGGTCATAATATTTCTCGAGTCCTTAATGTATGATGAATTTAAATAAAGTGCTCTATTAAATTTAAGTTATATATTTAGGTGAGATATATGTTTCATCACAAGAAGAGTATATAGGTGCCGTACTTTATAGGTAGAACAATGAATATGTCTTCGACATTAATTAACTAATTTTATAATTCTAGAATGAGTAAAGGTAATGTCATACGAGGCTCACAAACTTATATAGCTCCTTAATTTTTAAATTTTTCAAACACTCCGGTCAGTTAATTTGGTAAATAATGCTTAATTTTAAATAATAAAATTACCATAATATTGATCCTTTATAAATTTATCCCTTTGAAATACTTATGAGGTTTGCGTAAAAAAAAGTGGATGTAAAATTAATATAATTTTCAGGTTTGCGTAAAAAACAAGTGTAAAATTAATATATTTGCTAATCCACTTTAATTAGTATATTATATTGAGTTTGTTAAACTAATTTTAATTGTGTACATGCTTAATTACGTGCATATCTGAATTCACACTTTTACATGGGTTTTATTGACATTGCGCAAAAGCTCAACAAGATCAACAGCTAGACTTGGGAAGGTCAAATATTCCAGTAGCCCCGTTAATAGCTTATTGTAAGGTCGTGATAAGAACAAAATAAAATAGAAGAAGAGAAAGGTATAAAACCCTTCTGATCTCTGTTGCATACGCATCTATATATATAGATGTCCCCACTCTAATGGACCTACCCTAACCCAATAGATTGGCATGAAAAATCATAATTTTCTATTTACCCACTTCTCCATATTCACTTGCATATTTTATCTAGTCTTTCATCTTTGTATTTTGGTTATATATACTAATGTTCAATAATATTTTTTTTTTCACAGTGGTGATGTCGTAAAACAATTTGAAGTTCGCATATGGGTAGCTATTTCTGAAAAGTTCGAAGTAATTGATATTTCGAGAAAGATAGCGCGAGAACTTAAGGTTGCGCAACCACCAAATGAAACACATGATGCGAAAGAGATTCTAAGAAAGATTCACAAATCTCTTAGAGGCAAGAAGTACCTCATAGTCCTAGACGATGTTTGGACAATCGATCTATGGACTCAAATTGGTGCAGCATTCCCTAATGAACACCATGGGAGTAGAGTACTTGTAACCACTAGGTTCGCTGATGTTCCTAAGAGCATGGATCCCACCAGTGAACCATACATCCTCCAGTGCTTAACTGAGGAGTTAGGCCGAGAGCTTTTGTTAAAAACAGTTTTTCCTAATCATGATCTAAATACAAGTTCTTTTGATGATCTTTTTGATATCATAGGTCAATTTGTCCACAAGTGTGGTGGGCTTCCTCTCGCATTGGTGGTTTTAGGTGGTTTCTTATCAAAGAAGTCCTGTAGCCATTCGGTTTGGAGTAACGTGCTCCGGACAATGAGTTGGCGTGTCGAAGGAATAAATTGTAGCGAAATCATAGGCACCAGCTATGAGGACCTGCCATTTGCTATGAAGTCATGCTTTATGTACTTTGCTGCATTTCCCGAAGACTATACTATCGAAGCACCATCCTTACTTCGAATGTGGATTGCAGAGGGCTTCATACCACAAGAAGATAACAGAACATTGGAAGAAACTGCGGAGAGTTTCTTAGAGGATCTCGTACAAAGGTATTAATTACATCTTCATTTAATGATTACACATATTGATGTATCGTCCTGGTTTTAATTGAAGAGTCTCAGCATCTACAGCTTATGTATACAATATTAAACTAAATTGTTTTAGTAAGATCTATATTTTTTATGATATATTTAATCATTGTATTTAAATTCCATAAACGTTTATATTATGTTATACAAACAGTACTTTCTTTTAAGTGCTTAGCTTGAAATTTTTGGGCCACAATATGCAAGCTATATTATATTTAGGGGGAATTTCCTGTATCCCCGTTAAAAACCTTGAAATTTCCCCATCTAAAATTCATAATATCATATTTACCCTTCTAACATTCGAAAACTCACAAATTTACCCAATTTATTAATTTTTCTAATATAACTCATTTTAAATTTATAAATGACCCATTTTACCCAATTTATTAATTTAAAAAAATGAGAATAAAAAAGTGACGTTCCACCTTTAATACAAAATTACATCCAAGAACAAGGGCAATGGGTAATTTATATATTTAAAATGAGTTTTGTTAGAATAATCAATAAATTTGGTAAATTTGTGAGTTTTTGAACTTTAGAAGGGTAAATATGATATTATAAATTTTAGAGGGGAAAAGAAGTAATTTCATGGTTTTTGAGGGGGATACATAAAATTTTCCCATACACTTAAGGCCACTTCAAAGTCCAAACTGATGGGCTTGACCATTTAATATATTTTTTTTTCATTTTATGCTAGGAGCATGGTTCAAGTAGATAGAAGATCTGAGAATGATGGTCCCATCGCAACTCTACGCATACACGATCTACTACGAGATCTTGCTCTCCAAAAAGCCAAGGAGGAAAACTTTCTCCTGGTGTATTCAAATCCAAATGATAAAATGAGCTTGAGTAGGGCACGCCGTGTGGCAATTCACAATCCAGATTGTGATCAACTTATAATGAGCCCAAACCTCCACACTCTTTTGTCCTTTTGTAAGGGGAGCATGCCGAATATTTCTAAGCAAAGACTGCTCAAAGTGGTAAGCCATAATGAAAGCGAATATGAGAACATAATAGAGTTGGGGATGTTTGTGGGATTGACTCAGTTAAGATATCTGAGTCTTAGAGGGAGGCTAAGTGACAACCGTGATCAAGAATTGTTTGAGAAAGTGATAAGCAGAATGAAATTTTTGCAGACCCTTCAAATCCGATGGTTAAAAACAATTGATGGCCACGACTTTGAGTTTCCTAAGAGTGCATGGAATATCAAGACACTGAGGCATGTCTCTCACTCTAATTTGGAACTCTCAACATCAGCAAAATTAACAAATTTGCAAACAATTGATGGTTGGGTGAGGCCCACACAATCATGGGAGATAGAGTTACCTCATACACCCAATTTACGTTCATTACTATTAAAGGCCAAATCATCTCCATCGAAGGCAGTTGTCACTTTTCAGTCCACATTAGAACATCTAACTAACCTCGTTATATGGCATGATGATAGTGTACTGGGTATATTTGACATGAGAGTTTTCCCATTTTATAACCATTTACAATCTCTCACACTTATTTATAGTAGCCCCACTAAATTGACCCAGCTGCTTCATGAGAATATGCTCCCCTGTCACCTCATTTATCTCTATATTGGGAATTACAAGTTCCAGCAGGATATAATGCCAGTATTGGAGAAGCTACGCTGCCTTAAGGTTCTCATCCTTGATGGAGCATTCAAAAGTCGAAAAACAACCTGTTCCTCTGGAGGCTTTAGCCAGTTAGAAGTTTTGAAGCTGAGGGACTTATCAATGGAGGAATGGGAGATAGAGGAGGGTGCAATGCCCATTCTCAAAGAACTCGACATTTATGGATGTGAAGAATTGGGTGTGCCTCAAGGGCTACAATACCTTACCAACCTTCAAAAATTGAGGTGGTCAAACGTGGGTGATTCCTCCAGTGAATATTTGGTCCGCAATTTATGCCAACATGTCCCTTCAATTAAATTAGGCTGATATTAGAGCCATGGACTCCTCCAGTGAATGTTTTACTCTTCCTATTTAGTATTTGTCATTGTCTTCTCTTATTTTTCTTTTGTTGTATGTGTGCTTTGTATAATTAATTTACTGTCATGTATCCGTTGAAATTGAATCTGAAATCTCGATTGCATATTTTTATTCCTATTTTCTCAGTACTTTCTCGTTCTTTTACTGGACCAACAAAATTCCACTAAAATAATATTGGAGAACCATTCAAGGTATCTAAATGTAGATAATTGTAGTCGTGGTCAAACAAGTATTTCTTAATTATCCTTGAAATTGAAGTTTCTAACTGAGCTAAGAGACATGGTTTGGAAACTTGGCCGAGTCAGAATGGTATCGGTCGGGTCCGAGCCGAGTTTCATCCGAATTTCACACTCATGCGATTTTTTCATCAAAACTCGGTTGAATCGGGTTGACTCGGCCGAGTTATCTGATTTTTGGCCCGAGTCAGACCGAGTCAGGCGAGTGTTGACCGATTCCAGATCGATTCCCTCCCAGAAGAGCCAATTCTGCCTTTTTCTTTGCGTCAAATTGAGTTTATCGGAAAGAAGGAAAGGTGCTGTGGAGGAGAAAAGAAAATGGATTTGCTTAAATAGACTTGGGCTACTAGTCTGTTAAGTATAGAAATAGAATAAACATATGGTCCATAGTGAACCCGGAGCTACGAAAAGCTCCCATGGAGAGATGGGGCCACTTGTAACATTTCATGAAAAATTTAGAGCTGCCTCCACCTTTTCCAGCTCCTCTCCATTTCAGTTTTCATTGGACCCGTCCGTTTCAACAGTTTTTTGCAATTTGTGCATATGCTTTTGAATTAATTTTTCATGCTTTCTACTTTTTTTGTTTCCTTTTCTTCCTTTATTTTTCTTGTATATATTTAGTTCTTTTCTTTAATCAAAAGTATTTTATTTACTATTTTTTCAATTCTTTTAGTAAAAACATGCTTCTGTCAAAAAAATCCGAGTTACCAATCCGATTCACCCGATTCCAACCGATTCATCCGATTCCGATTTCACGGTCAAGTGACCGAGTCTGATTCCGATTCCGATTTTGTAAACTATGCTAAGAGATACATGGAATTGTGCCTATTATATTATGAAACTTTTTATCTTTTTGTTATTAATTATATCATTTTCAGAATGAAATTGAGAAAACAAATAAGATTTTTAAAATCTCAAGGAAATAACAAGAATGAACATAAAATCCGCTTCTCATTTTGCCTTTCGTCATATATTTTGAACTCGAATTATTTTTAGAATTTCATCGTAAAAATCAAACTATGTATTGAAGAAATAATTTAATTTTTAAATCAAATGAAATACATCAGATAAAATGCAACATAAAAAAATTTGGATATTAAATTTGATATATTATTAAAAATTATAAATAATTTTCAGTCATATTGTTAAATTTGACATAATAATTTATTGATTCAATTTTTAAAATTTTTTGATTACATGGCAATATGGCATACTTTGGAGGTACGTTATTGAAACTCAATTACTTTTATGCAGTATCAATTTTGATGCATATAAAATAAAGATGAACTTAAATTTGTCTATAGGTCTAGAGTTTGAGCCCCGCTCATGACTTTGTAGCCTCTGTGAAAATTAAAAAAAAAAAAAAAGAATCTTGAGCGTCATGTACCTTTTATTTTTTTTAAATAGAAAGAAGGTACTATTTTATTTGTTGACCAGTATAACATGAGACTATATATCAGAGTATTACAAACTTTAAATTTGTTGGAACCCAAATGTGTTATTGTTTGCAAACTTGCAAAGTATATTGCAAGAGGGATTATTTGTTAAATTGAATCAGAGTTCGACTACGGTACGTAGTACCATACATATTGCAGATCGGTCTATATTATAAATTAATATATTTGTTTTGAAAGTCCAAACAATTGATTTAAATAGTTCAATATGATTTTCAAATGAAAATGTATTTAAAACTATATTTTATATTTTTTTAGATATGTTTACTATTTTTAGATAGGTAACATATCACATGATCTAAAGATTACGGAACATTGAAAAGTATTAATTTTGTACTTATCTAAAATAATAGAAAAATAGAAAAATATGAAATATAGTCCACCAATAAATTGTTTAACATTTTTAGCAATTCAGATTTAATATTTACATTTTAAAAACGGAAATATCAATTCATAGTGCGGACCGATCTGCACTATGCATAGCACCACAGTCTCACTCAGAAGTCAGAATCCATATTCTCTTAGATAACAACATAGATTTGTTCAGATCCTTACTGTCCGATCATAATCTGAACTAATCCAACCATAATTAAAATACAAAAACTCCTATAATGTTCTTGCGGATTCTGATCTAACGGTGTAGTTGTAAACAAAAATACTATGTTACCTTACATGATATGAATTAGCCTCACCCTCTCGTTGAATATTGCAAAATTTAAAAGAGTCAACGGTCAAGCGCATCAGACTTGATGTTCCATTGCCAATGGACTACAACGTGCCACGTATCACACTATTTATTTTTGTGCACACATGGCACCACTGTCGGTTCTTCCCTCCTTTTCTCTCTCTCTTCCCTCAAAATTTCTAAAGACACTCCCTGTGTAAGTCTAACCATGAGTAATCGACCCAGTAGTTCATCCAGGAAATACTACATGGTGCCCGGAATTACCCCCGAAGAGGTCTCAATTTCATCAGAGGAGGCGTTTAAGAGGTGTCTAAATCCCAATTTGAAGAGAAATGGGAATGGGAATGGGGTGGTGAATGTGATAGTATGGTTCAGAAATTCGTGCTGCCGGTGTATTGTGTGGACCCACGCTTGTTCGATTCCACGCATTATTTCGGATCCCAAAAACTGGAGGTATCCTGTAATTACGGTTTATGGATTTAATTATGATAATTTAGTTGATTTCAGTTGCTATAATATGAGGTCAAGGTAATGCTCAATTTTGGGTAAATATTTTAACAGAGCAGTTTTAGCTTCATGCAGCCCACGGACTATAGAATCAAAACAGAGGTTCATAAGGTTCGTGTGCTGCATGAAGCCAACACTGCTCTGTTAAAATATTAACCCTGAATTTTCACAGCAAGTTGCCCTTCATTAAATGTCTTAGTTGCATGCTAATTTGGAAAAGAGTGAGGCTATGGTAATATGTATATTATGGATCGATCTGTGGTAAGGATCCATCTCTTTATTTTTAAAGTTCAAACAGAACCATTAAACATAATTTTCATATCAAAATGTACTTGTAGACCAAATTTTATATTTTTTAGCATTTTTTACTATTTTTTTAGATAGATAGAAAGTCGGTGCTTTTGGATGGTCCAGGATATTCAAATCAATTGATTTTCTACCTATCTAAAAAAAATAGTAAAAAAATTCTAAAAGACATAAAATTGGATCTATAATTACATTTTCATATGAAAATCATGTTGCACGGTTCACATCGGCTGTTTGAACTTTACAAATGGACAAACTGAAAGTATATTCATGCAATTTATATCTATTGGATTAAATTAATGTCATTGTTTAAAATTTGTTATCATTGAGGGCCAAGTTTTTGATAGAATGTCTTGGTGACCTTAAAAAGAACCTGTCAAGTAAAGGTCTCCCATCACTACTACAGGCACACTACACTGCGTACCGAATACAACTACTTTTAAACAGATCAAAAATTAAGGAGATGCACGCATTCTTCAATGCCTCCACAGAGTTCATACCGGGCGATGGGTCAATTATCTCACTATGGGAACATAACTGGGGATTTGGTATCCACTACTACAGAAATGGTCATTGTACACGGACATAAACAGGGGAGCTACACGGATTTCCTGCCGTGTGGAGTGCGAGGGTGTATAATCCCCTGAATAAATTATACACGGATATTTAACCGTGTGCAATTCCTGAGAGCTACACGGATCATTACATAAACAACCGTGGTCAATTCCTTGCCAAGTGGCGGTCTCCAAACCCAAGCTACACGGATCAGTACATAATTAACCGTGTCCAATTCCTTGCCAAGTGGCGCTCTCCAAAGCCGAGCTACACGGATCACTACATAATTAACCGTGTCCAATTCCTTGCCAAGTGGCGCTCTCCAAAGCCGAGCTACACGGATCACTACATAAACAACCGTGTCCAATTCCTTGCCAAGTGGCGCTCTCCAAAGCCGAGCTACACGGATCACTACATAAACAACCGTGTACGATGTCTCTGTCTACACGGACTTTTAGGTTAATATCCGTGTCGACATAGTTATTCTGCACGGCTCATTACATAAACAACCGTGTACATTAGTTGAGATCTATACACGGATATTTAACTAAAAGGCCGTGTACGATCATGTTTCTACACGGATGTCTATCAAAATATCCGTGTAGAATAACTATTTCTACACAGATCATTACATAAGCAGCCGTGTAGCTATCTTATATTTTTATTTGCTCTTTATTTGGCTTTCCACACGGACTTATGTGAAACATCCGTGTAGAATGGTTATATTTTTTTTCAATTTTTATTTTTTGTTTTGGCTAGCCTCCAGTTTGCTAGCCATTAAAAATCAATTCCAAACAAAGAATTTCCAATATATCAGAATACAACCCCTAAACAAAATTCATGTACACTAAATATATCAAAAATTCATGCACACTAAATTATACAAATCCATATTCTGGTTTACAAAATTCATTTTGAAACCACTTTGCCCACATACATCTAAAATAATCTATATCTTCATTGCAGTAATGCCCTGCCTTCTCGTTCGATTTATGCTGCCAAAAATTCAAAATATGTAGGTTATTAGAAAAATACAATATAACAACTGCATCTCTGTTTTGCTTTATAAAAATAAATATTGTAATTATAACAATGCAACTAATAAAACAAATTTAGTAGAATAAAATATTAGAGGAAATCAATATTAATTATATGGACAAGTTAAGGCAAACATATGAATTACATACCGGATATTTTGGCCAATCGAATTGTAAGCGTTCAACAAAGTGATACATAAAAATCATCGTGTAATAACCGCATTCCCAACCCTGAAACTGTTGCGGGCACTGAAATTTTCATTTAGCGGCCTATGTTAGAATGACAATTAATTTTCACTACTACAAAAAAGGAGATTATACACGGACAAAAATGGAAGAGCTACACGGATTTCCTACCGTGTTTAAATCGAGGGTGTATAAATAAGTCAATAACTACACACGGACATTTGTCCGTGTACAATTTCAACGATTCTACACGGATAACTACACAAACAGCCGTGTAAAAAGCCCAGAATGTGTCGCTCTCCATGATACAGAGCTACACGGATATTAGCTAAACAACCGTGTACGATTCTTTTCGTACACGGACTTTTAACTAAAAACCCGTGTAGCTTGACTCTTTCTACACGGACATTTAGTAAACTGTCCGTGTAGCTCTCCTCTTTATACACGGACATTTAACTAAATGTCCGTGTTAAATGTCCGTGTAGCTCTCCTCTTTCATACACGGACTTTAGTTAAATGTCCGTGTATAAAGACCATTTTTTTTTTTTTTTGTATTTTTTGTTTTCGGCTAGCCTCCAGTTTTGCTAGCCAGTTTTGTTACAGAGAACTATTCCATATTTCCCATATTTTCCAGATTTCATATAACAAGAAATCCATATTTTCCAGATTACCAAGAAATTCATATTTTCCAGATTACCAATAAATCCATATTTTCCAGATTAGCCAGAAATTCATATGCAATAAATTATACAATATTCACATACACCAAATTATACAAAATTATGGAAATCCATGTTGAGCATTGCAAAATTCTGATACAAACCACCTTGCCCACACACACCTGATATCGTCGATCTGCTCCTTGGTGTAATGCGGTTGCTTTGGCAAATTCTACAATTACAATTTGGTATTAGTTAGTAACAAGAAAAGGTAGATGAAATACAGTCGCAAATATCAATTCCTATTATATAGGAACAATTAATATGAATTACATACCCCGTTTGGGAATTGGAATTGTAATCTTTCGACAAAGTCAAACATGAAAATCATCTTGTAGTAAGCGCATTCCCAACCCTCCGACTGTTGCGGGCCCTGGAATTTGCATTTAGCGGCCTATGTTAGAATGATAATAATTTTTTGGACAATATATATGAAATTATAAATTTATAGTGTGCTCACCAGGAACCACTTCCAACCCAACTTGGTTTTCTTGCTCTTGTTATGCGATCCTCCCTCTTTAACATATTTCGCAAAAGCCCTTACAAAATTGAGTGAATGTTTATAGCAATTTTATAATTTGATATAATTGAAAAAAATTCAAACCAATTAAATTATTATTGCTTACTTGTTGACATAAGGGAATATGTCTTTGCACTTGTTAGCCGGGATATTTCCTTCGGGCTTACAAGAATCAACAATTATGCACGTATTTAGGTAAGGCACAATTATTATCAGACACCAGTGCTTGCTGTGGGAGGATAAAAATTAAAGTACTTTAGCATATAATAGTAACACGAGTGTTTGCTAATATGAACAATACATAAGCTAAGGTTAGAATTAACCTCTGGTGGTACGGCAAGAGAATGTATTTCTTCTCCTCCTCCTGAGCACGATGCAGCGCTGAACAAATGTACTCGATACCCTCCTTCGAAGAACGTCTCAGCATTGTAGCACTCACCATCTCGGGGTCCAGAAATACGCACAAGTTCTTCCTTTGTACCATCTCATCACAGTTTCGGATTAGCTTCCTGAAAACTCAAAATTTTACATTAGAATTATATTTGAGTTGTATACAATAATGAAAATAATTTTGAGTCACTAACATGAGGAAAATGGAGATGAACGACACATCGAGCCATTTATCGGATGACGAGTGGTGGAGAATGTCCCTGAAGTCTGTGAACGACATAGTGATAATACCGCCGCCATGTAAAAACATCCCAGGTGGGACGGGGATGAAGATATCCCTCATGCTTTCGGGTGCCGACATCAAGCGGTCGTGGAGAAGGCGCAAATCACCGGGCAAACGGCTGTATTCTTCTACGGTGACCAAAGGACGGTCTGGTGATCCTGGCGCGTCAGCCCCAACGTCGCAAGCCACAACAGTCCGTACCGGTGACATCAACTCCTGTGCACCGATGTCAGCATCTCCTCGTGTCTGCATTAAAATTAACATATCTTCTTCAATTATTTGAAAAAGAATGATTTGAATGTAACAAAAGAAATGGATTATTTAGAGATACCTGATGCAAAACAATCTGACTCCTGGGCCATTGGACAAATGACTTGCGGGCATCATCAAGAATGAGCATAGCGACGGTAGGGGCAGGAAGAGGTACGCGCCCCCATCCCTCCACGACTGAGTCAACCTGCACGCATGCATAGTCGGGCATGAGCTGAGCATGGTGTACACTTGGGGCTCCTGGAAGTACAACGCCCGTGGCAACGGTCAGAGGAGAACTACCCTGCCACAGGACGAGGTCGCATGCTCTGGGGTCCTGCAATTATAAAAGAGTTGTTACTTTTTAATGGTGCGATGTTGTCTAACAATGCTACAAACAGGTATGAATTACATTTAGACTATAAAACAGTAGTGATTACCTTTAGATTTTCCAAATCATCTAAGGCCCAAGTCCCGGATGCTTGGCTACTTCGCCGAACTCCCGGCGAAATAGGAGGTGGTTGCTCGGATTGCTGCGCAAGAGATGAAAACCGGTTCAACAACCTTGATTCCATCTCAGCCATCTTTGCGTCGTACGCAGCCATCTTGGAGTCGTACTCTTTGCTGACCTCCGCGCGTACCTGCGCAACTATCTCGTCTTTATCAACTCTGGCACGAGGTTTTCTTTGAGATTTTTCACCCTTAACTCGGAACACCTCCTTCCAGCCCCTGTAGGCCCCTACACCCCTTACCCGGCCCATGTGTTCTGGATTCCCGAGCGCTGCAGCCAAGGAATCATTATGTCGTTCGACCGACCGGGCACCCGAACTGACCTCCTGCTCCACCTCCAACTGTTAATAGAAAAATTAGTTAGAGCAAAAGACCAAGTGATGTACATTCGACGTTATAATTTCGTTTGAATGACACAAAGTTATAACAAAGGACTCTTACCATTCTCTGAGCCACGGGCTGCAATTTCTCTGGGAGTACTATCTTCCCGTCAGCGGTTAACTCAGATCTACCCATGAACCAACATTGGCCCCTAGGATTTTGGATCTGGACCACGGGTGAGTCGGAATCTCTGTTTTGCTCCAGTGCTGTCTTCCACTCTTCCGACTTACCCTCGTAACCAGCTGACCCTAAATGGTGCGGATACTTGTTCAAGGCAGCGATCCTCTTGCCTTCTTTACTTTTTGCCTTCACATGTGCAAGAAAATCAATTAGTTTTAGAAAAATAATTGAAGATACAGAAAAAACATAAACTACTTTGGATAATGTTACATACCTTGAACTCTTCTGTGGACTTCAAAGCTTGAAACTCCTCCCACACCTCTTGTGTTACCCAAGGATAGTACCCTACCAGACTTCTCCCTTCGTCCATGAACTCTGTCTTCAGCGTGCTCTTGAATTGCTTCCAACCTTCGTTCATGATCCTCAGAGTCTTGACCTTTGGGGTATCGCTCTCGATGTTCCACTGAGCCTGAGTGACACCAAATTAACTGCATTTAATTTCATGTACAACAATGAAAATAAAGTAAAGAGTTGTTCGGTGCTTTACCTTCACCATGTTCCACCATTCGTTCTTCTCCTCTTTATCAAACTTATTCCAACTCTCTACAAGGATACTTGCCTTTCGCTTCACCAAATTGCAACACCAATTTGAGTACGCCATTCGGTTTGGACCTTCCGCACGCCCGTCGTCCGTGAACCGGATTTCCAACTGCTTCTTCTCAGACGTGCTTGTGCACATTGTCGGACCTCTTTTCCTTCTTTCTGATGAGGCAGTAGCTTGCTGATGCTCTTCTGCCGTCGCATCTGTGTGCTCACCCTCAGCCGACATGGTTCTGCCATACAAAGAAATATTAAAAGAAATTAATGAACCTATGTGTAAAATGCAAAATGAACACCACAATTAAATGGAAGACTTCAAAACACACAACATGGACATTAATTTCATATTTTTCTGATTTTTTTTCGATTTTATATAAATTTCCAAAGTTCAGCCTCTCAAAATGAAAATTCTGCACCTTTAAATATCCTAAAAATAAGAATTAAAAAGCTGAACTTTGAAAAATCATATAAAATTGAAATATAATCTGAAAAATATGAAATTTGTGTCCATTTTGTGTGTTTTGGAGTCCTCTGTCGGTTGGTCAATTCATAAATATGTTTTGGCCCCTGCATTGATCTGCACTGATCAATTTACCAGCAGAGGTCATTTTGGCCATTTGGAGTACTTTTACAAGATCAATGTCTATAATCAATTTACCAGCTAGCTAGGTGATAAGCTTACAGAATATGGTATTATCTCTAATCAATTTAGTTAATAGGTTTTGCATACATCCACCCTAATTAATTTACATAGATTGAGCATCAAATTTAATAGAAATCCATACAGACCAAAAAAAACAATCTCTTTTAGTCAGAAATTTAAACATGGTGCAAGCTGTTTTTTTTTTTTTTTTGTATTAGCTAGGGACAGTAAAGTGGCACCCACAAAAAAAGTAAAAAAAAATAAGCAATGTTTTCATATATGTTTTAAAAGTGTTAATTAAAACAAGTTTTTAACTTTCTCCTTGGTTGTGCATGCAAAACCAGTAAATATATGATAAAATCAAGTAAATTCTGTTTTTAAATTGGGAAAATCAGTTTTTAAATTACAACAGAAAAAATAAAACATATATGATAAAACAGAAAAAAAACAGAAAAACCTTCCTCTTAATTTCTTCTAAAAAAAAAATTGGTTAACTCGATATAAACCAACAGGAATACCCTCGAGCTCTAGATTTACTGGCCTGATTAAACCCTAAACCCCAAATGAAATTAATTCCAACGAGTTGGGAAAATCAACAACCCGAACTCGGCCAAAATTAGAGAAGTGAAGAGTACTTTACCGAGAGAGGAGAGGGTGGACCGGAGAGGTGGCAGAGGACCGACAATGGCGGAGTGGACCGGAGTGGTGGCAGTGGCCGGGGAGAGTTTGGAGGTTTTGGAACTCAAACGGCGCGCGGCTAATGAAAATTTAGAAGAGAAAGGTCTTTTGAACTATATTTTTAACTCTTTCTACACGGATTATTAAGTTCACGACCGTGTACAATTTGTTAACTCTTTCTACACGGATTTTTAATTTCACAACCGTGTACGATTTATCTTTATACACGGACAAATAAGTAAATGTCCGTGTACAATTACCCTTTGTACACGGACATTTACTTAACAGTCCGTGTAGCTCTCTTCCCCTTTGTACACGGACATTTAGTTAATCCGTGTAGCTCTCTTCCCCTTTATACACGGTTATATAGTTAACTCCGTGTGCAATGCCTATTTATACACGGACTATTAAATAAAAGTCCGTGTACAAAGGGGAAAACATATTCAATTATGTTTCTTTTTATTTTTTTATAGTATTTAAATTAATAATAAATTAACTAAAATATATAGTATATCATATCTAATATATATAAAACTTATACTAATATTAACTAATACCCTGTTTTTTTATTATTATTAATATTTCAACTATAGACATTTAATATTTGTACTAGTAATTAAAAACTAATACTAATATTTTATATTTTATTTTTATTATATAATATCTTAACTAATATTTTGAAAACTAATACTAATATTTGAAATAGAAATTTTGTACCATTATTATAAAAAATGAACTAACATTTGAACCAGAGAGCTACAAATATTTTATTTTTGAACTACAAATATTTTATTCGTAATATTTGAACTACAAATGTTTAATTATTACAAAGTTGTTTCTAAAAAGGAAATATTACAAGTTTAAATTTTAATGATATTATTTAGACAGATTATTTAAGTTAATTTTAAATAATTTACTTTTTAGTGATTATCAATGAATTAATTATTTGTTGGTTGTTTTGTACTGCTAATTCATATCTATAACAGTATTTATTTAGATAGCATGCATGAAGTATTTAACAAAATAGTTAAACGGAAAGAAAACAAAATGCTGATTAAATTAAGAACAAAAATATATTACATCAAAACAAAACGAAAAAAAAAGCTAACTTAATTAAACACTAGCTCCTTCACTGGCCTGGCTGGATTGCTCCTTGGCCTGACCCCCTCCTTTTAATCCAGGGGCTCTTTGGCCTGATCCAGGGATTGCCCCTCCTTTTGTAGGGCTTTGGTGGTGGGTGCTCCCTTGGGCTTCGTCGTGGCACATTTGAGGGCGGCCATGGCCATGTCCTCCTGTAGTTGGGAGGAGGCATTTCATAGCCGGGAGGGACTTCGGGAGCATCTTCGGGAATGACATAGCCGGGGGGCAATGGCCATGGCACATTTGCGTCTTCTTCCGGTGGCACCAAAGCGGCCATTTCTTCTTCCAAATTCTCAGAGAAAAGTAATCGAAAAGGGGGAGTTTCTCAGATTATATTGAATTTTGAAGTCTTTTCGTCTTCTTAATTAAAAAGATAAGGCAACTTCTCGAATTCCATGTACAAAAGGCTTTTGAAGGTCGTTTAATTAATTTTGAATTTCGTCTTATAAGAATCATACACGGTCATTTAATTAAAAATACGTGTACAAAAGGCTTTTAACACAGCCGTTTAATTTTCAAGAGTTGTTTCGCCTTATAAGCAACGTACACGGGCTATTAAGTAAAAGTCCGTGTAGCTCTCCGAACCTTTATACAAATCCCCTTTCTACACGGACTATTAAGTAAAAGTCCGTGTAGCTCTCCGAACCTTTATACACGGTTTTATCGTAAAAGCCGTGTACAATGACTATTTATAAACGGACTATTAACTAAAAGTCCGTGTACAAAAAGTTCAAACATCTTAAATTATGTTTCTTTTTATTTTTTATATTATTTAAACTAATAATAAATTATCTAAAATATGTAGTATCACGTCTAATATTTAAAACTTATACTAATATTAACTAATACCCGGTTTTTTATTATTATTAAAATTTGTACTAGTAATTAAAAACTAATACTAATATTTTATATTTTATTTTTATTATATAATATCTTAACTAATATTTTGAAAACTAATACTAATATTTCAAATAGAAATTTTGTACCATTATTATAAAAAATGAACTAACATTTGAACCAGAGAGCTACAAATATTTTATTTTTGAACTACAAATATTTTATTCGTAATATTTAATATTCATACTAATATTTTATATTTTATTTCATTATTTCAGAATTCACTAATATTTTAAAAACTAATACTAATATTTGAACTAGAATTTTTTTAATATTATTAAAAAAATGAACTAATATTTGAACTAGAGGAATCTAATATTTGATATTTGAACTACAAATGTTTAATTATTACAAAGTTGTTTCTAAAAAGGAAATATTACAAGTTTAAATTTTAAACAAAAAATAAATATTACACACCGGGTTTTTTTTTCCTTTTTCTCTTTTTTTTCTCCTTTTCAACAGTACTCTCGGCCCATATTCCTTCATTGTGGTCGGATCGCATGTAGTTCGCTCCGTCGTTTTCTTCAATTGTTGCTACCTCAGGGTCCATGTCGGCATAAAATGGAGGTATTTCGTCGAACTGGTCATACTCTTCTTCATCAACGACATTTTCTACCCCGACAATCCTTCTTTTTCCAGATAGGACGACGCTCCACCTATCATCACTCGGGTCAGTGACATAAAAGACTTGGGTGGCTTGCTTGGCGAGTATAAACGGATCATCAACATACCCAACTTTGTTAAAATCAACGAGTGTGAACCCGTCGTTATCAACTTTAACACCCCGGTCTTCGACCCATTGACACCGAAACAAGGGAATGCTTAGGCGAGGATTGTAAACGAGCTCCCAAATTTCTTCAATGACTCCATAATATGACCTCGATGCTGTTACAGCCTGGCCATCCCCAGATCTACTGAATTCTTGAGACGTTGCCACCAACGTCACCCCACTATTTTGCATTGTACTCTTCTCATTTTGCTGTTTAGTGTAAAAAGTATAACCGTTAATTTCGTATCCTTGGAATGTTTTGACAACAATTTGGGGTCCTTCGCCCAGCAGTTTAACAATTTCAGGTACGGGGTGTGACTTCACTCTTTCTTTCAGCCATCCTATAAAAGAACGATTATGCTCGTTAGTAAGCCACTTCTTACTTCTCGTGTAGTTCTGTTGTTTAAGGATTGTCATGTGCTCATCTATGTAGGGAGCAACATCTGTCATGTGCTGTAGTACAATAAAATGTGCCTTATGTAGATCATTTATATCAGCAACTACGGCTCTCAACCCAATTGTCCCGACTCCTTGGAGCCTTCCCTCGTATCGCGACTTCGGAACGCCAATTGAATCCACACCGGCCATGTAGTTGGTGCAAAACTCAATCACCTCTTCTGTGGAATATCCTTCTATAATGCTACCTTCAGGCCGATGTCGGTTCCTCACGTACTTTTTCAAGATGCCCATGTATCTCTCGAACGGATACATATACCGCAGGAACACGGGACCACAGATCTGAATTTCTCTCACAAGATGAACAGCAAGGTGAACCATAACATCGAAAAAAGATGGCGGAAAATACATCTCAAGTTGGAAAAGAGTAACGACGATCTCCTTTTGCAAAGAGTCCAATTTTACAGGGTCTATCACTTTGGAATTGATTGCATTGAAGAAAGAACAGAACTTCGTAATGGTTTCCCGAACCTCCTTTGGTAAAATTCCCCGAATTGCAACCGGAATCATATGTGTCAGTAAAACATGACAGTCGTGGGATTTCAGACCAAGCAATTTCAGGTCCTTCTTCGACACCAGCTTCTTAATATTCGAGGAATACCCCGATGGAACTTTAATACTATGAAGGCATTCACAAAAGCTTGTTTTCTCTTTCTTCGACATTGTGCACAGTGCGGGGGGTAGGTACGTGCGCTTCCCTTTCTCCTGCGGTGCAAGCTCGGGTCGTATTCCCATTTCAACCATGTCTTTCCGAACTTTAATACCATCTTTAGTCTTTCCCTTAATGTTCAACAGTAAACCGATCAAACTGTCGCAGACATTTTTTTCAACATGCATGACATCTATGCAATGTCTCACTTCTAAAAATTCCCAGTACGGTAGATCCCAAAATATGGATCTTTTTTTCCAAATATTCTTCGGTGGTGCTTCGGCACATTTTCCAAAAATAACATCAAGGTTTTTTACCCGATTGAAGACACTTTTCCCGTCTAATGGACGACGGGCCACTCCAAGCTCAATTTTCCCGTTGAATGCACTCTTCTTCTTACGGTATGGGTGATTAACAGGAAGAAACCTACGATGCCCCATGAAAACATTCTTTTGACAATTTTTCAGCCTCAGAACCTGCGTGTCATCTTCACATATAGGGCACGCTTTTGCTCCTTTACAAGTGTAACCCGATAAATTCCCGTACGCGGGAAAATCATTTACTGTGCAAAACACCATGGCCCGCATTTGAAATACCTCTTTGCTGTACGCATCCCAGACCGGGACGCCATCACGCCATAATTTCTGGAGGTCCTCAATTAATGGTGCGAGATACACATCTATGTCATTTCCGGGTTGCCTGGGTCCTTGGATTAGTAATGACATCATTATATATTTGCGTTTCATGCACAACCAAGGAGGAAGATTATAGATGGCTATAAGAACTGGCCAAGTACTGTGCCGACTGCTCAAGCTTCCAAACGGACTCATTCCATCTGTGCTCACCACAATCCTAAGGTTTCTCATTTCGGAACCAAATTCTTTGAAGTGTCTATCAATGTTCCTCCACTGAGGAGAATCGGCCGGGTGCCTTAGTTTACCGTCTTTTTTGCGCTCTTCTTCATGCCAACGCAATAATTTCGCATCCTTGGAATTCGCAAACAACCGTTTGAATCTCGGTATTATCGGCAAATACCACAACACCTTAGCCGGAGGCCGGCCCTTTTTGTCATCGTCACAATCATCAGTACTGTCCTGGTCCTTACGTTTATACCGTGAAACACCGCATTTAGGACAGACATGCATGGTCTCGTACTCGTTACGGTACAATACACAGTCGTTCGGACATGCATGTATTCTTTCGATCTTCAACCCCATTGGACATATCAATTTTTTCGCCTGATATATTGTACCGGGTAACTCGTTGTTATCTGGGAGCATTTCTTGTAAAAGCTGTAATAAGGACGTGAAACTCTTATCGCTCCAACCATTGTCTGCCTTTAAGTTTAATAATTTCAACACAGCTGACAGTTTCGTAAATTTGGTACACCCGGGATACAACTGCTTTTTGGAATCATTAGACAAATTTTGGAATTTATCATAATTTTTATCACTAATTTCATCTTCCGCGTCACGAAACATTTCCTCCAGATTTTCAATAAACTCGTGTTCTACATTTTCACCAGAATTCATCTCCATCTCATCATCGTCGGTTCCGGGTTCAATATTATCAAAAATTTCGGCATCCTCGTAATTCTCGTTCCAATCAAGTTCAAAATTATCAGAAATTTCTACATTCTCATCATTCAATTCACAACGATTAAAATCTTTATTGGTACTACTACTTTCACCAAATTTCTCACCGTGCATGATCCAACATGTATATCTCTTCTTAAATCCCCGACAAATTAAATGACCTCTAATTTCTTCGGAGTCCACAAATCTTAAAATATTTTTACAATCTCTACAAGGACACAAAATGTCTTTTTCTTTTTTCTTCACTCTATACATCTCAGCAAATTTTATAAACTCATCAACACGAACCAAATATTCTTCACTGTCACGTCGCAATTCATACATCCAACTTCGATCCATCTGGAAATTAAATTATAAAAATGATTTGATCAATTAATCAAGCATGGTCAACATATATTGTACCAAATTTTGGGCTTACAAAGGGCCGGTTTACAATCCTAACCCACTCTTTGAATATTATGTCTCATATGTGAACACATATTAGCGAGTTTTAATTAGTATTTGAGAAAAATTCGGCAGCATTTCCCCTTAACTTCCCAAGTATGCGTACGAACCACATACTCGTAGGAGCAATAAGGGAAAATACCGTCGAACTTTCCTCAAATACTAATTAAAACCCACTAATATGTGTTCACATCCTAAATGAGACACAATATTCAAAGAGCAGTCCCAAAACGGGGACTGTCCAAAATTAATCCCTATTGGATTAATTTTGAACGGGCATGGACCTAAAAATCATTTATAGGTCGGTTATTGGACAACAATACACTAATTATATATTTACATTACCTAATTACTAATTAAATCAAGCATGCATGCATATATTACACACCTAAGTAAATAAGCAATAATAATTACTAAACAGAAAATTAGAGAGGAAAAAGGAAAATATGTATATACTAACCTTCGAAATTTAGAGAGGAGAAAATAAAAACTTCAAAGATGACAGCTTCCAGCTATGCTAGCCTTTAATTTGCGGAAATCAGATCTCAGTTCAACACAGACAAAGGGCGTATTAATTACTTGATCAAAACGGCGCAGCTGGAGCTAGAAGTCTCTGGAAGAGAAGGGCCCTTTTATATTGGATAAAACCCTACGCGGATTTTCTACACGGATTTATACTTAGCAATCCGTGTAGCTCTGTCACAATTTAAACACGGTTATTTATTAAAAAAGCCGTGTACAATAACCCTTTATACACGGATATTTGATAAGAAAACCGTGTAGCTCTCTTAATATTTGTACACGGACATGTTACTAAAAACCGTGTAGCTCTCTTAATATTTGTACACGGTTATTTAATCAAATATCCGTGTAGCAATTCATACACGGATTTTTGTATAATATCCGTGTAGCTCTCTCAATCTTTTCCACACGGTTTCTTTCCACGCGGCTTTTTTTTCCCTAATAAACCGTGTAGCTCTCTCAAACAATTCTACACTGATTTATAACTAAGTGTCCGTGTATAATTCCTCAATATTTTTAACCCTTTCACAATTTCATATTTGACACACGGTTTTTATATAAAATTAGAAAAACCGTGTACAATGTGCAGTGTAGAATTAGCTTTTTTGTAGTAGTGTTTTGAACAAAAAATATGAAATTATAAAAATTATAGTGCATGTGCTCACCGGCTGCCACCTGAAACACAACTTATTTTTACGCTTCGGAATCGTGCTTTGCATTCCTCCATCTTTAAGATATTGCAGAAAAGCCCTTACAAAATTGAGTGAATGTAATTAGCAATTCCACAATTTGTTATATGTAATTGGGAAAAAATCAAACCAAGTGAATTACTATTGCTTACTTTCTTATTGGAATGCAGATCATTTTGGATTGCTGAGGAATGATGCCCGGTCCGGGATGTGAAGAATCCATGAGGAAAACCAAATTCTCAAGTGGCACAATCACAATCAAACACCAGTGGCCACTCTGGTGGTATGGCACGAGAATAAATTTCTTATTCTCCGAAAGAGCCTTATGCATCGCTGAACGCATGTACTGGACAGTATCTTCCTCCTGATATTTCACCATCGTACCACTAGTAAAAGCGGGGTCCAAGAATGCACAGGAGTTCACCCTATCTTTCCCACAAGCCACAGACTGTTTTCGTTGTATCATCCTGAAAAATCATCATTTCACATTTCAATATATATTTGAGTGCTATACACATGATATATATGATTTTTTGGTCACTAACATGACGAAAACGGTGAGGACTCCCACATCGAGCCATTTATCGCTTGATGAGGCATGTAGAAAGTCCTTGAATTCTTTGAAAGGCAGCACGACCGTCCTGCCTTTGTGTAGGAGAACCTCGGGGGGGATATCGAACATTACGTTCTCCATATGATCTGGTGCCTTAACCAGGCAGGCGTGGAGATTCCGCAAATCCTCGGGCAAACGGCTAACCTCTTTTTCAGAGAGCCCCGTACGGTCTACTGGGGCATCCGCTGGCGCATCCGCTGGCGCATCCGCTGGCGCAGCCTCTGGCGCATTTGCTGGCGCTTCCGCTGGTGCCGCCGCTGGCGCAACAGGAGATTCTTGCGCATCAGCCCCGACTACTACTTCCAAGCCTCGCCGTACCGGTGACAAAGCTTCGTCCGCAGCGTTTCCAACGCCTCTTCGGGTCTGTATCAGATTTTGAACCTTTTTTCAAGTATTTCAAAATAATCATTTGAACGTAACATAAGATATCCGTGTTTTATTTAGAGATTACCTGATCCAAAATAATCTGACACTTGGGCCATTGGATGATCTGTCTACGGGCATCATCAAGCACCACCATGCCGTCGGTAGGGACAGGAAGAGGTATGCGGGCAGCCCAATCGGCCACAATCATGTCAACCGTTACGGGGAGGTGGTTGGGCCTTAGCTGAGAACCGGCTGGAGGATGTACAATACCCTTAGCAAGGGTCAGAGGAGTTTTGTCGTGCCACATGACGAGGTCGCATGATGTGGCCTCCTGCAATTAATAATTATCAGAAATTAGTTAATGAACAAGTCACAATTACGGGTAGATTATGAACAAGTAGTGATTACCTGTAGATTGTCCAACACGCCCAGAACTTCGGTCCCGGATGCTTGACTGCTTCGCCGAAATCCCGGCGAAACGGGAGGTTGTTGCTCGGATTGCTGCGTCAGAGATGTAATTTGGTTGATCCACCTTGATTCGAATTCAGCAATCCTTCCATCGTACTCCGTTCTGAACTCCTCGCATATCTCCTGGCGTACCTGCGCCAACCTTGATTCCATCTCTTCCATGCTAACTTTGGCACGCGGTCTTCTTTTTGGTTTTGGTCCGTCGTATACATCCTTCCAGCCACAGTAGACCGAGACACCCCTAACTCGACCCGTGTGTTCTTTAGTCCCGAGCGCTGCGGACAAGGAATCATCCACTCTTTCGACAGTCATGGAGCCCGAATTTACCTCCTCCTCCACATCCAACTGTTTAAAAAAAAATTAGTTATAGCAAAAGACAAAGTAATGTACACGAAGTTACCACAAAGACTCTTACCATTTTCTGAGCCACGGGTTGCACGTCACTTGGGAGTACTATCGTCCCGTCAGCGGTTACCTCAGATCTTCCCATGAGCCAGCATTGGGCCCTAGGATTTTGGATCCTAACCACAGGTGAGTCAGAATGTTTGTTTTGGTCCAGTACCTTAGCTCATTCGGCCGACTTACCCTCGTAACCACCTGACCCTAATTTGTGCGGGTACTTGTTCAATTTCGCGATCCTCCTGCCCTCGTCACTTTTTACCTTCACACATCAAGGCACATCAATTAGCTAGTTTAAGGAAGATAAGTACATATCGAGAAAGAACAGAGAGAAAGTTAATTGGCTGAATTTATATACCTTGAACTCTTCTGTGGACTTCAAAGCTTGAAACGCCTCCCAGTCCTCTTGTTTCAGCCATTTATAGTAGCCTACCGGATTTCTCCCTTCCTCCATGAAAACCGTCTTCAACGTGCTCTTGAATTGCTTCCAAGCTTCATTCATTTTCCTCAGAGTCTTTTTCTTTTTCGCGGACTTTGGGTCGTCATCCTGGATGTTCCAATGAGCCTGCATGATTGACAACAAAATTACTGCATGTAAGTTCATTCAAGTTTTCAGGTCAGGTATAGACATATATAACTTGCACTTAACCAAAGTACGGGGAATAAGTAGCTTGAAAATAATTTGTGTTTCACTTGCTCTACCAAATTGTTTTCTGTATATTAGGAAACTTTGGGGCACAACCTATGTCACTACCTACATGCAATCTAACCTTTATGACCAAATCAAAGTGAAATAATGTGTTGTATTTAGCTGAGTTTGTTAGTGATATTTCTTTGCTGATTTTGCTATCTGTCATGATAATAGTGTAGGGCACCAGAATTGGGTCAAGGTGTCTGGCGATTACCTTACCTTTCCTGGTGGCGGTACCCAGTTCAAGCATGGTGCACTACACTAGCTACATTGATTAATTTCATTCAGCAGGTAATATATATTTGGTTTTGAATTTTTCTCTGTATATATAACTGCTAAATGATAGAATTTGGGATATAGTCCTACAAAGCAAGAATTATCACCTACACCCCTAGAAATATACCAAAGGTTAAGACATGCTAGAAAACTTGTATCCAACAAAAAAAGAAATAACAAACAGAATACGAAAACTGAATATATAATGCATGTACAAGTTTTTTTTTTTACCTTCACAATGTTCCACCATTCGTTCTTATCTTCGTCATCGAATTTGTCCCACCTCTCAACCAAGATAGATGCCTTCTGCTTCACCAAATTGTTACACCAATTTGTGTACTCTGCCCTACGTGGACCCTTCGGACACCCAGTTTTGTCGAACTCGATTTGCAAATCCTTCGCCTCTGAGGTCTTCGTGCACATTGTCGGACCTCTTTTCCTCTTTTCTGTCTGAGACTGCTGGTCCTCTTCTTCCACTATTATATCTACCTGCGGTTCCACTGTTTCCAAAATCATATCTGCATTCTCACCTGGCTGTGACATGGTTCTTTCTACGAAAAAGAAACATTATTACAAATGCTATGAAATGTAAAATTTAGGTCTAACTTATGTGTTGTTGGGTCCTTTGTTCAATCATAGTGTTGGTTTTGCAATTTAGTCCCTGTAACATTAATTAGGTGTCCATGTCACCAGAATAGGTCAGTTGAGGAAACTTTTCACTTAACCAAAATACAATCAGAGATAAGGGTTTTGATTTAACCAAGATACAGGGAGCATTGCAACTTAGAGAGAGAGAGAGAGAGAGCCTTTCAAGGACAGAACAGCAACCGCGCGAGAGGAGCTCAGAGATTCAATTGGCGAGTTCAGAGGAGAGCGACAGAGGAGACCGAGCTAGCACCGAGAGAGAGAACGATGGCAGCACCACAGAAAGAAATAGGAGACTAGGGGGTTTAGGTTTTAGGGGAGACGAGGAGATTTTGAAAAGATATCGAGCGACAGAGACGAGGCGCGCACTTTATTTCGCGTAAACTAAATATACACGGACATTAAAATAAACACTCGTGTAGAAACGTAAGAGAGCTACACGTTTAATTAAACACCCGTGTATAATTAGGTTACGCGAAATTATGAAATGCGCGCCTACATATGGTTTTCTAGATTAATTTTTTCAAATTCCAAAGTTTCATATTTTTCAAATTCCATATTTTTCAAAATGGAAATTCCAAAATATAAAAAGGAACCTGATTTCAGTTTTATTTAGCTTGAAAATTATTTTATATCTTCGAGTATCTAGCAGAACTTAATAATAAATGCAAATAAATATTTCAATTTCTACACGGGCGTTTAAATAAATAACCGTGTAGAAAACAGTTTGTACACGGATTTTTTATTAAACGCCCGTGTACGTTGCTTATAAGGCGAAACAACTCTTGAAAATTAAACGACCGTGTTAAAAGCCATTTGTACACGTATTTTTAATTAAATGACCGTGTATGATTCTTGTAAGACGAAATTCAAAATTAAAGGACCTTCAAAAGCCTTTTGTACACGGAAGTCGAGAAGTTGCCTTATCTTTTTAATTAAGAAGACGAAACGACTTCAAAATTCAATATAATCTGAGAAACTCCCCCTTTTCGATTACTTTTCTCTGAGAATTTGGAAGAAGAAATGGCCGCTTCGGTGCCACCGGAAGAAGAAGCAAATGTGCCATGGCCATTGCCCCCCGGCTATGTCATTCCCGAGGATGCTCCCGAAGTCCCTCCCGGCTATGAAATGCCTCCTCCCAACTACAGGAGGACATGGCCATGGCCGCCCTCAAATGTGCCACGACGAAGCCCAAGGGAGCACCCACCACCAAAGCCCTACAAAAGGAGGGGCAATCCCTGGATCAGGCCAACGAGACCCTGGATTAAAAGGAGGGGGTCAGGACAAGGAGCAATCCAGCCAGGCCAGTGAAGGAGTGTTTCATTAAGTTAGCTTTTTTTTTCGTTTTGTTTTGATGTAATATATTTTTGTTCTTAATTTAATCAGCATTTTGTTTTCTTTCCGTTTAACTATTTTGTTAAATACTTCATGCTATCTAAATAAATACTGTTATAGATATGAATTAGCAGTACAAAACAACCAACAAATAATTAATTCATGGATAATCACTAAAAAGTAAATTATTTAAAATTAACTTAAATAATCTGTCTAAATAATATCATAGAATGCCTAATGCTCTCTAAATAATCCGATTTGAAAACATAAATGAACATTTTACTTGATATGACCTTATCTGGGTTTACAAATTTACAAAACAACCATAGAATAATTTTTCGGAAAAAAAATACCTTCTGTTCAAGTAATTATTTCAAAATATTTTTTACAACAAAATATTTCAAAATAACATGCAATTTAGTCACTGTTGTTCAAGTAAAGTATTTCAAGAATAATGTAATTTGAATTATTTCAATTTCTACACGGGCGTTTAATTAAATATCCGTGTAGGAAACCTTTTGTACACGGATTATTCATTAAACGCCCGTGTACGTTTCTTAGAAGGCCAAAAAACTATTGAAAATTAAGCGACCGTAGAGAAAACTTTTCTTACACAGATTTTTAGTTAAACGTCCGTGTCCAACTATAGAAAACGTTTAATTCGAGAAGTTGCCTTATCTTTTTAATTCTGAAAAGACGAAAACGAATTCAAATAATCACTCCCCCGTTTCGATTACTTTTTCTCTGAGAATAATTTTAGGGGAAAAAATACCTTCCTACACGGATGTGTAATGAAATATCCGTGTAGCTCCCTTTGAATTTCTACACAGACATTTTATGAAACGTATAAATGTATTTGTACACGGATGTTTAATTAAATGTCCGTGTTGCTCCCTTTGAATTTCTAATGAAATTAAAAATTATTCTTAGAAAGATGGGTGTTTCACGTACTAATTAAATTATAACAGAAATTATACAAAAATTCATGTCTAGATTATATCAAAAATTAATACAAAAAAACCTACACTAAATTATATCAAAAATTAATACAAAAACCACTCTGCCCACATATCTAAAATAATCTATCTGGTTCTTGCTCCTGATGCAACAAAGAAATATTAGAAACGAAATAAAAACATTACAATGAGACAGAAATATCCAGAGATAAACCGGCCTTGAGTCTTTAGCTTCATTGGGCTCTCTGAAATATTATAAAAGAAATATATATTATGCATTGAATTTTTTTTTCCAAATAAGAAATATTAAAATTTTCAAGTTTAAAAGGAGTAAATATTATACATTGGATTTTTTTTTTCCTTTTTCTCTTTTTTTCCACTGTTTGAACATCTTCCCATAATCCTTCATTGTGGTCAGATCTCATGTAATTTGCTTCGTCTTGTTCTGCAATTGTTGCTATCTCAGCTTGCACATCGGTACAAAATTGAGGTATCTCTTCGAACTGGTCGTACTCTTCTTCGTCGGTGACGTTTTCTACCCCAACAATCCTTCTTTTTCCGGATAGGACGACACTCCACCTATCATCACTCGGGTCAGTGACATAAAAGACTTGGGTGGCTTGCTTGGCAAGTATGAACGGATCATCCACATACCCGACTTTGTCAAAATCAACGAGGGTGAACCCGTCGTTATCAACTTTAACACCCCGGTCTTCGACCCATTGGCACCGAAACAAGGGAATGCTAAGGTGAGGATTGTAAACGAGCTCCCAAATTTCTTCAATAACGCCGTAATAAGACTTTGAAGCTATTACAGGCCGGGCATCCCCCGATCTACTGAATTCTTGGGACGTCGCCACCAACGTCACCCCACTATTTTGCATCGTGCTCTTATCACACTGTAATTTAGTGTAAAATGTATATCCGTTAATCTCGTATGCTTGGAATGTTCTAACAACCATTTGGGGTCCTTCGCCCAGCAATCTAACAGTTTCATTTATGGGGGACATTTCGGGGTGTGATTTCACTCTGTCTTTCATCCATCCTATAAAAGAACGGTTATGCTCGTCAGTAAGCCACTTCTGACTTCTCGTCAGTAAGGCCTTTTATATAGTTCCAAACCCTAAAATAACCTTTCTACACGGATGACAATCTATAAATCCGTGTAAAAAAGCATTACGAGAGCTACACGGACTTTTACATATGTAGCCGTTTATAAACGATAACCTTTATACACGGACAATTATATAAACAACCGTGTGTAATATAAAAGATAAATTTTCTTCACGGACATTTAGAATTCTTTTTTTTTTCCTAATTTTTGTTTTATTTTTTTTGGTTTAGCCTTCCATTATTTCGAGCAAGTATCTTTGTTTTCACGGATATTTAGCTATAAATCCGTGTAGAAAGACACACAGACTTATATATAAACAGCCGTGTAAATTATTTTTCTACACTGTTAATTAAACAAAAATCCGTGTACTATTTCTCGTTTCTACACGGCTCTTTATTAAACGTCCGTGTATCATTTGTTTTTTTTTTGTCTGTCAGCTAGTTTTTTTCCCTATGTTTTTCAGAACAAACAATTTCCAAAACAGAGGAAGACATTTAAACTAAAAATTCATGTACCCTAAATTATACAAAATTAAAGCATTACAAAAGTTGGAATAAAAAGTCATATTGTAAACTAAAAATTTCCATTAAGGACTAGAATAGGGTGGTTCTTTCCTTTTGGTGCCAGTAGGGTTTACAGAGGGTAATATGAAGATACATGTTTTACTAAAGAAAGAGTTGAGTAAAAAGTTGGATGAAGGACCTTCATAGCAAAGGGAAGATGTGGATGAAGGACCGTCAGAGCCGGATGAAGAGTCGAATGAAGAGTCGGATGATCTCCGACTCTTCATTCGACTCTTCATCCGGCTCTGAAGGTCACATTCACCTCTTCATCCGGCTCTGAAGGTCCTTCACCCAACTCTTCACCCAACTCTTCGTCCAGTAAAATTGATCAGAATAGAGAGATAATTTTTTTTTCAATACTTCGATCGCATGGGAATTCGAGATGTAGGTTATCAATTGTACCAGATCGCTCATCTGTGAGCTCCCAAAACAGTAGCTCATATCGATCTAATTTTGCGATCTGAAACAATTGATAAACCTACATCTCAACCCAATTGTTAACTGTGAGAGGGGAGAGTATAAGTTGATCAAAACGGCGCTGGGGAGAAGGCCTTTTATATAAAAAAAAACCTAAAATATCCTTTCTACACAGCTCTTTATTAAACGTCCGTGTAGCTCGCTCAAGGCTTTCTACCTGTCATTTAAACAAAAAACCGTGTACAAATTAGACATTTCTACACGGATCTTTATTAAACATCCGTGTAGCTCCTACGGGTTATATACACGGTCATTTAAACAAACATCCGTGTACAATTCTTACCTTTCTTCACGGTTCTTTAATTAAATATCCGTGTAGCTCTCTCAAGGCTTTCTCCACTGTTATTTAAACAATAAGCCGTGTACATTTTCTAGTAAACGTCCGTGTAGCTCTCTCACGTCTTTCTACACTGATTCTTTTGTAAATATCCGTGTAGAGATCCTACAGATATTTCAGGCATCCAACAAATTACAACTTCTACACGGTTTTTCTATAAAATTGCCAAGTCCGTGTACAATGTGCCGTGTACAATGACCATTTATGTAGTAGTGATCATTAGACATCAACTTCCCGGGTAGAACTAGGGTGTTCCTAAGCTCACCAAGCCCTTCCGTGAGCTCGACTCTAAAACCTATCGAATTGACTTCAAACGATATTTTCAAACCGTTAGATGTTCAATCTATATTAAAATGTGCTTGGAGACCAAATTTTATATTTTTTGAAATTTTTTTACTATTTATTAAGATGGTTTGAAAATCACTGTTTTCCAATAGTGCAGAATTTTAATAAAAACAACGATTTTCAAACCATCTTAATAAATAGTAAAAAATTCCAAAAAATGTAAAATTTAGTCTCCAAGCACATTTTAATATAGATTGAACATCTAACGGTTTGAAAATGTCGTTTGAAGTCAATTCGATAGGTTTTAGAGTCGAGCTCACGAAGGACTTGGTGAGCTTAGGAACACCCTAGTTCTACTCCAACTTCCCTCCTTATATTCGCATGCCCTAGATACCACAATTACCCTTCAACATGCCATGAGGTGTCATCAACTAAGCAAAAGGTATATAGGGCTTGAAGGTTAATGAAAACACCTCATTTGTGGAACTTAAGCAAAATATATTTGAAAAGATTGGTGTAAATCCCAACCGTTATGACTTAGATTTAGCTACTCGGGTTGACAGCGAAAGGGGGGTGGTAGACCTTGCTATGTAAAGTATCAATAACAGATGAGGATTGTTAGAGAAGTGTTTACAATACTTTTGAGTCTATGGGTACCCCGATAATGGAGTTATATTCCAGAAAGGTTTTTGTGTCAATTCGGGGTTGGACCTTTGTTCGCACGTCAGCGCAACGCAAGTTTCGGTACGCTTGAGGGCGTACCTTTTAAAACCGCGTTTACACTTCACGAATAAGGATTGCAAGTGCACAACCCTTATCGAGTAGTATAATCGGGTGTCGATCCGCAGGGACGACTCAGATTCTGAATTTTGGCTTAACCTAATTAGGTACTAGAAGTGAGAAGGGTGTTTGAATTTGTTTAAGGTCCTAATTTCAATCAACAATAGTAATAGCAAGAAATGAAAGCAAGTAAATGTTTGATTTTGGATTATCTATGAAATCAAAGCGTTTCGAGGGTTTCAGACTTCATCCTCAACTTTGCTGCTCTGGACTTGTCACGCGACCCGCATACTCTCGTATGCGACCCTTATGACGCGACCCGCGTGCTCTCACACGCGACCCGCGTAGCCCTCAAGCACTCTGGACCTCTCACTCGACCCGCATGCTTTCACATGCGACCTCATGACGCGACCCGCATGGTTTCTCATGCGACCCGCGTGGTCCTGGAGCTGACACTGAACATTACTGATTCTGGTTGTTTAATTCGTGTAAGGCTCGATTGACCGTACCTAATGTCACTGAACCTCAACTCTCGTGTATTGGCTTAATAGACTTGGTATGGAATTGCAATTTCACCTTCTTAGATTCAATTCAAACCTAAGTTCTTGATCTTGTTTACTAAAGGCATCCACTATTCTTTCGATTAATGGAAATTTCACCTTTCGGCTACTATTGATCTCACCTTTCGGATCTTAGACCTACCTCAAATACTAAACCTAATCCACAAGATATATCAAGGCCAAATTACAAAAAGAAATGCCATAAGCAATCAATAGTAGACAATCAAGAATCAATCAAGCAATTAGGTCAAGCAATTTCAATCAATACAAAAATCAAGAAACACGATTAACAAATCAGATTCAATTAACATTCATCATCAAACAAAGCATTAGATTACATCTAAACCCTCAAAACTGAAAATCTACTCAAACATGATCAAAGAAAGAAGAAAAGAGAGATAGAAGATGCAAATCATGATGAAGAGGAGAAGATTCGAGGGAGATCAAGCTTGCATCCAATCCTTGGCCGAATTCTTCCCAATTGAAGCTCCAGATCACCTCCTCTGTCTTCTGGTGTCTTCTGGCGCCAACCTCCCCTCTGTCCCGATCTCTCTCTGATTTGAAAGTGTCAATTGGATGATCTGAATCGCGCAGGCCCAGTCCCATTTATAGAGGTCTTACTGGGCCTCAATTGGGCCTGCGCAGTCAATTCGACGCGACCCGCATGGATCGGATGCGACCCGCGTCGGGTCGGGTCTGATGCGCGCTGTGAGGGTCGCGTCTGAGGTCGCGCTGGGCTGTGGTGCGACCCGCGTCAGGTGTGACGCGGCCCGCATGGAAGATGTCTGAACTCTGCTTTTTGTCGGTTTTCGCCCATTTCCTGCAAAATCATAACCAAACTGCAGCAGTACCATATTCTATCGATATTTCAATGTAAACAGTGCAATTTAGTTATTCAAAATGTGATATTTGGTCTGGAAATAGGTCGAAACAATCAATCAAATAGTGAGACATCAAATTCCCCCAAGCTTAACCTTTGCTTGTCCTCAAGCAAATCATGTTTTGGTACCAGGTTTAGATTCTAAATGCAAGTTAAGTCCCTAAATGTGAAAATTTACTTGATTTGCTTCAACTAAAAACCTAAAGAATCTTTTACTATGATTTGGACTTTCCTTGGTCAATTTTGATTCACCTCACAAATTGATTAACAAAACTTCAAACTCTAAATGCTTTAAAACTTGTAAAGTTGATTACTTGAACATGTCAATTTATCATTCTTTCACTAAACCTATGCCTTCGTTTGTAGAGATTTTTGGTTTTCATTTTCGCCCCCCCCCAAGCTTGGAACAAGCTTAGGTCAGAAAGATGCGGACTTCGTGTGTTGGTATGTGCAAAAGCTTTCTTCTTTTTTTTTTTTTTTTTTTTTTTTTTTTTTTTTTTTTTGGGAGACGAGCTCAAAGGCGCCCATTCAGGACTTATTGCCAGTACTCTTATTTTCTCCGTCTTTTCATTTCTTTTCATCTCTTTTTTTTTTTTTTTTTTTTTTATTTTCTTTTTCTTTTTGCACAAACCATGAATACACACACCCACCAGTGTTCACTCACACCGATGAATATCCCAAACTTTCTTTATTTTAAATCCCTATTTCCCTATTTGAAAGGCACAGATCAGTTTCTAAATGTTATTTCGACACTCAAGTTTTCAATTATGCAAATCTCAAAACATTTGTTCCTAATCCGTCTTGTTTGGTCAATTATGAGGTTAGTTCCAATTTTCCAAGGTCATCCTAATCATATAAAAATTTTCAAATAGGTCCCTAATTTCAACAATCAAGCAAATTTTTCACCTAAAAATGCAATGCAAAGTGCTAAGAAAAGTAAACATGACCTAAGTAAAACTACGTAAAATCAAAATAAATCCTAAAACATAAAAGTCTCCCCCCCCAAGCTTAGCCTGAGCATTGTCCTCAATGCTTCAAGACTAAAAGATAAGGAAAAATAAAAGCAGAGGGGAAGGAAAACATACCCGCTCACTCGTCATCAGAGCCGTACCATCGCCAGTCGCTCAGCATGTCCTCAATCGCGCCCACTCGCGTATGGAGATGATGAATGGCAGCACCCTGCTCGCGCCGCATATCGTACAGCAGGCTGTAGACATCCTGAATGGTGGGGTCGGAGACAGGAGGTGGATAGGAGGGGCCAGCAGAAGAAGTGGAGGGACCAGCAGCATAAGAGGTAGAGGCGTGGAACTGCGCAGGTGGCATGAAGGCATCGGCCATGTGGACATCACCGTCGGGAGGAGGCTGTGGCTGAGCAGGAGGTGGTGGTGGTGGTGCCTGCTCGGCTGGCTGTGGTCGAGGAAACAGCCAAGTGGCCTCGTCCTCGAAAGAGATAGGTGATGGAGAAGGCAACTCGTGCTGGCTACCATCCTGTAGGCGCCAGAAATATCGAGTGCGGTGGCCGGCCGGACCTCGCGCGATCCTGATGAAAGTCGCCTGCTGGAAAGCCCTGGCGTCCATGATAATCGGGCCCCTGGAGAGAGTGAAACCGGCGAGCGATACGTCAAGCTGCTCGGCAATGAAAGTGACGTATCCCCCGATGTGGATCGAGCCACCTGTCTTCTTGACCTGCTGGACAGCGAGCCAGTGGCGGACCATAATGAGCATCAGATCGGGCCGCTCTAGAGAATCCGCAGGGCGGAGCATGAAGTCCAACATCGCCAAGTCCTCCTCATTGGCACGTGAGACTGTCTCGCCACGTGCAAAAATGGTATTGGCTAGGGTACGCTGGATGCAACGCAGTACAGGGTGAGGTATGGCAGTGCTCCTGTACTGGTTGCTCGTGGCAACCTCCATACCAGTGATCAGACGCCAGAAGTGGTCTCTGTCGACGCCCTCACGGAAGTGAAGAGAATCAGTACTCGGCTCAGGGGCGAATCCAAACCACTCGCGCAGCTGGGAGACAGGCACTCGCCAAAGCCCACCGCGCATCCGAAATCTGATGTATGGATGGTGCTCGGGATCCCACCTGAGCCTGAGAGAAGAGAGGAACTCAAGCGTGAGCTCCTCGTAGCAGTCGCGCTGAATGGCCCAGAAAGCGGGAGTAAACCCGATCCTCTCTGTGAGGCGAACAAACTCCTCACGCACCCCAAACGCCTCGAGAGCGTCGAAATCGACTCGGCGAGTGTTTTCAAACTTGCGCTGCTGCAAGATGTGGGTATAATCGGCAGGAGTGGTGGACTCATCAGAGTAGAACTCCACCGCGGGAGACTCGGCACGAGGGACGGAATGATGAGAAGAATGGTGGGAAGAGTGACGAGAAGAGGAAGGAGTGGGGTGATGGGAATAAGAATGAGGACCGGAATGGTGAGAAGAGTGAGGAGTGGAATGATGAGAAGAAGAAGAATGGCGAGAAGAATGAGTGGAATGGTGAGAAGAAGATGATCCGTCGTCGTGCGAGGCCGAGGCGGGTGAAGGTGTACGCGCAGGCGGTGGGGATTGGGCACGGAGAGCGGCTTGCCGTTGCTCGTGTTGGCGTTTAGAACGGCGTTCACGGCCTGGATCCATGCCTCTGTCTCCTCTGGCTTGGTTCTGACGCGGGTCGCGTAGGGTAGGATGCGGCTCGCGTGGGGTAGGACGCGGGTCGCGTTGGTCAGAACGCGAGTCGCGTGGACTGGTACCAGGCTGGTTAGGGTTGGAAACTGGTACCGGAGCGGGTCGCGTGAGATTTGGTGCGAGTCGCGTGGGATGGTACCGGTTTGATCAGTCTGGTGAAAATGGGAACCGGGAGCCAGAGAGAATGCGGGTCGCGTAGGGTAGGATGCGGCTCGCGTTGGACGAACAGGGTCAGGTTAGGGTTTGCAAAACCGATGAAGGAAAAAGAAGGACTTACCTGGTTTCGTCGGTTGCTTCGGCGGAGAAGGAGGAGAGGAAGAAGAGGACGTCGGCGGCGGTGCAGGATCGGCGCAGAAGAAGGAGGGCGGGGCTGTCGGTGCTGGCTTGGGCGGAGAGGAAGGAGAAGAAGAAGGGTTGTACGGATGGTGAAGGAGAAAGAAGAAGGGGGACGCGGGTTAAAAAGGGGCCCGCGTCGTTTCGACGCGCCCATTCAATGCGGCACCGTTTCGATTTGACGCGGGTCGCGTCAAGTTTTCACGCGGGTCGCGTGGCGCATGGTCGCATGGGCTCATACGGAGCGCGTGACTGGTGACGCGGGGCGCAGGGGTTCCCATGCGGGTCGCGTCAGGGTTCTCTTTTTGGAAATTTGTGAAGTCAAAACAAATAAAAATGAAATGAAAACGAAAAGAACATCTAACTAATGAGAATGCAAGTAAACAAACAGGCTTGGGTTGCCTCCCAAGAAGCGCTTGTTTTAGGTCTCAAGCTCGACCTTCCTTTCACTATTCTTCGACTGGGACCGGATCAGACAGATCCTGCTCGAAACGCTCGGTGTGTGGATGATCTGCAATGTAATGCTTGAGTCGCTGCCCATTGACCTTGAAAGTCCCGCACTCTTCATTCCCAATGTCGATTGCACCAAAAGGGTACACTTTCCGCACGACAAAGGGACCGGACCACCTCGATTTCAGCTTCCCAGGGAAGAGTCGCAATCTCGAGTTGAACAAGAGTACAAGATCACCCTCTTGGAAGTCGCGAGTCGTGATGCGCTTGTCATGAAGCCGCTTGGTCTTTTCCTTGTAGATCCTCGCATTCTCGTAAGAGTGCAATCGCATCTCCTCCAACTCATGCAGATCGAGGATTCGCTTTTCTCCAGCTGCTTGCATGTCCATGTTGATGGCTCGCGTGGCCCAGAACGCTTTGTGCTCGATTTCTACTGGTAGATGACACGGTTTCCCGTATACCAGTTTGAAAGGGCTCATCCCAATCGGGGTCTTGAAGGCTGTTCGGTAGGCCCAGAGTGCGTCACTCAATTTCAGGGACCAATCCTTTCTCGTCCGTGCCACAGTCTTCTCCAAGATTGATTTGATTTCCCTGTTGGAGATTTCTGCTTGGCCGTTCGATTGAGGATGGTAAGAAGTCGTCACTTTGTGCGTCACCCCATGACGTCTCAGGAGATTGTTGAATTGTCGGTTTATGAAATGTTTCCCTCCATCACTGATGACAGCTCGTGGGACTCCAAAGCGAGGGAAGATGACGTCATTGAACAATCGTTTGACGGCACTCGCATCTGCCTTTCGACATGCCACTGCTTCCACCCATTTAGACACGTAGTCCACCGCAACCAGGATGTACTCATACCCACTCGAAGGCGGGAATGGTCCCATGAAATCGATTCCCCACACATCGAAGATCTCCACCTCGAGAATGGAATTGAGAGGCATCTCGTTGCGTTGGGAAATGTTCCCGGTGCGTTGGCAACTATCACAAGTTTCGACCAAGGCCCTTGCATCCTTGAAGAGAGAAGGCCAAAAGAAGCCAGATTGCAAGACCTTGGCGGCTGTCTTGGAGAAAGAAGCATGGCCTCCATAGGCAGATGAATGGCAGTGCTCAAGGATAGAGCGCGACTCCTCATGTGGCACACAGCGTCGGAAGATGCCGTCGACTCCTACCTTGAAAAGAAAAGGCTCGTCCCAGAAATAGTATTTTGCATCAGATTTGAGCTTTTTCCTTTGTTGGTAGGTCATGGTGTGAGGCAGAATCCCGGAAGCGATGAAATTTGCAATGTCGGCATACCAAGGATCTGATCGGTTGCTTGCGCGGGTCGTGTCGACGGCATTGAGTGCGGAGGCAGAGAAGAGTTGTTCATCAGGGAACGAGTCGTTGATTGGCAAGTTGGCAGAGCCCTCATCCTCCAAACGAAGTCTGGAAAGATGGTCAGCCACAGTGTTGTCGACTCCCTTCTTGTCCCTGATCTCAAGATCGAACTCTTGCAAGAGAAGAATCCACCTGATCAATCGCGGTTTGGCGTCCTGTTTGCTCAACAAATACCGCAGGGCGGCATGGTCGGTGTAGACAATGATCTTGGAGCCAACCAAATACGACCTGAACTTGTCGAGAGCGAACACAACAGCGAGAAGCTCCTTCTCAGTTGTTGTGTAGTTCATCTGGGCAGGATCTAGCACCTTGCTAGCATAGTAAATAGCACACGGCTTCTTGTCTTTCCTTTGCCCCAGAACCGCTCCAACAGCATAGTCGCTCGCGTCGCACATGATCTCAAAAGGGAGAGACCAGTCAGGTGGTTGCAAGATTGGTGCTGAGATGAGAGCTTCCTTCAAGTCGCGGAAAGATTTGACACAATCTTCAGTGAAAACGAATTTAGAATCCTTGATGAGTAGATTGGTCAGCGGTTTTGCAATCTTTGAGAAATCTTTGATGAACCGGCGGTAGAAACCTGCGTGTCCAAGAAAGCTTCGAATCCCCTTGACGTTTGTCGGAATCTCTAGTTTCTCAATCACCTCGATCTTGGCTTTGTCAACTTCAATGCCTTTTGAGGTCACAACATGTCCAAGGACAACGCCAGTTTGGACCATGAAGTGACACTTCTCCCAGTTCAGAATGAGGTGGACTTCTTCACACCTCTTCAGGATCTTGCACAGGTTGGTCAAACAGGAATCGAAACATGCGCCATACACAGAGAAATCATCCATGAAAATCTCAACCTCTCTCTCGATGAAATCAGAGAAGATGGCCATCATGGCCCGCTGAAAGGTTGCTGGCGCATTGCAGAGACCAAATGGCATCCTACGGTATGCGTACGTACCGTAGGGACAAGTGAAAGTGGTCATCTCTTGGTCTTGTGGGTGAATCGGAATTTGGAAGAAACCCGAGTAACCATCCAAATAACAAAAATAAGAATGGTTAGCGAGTCTTTCCAAAAGCTGGTCAACGAATGGCAGAGGGAAGTGATCTTTGCGTGTGGCTGCGTTGAGTTTCCTGTAGTCGATGCACATTCGATAACCGCTCACCACTCGAGTTTGAATTAACTCGCCCTTTTCGTTCCTCTTCACTGTCGTACCACCTTTCTTCGGCACCACATGCACTGGACTCACCCACTTACTGTCAGAGATAGGGTAGATGATACCAGCGTCCAGAAGCTTGAGAATCTCCTTCTTGACTACCTCTTTCAGATTGGGGTTGAGCCGTCTTTGGTGTTCAACCGATGGCTTGTGGTCGTCCTCCAGGAAAATCCTGTGTGCGCAGATGGATGGACTGATCCCCTTCAGGTCATTGATCGAATACCCGATTGCGCCTCGATGAAGCTTCAGTTTCTCCAAGAGTTTGGCGGTTTGATCGGGATTCAGATTTGCATTCACAATGACGGGGAAAGAGTGATCTGGACCGAGGAACTCATACCGGAGATTGGCTGGTAGAGGCTTGAGTTCAGGAGTTGGCCCCTTTGTCTGGGTCTGGATGCGGGTCGCATCACCTGGCATGCGGGTCGCATCATGTGAAATGGCGTCGCGTGCTCCCCCATCCGACTCGCATCCCTCTGTTTCATGGTCCTCAGACCATGGAGTGCGGGTCGCATCGCATGGAATGCGTGTCGCATCAGAAGGCGTGCGGGTCGCATCTGGATGTATGCGGGTCGCATCAGATCCTTCCAGGTCAGCCAATTGCACTTCAGCTCCACAGACTTCTTTCGATTCGCTTCCTTCATCTCGTGAGTCGCTCAAGAATTCAGCGTGGTCATTCATGCTCTGATGGATCCGATCGAGAAAGTAATCTTCTACCAAACTTGTCAAGCATCTGTCGAGCACATCAACTCGGGAACAAGATTCGGTTGAAGGATACTTCATGGCTCGATCAATTTGGAAGCACACTCTCTCTCCTCCAAAGTTCAAGGTCAGTGTTCCTTGAGACACATCGATGATTGCACCTGCGGTCCGGAGGAAAGGTCGTCCCAGAATGATGGGGACTTCCTTGTCCTCCTCCATCTCCATAACCACAAAGTCCACAGGTACAAAGTACTTACCGACCTGAACTGGTACGTCTTCCACTATGCCAAGTGGCAATCGTACCGAGGAGTCTGCCAGCTGTAATGTCATTCGCGTCGGCCTGAGCTCTCCTACTCCCATTCGATCGAAGATTGTGCGTGGCATGAGACTCACGCTCGCCCCCAGGTCGCACAAAGCTCTCTTGATCGTGGCCTTCCCGATGATGCAGGGGATGGAGAATTTCCCGGGGTCGTTCAATTTGGGAGGTAGGTCGCTCTTCAGAATGGCACTGCATTGCTCCGTTAGTTTCACCGTTTCTTTCCCCCCCAAGCTTCGTTTGTTGGATAGGATATCCTTCAGGAATTTGGCGTAAGAGGGCATTTGGGTCAAGGCCTCGGTGAATGGAATCGTGATGTGCAGTCCTTTCAGGACCTCTGCGAATTTGGCGAATTGTGCGTCCAGTTTGGTCTCAGCTAACCTTCTGGGAAAGGGTACAGGTGGTCTGTATGGTGGAGGTTTCTCAACCTCTTTCTTCTTCCCTTTGTCAGCTGCTCCCATGCGGGTCGCATCAGAGGTGGTGCGGATCGCGTCCACAAGATCTTCAGGTGGTGGCGCGGGTCGATCTGGCTCGGTGCGACCCGAATCCACAGGATCAACTGTGGGTGACGCGGGTCGCGTCTCATCGGTGCGGGTCGCGTCAGATGGAGTCAGATCTGATGGGAAGGCTGGTTCTTCGTATTGGGTCCCGCTTCGCAGTGTGATCGCCTTGGCTTCTCCTCTGGGGTTGGGTTCTGGCTGAGACGGCAGTTTTCCAGGCTGAGGTTGGCTCGAGGTGACGATGTGGCTCAACTGCTCCAACAACTTGTTTTGAGCTGCCATCTGAGTGGACATGCTCTGCATCTGTTCCCACATCATTTGGTTCAACTTCCCTTGCTCGTGTGTGAAATTGGTCGCATAGGGAGGCACGTACGGCTTGGAAGGACCGGCTTGAGGCGCTCGGCTGTTCTGATTGGGAAAAGACGCATTGTGATGGAAATTCTTGTTGGAGTTGTTGTTGGAAGAGGGATGGCTCCAGTTGTTTTGGCTCGAAGACGATTGGTTAAAGGAGTCGTGAGAAGAGGGATGGTGGAAAGAATTGTTGAAGGGAGGTCTAGGAGCGTTGTTTTGATTCCACCTCCAGTTTTGTTGCTCAATTGGATCCTTGGAGTAGGATCGATTGAAAGGAGGCTTTGGAAAATACGAAGGTTCGTTGTTCAGAGAACTTACCTGCTCGTTGCTCTCTTCGACCTCTGCCAATGGGCATTGCTCGTAGCTGTGCCTCTCATCTCCACACATCACGCATCCCTGCGGTTGTTTGTCGACTGCCTTCACACTCATCTTGTCCATTGCCCTCTGCATGGCATCCATCTTGGCGGTCAAGGCGGTGATCTGATCGACCTCGAACTTGCCACCTCCTCTTGGTCGAGAGTTGTCGCGCCCGGACCACTGCTGGTTTTGCGCCATGTTGTCGATCAGGTTCATGGCCTCCAAGGGCTCTCGAGACATGAGCGCTCCACCTGCAACTGCATCTACAGAAGATCGAGTGCTCTCAGTCAGACCATCATAGAAAGTTTGGATCAACAACCAGTCTGGTAAACCATGGTGGGGACAAGAATACTGCAACTCCCTAAACCTTTCCCAAGACTCATTTAGGGGCTCATCTGGTAATTGCCTAAAACTGGTCAGTTCGTTCCTTACCTTGGCTGTTCTCTTGTGAGGGAAAAATCTAGTCAAAAACAACTTAGATAATTCCCTCCAGCTGGTGACTGAATCCCTTGGTAACGACCCTAACCATTTTCTAGCCTTGTCCCTAAGAGTAAAAGGAAATAAAGCGAGCTTGGTGTAATCTGCTGTCGCCCCATTGGTCTTGATGGTCGTGATGCACTCGAGGAAGGTCTGGAGGTGCGCATGAGGATCCTCGTGGTCCATGCCATGGAAGGTGTTCTGCTGGACCATGTTGACCACTCCTGGATTGAAGTTCGGTTGTTGGCCAGGAATTCGTGGCAACCGGATTGCACCCCTGACATCTCCAGCTCGCGGCACATTGAACTCCCGGAGTGTCCTGGGCATGAAGACATCCGTCTCATCGTCTGATGGGTCGGTGAGGACATCTTCCCTGTCTCTTTCTCTGTCCTCCTCATGCCTGCCGTCTCTGCTCGGATGTTCTGACATCTCTTCCACGCGGGTCGCGTCTGAAGTGATACGGGTCGCGTCTGATGTGACTCGGGTCGCGTCAACCTCAGTGCGGGTCGCGTCAAGAGGTGGCTGAGCAGGTACAGCTTCGTCTGGAGGAGTTTCGTCAAAAAGTGGCCCTCTGCTCCTCAGTTGGTATTTCAATCTGAATTTTCCTGCAGGAGGTTGTTCAAGAGCCAGCTTTTAGTGAAAGAAAATAAAAGAAAAAAGGATACAGGTTAAAATCTAGATTAACTAAGATAAGCTAAAAATCAGAAAATGATTGGCGTCCCCGGCAACGGCGCCAAAAACTTGTTCGCACGTCAGCGCAACGCAAGTTTCGGTACGCTTGAGGGCGTACCTTTTAAAACCGCGTTTACACTTCACGAATAAGGATTGCAAGTGCACAACCCTTATCGAGTAGTATAATCGGGTGTCGATCCGCAGGGACGACTCAGATTCTGAATTTTGGCTTAACCTAATTAGGTACTAGAAGTGAGAAGGGTGTTTGAATTTGTTTAAGGTCCTAATTTCAATCAACAATAGTAATAGCAAGAAATGAAAGCAAGTAAATGTTTGATTTTGGATTATCTATGAAATCAAAGCGTTTCGAGGGTTTCAGACTTCATCCTCAACTTTGCTGCTCTGGACTTGTCACGCGACCCGCATACTCTCGTATGCGACCCTTATGACGCGACCCGCGTGCTCTCACACGCGACCCGCGTAGCCCTCAAGCACTCTGGACCTCTCACTCGACCCGCATGCTTTCACATGCGACCTCATGACGCGACCCGCATGGTTTCTCATGCGACCCGCGTGGTCCTGGAGCTGACACTGAACATTACTGATTCTGGTTGTTTAATTCGTGTAAGGCTCGATTGACCGTACCTAATGTCACTGAACCTCAACTCTCGTGTATTGGCTTAATAGACTTGGTATGGAATTGCAATTTCACCTTCTTAGATTCAATTCAAACCTAAGTTCTTGATCTTGTTTACTAAAGGCATCCACTATTCTTTCGATTAATGGAAATTTCACCTTTCGGCTACTATTGATCTCACCTTTCGGATCTTAGACCTACCTCAAATACTAAACCTAATCCACAAGATATATCAAGGCCAAATTACAAAAAGAAATGCCATAAGCAATCAATAGTAGACAATCAAGAATCAATCAAGCAATTAGGTCAAGCAATTTCAATCAATACAAAAATCAAGAAACACGATTAACAAATCAGATTCAATTAACATTCATCATCAAACAAAGCATTAGATTACATCTAAACCCTCAAAACTGAAAATCTACTCAAACATGATCAAAGAAAGAAGAAAAGAGAGATAGAAGATGCAAATCATGATGAAGAGGAGAAGATTCGAGGGAGATCAAGCTTGCATCCAATCCTTGGCCGAATTCTTCCCAATTGAAGCTCCAGATCACCTCCTCTGTCTTCTGGTGTCTTCTGGCGCCAACCTCCCCTCTGTCCCGATCTCTCTCTGATTTGAAAGTGTCAATTGGATGATCTGAATCGCGCAGGCCCAGTCCCATTTATAGAGGTCTTACTGGGCCTCAATTGGGCCTGCGCAGTCAATTCGACGCGACCCGCATGGATCGGATGCGACCCGCGTCGGGTCGGGTCTGATGCGCGCTGTGAGGGTCGCGTCTGAGGTCGCGCTGGGCTGTGGTGCGACCCGCGTCAGGTGTGACGCGGCCCGCATGGAAGATGTCTGAACTCTGCTTTTTGTCGGTTTTCGCCCATTTCCTGCAAAATCATAACCAAACTGCAGCAGTACCATATTCTATCGATATTTCAATGTAAACAGTGCAATTTAGTTATTCAAAATGTGATATTTGGTCTGGAAATAGGTCGAAACAATCAATCAAATAGTGAGACATCAACCTTCTAGGGACAATACAGGTTCTGATAGCCCGGTGCACCACCACTCGGGTTTTGACCACTCTGGTTATGATAACTCGAGTAACCAAAACACGGGTCATGTATCATCGTATGAACCATACGTACCACCTATTCATACTGATTATACCACTGATTATACCACCGAGATACCACCACCACCACCACCTCCTCTTGAACCCATAATCGAAGCCAGATTCTCATCTGTACCACCGTCCGTATCTATACTGGTACCTGTTATTGTTCCCCGGAGAGATGCTATGCTGGAGGCTAAAGGGATTGATGTCATACCGGAACATGAAATGGACTCGGGTGATAGTTGGAACGGGGATTGGAATTCTGATGCATTATTAGACAGTGATGGAGATTATTCACCCAGGCATGACAGATTTCCGATTAGAGGTCGGACAGACAGACATTCGGCAGTCACATTCAACGATACCACTGCTTTTGAAGAAGCAGACATCAGTTATTTTGGGAAGCGTGTCGTTTACAACTCAGAGCTTGCTCCGAATTAGGTTTATATCAGCGTAGAGGAACTTGTGAAGAAAGTCTATGAAGTTCATGTTCACGGCAACTGGGAATACAAAATACAAAATAGAGACCGAAAAAGGTTAGTTGTTGTTTGCAAAGACTCACCGCGATGCGAGTTCCGACTGTATGCAACCCCTGTGGCTAAGGGGGAGGCATGGATCATTAAGAAATGTGAACCCCCTCATACATGCAAGTCTGCGTCGTCAAGGACAGACCATGCACAACTTACGACATCACTTATTGCCGATGTAATTGAGCGGGAGGTTAAGGATGACCCATCGATCAGCCTTAAGGAGGTCGGTAGACATGTGAGACGCACTTACGAACATGTAACCCCGAAATACAACAGGTTGTGGAGAGGGCGTGATCTTGTGATCTGCAGATTGTTCGGTAGTTGGAAGGGTTCGTACAACTTGCTTGCACCACCGCTCTAGGCCATAGCAAGTACAAATCCCGACACAAAGTATTAATGTTGGAATGTCACTAATCCTAATGAGAACGATGCAATGCAATTCAAGGCCATAGCATGGGCGTTTGGTCCGTGCATTTAAGCTGTGCCATATATTAGACCAGTTATCAGTATAGATGCATGCTTCCTGTCTGGCCATTACGAGGGGATGTTGTTGATAGCATGTGCATATGATGCTGAAAATCAGTTGTTGCCTTTGGCATTTGCAATTGTCGAGAAGGAGGATGGTGAAAATTGTGATTTTTTCATGAGTTTTTTGCGAAGAGATGTGGTTGGGAACATGTTCTTCTACGTCATATCAGACCAGCACAAAGGAATCAAATATGTTTTTGATCGAACGGAGTTCGGGTGGTCGACAGCGAACAACGACTGTGTGCACAGGCTGTGTATGCAACACGTTGCAGACACCTCCACAAGCATGTTGGATACGACCAATGGGTTGCAGATACATTTAAAATTGGTTGCAGAAGGAAGAAGCCGAGAAGACTGGAAGAGATGTTCAGAGAGTTTGCCAAGGTATGCATGTTTTAGATGAAATTTTAGTAAACAATTTACTTATATTTTTCTAATCTGAAAATTTATTTTTGTGTAGTATTGTCCGAAGGAAAATGCGTACTTAATCAAGGTGGGGAAAAATAATCCTAGAGATCTGCAAAAACCACCCGTATATGAGAAAATATTTCAAGCCCGTGATGGAAGTTGGAGATGGAGAATAATGACCACAAATGGGTCCGAGTCCTTGAATGCTGTTTTCAAGCAGAGCGAATGTTGCCTGTGGCAGTAATTGTGGAGGACACTTTCTACAAGTTAAATGCATGGTTCGTTGAACGACGTATTAAAGCACGAGAATTCCTCAGCAGGAATCAAACGTTTTCAACAAGAGTGGAGGGCAAACTACGTTAACATAGGGATAAAGGTTCAGTTATGAACGTTGTCCCATATGGGGATCGCACCTTGGAATTCGAAGTGCACTCTCCGAATGAGTATGTTCCAACCAACCGTAGAGCAGATGGGACTATGGAGTTTGTGAAAAGACCTTACAAGTATGTTATCATTATCGGAGATGGCAATACTGTAACATGTACGTGCCAAGGAATCCAACTAGCTCACCTACCTTGTTCTCATGTTATGACGGTGTGCCGAGTGAGAAACTTTCATGAGGATGATTTTGTCACCGACATGTACTGTACCGATTACCTTGCGAGTACTTGGGGTGTATCCTTCCATCCTTATCCCAACTAGCATGCGTGGCCTACCTATGTTGGGATACAATCAAGCCCGCAAAAAAATGGATCAGGTTAGGGAGAATGTTTTGTATATGCACTGAACTTCTTTTTAATATAGTTATTTAACTTATTTTTATATCAGGTTAGGGAGAAGGCCCCACAAGCGTGCTGTAATAACAATGGACCAGATGCAGGGTAGGCGAATGGGACATCAGGCTCGCCGTTCAACTTGTGACAGGCAGCGAGTAGGTACATTTCATTTTATATTTTATAATTTATTTTATATTTTACGATTTCAATAACATATCATTTTTGGTGAACTGGAATGCAGATGCCATGAACGAAACCAACGAAAGAGAAAATGCTAGAGTTGTTGCTGAGGCAACCGGTAGCGGTAGTAGTCATGCAGAGACATCCTGTAGCCTGAAGGGATCAACTTTCTTCTTTTTTGAAAAATAGCCGTACGGGTTTTCCACAAAGTCATCGTCCGAAATTGGTGATCCCCTAAAATGTCCCTTACTTCCCGGAACGCAATATTTACATTTCTTTTCTCCCTTACTTGTACCTCGATCACTAGTTGTCTCAACCTCGGTTTTTACCTCCATCACTAGACCATCACGATAGGACGACCTATCTCGGTTGCTCTCTTTCTCTTTACATCGGTTGTTACTGTCCATTCTTCTCATATAAAAATTATGAACAAAAATAATACAAAATTAAATAATATAATAATAATAAAAATAATAAAATAATAATAAACAATAATAATAAAATAATAATAATAATAAGTATGAATAATAATAAAAATATTAATAATAATAAAATAATAATATAATAATAATACAAATAATAAAATAATAATAAAACAATAATAATAAAATAATAATATAATAAAAATAATAATAATAATAATAATAATAACAAAATAATAAAAAAAACCTGATTCGGAGCACAGTAAAGAGCGAGATAGAGAGAAATGTAAGTTGGAGTGAAATGTGAGGGAGAAAGAGAGAGAAAAACGAGTTTTATCAATTTTATAGGGGTTTTATAGTGGACCGCCCATGGGGGGCGGTTTGCTGAGTAGGGTGGATCGCCCTATGGGGGGGCGGTTTGATGGGCATAGTGAACCGTCCCCCATGGGACGGTTAGGGCATATTTAAAAAAAAAAAACAGAGGACATTTGATATTTTTTTTTTTCTGAGAGTATTAATAAAAAAATTGGAAGGCAGATCCTTCATCCTTGGTTGTTTTTGTTTATAAATAAAACTAGGGCCTTCTTTTAGGCCTAGAGGATACGACACCTAACACCTAATCGACCCAAAACGACCCACAAGTAATTGAATTCGTGTTCAGCAATCTCGCATCGTGGATAAATAACGCCCATCACCTAATTGACCCAAAAAGAAAACTTGCAACTTTGCAAGGAAAAGAAAATATAAAATAATAATAAAAAAGGCGGGGCGGGGGTTGGGACTTGGGAGAGAGAGAAAGAGAGCGAGAGAGAGAGAGAGGCAATGGCGGGAGTGGTCGGAAGCATCGGCACAATCCTCCCTCGTCAATGCGTCGGGTTGAACAGAGGTAGAGGAACACAGCGCGCCACCAGACCTTTGGTATTCTTACCAGCAGGCATGCTTCGAATTGCGGCCTCTGCTTCTACTGCCTACCCCATTGAGGAAATCAGTCAAGTTCAAGTATGCTTATTATAATTTTTTCTATTCAAGTAGTAGGCTTTTGCGTACTAAATTTCATTAACCAAATAAAAATAGCAAAACATGGTAGCAATCATCCGCTGCTGCGCCTGCACTGGGTCTGGGTGCAGTTTTAGAAACGTATCTTGGTATCATTTTTGGATGGTGAACTGAGAATTTCATCTTGCCATAAGTGGTTACCATGATGACAGTGACAAACATATTAGGATAGCTGAGTGCATGCTCAGGTTCTGTGATAGCTAAGTGGCTTTTACTCTCAAATCGTGGCCATATATGTAAATGCCTACGGGCTTTAAACTTTCAAAAAAAAAAAAAATCCCCAATTGCGCGCTTGAGGTTTAAGCAATAATAAAATTGTAGGTGTTCAAGTCGGCCTAATTCAGGATAATTTTAATTGTTTTTAGTTGTTTGTTGAGTCTTATCTATGTAGGGTATTATTAACTTTGGATGGATAAAGCTAATAAATAAATAGAAATTGCCATGGGTTGAAACTTTGTATTGACTTCAAGAGATGTGGCAAGTTAGTGGGACTCATCGGAAACAGAAAGCTGCTAGTTAAAACTGTCAAAACATTAAACTTTACCAAAACAACGCTGGTATTGAGATCCTCATATGTCCTTTATTGCAAACTCTCACTAATGTTATAAAACTAACTATCCATTAGTTCAATTCACAACAGTTTAGCAAATTTACTTTCTTAATATTTATGTACAAGTCTAATCTCATTAACACATTATAAATTTTTCTATTTTTTGCATGGATCCAGATTCAACAACTTGAATTGGATGCCAAAAATGAACAAAGAGCACCTAAGTTGGCCTGCCCAATCTGTTACTATCCTCTTGTGAAAAAATCTGATGAATCTTCGTAAGCGACTGACATTGCTTTCTAATTGTAAGCAATATAACTCTTAAAAATTTCTTGCTGTGGTCTTACCACTTCTTTTTCTTCAAACTTTTGACAGGAGTTCTATATATGGGTCTCTTCTTGGGTGTGACAGATGCAAGAAAGACTACCGAAACAATGGAACATATCTTGATTTAACTGTAGCAGCTAGTTCTGGGGATTATACTGAATCCATACCTGCGGCAACAGAGCTCTTTAGGTTTGGACATTTCCTCAGCTTGATAATTTTTTAAAATTTAATTTTGGTCAACAATAACAACAGCAACCAAGCCTTTAGTCCCAAACAAGTTGGAGTAGGCTAGAAATGAAACCCAATCATAGTCACAAGGTGAAGTAGATAGTAATAAAATAATAATAATAATAAAAATAATAGGGGAAATTAGTTATTTGCCACTCCAAAACCTTCTAATTCTAAAAATACTATCCCGAAATTTGAAATTGTAAAAATGCCACTCTAAACTTCATTAATTCCTAATTTTGTCATTTATACTGTATTCTTATGCTATTTTTTATTAAAAGTTAACTGAAAAATACTGTTTTGGTATACATATTTCTATATTTCTAATTATACCCTTCATACAATTTTAAGGTTATTTGCCAAAACAGTATTTTTCAGTTAATTTTTAATAAAAAAAAAGCATAAGAATACAGTATAAATGGCAAAATTAGAAATTAATGAAGTTTAGAGTGGCATTTTTACAATTTCAAATTTCGGGATAGTATTTTTAGAATTAGAAGGTTTTGGAGTGGCAAATAACTAATTTCCCCTATTATTTTTATTATTATTATTATTTTATTACTATCTACTTCACCTTGTGACTATGATTGGGTTTCATTTCTAGCCTACTCCAACTTGTTTGGGACTAAAGGCTTGGTTGCTGTTGTTATTGTTGACCAAAATTAAATTTTTAAAAATTATCAAGCTGAGGAAATGTCCAAACCTAAAGAGGAACGATTGTGGATGTCCAAACCTAAATTGTGTTGTTCCACTTGGTCCTTATACTCAAAACTATTTTGTAGAGTTTTATTTTTATTTTTAGGCTGAGGTTCACATGCACTTTTGTTTTGTTTCAGGTGGTCCTAAACTACTTGATTGTCCAAGTTGATTCTGTTGATGTTTTATAATTTTTTTACATGCCATGTGCATCTAATTCCGAAACTATCTTTGCATTATTCTGTTTTGTTCCAATTGAGACCCAGACAGTAAATTATAATTAAAATCACTATATAACATCTTTTCTATCCTGATTGACTTCCTAAAGTTTTTTAAAGTGTGTTAGATTGTTCAAGTTGGTCCTGTTAGTCCAACTATCAACAATGGTTGTGTAGTGCTGTATATTATGATATACATTGGACAGTGGGCCGCACATGGCTAGATGCTTTCTTTCTCTCACTACACACTTTTGGAGCAAACTCAAAAATATTTTAAATCCTTGAAATCGAATGCATTAGGATCTTGGAGAGAGAGAGAGATACCAAGCAGCCTCTGCTGAGAGGGGGAGGGGGCACACTATACAGGACGTGATATTGCCAACTCATGTTGACAGAAGAGTGAAGAGAATAGAAAGATTAAACTGAAAAATTCCAATAAGACTAATTTCTGGACCAATTTGAACAATGCATAATCGTTTTAGCAATTAGATGTATAATTTGGTTTTAGCAATCAGATGCATATATTTTAAAGAGGTAGACGAATAGGCTACTTTCCATAAATTAAAAGGATGAATTCTTAATATGATAAGATTTGAAAACCTCTATAGCCCTTTTGTAAACCAGTTTATATTTTGTAACCAACTCTTGCCTGTCATGACCTTTTTTTTGCTTCACATTTCTTCCAGGTGGCAGAATAAGCCGAGTTCTTCGTCCAGGAGGTGTGTTTGTTGCAACAACTTTCATTGCTGACGTTGTTCCCCCAGCTGTGCCTGTCTTGAGATTTACTCGCCAGGTAAATACTATGGTAAAACTATTGACAACATTCAGAGCTATGTTATGCTACAAGTTTTATGTAGGCGACTTCATGATTTTGGTTGTATAATACATGCAGTATTTTGCTCAGTTCACAAGCAACACGATTTATGTGTCAGAAACAGAACTGGAGGACCTCTGTAGTGCATGTGGCTGGTTGGTTTTACATGTGTAAGAAATGGGTTCTTTGTAATGATATCTGCCACTAAACCTAGCTAATGCTTATCCTAAACTTTTGTATTATGTTTTTAATTATTCTTTCATAAGTATAAATACAGATGCTGCATGCAGCAAGTAATTTTTATATGTGATGTAAATTTTTTAAACATGTGGAGTGAAATATAGTGTATCATATATACTTCTTAGGCATTAACTTAATTGCTCGACATAATTTCTTTAAATCCTTGAGCAAATTAATTATTTTACAAACATTTATTTTTGGTCGATCAGAGTTAATTTCAAACATCGTGGCTTCCAACAATACAAGTGGCCCTTTCAACAGCTTTCCTCTACAACTCAAGAATATTTTTTTTTAGGAGAAAAAAAGATAGAAAGAAAGAAAAGGAACAACAAACATGCTATATCCTACGTTGCTGCTGTTATGTTGACGATTTATCTCCAAATTCATCTCCAACTTCTGTAGTGAAGTTGCCAAATTGAATCTTGTTATCAACCATCCTGGGACTCTCCAACTCAATCTGCTGATCTTCAAGAGCCATAAGAGAATAGGCCTGGGCACGGTCCCTGTCTGTCGGGTAACTGCAGTACAGGAAAGAGTAGATGGAGGAACAGAATATCATTGGAATCGCCACAGCAGTGTAAAGTGCCTTAGCCAATGAGGCTGCATTTTCTCGATTGATGGTAGGATCATCACTCATGTTGCCATCTCCGATTTTGTAACCGTACACTTTCTCGGCAAGAATGCCGACAATTGGAGGAGCAAAAGAGGCAAGTATTGACTCAAACGCATTGTGTAGTGCATAGATGCTTGCTCTTGATCTCTCTGGTACAATCTCCGCATGAATTGGACTGCAAATAGTAATATACAGGCCAAAGAATAGGAAAATAATTAACAAAATAATACTATCACCAGAAGTAGTAAAAGATAAAACAAATAAATTGGAGCAGCATATATACCCGTTCGTAGCCGGTCCGTTCCAGGAGATAATGAGACCCATAACAAAAATAACAATAGCATACCAAAATCCTTTGGACGGATCATATGGTATTGCCAATAGCAACACAGCTCCTAGAGGAATTGCAGAACCTGCACTAATTTGGGACAAAATTATTCTCCCTCCATTTGGAAAATGGCGAGCAAGAAAATCCCCCATATTTCCGCCTAAAAGTCCACCAAGTGATGTGGCGATCGAGAAAAGAGTCACTAGAAATGCAGTATACCCATGAGAGAAACCAATCAGCTCGAACCACATCGACAGAAAAGAAAGGGCATACCAGGGAAAACATCCCATGACACCTTGAGCAACGATAATTTGAAATGTAGGTATTTTCATGACCGACTTTGCTTCTCTCAGAAAATCCTTGATGTCATCAAGTACAGATTGAGATTCTTCTTCAGTATCTTTCTTTCTTGAAACAGCATTTGCTTTGCAAGGGAAATGTGGGTCTATTGCGAAAGCCCGGACAAGCAACCCAATAATTATACTAATGATTGCGACTAGATGGAAAGAAAATCGCCAGCCAGCTATACCCATGAATGTAGTCGGAGCTAGGAGAAGGCCGATGAAGCCTCCTAATATGGCACCCATACATCCAGTGAATTGCAACCATCCGAATGCCAAACCCCGTGATTCTGCATCAGCGCAATCGGCGACTAATGAAGTGATAGCTGGTGATACTAGTGCTAAGCCAATGCCATTTAGGCCTCTTGATATTGCTACCTAGTTCATATTAATTAATGACAACAGTCAGTAGATAGATATGTATAGCAGGCAGGAAATGAAGGTAAGAGGAAAAGAAAAATGAATGACAAGTAATGGCAAGACCTGAAGGAATGAAGTAGACATGCCAACTAGGACAGTGGCCCCAGCCCAGAAGAATGCACCCAATGCAATGACATGGGCGCGGTTGTAGCGAGATGCCATATAGGCAGCGAGAGGATAGCAGGATGCTTGTATGAGTGATCTGAACAAAGTCAATGATCCAAGACCAGTTGGTGTGGTGTGTAGTGCGGCACCAACCTCGTTGTACACTGCCGGCAGCAGCGCCTCATCTGCCTTCTCCATGATTGAGGCGAGATTGACTAATATTAAGGTTGTCTTCATCTTCATTTTATCCATTGTCTGCCGAGAGAGGTTGACTCAGATCTACAACTCTACAACTACAAGCGGGAAAACAGATGTATATATTTGTAAAATGGGGGAATATTGATTTGAGAAAGTTTACCAAGATTAGAACCAAAATGCATAAAAAGGACATCCATTTTATTGGCCATATCTCAATAAAGAAATTAACATTAATTATTTTAGCCAGCAGTACTCCCCACTTTCCTTTGGTTTATTTTATTTGTTTTATTTATTATTATTTTTGGTTTCCAAGACGTACCAGAAGTGAGAGCACGTAATTTTTTGGTTACCATTAAAACTATCCCCACATCCACATGGACCGGAAGTAAGGTTCATTGCAAATTGCGCTACGAGTTCTTCAAATCTCTAATTATTTATTATTCAGAAGCGAATCATTTCGCTTTTATTACGTTGATCTGTTAGTCCGATTTGGGGTTTATTTTTGGTTGGTGATACTCATAACTCATGAGTCTGTCATGATAGGCTATATGGCTTTGCAGGCTTCCCCGTATCGATCTGGTGGAGAATTAGATCCCATTTATTTAAATATACGAGTATGGATGAAGTTTTCTCGGTTCAGATCAGGTAATACAACTTCCAATTGATCATCAGATAAACAAACCATAGCTGACCATTTTTGTCTGATTTTTAAAGCTAAATCGGTGACCCTAGCTATTAAAAGGAAGGTTCTCAAGTTAAAAGTATTCAAGTAAACAAGAATTAATTACTTCAGGCAAAAGGTATGGTATATAGTGAATCGATGAAAATGTAAATGTATACTTGCTTTATTTAGCAATAGCTTTTATATCAGACAATCAGACATACATATATAGTTGTGCTTTTTATAATATATGCCAGGCATCCATATTAATGTGAAAATGTGATAAAATTAAATTTATAAAGGTTATTCTTGTAAGAGTTAAATTAATGATGGACTCATCTACCATTTTATTTTTTGTGATTAATATGTATGGTACGGGTCGGACCGACATATTTTTATATTTTTATATTTTTATCTATTTAAATTAATTTTAGTCATATCTTATCATTGCATTGCATTGCCCGTTTAACATAGATACAGTACGAGCTGTATAGAGATATTTTTGCTTTTTTAACGGTTTGAGTTAGTGTTATCCATATCTTATCCCTATCCATTCATTAAGCATTAGTCTTTTTGGTACTCTACCATTATCCATTACAATTAACGAATAACAAATGAGTAATGAATAATTATTACATAAATTAATTAGTCAAAAAAAAAAATGTAAAATGTAAAATGTAAAATGGCTTGGAGAGTTAATTTTCCAGCGTACCTCAAAAGAGCATCACCAGTTAGCTAGAGCGTAGAGGCTTGAGGAAGAAGCTCTTTAGATATTATATCGATAAGTTTGGGGTTTTTATAGGGAGAGAGATCATGACAGTTAACAACCAGTCTTAGAGGTAATGTCACTTTCCAGACCATCAACCTGGAGAAATTTTTGCCTGGTATTGGTGAAATTTTAACTGATATCATTGACAGTACCATAACAGAGTTTTCAAGGGTCTCTGTTGACTTCATCTAGTCAACTTTTCCAACTGATTATTTTTGTAAATTTCAAAGAACATCCTTTCATCATATATTTGTATATTTTTGTATATTTTTCCAACTTTCTCTATATTTTATTATTTGGTTTTAACAAAAAAAAAAAATAGTATAGATGCAACCATCCATCCTGCCCCTCTTCTTGTGCAAACTGGGTTAGAACCAGAAGGCAAAAACTGAGTGCTATTTGCAAATTATGCAAATTATTGGGCTAAATTGTAATTATATCTTGATACAAGCAGAAATTGATAAAAGTATTTTGCAGGTCAGCATAACATATAAAAAGGTTGTTTGAGTGATAACTTAACATATGGAAGTGCCCTGTTTATCCAATTTGATGTCAATTTATCAGAGTTATAAAAAAAAAAATATCTGTTTAGGTCCCCTATTTTTTGTACCTTACAAAATCTGTGCACTGGCGCTATAATATTTCCACCTATGTCAAATCTATTTGAAAATTATATGGAAAAATATGTGCATTTTAAATATATTTCAGTTATTTAGATTCATCTCGGAGTACATTTTGCCACGTTATATAAATTTACCTTCTAATTAACAAAGCTAATTAAAAATACTTGGTTCATTTTATGTTAATTATTCATCAGGCACGTTTTGGCACACGAGTCATGCGAGTCACGCGAGTCACGCGAATCTTGAATAAACTAACCTAAATTATGATCAAATGGCCACGCGAGTTACGTGAGTCTCGTTTGGTTATGGCACGTTTTGGCACAGCGTGACCATTCACGTGTCGTGACCATCCCTTGACATTTTGGTCACGGCACGACACGACACGTGAAAAATTAACTTGGTCACGGTACAACACAGCACGAGACTAAAGTTACGGCGTGTTAGTCACGCCACGGCACGTTTTTTCCACTCTACCCTCAGTGCCTCTAAAGTTTTTCTAGAAAGTGACATCCTGAAATGTTAGACTGGTTGTTAGACTTTAGTGCCAATTCTAGAAAGTGGCATCCTGAAATGTTAGACTGGTTGTTAGACTTCGGTGCCTATTCTAGAAAGTGGCATCCCCTCAATACTATCCTGCCTCTCTGTTGTGCAAGCTGGGAAAAAACGCAAGGCAAAAGCTGATGAGTGCTATTTGCAAATTATGTAAATTATTGGCTAAATTTCAATTATATCTTGATACAAGCAAAAGCTGATAAAAATCTTTTTCAGGTCAGCATAACATATAAAAAGGTGTTGTTTAAGTGATAACATAACATATACAAGTAATTAATTAGTTATATCCAATTTGATCTCAATTGATCAGAATGTTCAATATTTTTTCTGTTTAGGTCACTTATTTGTACCCTGCAAATGCTCTGGATAACTGGTGGATATTATAAGGAAATTAGGTGCAATTTTAATAATATTTAATTTAGATTCTTCTCAGAGTACATTTTACCACGTCAGTAAATATTAAATTTACCTTGTAACCTAATAATTTGTATTTGATAATAAGGCGAGCTACCTTTGATCAGCTTCATCAGGCACTGACTTGCGCATATACCTGATCCTATCACCTGACAAAAATAAAAAGTTCATGTTTAAAATTGGCCACCTGAAGATTTAACCGCAGATTGGCATGAAAGCAAACCAAGAAAGATACCTTTCTTAAGAAGCTTTTTTGACTCAGACTCTGTCAGATGCCATTACTAGAACTTCCGTTTTTAGCAAGGGGAGAAAAAGGGCTTGTTCCATGGGCTTACTCTTGGAATAAGACCTAAAATCGTCATTTCCATGCGATACGCTTGGAAATACTACCGTCACAACAAGTCTTGATAGAAATGCTCCGAAAATTTGGCATTTCCATGCGCTACCCTTGGAAATAGTATTTTCTGGCTTTTTCCATGCGACTACCCTTGGAACAACTGCACATGGAAATAGTTTCACACCTGGTCCCTATCTGGATTATTTCCAAGAGCATCATATGTGGGGCCCACTTGATTATTTCCAAGGGGTAGCGAACCTGGGACCCACTGAGTATATCCAAGGTTAGTTAAGGTGGGGCCCACTTGATTATTTCCAAGGGTAGTGAACCTGGGACCCACTGAGTATTTCCAATGCTAATTAAGGTGGGGCCCACCTGGTTATTTCCAAGGGCAACAAACATGGGACCCGCCTGATTAATTCTTAGGCTAGCGAACCTAACTATTTCCATGAGCTAATATTTGCATGAATATACCCATGCAAATAATAACCATAAATTGCATCATATCAACATGCCCTCATTCCACAATCCTCCCCGTACCAACCCGGTACTCTTTTACATTCCCCACTTCCCGTTGAATCAAATAAACATAAACACATTGATATACATATCGAAAGCATGCAATAAACATTAATCAACATAGTAATAGCAATAAATATATCTGTACATCAATCTGTATATGAATTTAAACAACTGGCAATATTACAGTCACTATTTTAATATGGTGAAGGATTAGCCATTATTTCATCTGCAATAATTCAAAATGTCTTGTATATAAAAGATTGCTCGTCAAATCTTTTATTCGTTAGTAAAATCACAAAAGAGTTGAATTGTGAGCTTATTTTTTTGACAAAAAATGTGATTTTTCAGGATCGGATAACAAAGATTATGATTGGTGAAGGATTTTTAGAAAATGGGCTTTATATTTTGAATAAAGAAAAATTCAACCTCAATATAACCAAAAATGAAGAATTAAGCATACTTTGGCATAGAAGAATTGGGCACCCTTCCGACAAGATTTTAAAGAGTCTTTTTAATTTTTCAAAATTAGATAATAGTTGTTGTGAGACATGTAAGCTAGGAAAACATACTAGATTACCTTTTAATTTAGGGAGGGCCTAGCTTTCCCCCATTTTTTTCCCAACTGAAAATAAGTAGGGGACCACAATATTACAGTTAATAACTCCTGGAATTAGTAGGGGACCACAACTACCTTCACAACATTACTGGCAGACATATTGCGCAAAAGTATTCACACTTGACCCAAGTAGTATTCATCCATGTAAATAAAAGTACTCATCTTTGAGAAATAATTATATAAGGAAACATTATCACCCATCTTTTACACGTTTTTAGAAGTGGTTTTTTTTCCTATGTTCACTCTAACTAATATTTCTGTCGATCTGTGCGGAATTTTTCAAATCTAAAATCACGAAAGTCTTCTACACAATTTTCTCTTTCAAATGAGATCCATGATGACATACTTTTGAGGTGTCCGTTACGCAAGTATTCACACCTCATACTCAAGTATTCATCTCTCATTGAATAAGTATTCATCCTCGTTGTGTAAGTGTAAAGAGTACATGAAGGTATGGTGGGACCGCACAACCGCGACTTCAGATAAGTAGGGGACCACAGTAATATGCGGAGATAAGTGGTGGAATTAGTAGGGGACGATTTGCGAAAAAGTATTCACACTTAACACGAGTTGTATTCATCCATATAAATAAAAGTACTCATATTTGAGAAAGAATTATATATGGAAATATTACGATATTAAGAGCATTAATTACGCGGAGATAGTAGGGTACCACAACTGTCGTCCGCTAAAAACAAAAGAAAACGCGTAATTAAGTGGGGGGACCGCACAACCGCCATCACTAACTACCGTGGGGACCGCATAACCGACCGCAAGTGGAAATAACATCAAGTATTCATCTATAATACATGACGTATTCACATGTAATACATCAAGTATTCACCCTGATATATCAAGTATTTTAAAAAAAAACTGGCATATCACAACCATCTTTTACACGTTTTTAGATGTGGTTTTTTTTTTCTCCGTTCAATCTAACTAATATTTCTAACGATCTGTGAGGAATTTTGCAAATCTAAAACCACGAACGTCTTTTACATAATTTTCTCATTAAAATGAGATCCATGATGACATACTTTCGAGTTATCCGTTGCACAAGTATTCACCCTCGTTATGCAAGTATTCATCTATCATTGAACAAGTATTCATCATCGTCGTGTGAGGCGGAGGCGGAGAAGGAGAGGCGGAGGTGGGAGTCAAGTATTCATCTATAATACATGAAGTATTCACCGAAGTATTCACACCTCGTATGCAAGTATTCATCTCTCATTGAACAAGTATTCATCCTCGTCGTGTAAGTGTAAATAGTACATTAAGGTATGGTGGGACCGCACAACCGCGACTTCAGATAAGTAGGGGACCACAGTAATATGCGGAGATAAGTGGTGGAATTAGTAGGGGACGATTTGAAAATCGCTGATTTTATTAAAATTCTTCACCATTGAAAAACAACAACCTTCAAACTAGCTTAATAAATAGTAAAAAAATTCTAAAAAATATAAAATTTGGTCTCCAAGAACATTTTAATATAGATTAAATATCTAATGGTTTGGATCGACTGTTTGAACTTTGAAAATCGGAGAACTGAATTGTTTGTTCCTGAGTCCAAGAACAAACATTTGTATATTAACCATTCTCTCTCTCTCTTTTTATATACACACACACACACACACACACACACACACACACACATACATACTTCCATATGCAGTAATTGTTGGGTGTACTTTGTTGAAAGCGATGGAGTACAACTCCAAATCGGGTCCCATGCTGAACCAAGTCAGATACAGAGGAAGAGAAACGCCAAAGCTTGCAAGTTACTCTGGATCGGACGAAATCGCACAAGTCGGGAATATATATATTTCAGGATCAGAGAGAATTTGTAAAATAATTAAGCTTCACAAACAACCTCCATATATCATGTGAAACAATTGAGAGAGAGGAATTAATTATATAACTTTATTTATTCATTAATTCTTGACAATAATCTGATTACAAATAACATGAATCTATACATGCAACTGTTTTTCAATGATATGACACGAAAAAAGTTAATATGAATCTATACATCAACATCATATATATATTTCATTCTTCACAACAAATAATTTGAATCTATACATCCAACTCTTTACATATATAGTTATGAAAATCAAACCATGCCTTACATGAGAAGAGGAGAGCGAAACGTAGCCAAGAACAACCTGCCAACTTAGCCACAAATAAGATGCCTACATGGCGATCTTTTGTTAGCTTTCCGGCAAGTCATTCTTGGCTGTGTTCCCCTCTCCTCACTTCAAGCAAGGCATCATGACTATAACATTAAAGGAGAGAGACAGAGAAAAGAGAGAGAGAATAACATCAGATTTTCATCCCTATATATGATATCTTTCTTCTTCTTTCTCTCTTTCATACAACCTCTCTCTATTAAACCCCTCTATATATAAGGTTTACTTTAGCTTCCTTTTTTAATTTCCTTAATTTATTTTATTATTATTAACTTTTTTAATTTGATGGTATATATCTTGTTGATAAGGCCACCATTAGGGCTGCACAAAAAATTCGTAGTTCGTAATTCGATTCGAGTTTGATTTGAAAAAGTTCGTAAAAAGTTCGATTCGAAATTGAGTTCGTTCGAAATTATTTCAAACCAAACTTAGTTCGAAATTAATTCAAACCAAACTCAAACTGGACCTAGTTCATTCGAAATAGGTTCGCAAACCAAATTTAGTTCGAAATTAACTCAAACGTGAACAATTAATTTCTGCTGATAACTTATGTTCACTAATAAAAATATAAGCCGTCCAGTTCATAATTGCTTTGAATTCTGACTTCTGAAACACAAAACCCAGTGCAATTACAAGCTCAAATAAAAATTCAACAACAAAGCCCAAAATAGAAAAATTAAACAAAACCAGCCACAATCCATAATCGTTGGTTGCGAACTTTTGGTATTCTCACTGTTGGTTGCGAACAAAACTAGCAATAAAAAACCTAGCCGACTTTCCCTCTCTGTTGGTTGCGAACTTGCAATACCAAAGTCCAAACCTTAGAGTTTCCCTCTGTTGGCTACTTGGCTGCAATACCAAACCGGGACCAGCCTAGAGGCAAGGCGAGGCGACCCTCGTTGATAGGCTTTGTTGGTTGATTATTGGGACTGGTCGTGAGACAAGGCAACCGTTGGTAACGGTCGTTTCTCTTTGCCCTTCTTGTGATTTGCTCCTCTATCGGGTAATTAAAAAGCACACCATTTTTATTGTTGCTTGTTTTATAGAACAAATAACATTAACTTCTCAGCGCTATGCCGCTATCCAATTTAATTTTTTGACTTAAAGATGGCACACGCCAGTTTAATTTTTTTTTTCCTTTTTAATCTGATCCCTTGTCATACTAGAAAATTCTCATACAATAGTCTAAACCAGAAATAAAAAAATATAGAACATCAGCAAAACCAGCAACAGAGATCAGTCATTTACCAGCATCAGAAAATCAAGAAGCGAAATATATGGCTGAAGCTTTGGATACCTGTGAGGGTTTTTTAGTAGCCAGTGCCTAGTTGTAATGAACTTTAATGTTTATTTAGGATAATATTTGGATTTGTAATAATTCTAAGACTTTGGTAATTGTTCTGTACTTCTATTGATATTTAAATTGTACTTTGAATACTTTGAAGTGCTTGAGGTTTTATTTAAATTGTACTTCTATTGATATTTGAGTTTTATTTAAATTGTACTTTGAATACTTGAGTTTTTATTGAAGTACTGTAATTTTGCACTATGGCTCAGTCATAAGTCATAACTCTCGTAAGTCGTAACAAAGTTCGTAAATGTTCGAAATTGAGTTCGTAAAAAATTCGGTTCGAAACTGAGTTCGTTCGAAATTAATTCAAACCAAACTCAAACGGAGAGTAAATTCGATTCGGTTCGGTTCGTTTGCAGCCCTAGCCACCATGCATGCATGCATGCACCATTTGGAAGAACTTCCTATTTATGGAATTAAGATACGATTGTCTAAGACATGTAAAGGTATCTTTACTTGTGCATGCATGCATTATAACATTAATTAGCAACTGAATTTTTTTTTTTTTTTTGGTTTACACCGGACAACAGACAACTTGTTGCAAGAATATAATCAAGATTTTTTGTCAAAAAAAAAGAAAAAAAAGAATATTATTAGTCAACAGTGGAGAATGAGATGCTGACAATTTTTTGCCATGAATAGTTAGATCGACCTGTATATCTTCATCAAGTGCATGCATATGCATATATGTGTGTTGGAACAAATAATTAATGTAACTTGAAATTTTGACGAGCATGACCTTACTTTCAAAGATGAGATCAAAGTGTCGACAATATTATATATACATTATTTTTATGACAAATATTTGGAATCATGCTTTTATTGTTTTATATTCCATGTTGCCAGAAATAATATTCCATCTACAGCTAGCTAGCTCTAAACCATGCATGGAATTAACCTATCTGATTAATTAATGTAGACTTAGAGGACTAATATATTAAACATATATATATAGTATTGCGGCTGAGTTCGTATAATTAAAGTTTAGTCCAATAACAACGAATTTACTTTTAGCATTTAAGAAATAATTCCCAAGAGAAATATATAATGGTGACGCCCATAGATTTTGAGAGATTTTGGACTAATAAAAATTATTAGGGAGGGCCTAGCTTTCCCCTATCATTCATTCTCCATTTTTCCCCCAACTGAAAATAAGTAGGGGACCACAATATTACAGTTAATAACTGCTGAAATTAGTAGGAAACCACAACTACCTTCACAGCATTACAAGTGGACATATATATTACGCAAAAGTATTCACACTTGACCAGGTAGTATTCATCAATTTAAATAAAAGTACTCATCTTTGAGAAATAATTATATAAGGAAACATTACCACCCATCTTTTACACGTTTTTAGAAGTGGTTTTTTTTTCTACGTTCACTCTAACTAATATTTTCTGTCGATCTGTGCGGAATTTTTCAAATCTAAAACCACGAAAGTCTTCTACACAATTTTCTCTTTCAAATGAGATCCATGATGACATACTTTTGAGATGTCCGTTACGCAAGTATTCACACCTCATACTCAAGTATTCATCTCTCATTGAACAAGTATTCATCCTCGTTGTGTAAGTGTAAAGAGTACATGAAGGTATGGTGGGACCGCACAACCGCGACTTCAGATAAGTAGGGGACCACAGTAATTGATGTGGATTTTGCAATACAAGTAATAAATCCTAGTTTATACTCAATTCGGTTGCAAGTGTACAACCTTGTCAAGTAGTACTTAGGGATCGTCTTCACAGGGACAAGTTGGAATATTTTTTCTAACCTAACAATTTAATTTAGTAAAAAAAATAAAAAGGTTTTTGTTTGTTCAAGTGGTTGATTTGGTTTTGATTAAACTGAATTAAACTAAAGTCTTAAGGCAAAATCTGATTTTTAACAAAGATGAGAGATTAGGGTTTCTTAGGGTTCCTATCCACTAATGTTATGACTAATTGGTTTATCAAATTTGTTCTTTTAATTATGAAGGCACAGTTGAGGGTTGTAGGTACAAAGGGATATTTTTATATTAATACCATCTTCAAATTAGAATAAACGTCACCTCTCGGTACTTGGCTATGCTAATCTAAAGTCATTAAGTTCTTACTGTCCCAATTAATCTAGAAAACCGTCTTTCACCTCTCGGTACTTGGTACAATTTTTCTAAACAATTGGGTAAAGCCCGTATAAGACAAGCGTCACCTCTCGGTACTTAGCCTATCAAATACCCTATTCTTTATGGTTGGGATTCAATATTCAATTTCTCAATTGCAAATACTAAACCCTAAGATTTCATGTGATTTCGATTAAGTTATCACAATCAATTAAAATAGAGAATAGATCATAACAAAGAACAAGAAAATACAAAATTAAACCAACTAAATCATAACAAAAGTTTCAAGTACAGCCCTAATTAACCCTAGAAAATCCTTTAGCCAGTCATGGCTAAAGCACAAATCAAATTAAAAAGATTAAAAGAGTTCCAAAGAGAGAAAATAATAAAACCGGTTGATCAGCGATGTCTTTTTCTCCCTTCTTCTCTCTTCCTTTCTCTTCCTTTGTCTCTCTTCTAAAACCATAAAATCCCTGTCTAAAAAAACGTCCCTATTATGTTTTACAAGTTTCCTATTTATACCCATGGCAAAACCTAAAACTAAATCCCTAAAAATAGCAAATTCGGGTCTGAAACCGCCTTATTGCGGGCCGCAATGAGTGGAGGCGGTTAACTTCTCGCGCAGAATCTGAGTCTCTGAATACTTCATTTCGGGCCGCAATGAGTTCTATTGCGGGCCGCAATGAAAGTCTGGGAAATGCTGTCTGGAATTCTTCTCTATTTGATAATGTTGCGGCCCACAATGAAAGTGACAGTTTCTCCTAACTTCGTGCTGACTTGCTACAAATCACCCGTTTTGCTCCGTTAAGCTCCAAACACTTGATTACCTATAAAACAAACATAACTAGAGCAGTAACTTGAACTTTTGGACATTTCTAACCTAATCAAACCTAATCTCAACAAAACTTAGCTTAATTCACATAACAAACACTAGGTTTCAATAGATATAATTTTGGCTTATCAGTAATATGCGGAGATAAGTGGTGGAATTAGTAGGGGACGATTTGCAAAAAAATATTTACACTTAACACGAGTTGTATTCATCCATATAAATAAAAGTACTCATCTTTGAGAAAGAATTATATATGGAAATATTACGACATTAAGAGCATTAATTACGCGGAGATAGTAGGGTACCACAACTGTCGTCCGCTAAAAACAAAAGAAAATGCGTAATTAAGTGGGGGACCGCACAACCGCCATCACTAACTACCGTGGGGACCGCATAACCGTCACCGCAAGTGGAAATAACATCAAGTATTCACCCTGATATATCAAATATTTTAAAAAAAAACTGGACATATCACACCCATATTTTACACGTTTTTAGAGGTGGTTTTTTTTTTCTCCGTTCAATCTAACTAATATTTCTGACGATCTGTGAGGAATTTTGCAAATCTAAAATTACGAACGTCTTCTACATAATTTTCTCTTTAAAATGAGATCCATGATGACATACTTTTGAGTTATCCATTGCACAAGTATTCACCCTCGTCATGCAAGTATTCATCTATCATTGAACAAGTATTCATCCTCGTCGTGTGAGGCGGAGGCAGAGGCAGAGGCGGAGAAAGAGAGGCGGAGGTGGGACACGGAGGCGGAGAGGGAGAGGCGAAGGTGGGAGAGGCGGGCGGAGGCGGAGGTGGAAGGGAGAGGCGGAGATGGGAGAGGGAGAGGGAGGAAGAGATGAAAGAAATAAAAAGAGAAAATCTACTAATTAATTTGTAGGGACCACTAGTTAGTTAGAATTGATTATTATAGTTAGAAAATGAAGTTAGTTAGTTGGAGGAAAAATGGGGGAAGGAATCAAGGGGTAACATATAATTATCCAAATTATTATTGGGTTGGTTTGCAATTTTGTCAATTTTTACTTTGATCCAATCCAACTATATATATATATATCAGTGTTCTAAATAATGCGCTATAGCGTTTTTGGACTCCAAACGCTAAGCTATGATATCAAAATGCGCTATTTGCGCTACGGCCGCTATAGCGGGGATAGCGGTCCGCTATTTGCACTATGGCCGCTATACAATATGGGTTTTTTTTTATATATATATATTCGTTGACGGCCGTCAACCATAAAAAAATATGGGTTTTTTTAAGCAATTTATATGAGTTTTAAATAAAAACCCAAAAAAGCTCAAATCAAAACTGAATTTGTTGCTACCTTGCTACAGATAAATCAATTTGAAATTGGGAATATATAGAAATAGAAATTTGAATAGAAAAAAGTCCAAACCGAAATTGAAATTTGAATAGAAAAAAAAATATATTATGTCATGAATCATGATACTTAAGATATTTTCAATAGAAAAAATCGATAGTTTATGATATTTCTATGGATATTTTGAACCGCAATTTGGACTTTGTACGGGTTCAATATGAATATTATAATTTCTTAATTACTTTGGTATTATTTATTGTTCTATGAGACTTTAGATAATGTTGATATTTAGTACAAATATTGAATATAAGAAATGTAAAAAAAAAACGCTATGTGGCATAGCTTCTGCTATAGCGACGCTATTCGCTATAGCTTTTTTTGTAGCCTTCCCACTATGACGCTATAAACGCTATTTAGAACCTTGATATATATATATATATATATATATATATTAATCCAAACCTCTTCAGAAATTATATAAATACAATTGTCTTCAAACCAATTAATAGCTCCAACAAATTTCACGAAAATATTTTAAATTTTCAATTGCTCAATATTGCCCCTCTAAAAATACTTAGTTAGAAAAAAATATATCTACTCTGAAAAAATACAAGTACTTGTGTAGTTGTGTTGATATAATAATGAAGAAGATTGATGCTTTAGTGCAATGCCACTATATACTATTTTAAATATTTTAACAATGCTTGTGCTATGACAAAAATTATTTGGTTAAAGATGGCATTTGATAGGAGCTTTTTTATTTTTTGGGTGAGCAAATATTGTTTGGTTGCAACTATCTCATAATATTTTCTCCTCTAATAAAACAAAGAGAAATGTTATGCCCCCCAAGTCATCATACCCGTGCGCGTCACCAACTAGTTTAACAGAAAAAGCCTTTCAATTTTGTCTAACTTTCATTTCCAATGCTCATATTCAAGTTTTTAAAGTTTTGCTTATAACAATTTACAATGTTACTCATAAGCATTTAAACCTCTATCTCCAAGTATTTAATTCTAAATCTGTAAGAAGGATTCATTTTACCCACTTTTTTTTTAATTTTTCTCTGAGAATTTTCATCCATTTTTCGACGATCCATGATGAATTTTACGAATCTAAAAATATGAATGTTTTCTACTTGATTTTCTTTTTCAAATTAGATCCATTAAGAAAAACTTTTGAGTTATTTTGAAGTCATTTTTTTTAAAGTAAAGTTCATGAGCACTTTAAATTTTTAAACTTTTAAACATCACTCTACTACCATTTAAAACAAATTATTTGAAGATCAATCATGATGCTCCTAAAGCAAATTATATTTTATCTCGTAGATTGCTCAGAATATATAAAATCAGGTAAGAATATGTGACTTGACTTTTCACTTCAATTTATTTTCCGGCCGCCTTAAAAATTATTATTCTTAATTTATTTAATTACTAAAAAGAGAAAGGAATAACATCCATGCTACTTTTTGTGAGATCTTTCAACCATGCATACTATATATTCTATTCTATTCTATTCTATCTATGCATCTTTGACTTGTGATGCATGCATTTAACAATAATTTGCGAGATATATTACTTGAAAAAGGGACAAATAAATCATTTAATTGAAGAAGTCAATTTGATGATCAACGCATCACAATAATTATTGGAATATCGGAACTAATTGCACCCTTTGAGTCTTCACAAAATACACAAAACAAGCAATCAGATACCATAATTATTAATTGTTCATAGCATTAGATATATATATATATTTTTTTTTTTCAAGACGCTACTGTTTATAGTGTCAACTTTTTTTTTTTCTTAAATATAAATCTGTCTAATTTAATATGTATCACTACTCTGAAGCCATCCTTGTAGCGATTCAAAACAGCTTTATCATTAGAAAAACAAAGGGCAATACGCTTAGATGCACGGGCGGATCCACAAGAAAACCGACAAAAGTTGAGACATATATATGTGACACTCTTGACTTGACTAAAATAGTAAATGACAGTCACGTCATACTCATCATGTGTGGTCGCGTTGTAATGACACATGACATGATCGCTCACATTTTTTGTTTTTGAAGTTTCATGTTAGTTCATAAAAAATATTAACAAAAAATATTAACAAAAATAAATTATAATAAACATGATTCAACATTTTTAATGTAGACCATTCAATAAATGTGGGTCCAAGATAATATTCTAAATTTGGCGATATGTCATAAATGTTTGGACTTTGGCGATAGGCATCGGACCTACTTTTAGGTTCAATTAACTCTAGCACCGTACGATTAGTATTAAATCTGTGCACAAAGAAATTGATACAGACTCGTACAGATTTTGATGCAGGGTGCACGAATCTTGATGCTGACTGGATGGTCATCACATCCATCGAACCAAAGTAGGTCTGATGGGCATCGGACCTACTTTGAATTCCTCGCAAAATATTTGAGAAATTTTGACCTTTCGTCACGCATGTGACGCATCACGTTAGTGTATAAATTAAATGTCACAAGACCACAACTCCCTCCCCTATCACCTTCTAAAAAACAATAAGAGCCATTCAAAAAGTTTATTTTTACATAATTATATTTCCAGAAAAATCAAGGTAGGAACGTACTTTTATTTTATCAAACAAATAATAAAGTCAACAAAAATAGCGTCCATGAAACCGTTATCTTTTCTTTCTTTTTTTCAAAATCCATAAAATTTAACTTCGTTAACTATTTTGGAAAGTGGGAACTTAAACAAAGTTTAGTAGTTATTTATTATATGCTAATCACTATATTCTAATATAGTGACCAAGGAAATGTTCTTCATGTAGATTATATGCTAATCACTATATTCATATATGGTTCCGTATCCGTATCAAATATGTATTGGATACTGACACATCCGATGCGCATTTGATATGCCATGTGGCGTATCAGATTATTTGAATATATATATATTTAATTAGCCGATACAGTCTCCGATATGTCCCGATACGCCCCCCGGTATATTTCAATTTATAATGGATGTCATGGAATGTGGATCTTTTAAGTTTTAAATTATATAACTAGTTATTTTTTTTGTAAATTCATGATGGTTGAGAGAATGAATGTCTAACTATGCATTTGTGTTTTCTGCTAAATTTGTAATAATACAAGTGTTGAACTAATAATATAATTAAAATAATAAAACACACATGCACGTATTGTATTCCAGATTTTAAAAATTGCAGTATCATTTTATCTGTATTGTATCCAAAACGATACCCGTTCCCGTATCCCTGCAACATGAATTTTAATGCATTGAATATCTAAAAAATGTTAACGCATTTATTATACCTTAATTGTAGTCGCAATTGTCTTGGTGACTATACATGTTAACTGCATAGAATGTCATGATGAAATTATCTCATAAAAGAAAATATACAAAGTTATGGGTTGGAGTTCCCAATGCTCTTACTAGTTGGTTTCTTATTGTACTAAATTACAACGAATAAATTTATTTGGTACTAACAAATTAATAATGAGTCTATTTGGCAATTTTCTTGGGCCGGTTGGGGCTTAATGAATCATACTAGCAAATTAAAATTGAAGTTTCTACTAATCATCACATGGTTTCTTTAATAAAATTTCTTGGGCCTAATGGGCTTTGTTCCAGGGCCCAATATTCATTTAAATTAAAAACCAGGGTTCTTGCATAACCTGATATTGGAGAAAAGAGCACGAACAAAAACACCATTTGCCTCATTCAACCATATCTCCAGTATAAATAAGAAGGTACACTTGATTTATTCAAATCCCAATCATCCATTCAGATCAGACAATCCTCATTAATTTTATGGATGGTTCAAATTATATAACTTAATTGTATTGTATTATAAACAGTTAAACACACAAACTCTTGTCTAATGTAACACTCTATTGGGATTTCTCTGTTAATTCTAGTATATGTATATCCCTCGAAGATGTGAGACCAAGTTTATCTTAATTCAATTTCATTGCGTTCATTTCTTAAAAAAATTTGTTCAATCAAGTTTATCTTAATTCAATTTGTCCTCTGAAATTATTAATTAAGACTTGACTATGTAAATTCATACATTATTTGTTTAAGTCATCAAATTTGATATGATATTATGTCAATCAGTAGCTGACTAATTGAAACACCAATTTGAATTAAGGTCTGAATATTAAGCAAATAATCTTTAAGAAAAAGTTAAGACCGAGATTAAATGATGTAAAAAAATTGAGAGACTTAAAATGAACACTGAAACTTGATTAAATAAAACAACTAGAAGTTCAAAATCACACTTTAATTTTATTTTATATTTTGATTTATGATGGATGGAATAAAGTTTATTTGTGACAACTATTAGCAAGTTCGGATGCTGAGTTTTTGTCATCACCTTTTGTTCTCATTAATCAAATAGCTATTTCAATCCTTAATCAAATAGCCATTAGCATGACCATCGAAAGATTTACACAAAGTTAATAATTTAACAACTTAGCAAACTCCAAGAAGCCATCTTGGACCCGATTTAGCACATCAGTCATTTGTCTTGCCACTTGTCTGCTCCATGAGATCTCTTGCATCATCATCACGTCCCATTTTAAAAAGAAGTTCTAATATGGGAGCATAGGAAGCTAAATCAGGTTTCACCCCTTCTTGCTTCATTCTGTTCAGCACGCAGATAGCATCATCTACCTTTTTCTTTGCAGCATATGCTTTAATCAAGGAAGTGTAAGTCGAGAGATCTGGAGCTACATGATTGAGCTGCATTCTATCAAGGATATTCACCACATCATCAATATCGCCATCATTTACATAACCGAGAAGTAAAAATCTATATGGTACAACACCTGGTTTTATACCTCCCCTTACCATTACATCGAGCAACTTTTCAGCTTCCCTGCTTTGTCCTTGTTTGCACAAAGAATCCATCATTGATCCATAAGTAACCTCATCCGGCAAAAAGCCTCGATCAATCATATCCTTGAAGACCCTAATTGACTCTTTCCAACAACCAAGCTTAGAATATCCATGTATAACACTAGTATATGTGATAAGATCAGGTGTGGCACCTTTATCAAGCATATCATACAATACTTTCTCTGCCCTGTCAGGTTCCCCCCTCTTGCAAACTGCATCCACAATTATATTGCAAGTCACGGTGTCAGGCAATATTCCCTTTGAAACCATCTCATTCAGCACCTTCTTTGCCTTTTCTGATTTGTTCATCTTGCAAAGCCCATCTATAAGAGTACTGTAGGTTTGAACATCAGGATCATTACCTCTGGAAATCATATAATGCAGCAACTCCTCCGCCTTTTCAGTATCCCCCTCCTTGCAAAGTGCATTTATGATGGTATTATAAGTCACAACATCGGGATCATGTCCTTTAGAAACCATGGACTGAAGCATTTCCACTGCCTTGTCCAGTCGCCCTTTCTTGCACAACCCATCCACCATAGTATAATAGGTCACAATATTAGGTTGAAGTCCTTGAGAAACCATGTAGGACCGCAATTCCTCTGCCTTCTCAGTATATCCTTCCTTGCACAGGCCATTAATCAGTGAGTTGTATGTGAAGTCATCTGGCACAATACCCTTTGAAAGCATTCGCTCAAACAAACTAAATGCTTTACTAACTACGCCTTTTTTGCAAAGGCCATTAATCAGTGAGTTGTATGTGATTACATCTGGTGCAATACCCTCTGAAAGCATTCGCTCAAACAAACTAAATGCGTTACTAATTTTGCCTTTTTTGCAAAGGCCATCAATCATTGAGTTGTATGTCACTACATTTGGCACAATACCCTTTGAGAGCATTCGGTCAAACATACTAAATGCATTACTCACTTCACCTTCTTTACAAAGGCCATCAATAACAATGCTGTAGGAGATCAAGTTTGGCGTGAAGCCCACCTTAGGCATTTTGTTCAACACCATGGCTACGGCCTCACTAATCCTATTCTCATAACAAAGGCCCTTGAGTAGTGGGTTGAAGATCCTAGCATCACCTCTCTGCCCTCCCTTAATAAACCGCCCTAAGAAAACCAAGCCTAGTTTCGGCCGATTCAATCGGATACAGTAGGCAATCAAGATACAATAGGTGCAAACATCGGGTGAGGGTGAGACCCCTTTAGGTTGGGTCCAGCGGTTAAAGAGTGAAAATACAGTTGCATAATGGTTGTTGGAATTCTTCATACAAGTTAAGGCTGTAAAGAGATGATTGAAGGAATAGATGGACGGAGTCGGGTTCTTAGTGGCCAACAAGCGATCAAAAAATTGAAGAGCATCTTTAATAGTAAGGGTTCCCAAGCGACAACGTTCTTTTACAAGTGATTCCAGCTGGCGGGTCCCCATTAGCAAGTGTTGGAATTGGTCACAACTCCCCTTGTAGATGGTTCAGTTGAGGCTGTTGGTAGCCTCACAAAATGCGGTGACCCCCCCCTGTTCAACTATAGTAGTGTCCTAAAAATTCATCAATACATTCCCTACAAAACATAAATGAAAGAATGGTTAATAAATTTTGCATAACATGACAAAGGCTATTAGTAACAGAACAATAATAGTTAGGCATCAGTCCAGTACGTGATGTGCACCTGTGTTTAATAGTGATGCTTTCCAGGTTGGTACAATTGCAATCAGATCAGCTACCGGTAGATGAAGTTTTCGAGGTAGGTACTGCTGGGTACCACCAAATGCCTTTTCTGTGTTATACAATTTCATGTTCCTTGTAATTCTTATATGTACTAAGATGGGCTTGGTTGAGGGTACTGAAGGTCAAGTGAATTCAGATCCAGTGAAATAATTCAATGTTTGGGTTTTGGATCAGAACCGTCCGATTCGAATCCGCGACAATCCATCTCAAGTGGAGCGCACACATCCCAAGCGATGGATTCGAATCCCGAGACAATTCTGAGCGATGGATTATGATCAGACGGTCCCTATCCAAAACCCAAACATTGGGTTACTTTACGGGATGCGGACCCAAGTCAAGTTGGGCTCTTCTGGAAGGGCATTTTGATTATTTTTTCTGGTTAGGGATTTGATCAGTGAGCAGGTAAGGAATCAAGAAGCAACAAGAGACTCAAAACTTGAAAAATAATAAATCACAGTATCATACTAAATGTAGCAAAAGGCTAAATAGAGAAGTACCTATTAACTTAATTAATGTTTGAGCTCGATACTCTAATACCAGTAATTACTGAGCTTGGGTCTTTTTTTTTATTTTCATTTTTCCAATTTACATTTTGGTGCTATGTTGAGGATACTAGAAATAATTCCTACACCATATAAAAGGTTAGGTATCCAGATTTGGTACGAACAAGAATTCTAATACCAGCCGAATTTATATCCCAACAAACCAATTACTCCTCCTGGTGATAATTAAACAAAAGAAATCTAAAGATGAAAATTAACCTTACAAATTGGATCTGTGGCAGCAGATAGTGTGCATGCACAGTGATGACCAGTACATGCCGGTACAAACTTGATCAGCTCAAAAGAACCTGAGAATTAAGTGGTTGACTGGAACTGGTATTGTAAACTGCTCATAAATAAATTTTTCTTAAGAGAATATTTGATCTAATAATAAATTGCCTTTACTTGAAACATTAAAATAAAATGTCACCATTATGCCTGTAACATTCAAACTATGTTTAGATGCTGTGAGGTAACCTGCACAGATCCTAAGAACTATCAGAACCCTAATAACTCATAAATACAATTGTAGATGTATCCCTCAGAATGGTACTCTTAGTTTTCTATCATTCTCTTATATTTTTGTATTCAACCTTACTAAACTGGTTGTTGTGGTTTTACAACTGCAATTAATTGGTTTTATGTGTTATTTATCCATTTGGGAAATGAAATCTAAATGGTACTTACCAACAGAAAGGTTAAAAAAATTGAATCCATAGTGTAATGTCTCTTTGGGACATTTTATCAAGCAGATAACGTGCACCCAGAGGACCCAAAATGTTCAAGTGCAAGATGAGTGGTTACCTTAGAATTGCTTCTAGAAGATGGAGGGTACCAGTTTCTTGTGGCCAGCAGGCGGTTGATAAATCAAAGAGCGTCTTCAATACTGAGGGTGCCCGACGAGCAGGCTGCTTGGAACGACAAAACTTGTCAGAAGCATTTTGACAAACAGTTGAAGTGCCAGAGAGAGTTGAGAGAGGAGGTGAGCTGAAAGTGTGGGTTTAGGTTATGAACTACTCTCACCGACCAACAGCTGAGAGTTGAGAGAGGAGGTGAGCTGAGAGTGGGGGTTTAGGTGGGAAGACGGGAGAATGAGGCGCTGAGAGTGATACTTTCGTTCGATTGTAAACCCAATCTGGTCGGTGGGATTCAAGTGGGCCAAAGATGGAATTCAGATCCACGGCAATACCTGACTGAGTACGATGAGGTCTCAGTCGTCAGATTTAAATTTGCACGAATCTCAAAGCATAAATAATACTGCCCCCTCCAATCTCCCGAATAGGCACCGGCTGAGAGTAAATCTGGACCGTAAAGTGATTTACTGTTTGTACAGTACTACAGAGGATACTGGTCCCCAAAGATGCGATACCTTCACCTTTTTTTTTCTTTCACAACTCAGATCAGCTCCACAATTTGGCGTCTTAACTTACTTTGATTTGCGCAGGAGACCATTATCTTTTTCGTTTTTTACTACTTCGATCGAAAATTTGATTGCCTGTAAACTCCGACTTTATTTCATTTTATATTTTGATTTATGGTTGATCACAATTTTGTTCACATTAATCAAATCACTATTTCAATCCTTAATTTTTTTATGTATTATTTTATTTTTATTTTGAGTAAAGTTATAATGAGTTTAAACTAATTAAGATAAATTGTTAATAAAGTTATGATTTATCCGATCAGTTTCGAATAATAAATTAATTCATTCGTTTCAAATTAATAGATTTAACATGAAGTTAAATCATAAAAAGAAGAAGTTAAACACATTAAACCTATTAATTTGGGTTAGAGGTTTAAATATGATTGAATGAGCTTTGAAATTAAGTTTCAATCTTACATTAACTTTACTTTTCAAGTTTGTTAACTTTACTCGTCAAATAAATTTTCTTATTTAACATATTAGTACTTAGAAATGTTGAAGCAAGGTTCTTGAGAGAAAAAAAATACATTTGCCTCGTGAATTTCATCAATAGCATCTGATAATTAGGATCAAGATCATACGGGACTGAGTATTTACCCTCAATCAATTTTACAATTAGGCGTAAAATCAACACACTTGTGGTAGAATTGTGTAACAAAGGCTTCTAATCACCCACAATTATTTACATCTGTTGCTGCCATGCTGGCTTCTAATCACCCACAATTTTTCTTTCAAAATTCAGATTTGTACAAAATGTCTAGACCAATCAAGAGTAGTGCAAAACGGACCAATCAAACTGGAACAAATCTCTCATTTGACAGGCATATAATTGCTTGTGAATTTGACATTGAAATTGATTTATATGCAAGATGAAATAAGTCAGAGGAATTAAGCGATATGATTGTGGAATGAAACAACATATGTAATCATATATCAATTAATCCATTCCTAACTGGTATGAAAATAGTCAGAGGGAGCTTTTTAATTTCTGTACCACAGCCCACAGGATCCAAAATTCATAATATCAAACCATTTACCATGCATGAATTGTAAAGACATGTCCATCAGTCTTTTTATAACAGCAGTTTGTACCCATATTACATTAATAAGAAACAAAATAGCCGTAAGGTCTAGACACAAAAATAGCTGGTGCAAATCATGCCAATACGTGTTAATAAAATTTCAAACATAACTGAGTTGGTGCCACATGGGTAGTGTTGAGAGATGACCTGTTACCTGAAACAGGTCAATAGAAGGTTCTAGCTCGGGCCTTTACACTTGAGTGTCCATACACTGTAGTGTCTGTGCGACATTTTATCAAGCAACTCAGGTGCACCTTCAGAGGACTCCCAAATTGTACAACTGCAATACCAAACACAGTATACAGAAATTTGAGGAAAGAAAAAAAGAACAACTCATAATCATCTAAACTAGTACATATACAAATAAATACAACTGTAGATGTATCCCTCAGAATGGTACTCTTAGTGTTCTCTCATTCTCTTATTTTTTTTGTATTCAACCTTACTAAACTGGCTGTTGGGTTCATAACCTAAACCCCTATTTTCTTCCTAAAATAAATCCAGGTTCACAACTGCAATTAATTGGTTTTATGTGTTATTTATCCATTTGGGAAATGAAATCTAAATGATACTTCTCCACAGAAAGGTTAAAAAAATTGAATCCATACTATAATGTGTCTTTGGGACATTTTATCAAGCAGCTCACGTGCACGGCCAGAGGACCCCAAATTGTTCATGTGCAATACCAAATACAGGACACAGAATCCCCATGGCCGTGTATTTGAAATGATCACAACTCCAATTTGGAGATGGTTCATTCAGGTGGCAGATCGGTGTTTACCTTACAATTGCTTCTAGAAGATGGATGGTGCCAGTTTCTTGTGGCCAGAAGGCGGTAGCTAAATCAAAGAGCGTCTTCAATACTGAGAGTGCCCGACCAACAGCTTTCTTTTACAAGTGATTCCAGTTGCTTGGAACGACTAAAAACTTCTCGGAAGCAATAAGACAAACAGTTAAAGTGCAAGAGAGATTTGAGAGAGGAGCTGAGAGCCTGAGAGTAAAGGAAGAAGAGAATGAGGCGGCGGTGTGGCGCTGAGAGTAATCTTGTTGAGTCGGGGGGAGAAGAAGAGGGGCAATTTGGTCCGATTTTAAAACAAGCAAGCAACAGGGTAAACCCAATCTGATGCGAGAGTGCGACACCTTTACATTGATTTGCGCTGGAAAACATTAATCTTTTTTTTTTGTTTAGGCTGCTTATTATTTATTGTACTTGTTTGAAATTTGATTGTGTCCATTTTTTTTTATCAATTAATGTTTTCCAATCACTGCATATAACAATTATTAAGTTTCACTTGGATTTTGTAATTCAAATTAGTCCACTGAAATTTTTAATTAAGATTTCACTATGTAAAACCTTACATTACTGGTTAAAATTGTCAATTTTGATATTATGTCAACTAATTAAAATACCAATTTCAACCAATTTCAAAAAATAAAGGAAATAATTGAAAAACTTTGATTGAAGGATGTCAAATATATAATTGCCGGGCTTACTTGTATACAAGTTTAAAAAAGAATAACCAAAAGAAAAATAAAAGAAAAAGAAATAGGAAAGGGAGCTCTAATATTGTCTGGTTCATGAGATCCCTCGCATCATCATCTCGTCCCATTTTCAAAAGCAGTTCTAATATTGGTGCAGAGGCAGCTAAATCGGGATTCACCCCTTCTTGCTTCATTCTATTCAGCACACTCATAGCCTCCTCTACTTTTCTCTTCTTAGCATATGCTTTCAACAAGGAAGTGTAAGTGGAGAGATCTGGCACTACATGATTGAGCTGCATTCTATCTAGGATATTCATCACATCATCAATATTACCATCATTTACATAGCCAAGAAGTAAAAATCGATATGATACAACACCTGGTTCTATACCTCCACTTACCATTAAGTCGAGCAATTTTTCAGCTTCCTTGCTTTGTCCTTGTTTGCACAAAGAATCCATCATTGATCTGTACGTAACCTCATTTGGCAAAATGCCTCGATCAATCATATTCTTGAAAACTCTAATCGACTCTTTCCAACAGCCTAGCTTAGAATATCCATTTATAACAATATTATATGTGATGAGATCAGGTGTGGCACCTTCATCATGCATATCATATAATAGTTTTTCTGCCCTGTCAGTTTCCCCCTTCTTACAAAGTGCATCCACAATTATATTGCAAGTCACAGTGTCAGGCAATATTCCGTTTGAAACCATCTCATTTAGTAATTCCTTTGCCTTATCTAATTTGTCCAACTTGCAAAGCCCATCTATAATAGTAGAGTAGGTTAAAACATCAGGATCTTTTCCTCTAGAAATCATATTACATAGCAACTCTTCTGCGTTTCCAGTTTCTCCCTCTTTGCAAAGTGCATCTATGATGGCAGTATAAGTCACAACATTGGGATCATGTCCATTAGAAACCATGGACTGGAGCATTTCCACGGCTTTGCCCATTTGCCCTTTCTTGCACAACCCATCCACGAGAGTAGTATAGGTCACAACATCTGGTTGAAGTCCTTTAGAAACCATGTAGGACAACAATTCCTCTGCCTTCTCAGTATCTCCTTCCTTGCAGAGGCCATTAATCAGTGAGCTGTATGTGATTACATCTGGTGCAATACCCTTCGAAAACATTCGCTCAAACAAACTAAATGCTGTACTAATTGCACCTTCTTTACAAAGGCCATCAATCAGTGAGTTGTATGTGACTACATTTGGCACAATACCCTTTGAAATCATTCGCTCAAACAAACTAATTGCCTTACTAACTGCACCTTCTTTACAAAGGCCATCAATAACAGTGTTGTAGGAGATTACATCAGGTGTGCAGCCCAGCTTTGGCATTTTATTGAATGCCATGGCTACGGCCTCACTAATCCTATTCTGAGAACAAAGGCCCTTAAGTAGTGGATTGAAGATCCTCGCATCACCTCTCTGCCCGCCCTTAATAAACTGCCCCAAGAAAACCAAGCCTAGTCTCGGTCAATTCATTCGGATACATTAGGAAATCAATATACAATAGGTTCAGATACTGGGCGAGGCCGAGACTATGTTAGGTTGGGTCAAGCGGTTAAAGAGTGAGAAAACAGTTGCATAACGATTGTTCGAGTTCTTCATACGAGTTAAGGCCGTAAAGAGATGATTAAAGGAAATGATGGACGGTACCGGGCTCTTAGCGGCCAGCAAGCGATCAAAAAATTGAAGAGCATCTTTAATAGTAAGGGTGCCCGACCGACAGCGTTCTTTTACAAGTGATTCCAGCTGGCGGGTCCCCATGAGCATGTGTTGGAATTGGTCACAACTCCACTTGTAGATGGTTCAGTAGAGGTTGTTGGTAGCCTCACAATATGCGGCGACCCCCTTGTTCAACTATAATAGTGTCCAAAAACTTAATCAATACAAATCCCTACAAAACATAAATGAAAGGATGGTGAATAAATTTTGCATAACATGGCAATTGGTACCAGAACAGTACTAGTTAGGAAGCAGTCCAGTACGTGATGTGCACCTTTGCTCAATAGTGATGCTTTCTATCAGATCAGCTATTGTGCTGCAAGACTAAGTACTGTTGGGAACAACCAGATCCCTTTTATGTGTTATACAATGTCATACTCATTTGTTATATTTCTTATTTGTACTAAGATGGGCTTAATTGTGGGCAATGAAGGTCAAGTTGGGCTCTTCCCAAAGGGCTTTTTGATCATTTTTTTCAGGTTAGGGATTTGATCAGGTAATCAGGTAAGGAATCAAGAAGTAACACGTGAATCAAAACTTGAAAATAAATAAATCATAGTATCATACTAAATGTAGCAAAAGGCTAAACAGAGAAGTCCCTACAAACTTAATTAATGTCCGAGCTCGATACTCTTATACCAGTAATTACTGAGCTTGTAGTGGTCTAATCAGACAAACTTCGACTACATGAACCAGATTTTAGTAGTTACTTGGGTCTTTTTGTGTTTGATTTTTGTCCAATTTACAAGTTGGTGCTATGTTGAGGATACTAAAATTTGGTACGACTGGACAAATACTATTCGATGCCTCTCACAAAATACGAATAAGAATTCTAATACCAGCCTAATTTATGTCCCAACAAACCAATTAGTCCTCCTGTAAATAATTAAACAAAAGAAATCTAAAGATCAAAATTAACATTGCAAATTGGATCTGTGGCAGCAGATAGTATGCATGCACAGTGATGACTAGTACATGCCGGTACAAACCTGATCAGCTCAAAACAACCTGAGAATTAAGTGCTTGATTGGAACTGGTATTGTAATCTGCTCATAAAGAAATTTTTCCTTAGAGAATATTGATCTAATAATAAATTGCCTATACATGATTCATCAAAATATAATGTCACCATTATCCTTGTAACCTTCAAACTAAGTTTAGATGCTGTGAGGTAACCTACACAGATCTTAAGAATTATCGGAACCCTAATTAGCTCATAAACTTGTAAATATTGTTGAAATAAATAAGATGTATCCCTCAGAATGGTACTCTTAGTTTTCTATCATTCTCTTATATTGTTGTATTCAACCTGACTAAACTGGTTGTTGTGGTTCATAACCTAAACCCTTATTTCCTTGTTAAAAATCCAGCTTCACAACTGCAATCAATTGGTTTTATTTGTTACTCATCCATTTGGGAAATGAAATCCAAATGATACTTTCCAACAGAAAGGTTCAAAAAATTGAATTCATACTATAATGTGTCTTTGGGACATTTTATCAAGCAGTTCACGTGCACGGCCAGAGGACCCCAAATTGTTCATGTGCAATACCAAATACAGGACACAGAATTTGAGGGGAAAACGAAGAAGAAGTGATAATAATGTAGCAAGGTGCTAAATTTGTGGCCTAAATAATTTGGCGAATCCCCATGGCCGTGTATTTGAAATGGTCACAACTCCAATTGGAGATGGTTCATTCTGGTGGTAGATCGGTGTTTACCTTAGAATTGCTTCTAGAAGATGGAGGGTGCCAGTTTCTTGTGGCCAGAAGGCGGTAGCTAAATCAAAGAGCGTCTTCAATACTGAGAGTGCCCGACCAACAGCTTTCTTTTACAAGTGATTCCAGTTGCTTGGAACGACTAAAAACTTCTCAAAGCAAAAGGACAAACAGTTAAAGTGCGAGAGAGAGTTGAGAGAGGAGGTGAGCTAAGAGCCTGAGAGTAATCTTGTTGAGTGGGGGGAGAAGAGAAGAAGAGGGGTAATTTCGTCCGATTTTAAAACAAGCAAGCAACAAGGTAAACCCAATCTGATGCGAGAGTGCGAGACCTTTACTTTGATTTGCGCTGGAGAACATTAATCTTTTTTTTTCGTTTTAGGCTGCTTATTATTTATTAATTATTATTCATTGTACTTGGTTGAAAATTTGATTGCGTCCAGTTATTTTTTTTATCAATTAAAGTTTTCCAATCATTGCATATAATTATTATTAAGTTTTACTTGGATTTTTTTAATTCAAATTAGCCCACTGAAATTTTTAATTAAAATTTCACTATGTAAAACCTTACATTACTGGTTAAAATTGTATTTTGATATTATGTCAATTATTAGTTGACTAATTAAAATACCAATTTCAACCAATTTCAAAATATAAAGGAAATAATTGTAAAACTTTGATTGAAGGATGTGAAATATATAATTGTAGGGCTTAATTGTATACAAGTTTAAAAACTTCTTTTTTTTGAAAGAAGTAACTATGCTACCGATTTCCATTATCATGAAAACAAAAATAGGTAATAAAACTATTTGACTGGTACCACTATGGTACCCGTATCTTAGTCCAACACAAAACAAATAGGTATTGAGCCAATACCTACATACCCTTATTTGAACCCTTAATTTTTTTTTTAATGTAGTGTTTTATTTTTATTTTGAGTAAAACTATTATAAGTTTAATCTCATCAAGATAATTTTTTTAACATAAATTTATGTTATCGAATCGGTTTTCAATAATAAATTAATCCATAAAGTTCAAATTAATATATTCCACGAGTTATGCATATTATATGTTGTATTTATAAACTCTTGAATTTATTTAATATGAAGTTAAATGGCAAAAAAAAATCAAAATTAAACACAAAAATGAAGTTTTAAACATACATCCATTTAGTCACTTGATGTAGATTGGTAAAAGAAATTAGGTTCGTTGTCTATATATTATTAAATGAGATTTGAAATTAAGTTTCAAACCTACATTAACTTTACTCGTCAAATAAATTTTCTTTGTAAACATTTTACTTTTAATAAAATTGAGAAATAAAGCAAACTGGGAAGTACAAGTTGAATTAGCTAAACCAGTTGGGCGTGTGGCAGCTGAGGTTCAAGCATGCGTTGCGAATGCTGATCTTGAATGGATGGATAGAAGAAATTATTTTTAAAAAATTCCAAAAAAGATATCTTATTCGTTTGATCTTGGATTCATTTCACAGATAATTAAACATCAATAAAATTTGTGCAAAAACAGAAATTCTTTTATGTGGTTACTTGGTATCATCTCATTGATAATGAAACATCAATCAAATTCGTGCATAACATGACAAATAATCTCAAAACCCAGAGAGTTAAGTACTGCTGCTTAATAACAAGTGAGGTTTTGGAGATGTAGCATGTCGGATCTAAAATCTCATAATTGTTTTAACCGAAAGGAAAAAAGAATAACCAAAAGAAAAAGAAACAGGAAAGGGAGCTCATAATTTCATCATAGAGAGGAAAGTGGAGGAAATAGAGGAGCTCTGATGCGTGTTATGGTTAAGGTAAATGAGGCAAAGGAAATGCACAGCGACAATAGGAAAAAAAAAGAAGAAGCCAGAATATTCAGTTAATAGAGTAGTGAAAGGCCCAGAGTACATAAAATGATTATCTAAATTCAAATAAGCTATCTTCAACCAAACTCAGCACCTCAATCATTTGTCTCACTAATTGTCTGGTTCATGAGATCCCTCGCATCATCATCTCGTCCCATTTTCAAAAGCAATTCTAATACTGGTGCAGAGGCAGCTAAATCGGGATTCACCCCTTCTTGCTTCATTCTATTCAGCACACACATAGCCTCCTCTACTTTTCTCTTCTTAGCATATGCTTTCAACAAGGAAGTGTAAGTGGAGAGATCTGGCACTACATGATTGAGCTGCATTCTCTCTAGGATATTCATCACATCATCAATATTACCATCATTCACATAGCCAAGAAGTAAAAATCGATATGATACAACACTTGGTTCTATACCTCCACTTACCATTAAGTCAAGCAATTTTTCAGCTTCCTTGCTTTGTCCTTGTTTGCACAAAGAATCCATCATTGATCTGTATGTAACCTCATTTGGCAAAATGCCTCGATCAATCATATTCTTGAAAACCCTAATCGCCTCTTTCCAACAGCCTAGCTTAGAATATCCATTTATAACAATATTATATGTGATGAGATCAGGTGTGGCACCTTCATCATGCATATCATATAGTAGTTTTTCTGCCCTGTCAGATTCCCCCATCTTACAAAGTGCATCCACAATTATAGTGCAAGTCACGGTGTTAGGCAATATTCCCTTTGAAACCATCTCATTCAGTAATTCCTTTGCCTTATCTAATTTGTCCAACTTGCAGAGCCCATCTATAAGAGTATTATAGGTACAAACATTAGGATTTGTACCTCTAGAAATCATATTACATAGCAACTCTTCTGCATTTTCAGTTTCTCCCTCCTTGCAAAGTGCATCAATGATGGTATTGTAAGTCACAACATCGGGATCATGTCCTTCAGAAACCATGGACCGAAGCATTTCCACTGCATTGCCCAATTGCCCTTTCTTGCAGAACCCATCCACGAGAGTATTATAGGTCACAACATTAGGTTTAATTCTTTGAGAAACCATGTAGGACAGCAGTTCCTCTGCCTTCTCAATTTCTCCTTCCTTGCACAGGCCATTAATCAGTGAGTTGTATGTGACTACATCTGGCGCAATACCCTCCGAAAGCATTCGCTCAAACAAACTAAATGCTTTACTAATTGCGCCTTCTTTACAAAGGCCATCAATCAGTGAGCTGTATGTCACTACATCTGGAGCAATACCCTCCGAAAGCATTCGCCCAAACAAACTAAATGCTTTACTCACTTCACCTCCTTTACAAAGGCCATCAATAACAGTGTTGTAGGAGATCAAGTTCGGTGCACAGCCAAGCTTAGGCATTTTACTGAATGCCATGGCTACAGCCTCACTAATCATATTCTGAGAACAAAGGCCCTTAAGTAGTGGATTGAAGATGTTAGGTTCAGCTCTCTGCCCGCCCTTAATAAACCGTCCCATGAAAACCAAGCCTAGTCTCGGCTGATTCATTCGGATACAGTAGCTGATCAAGACACTATAGGTCAAAACATTGGGTGACGGTGAGACCCCTCTAGATTGGGTCCAGCGGTTAAAAAGTGAAAAGATAGTTGCATAATGGCTGTTTGAGTTCTTCATACGAGTTAAGGCTGTAAAGAGTTGGGTAAAAGAATAGATGGACGGTGACGGGTTCTTAGCAGCCAGCAAGCGATCAAAAAAGTGAAGAGCATCTTTAATAGTAAGAGTGCCTGACCGATAACGTTCTTTTACAAGTAATTCCAACTGGCGGGTCCCCATGGCAATGGGATGAAATGGTTACAACCCCCCTTGGAGATGGTTCACTAGAGGCTGTTGGTAGCCTCAGAAAATGGGCTGACCCCTCTTGTTCAACTCTAATGGTGTACTAAAAATTCATCAATACATCCCTACAAAAAAAAATGAAAAAAAAGTTAATAAATTTTGCATAAGTTATAGGTAACAGAACAGTACTAGTTAGGCATCACTCCAGTACGTGATATCCACCTTCGCTTAATAGTGATACACAATGCAAATAGTCAAACACAAACCAGTTCCTCCTGGAGATAATTACACGAAAGAAATCTAAAGATCAAAATTAACCTTACAAATTGGATCTGCGGCAGCAGATAGTGTGCATTTACAGTGAGAAAACCAGCACGAGCCAGTACCAAACTTGATTAGCTCAATAGCAAAAGAAGCTGATATTGGAGTCCTTGATTGCAACTGGTACTATAACCTGTTCATAAAGAAATTATGCTTAAGAGAATACTTGATACGATGTGAATAATCTTGTGATATAGAATAGTTAAGGATTTGTGTTTTATTAACAGGTAGGGTCCACGATGCAAAATGCATAGGGCTGAGACTAGAACTGTCTTGACTCCTGTACCTGGTATGGTAGTAGCCATTAGCTGACAGTTCCATCTGTGAAGCAAGTGTTGAGTTTCTGAGACCTTCAACACTGTTTGGGCTTATATTATGGGAGCAGAGGGAACTACTTAGGACTTAACTGTTGTAAATACTGTTTTTCTGGTAATACAATGGGCCTTAGTGCCTTTTCTCAAAAAAAATTAAAAAAAAAAAAATAACAGGGGGAAAGAGAACTATCAGAACCATAATTACCTCATAAGCTAGTAAATATTCAAATAAATTAGATGTATTCCTCAGAAAAGTACTATTAGTGTGTTCTCATTCTCTTATTTGTTGATTTAACATTACTCAACTGGTAGTTGGTTGAAAACCAATACTGCAATTTCCTTCGTAAATAATTCAGCTTCACATATGGTCTGTTGCTTCTAATTTGCCACAATTTAGATACACAACAAAGTTGCATAATAACTGATTTATATGGTTAACACCTGCAATTAATTGATAGGTTTTAAGTGTTACTTCACTATTTAGAAAATGAAAGCTAAATGGTAACTCCCAATGGAAAGGCTCAAATAATTGAACCAATACTGTATCGTCTCTGTGGGACATTTTATCAAGCAACTTGTGTGCAAGTTAGAGGACTCCTAAATTGTACCAAATACAGAACCCAGAATCTATGAAGGTGATAAATTTCTGGCCTAGATGCAAAGAACCTAAAGGAACTGGCACAGCAGGTGTTACCTTAGAATTGCTTCTAGAAAATGGACGGTGTCAGGTTCTTGTGGCCATCAGACGGTTGAAAAATCAAAGAGCGTCTTCAATAGTGAGGGTGGCCGAACAACAGCCTTCTTTTACAAGTGATTCCAGATGCTTGGAGCGACAATAGTCAGGAGCATTTTGACAAACAGTTCAAGTGCAAGAGACACTTGAGAGAGGAAGTGAGCTGAGAGGAGAGGAGTGGAAGGCAGGAGTTGCGTCGGACGAAGAGAATGTGGCGCCGTGCTGTCAGTAAGGGAGAAGTACAGTGTGGTGCTACTTTCCTCCGATTTTAAAGCAACTGATCAAAAATAAAACAAAAAGGCAAAACCCAATTTTGATCGCCAGAAGAAGACAGGAGATGTGAGAAATTGTTTAATTTGATTGGCAATAAGATCAATTGGGGTTTCACTGGGATTGTGTGAAGACTGAAGAGCCTTCCTCAAAACTAATTTAATTGATTAAAATAAAACTTAAAAAACTTCTTGTTCAGAGGGATGCTGTGAATCACACTTCGAAACCGAACGACTGAACTTGGAATCGGACAACTGAGGAGCATAGTGACAAGATACGCGTTTTATTCGCGTTTAATTCGCGAATAAAACGTTTTTGGGGTGTTTCTGAACCGAATACCGTATAATTCGTTGACCGAACTTTTGACCAAATAAAACGCGAATAAAACGCGAATTTAACGAATAATACGCGTTTTTCTCGAATTTTGTTCGGAAATTTTTTTGAATTCTCGCATGCACAGTACAGTTTTCTAGGCACAGTACAGTTTCACGCTTTTTCTCCGAGGCACCCACGTGACTTTGCTGCCAAACTAAAATTGGGATCTCATATGACAACTTTTTTATGTGGCAACCCTTTCCCATTTGAAATTTTGAACCGTGTGACTAATTCCGGATCTCATGTGGCAACCTTTTCCCCATTTTATATTATTTTTTACTTTACTGATCTTCTGTGGCAAGTTCTAGCAGTATATCTTATAGTAAATCATCGGTAATTAATTAAATATGCACTGAGGTCTCGTACTGTAATTCCGAATTATTCCTGAATTATACCCGAATTATACCCGAATCACGAATTTTTGACCCTGCCGAACCGAACCCGAATTATTCATTTGTTACTATGCTGAGGAGTGCTCCAGTTGCCAGGTAAGGGACACACGTCACAAGTTTTCCCTCTTTACCCATTTACCTTTGAATATGATTCGCTGCACAGAATGGCCACAATTATTACGTTCCTGCTGAATAATTTGAGAAAAGCAAAAACAAAATGCAAGCCGTCCGATCAAGAATTTAAGATCGGAGCCGTTCCCATACTTGTATGGTCCCGATAGAATTAAGATATAAATTTATTGGTATTTGCGATCACGACCATTTAAATATATACATATATTAGAGTGGCTAATATCAAAATGTTTGTTTCTAGCCACCCGGTGCTACCAAGTGGTTTTCCGATTTTTGAAGTTCAAATAGTTGATCCAAACCGTTAGATGTTCAATCTATATTAAAATGTGCTTGGAGATCAAATTTTATATTTTTTGGAATTTTTTTTGCTATTTATTAAGATGGTTTGAAAATTGCTGTTTTGAATGGTGTTGAACAAAGCTTCAAAACAAATTTTTCTCGAATTATTTAAATGAGTTTTCATCTTTGATATGAAGATTTTGCGTGAATAGTTATCAAATTATTTTGTTTTAAATTGAGTTTACATCTTTGATAATGTACATTATGTCTATAATATTGAGTTTTAAATTTTTTTTTTTGAAAATTATCAAAAAATTTAAAATAAATTGTACCCTCACATAAAATAATAAACAAATTGATAGATAGATAGATAGATAGATAAAAAAAATAAAAACAAACAATAAAAAATTGTCCAAACGAAAATAAAGGTTTTATCGCCGAACCATTTTTAATGTCTAAATTAACATCATATTGTTTTGATAGAAGCTTAAGAATCACTTGCAGCATGAAGAACATACATAGCTACATTCATAATCATTTTGATCAAATTTCGATCTAATACATGGGGACCTATTTTTTGGGCTTAAAAAAACAGAATATATATACATCAAGAGACTATTTTCGGTTGTTATAGGCCCTCAATATTCTTTGGGCTTTCAGACCCTTCGTAATCTGCAACTAGTTTATAATATTTTCTGGGCTTTTAGGATAAAAAGAGTTACAAGGAATATGTTATATCGGGTTCTGCTGTACAACTCAAAATTAACATTATTTAAGATAAGTTAAAAGTTAAGAACCATAACTCAAATTTAACACTATGGTCTATAATCTATAGACATGACTATTAATATTTATTTAAGTAAAAAACATTTAATCAATATACAATGGAAATACCATTATAGAGTAAAACATTCAGAGTTAATATCATTTACCACATTATTTATCTGCTACAGTATTAGAAAAATCAATCCATTTACTTAATGTCAACAATAGTAACAAGGAAACTTTCAAAAATATTGTCACATTCCGAGACAACCCGTCACGTATTTCTACGTAAAACGTAAACACATCACATACATTATCAAATTTGTTGTCTATATATGTGTATTGCCGAGTAAAGAATTATAGCGAAAAAAAACAAAAAATAATATCACAAATATCATTATAAACATTTCTCATTGTCTTCCCTCACCCGTCGGGCAACTCCGAGATGGGAATTGCCAAAATTCCCGCGGTCGTCTTCAGAAAACCCGTCAGACCGATAAAAAAGAGCAAATCTTCAATCTCCAATCAACATTTTGTTGAGGGTTGGTCATGATTTGCACAATCCTACAATTAAGAAAATAAGAAATTTCAAAATATGAGCCTAAGGCAATGGACTTTTTACATGGCATGATTTAAGACATTTCAAATATGGACCAGGGGATTATTTAAAAAAAAAAATTAAAACTATGGCATGATTCTCCGTTGGGTATATCTATTTTATTCTTCTTATTTATTTAGAATTAAAAATGAATTATGGACAGTCGGAGAAAAAGAAAGTCAAGGGTTTTTTTTTCAATTAAACAAAAGCCACAAATTTAACACTCAATGAATCAAGATTGACTCTGTGCAGCTAGCTACAACTACAAAAAAAATTAAAATGAGTTAACACTCAACTAATATAGACAATGCAATTAAATTATCAACTAAAACAAATAATATTATCATACCTGTCAATTGGAAGTGAAATATATCAAGTGTTTTAAAAATTGATTTTCTCAAATATCTTAATCACTAATTAAAGACATTTAAAGTCTAATATTTTAAATCTAGCTTATTAGAAAACTTCTACAACTTATTAACTTAAAAAATAAACAAAAGAATTTAATTCTTTGAATTATATAGTATAATGTATGTGTAAGAATCATTCTTATAATAAGACAACACACAATAATCATTCAATCATATCATTTGTGTGTAAGCATACTGATTTTATGACTACAAAATTTCTACATAATTATAGCATTTCTAGACTAAAAGATGATGATCTAATTGTTAGTACTTTGACTAGTATAACAAATAAATCTGGAGCTCAAGATCATGTCACATTAGATTACAATAAAATATTTGTATAAATATCAGCGTTCTAAGTTTTTTTTTTCCATCTTTTCATTTCTCAAAAAAAAATTAGAATGGCAATTATTTACCCAAGCAAATTAGAGTCGAATTGGTCATGATCATTTTAACCTCTTTTTATTTTTAAGATTTTTTAATTAAACTGTCAAACAACATTAACCCACAATCTTCGAGTTTAAAAAAAAAAAGGTGATAACTCCACTCTAATTAACTGCAAAATATCATGACAAGATACAAAAGTTCATAATCTAAAGCAATGCTATCCTGACCTTGCTATCTTCAAGCATTTATAACTTTGGAACCAATTGCACATTTAAGAAATAAGAACTATTCAACATTATAAAAAAAATATATATATTATAACTTTTTACTTGTGTTGATTGCAAAATGAAAAACAGAAAGGAAAATAACCACTATATATATATACACAATCAAATTTCTCACATGGTACAGCATCCAGAGCACGCCATGATGACATGAGAAACACTATACCCCAAAACAAGGTTCACATCTAAACTAATTATCAAAGAGACGCATACGTTTCATAGCATTAACAGAAGTACCAGCAAACTCTGGTGATTCATCAACCACAACTAAGTCATCTTGCATCACAAAATCTTGATTCCTTGTAAACTTCTGAATCGGAGTTCTTTGTGTGGGTCCCTCCATTTCTGCGGGATTTGCAATTGGACGATTTTTGTGTGGCATCAATTCTGCGCCCGGCTCAACATCTCTTTCATTAGCTGCATGTGAATGTTTGGAAAGAAATGAAAAATAAGCAAAAATTAGGGGGAAAGTCATAAATTTGGTTTGCTAAATAATTAATGTACCTTCCAGTCTTGGAAATCGAACCGAAAGACAAAGTGGTTGTATGAGACTTCCTCTGTGGCAACTACACTTGCTGCTGTGAAGCATTTTTTCAACATATGAAAATTCACTTAATTAAGACATATCATCCATGGTGGTCAGAGAAGGAAATACGTGACACGCCGTGACGTGACGTGACAAACACGCCGTGATTTGGTCACGTGACGTGATCAATGTTTTTTTTTCACGTGACGTGACGTGACGTGATCAAAATAGTGGCAGACGATCACGTCACGCGAATGGTCACGTCACGCGTAGTCACGCCGTGACTACACGTGACGTGATATGACGTGACGTGATATGACGTGACATAAATTAGTCACATTGAACTTTTTTTTATATTTTAATTTAAATTGTTGAAAATTCAGAAAAAATATATCAAAAAATATGAAAATTATAAAATTTGTAAAATAAGTAAATAATGTTGCAAAAATTAACTAGTAAATAATATTCTAAAAATTGTCAATTTTTTTGGATAAAAGATATTTAAGCCCGTTTCATTAAGAAACATAGTTTTTACAAACAGCCACAAAAGAAAAGTCTGAATATACTATGAATATACTACAAAAACATAGCCTAATAGTGCTAATAGGAATATGGACTACTAGAGTTTGTCCTCAATTATGCGTGTTTACGTGATTACACGTGACAGTACGTGATCACGTGATGTGTTTTATAACGTGATGTGACGTAACGTGATCACGTGACGTGACGTAACGTGATCACGTGACGTGACGTAACGTGATCACGTGACGTGACGTGACGTGATTAGTTTACGTGACGTGACGTGACGTATAATTTTTGTTAAATACAGTCACGTCACGCAACACGTGAGTCACGTCACGTAATCGACACACGTGACGTGACGTAATGTGACGTGAACGTGACGTTACGTGACGTGACTGATCACGCCGTGACAAATTTCCTTCTCTAGTGGTCACTCTTTCAAAACTCTAGTTTGTGAAAATTATGAAAATAAACAAACTGTAAATGATATGATACAATATTTTTCTTTCTAAGAAAACACCCCCAAAGGGTATACCTGCCTCCATTTAATTTCAAAAGCAAAGTGTAAATCACATAAAACCTAAAAATAGACCAAACTAGAAGTACCCACATCATATAACAGTACCCAGTGCAACCAACCAAAAAAAAAAGAATTAAACATATTCATGGCCCAGTTTACTGTTTTATAGGGCCCAATATGATATTAATAACAACATAAGCTACAATTAAACTCAAGACAAAATAAACATTCTAATGTGAAAAAATGATTGAAAGAAATTGAAGCACATACAGACTAAATGGTGATCACATTTTTTGAACAAAATTTCAACTTGGCCATCCTTCACCAGAAAAGACAAGGCGAAATTATTCTCTACTGTTTGAGAGAATGAGTTTCTGTTCAGCACCAAAATTTTCTAATCTCGCACTCTTTTTCCGTCTCAATATTTCAAAAATAGCCAGCATATTTTTATCTGTGTCAGTTTTAGCCTCTTCTTCTTGATCACCAAGCTATAAGAGAACAAAACGAACAAAAACTGTAACAATTTAGCAAACTAGCAATTACTTTTAAGGGGAAATTTCATGTATACCCCTCAAAAACTTTGAAATTTAAAACTCATTTAAAATTTAGCAAAGTGGCAATTACGTTTTAATTATCTTTTCTTTTAAAACTCATTTAAAATTTATAAAGTACCCATTTTACCCTTTATTAAGAAAAAAAATATGTATAATTTTTTAGAAAAAAATTCAGAATGTTTCATCATTGGTCATTTCAGCATTAATTTTGTGGTTTTCATATATTATTATATCTAACTACATTACCAATATTACCCAAAGATGTAAAGAAGCCAGTGGTTTGAAAACGGTCCGGTCCGGTTCAGGCCCAGCCGGGCAACGGGTCCCACGGGTCGGAAGGGTTAAACAGGCCGGGTCCAGTGGGCCAGTATTTTTTTTGGTTGGGCCAAACCCGTGTCAGGACCTTGGTCCAAAATGACACGGTCCGGTCCGGTCTTAGGTCCAGTCCGATCCAAGGTTCGGTCTGGGTCCGGGGGTTTAGGCACGGGTCCGGCAGATTTGGGCGGGTTGGGTCAGTCTACACGGGGCGGTCCGGGTTTGGTTCGGTCCGGTCCGGGTCGGTTACATGGGTTCCCATGGTCTGGTCCTACACGGTCCAAGGGAAAAAAATTGAACCAAACCCGTGCTAGATCCGTTCCTAGCATAAGTCCGGTCCGGTTCGGATCCAAACCACGGGTTGTCTGGTACGGTCCGGGTCCGAACCACGGGTTGTCCGGTTCGGTCTTGGACCAGCCGGGTTTTTTGAAACCACTAACAGAAGCAACTGTCTAGTACAGCAATCCTTTTACCATTGGATGAAACTGCAAAAATTTATCTAATTTAAAAGAAAAGTGAAGTTTTTCAGGGATGAAACTGCAAAATTTATTAGTACCTCCTCAGGGCGAGTGCTTTCATTTGGTCTACTAGCTCTTCGCCTTTGATTCACAACCTTTCTTTGTTTCACTTCAGTGTTCATTGACCCATTCCTTTAGGGAAAAAAATAATCAGAAAGAAATTAAAAACAGATATTGTCTCAGATTTAGTTAATTAAAAACTTCATATACAGTTTTTCACACAAAAAACTGCACATAAACATGCAATGGTATCTAGGGGACAACTTCAATAGCACATGACTTGTTTACATGATGCTTTGCAACATGCAATATTTACAGTATACATGATGCTTTGCAACATGCAATATTTACAGTATACATGATGCTTTGCAACATGCAATATTTACAGTACTTTCAGTAAAAAAAAAGAAATCTGAACTATGCAATAGTTTGCATATTTTCAGAATATACTTGCACACATACCGGGGCCTGCGGATTTGTTAGAGATTGTACCAGTACCTCTGAATCTGAGTAAAAATTGCACTGCTCAATGCCTCTGGATTGAACAGCACGCATTCCTTGCAGTAATCTCAGTCCCTCCGGGTGATGTGATGAATGCAGCTGAGAACATCCTTCCCCCCCATACTGTACCAGCGTACTGTTATCAAATAGAATATAAATGGTACCATCAACCCAACAGCAGAAACCATCAAGTTGAGGTTGTGAAACAGGCCTGGACCGGGCAGAGGATATGTTGAGATTTTGCGCATAGCTAGAACACTGAATAATGTCAGATAGCACAGAAACCTCATGTGAAGTGTGACTCGGGGATAAAGCTGTACCTGAGAATAGTTTAGAACATCTCGATTACCAAATCAGCCACGATATAATCATTGTGAGTGCTATTTTTGCAGCTTGTCAAGTTGCCACCAAAGAGATTGAAGAATCTGGCACAACTCTGAACCCGGTAACGAATCAGTTCAGATACCCAGAGGTGACTGAAACCACGTAGCACGAGCATGGGGGCAATGGAACAACAGATGTGAAACAGTTTCAGGGTCGATTTTACATAACGGACAGAGATCAGCGATTTGAGGCATAGGTCGGTGCAAGACCTGAGAAGCTAACCTTCAAAAAAAAAAAAAAAAAAAATTCAAAAAAAGACCTGACAAGCTGGTATGCTGACTCGAATTGCGTTCCAAATAAAAATTTGAACCCGTGGGGTAACAAGGGGTGTATGTCAGATCACTCTCCAAAAGGAGGGGTCCAAGGACCAACCCTTTGGTGGATGAGACCGGTACAGAGTTTGATTGAACTAGGAGTCGGTACCCTCTCTTTAGAGTGAAAAGCCCATCTGTTGCATAAGTAAATACCAACCTGTCAGGTATATTCAGATCCAGAAGAGCATGCAAATACTCTTGAATGATAGTCTGGGCATGTTCGGTACCAAGCATTATCTCAAGACTCAAGTTTGTTATGGTCAAAACCTAACTGGGACGAGTTTAGAAGGGTACTAACAGTCATTTGCTTTTGTTGATGAGTATGTGGCAGGAGAGCATGCCAACCAGAGAACCATGGAGATCTAATCAAAGATCGGGCATGCCTGCCCGTTTCCAATTAACCATTTTATATGCGGTTGTAAATGAGAACGTTGATTCAGTATACCCCTCCCCAGTTTTGTTAGGTGTTTTGTGCTCTGACCGTAATAAAAATGTTGGTACCTGTGATTTCTGCTTGCTCTCCTCTCCATCTTTAGCACTGATCCTCTTTCCTAGGTGCACAAGTTTGGAGACTAAGCTAAAATTTAGCAAACAGGAATTAATAACATGAAAATGAAAACTTAACCAACCTAGTAAATTAATGCCTCTTTAGAAATAAGGATTGTAGTACCAGTTGGTTTATTCGTGAACCGACAACCGAGTCCAATCAGTTATTATCCTATTCAGCAAAACTCAATATATATAACCTCATTATATTTATGCCCCCCAAAAGGCTATAATTCCAAAGGAAGAGAAACTAACCATTGCATTTGGAAAGTGACCTTATAAATTTGGAAACTAACCATTCCTAAAGGAAAAGAAACTAACCATTGCATTTGGAAAGTGTCCTTATAAATTTGGAAACTAACCATTCTAAAGGAAGAGAAATTAGTCAAATAATTACCACTTGACAATTGCATTCCCCACCTCCAGTGCATCTCATCTCTGCACCATCAGCGGTTGCGCATAGCAGACTCCATCTGCTGTACTGAACTATATATATATATTATAATTTCGAGAATTGTTAAGTTTATTGAAAATTATAACAGACTCATTTTAATAAAAAAAAGAAAAAAAAGAATAAACCGTGCTATTTAAAAAGATGAATGATTTTGTTTCTCCTGCTGGGACAAATCATTCAGTCTCGTCCGGATAAATATTTTTTTTATTACATAAACAAACAAAAAAAGAGGTAATGGGAAAATACAACCCAAAACAAATGACTACAAAAACAACGGCCAAACCAAAGTAGATAAAAAATCAAATAAAAAACATCCTTTTGCAGAAATCTCCTTCCCAATAGTTTATTTTACCCTCAACACTCCTCTTTATGCAGATCTCAACATTCGACTCCATTAGATGCTAAACCTACAAAGCACAAACAGAAAATATAAATCAGCTTTTTAGTACGTACCAAGACTTTAATATATTGTGCATCAAATCCACAAACTAATTAAGGATTGTTGGCATGTTTCCAAAATTAATCTTTTATGTTCTTTCTACGTCCTATATACCAATTGAGTGATTGACAATTGATACCTGTATTAAATAACATATCCCAATTTAAATGATTCTTGAGTACCGCTCAATGCCTAAATTTACTAGTTACATATATGTTGAATTCTGAACTAAAATTATGTAAAATTCAAAGATGTGAAGAACACAAAATCTGTAAAATGCAAGCTCTATCTCTACACCCTCATCAATGTAATACAGCACAAACGTTATGTTTGTTTTGCATGGATTCAAATTGAAAAAATTATCAATGTAATACAGCACTATCTCAGTTTTTAATTGAACATTCATTGGTTGGTTAATTATAAAACCAGAATGCAAGAGTTCAAAATTGTATGAATGTTATGAACTAGATAATTGAGATATGGTGCTATTTGAGATAGCCAGTCCAAAATAGTTTTTGCTCTTTTAATAGTAAATTAAACCCCCAGTTAAAATCAGGAAGCATGAGAAAAGAAACAAGCGGGTCAAAAAAAGAGAAGAATAAGCTATTAAAAAACCAAGTTCACTTCAGCACCGTGTTGGTATGGTACTAATTCATTTGCATATATAGGTGCTTTTTGTACTTGGAAGATAATTATATAGGTACTGAAATTTGAATTTGTACCCACTACACTTGTCTCTCCCATTTAAAGATTTTCTATAATTTAGAAAATGTGCTAAAAAAAATCTCTTCAATGACAGATGAATTAATGGTTCATCGAAATGCAGAAATTCAGAGATAAAGGGCAAATTAGTGCTACCAAATTAAACTATATGGAAATTATGGAACAGACAATACAATTGCCACATTGTACTGGTACAACTGATATAGCGGACCAATCCAAATTGTAAATTCTATACTTTATGTGATAGCTAGTAAAAGACTACTGTAAATTTATATAGCAAAAAATAAATTGAATCTCATTTTTGAAAAAAATTATATGATAATTAATATAAAGCTAGTTAGACTACCTGAACAAAATGAGTAATGGCAAGAGAAAGCTTCTACTCTTGCTGTGGCATCATCTCAGATCTCTGAACTGAGTCAACTGACCTTGTGCGTACATTGGTGGTGAAACTGAATGGTGTCTTCTGGTAAGTAGCATAGAAAGATTTGCCTGATGAGTAGATAGTTACCTTGGGAATGTGCTTGAATTTGTTCCACTCAGAACCACTTTCTCCTTGACTTACAATCCTCACCAGCAACTGCTTACGACACCAGATTCTTAGCTTCTGTGGGATTGTTGTCCTCAAGTATTCTGGTAGGATTTTCATTTCAAAATCATATAATTCCATCGTCTGTAAAGCTTTAAGGTTCTCCACAGCTTTTAGATTTGGGCATTCCTCAATTCCAATATATGAGATGCTGGACAAATTTGAAATCCTCTCCAAGGTTGGGCTTCTAAAAACATGAATTTCTTTGATTGATGGGAGGTTCTCTATGGTAATCAGCTTATTAGCACCGTCAATCTCTAGATACTCCAAGGAAGTAGCATGATGCAAAAGACCCTCCGGAAGAGATCTCAACATGGGACAATCTCTAATAAATAATTTTTTCAGCTTGGGCATGGCTACCTGTCCCTTATTCCACTGCCACTCTTTCCAATTGGGCATCTCTTCAAAGATTAGTTTACTCAATTTGGGAAATGCGGACTTGGCAGGACAACTCAATGCTGTCATATCTCTGTTTTGGATGCCTCCCCACAAGAACTCTTCTCCCACACTCACGACTGAATATGCACCTATTATTCGAAGAAAATCCAAATTGGGAAGTTGGCCTAACGACGTAATCTCCTCAAAGCATGCACAATTTTCGATATTAATATATCTCAAGTTTGGAAGGTCTGCCCTCAAATTTAGCCAATTAGGAAGGTGGCTGCCAAAGTAACCTACAATTTGAACAATTTCTAGAGAACGGGGAGGACAGAGCTCATTTAAAACATCCTCAGTTGAGATCTTCTTTTCATTAGTTTGGGAAAGTTGTTCTTCCGGGCTCAATGTTTCGTAAACAAAATTTAGGTCTTGTAGACTATCTTTATTTCGAAGGTTTGCCATTTTTGCTATGCTCTTGTCCGATACTTCCTCTAAATTGTATAAGGTGAGAGAAATTAGCCGTGATAGAGCTTCTATGCTGTCTAGGCTACTAAATCCTTCCTGACTATTTTTGTCTGGCTTGAATCCTAATAGTTTAACGAGCTTGTCTAGTTTATTTAGGCCTGTTGGGATTCCCCTGATTCCTGAACCACTAGTATCGAGATATTTCAGTTCTTGTAGATTGATGATACTACTAGCACTAGTGGAAAATAAGGAATCAGGATCGGTTATATACGCATATCAGTATCGGAATACAACCGATCCTGACCCAGGCGATACTGATACTGCAATAATCTGGATCGGTTAAATAACCGATCCAAATAGTTACTATTAGGATCGGTTGTCTAAATAACCGATCCAAATAGTTACTATTAGGATCGGTTCTGGAATATATCCGATCCTAATAAGCATTAATCTGGATCGGTTCTAAAGCTAAGAACCGATCCTGATAATTATTAGGATCGGTTGTTTGTTAGAACCGATCCTAATAGTTTTTTTATTTTTTTTAATCTCAAACAATCAGGATCGGTTGTGAAGCTAAGAACCGATCCTGATAATTATCAGGATCGGTTGTTTATTAGAACCGATCCTAATAGTTTTTTCTCTTTTTTTAATATCCAACAATCAGGATCGGTTCTGAAGCTAAAAACCGATCCAGATACTTATCAGGATCGGTTCTGAAGCTAACAACCGATCCAGATACTTATCAGGATCGGTTCTTAGCTTTAGAACCGATCCTGATTGTTATATGTAAGTTTTAAAAAAAATAAAAATAGGTATCTAGATCGGTTTATTAGTGGAACCGATCCTGATGTTTTATTAAATGTAAAAAAAAAAACATTTTTATTTAATTGGCCAGATTCCATATATGCTGGCCCCAAATGCAAAATATTGTTTTTTTGCATACAACAATCACATCCTAAATTATCAACTACAACATACTAAATTAAATATCAAACACATCTAAAATTAAATATCACACAAAAATTAAAAATTGTTACAAAAATTAAAGAAATTTGCACAACTTAGAGGGATACACTCATGAACAGGAAAGACAAAAATCAAAGAGGCTTAGCAACACAGCAAGCACTCCGAACTAGTGCCTTCCGGGAAAATCAACAACCCGGCAAGGACATAAGCAAATCGCAACAACCCATTTCATAACAAGTTTTGATTTAGATACTCACCCGAGAAAGCTTCACAACGAAGAACTCAGGACAGCAGCCGGTTTCCAAGGATCAAATACTACCATAAACTCAATCGAGCACAAATCAATCAAGAAGAGCAAGAGAGTTACCTCGTTAGAGAGAAGTGCAACTAGAGTTAACGGAGGGGCACTGGCGGCGGCTAGGGTTAGCAAGCTCGACGGAGGAGAGGGCGGAGATGGTCCGATCAGAGAGAAGAATGCTCCACGGACTCGATGGCGGCGGCTAGGGTGGCTCGACGGAGGAGAGGGAGGGAGGAGAGAAAGAGAGAAAGAGAGAAAGAAGGGTGATGACTTGAAAACTCAAAATTTATCTAAGTACTCAGAGGCGTTTTCAAAATTTATCTAAGTACTCAGAGGCGCGAAATAACATATCAAATGAATTACACTATCTGGATCGGTTCGTTAGCTTAGACCCGATCCTGATAGGTATCTGGATCGGTTCTTAGCTAACGAACCGATCCAGATAGTTATTTTTGATTTTTTTAAATGAATTACACTATCTGGATCGGTTTCTAGTTAACCAACCGATCCAGATAGTGTAATTCATTTTATATGTCATTTCTATATTTTTAATTTTAGTATATTAGCTTATAAATTATTTTTTTATATTATCTTAATCACTTGAAAATTAGTTGCAACATGAAATAAATAAAAATTACTTGAAAAATTAAAAATAACATATCTGGATCGGTTCCTTAGCTTAGAACCGATCCAGATAGGTATCTGGATCGGGTCCTTAGCTTAGAACCGATCCAGATAAGTATCTGGATCGGGTCCTTAGCTTATAACCGATTCAGATAAGTATCTGGATCGGTTCCTAGTTAAGGACCCGATCCAGATAGTGTATTTCACATAGTTATTTGTCATTTCTATATTATTTTATAAATTATTAGCTTAGAACAGATAGTGTAATTCATGTCATTTCTATATTTTTAATTTTAGTATATTATGTTATTTGTCATTTCTATATTATTTTATAAATTATTAGCTTAGAACAGAGTGTAATTCATGTCATTTCTATATTTTTAATTTTAGTATATTATGATGCAATATGGCAATATGGTCCTGCGCATGCTTCACGAAAAGGAGCGTAACTTTTGATCCGTCCGTCGGATCGGGCTGAAATTTTGACAGGAACTCCACAGCCCAAAGTCGGATCCAAAACCCATCTATGATTTGTTTTGCCCATTTTGCGGGCTCAGATTCGCGATCCGAGTCTTCCTTCATGGACTTTTGGACCTTTCTTTACAATTTCAGCGTTTTCTTTATAATTTCAGCGTTTTTAGGGTCTTTTATGCATTTTTCTGTTTTAGGGTTGATATTTAAAGAGACGTCATGTCTTGTGGCAGAAGTTAGTTTTTATGTATCAGTTTTTATCAAAGAATTGAGAATCTGTGTGATCTCAGAACCGAATCTATCTTTCCATTACTTATTTTCAATTTCTTGATCGGTCATGCATCATATTAGCTTATAAATTATTTTTTTATATTATCTTAACTTGAAAATTAGTTGCAACATGAAATAAACAAAAATTACTTGAAAGCTTAAAATAACATATCTGGATCGGTTCCTTAGCTTAGAACCGATCCAGATAGGTATCTAGATCGGTTCCTAGTTAAGGAACCGATCGGTTCCTAGTTAAGGAACCGATCCAGATACACTATCTGGATCGGGTCTTAGTTAAATAACCGATCCTAGTTATATCACTTATTCAGGTTCCAGAATTCCTGACTTGGTAATGCATGTCATGACTCATGAGTGCCTTCATCTCCACGTTTTATTATAACCTCTTTGTTTATTTTTACTTTGTCATTTCTTAAAGAAATGTTTGTTGGGTTTTTCTTTTCTAATTATTTTTCTAGAGAGAAGATGGCCAAGACGCCTCCGCTGCCTGACATGACATTTTCCATTGCTACTCCATGCCTACGATATATATTATCATGTCGTATTTAAAAAGGAGCAAGCTTGCATCTGCAACCTCATGTGACAATTATTTAATTTGATGAATATGTAATAAATTCATTTGATCTTGATCTTACTAGCCATATCGGTATATTAATTGCGCGTATTGATCAAACAGATATGTTATATTATCTTATTAATTAGAGATATCTTTGGCATCTTACCAAAATTGATTAGGGGGATTATTTAGCAAATAACTAATGAATAAAGATAAGGTATTATCAACTGATAGTTTGACGATCATTTAGGAGTGCAAGCATAATTTTATTACAATAACGAAGAATTTGATAAAATAATAATAAGTAAGATATATTTATAACGATACATATTTATTGCTTTATTTTAAGGAGCAAAATATATAATTTTAATAAAACTAAAATTAATAAACTATACTTAAAATTTATAATTATTTTGAATCATAGAGGGCTCAGCCTGATAGTCATATAAACTAAAAATGGATAGTATCAGGATCGGTTTTTTTACTAACAACCGATCCTGATAGTCATATATCAGGATTAGTTGACTATATAAAACCGATCCTGATAGTATCAGGATCGGTTGTACACAAGAACCGATCCTGATAGTATCAGGATCGGTTGTACACAAAAACTGATCCTGATACTATCTGGATCGGTTTTATATAGTCAACTGATCCTGATAGTATCAGGATCGGTTTTATATTGTCAACCGATCCTAATATACGAACTATCAGCATCGGTTGTACACAAGAACCGATCCTGATACTATCAGGATCGGTTTTTTCTAGCAACCGATCCTAATAGTTAAAATATTAAGATCGGTTGTCCAAAAAACCCGATCTGATTAGTTTTTTGGATCGGTTTTGTTAAAAAAACCGTTCCAGATAGGTATTTGTATCGGTTGTTTCATATAGCCGATTCAGATAGGCCGATCCTAATTCCTGTTTTTCCACTAGTGTAGGGACATCTAACAAACTTTCACACCCATAAAGATTCAAAATATACTAGATATTTGAGATTTCCAATGGAATTTGGAAGATTTTTTATATTTGAACCTTGGACATCCAAGTATCTCAGATGCACGAGGTCACACAAAGAATCTGGTAGGCTTGAGAAATTGGAGCGACTGAGGTCTAAGATGCGGAGGTTTGAAAAGGCTTTACACAGATAATCGAGAGCAATTTCAGGTTTATCGCGAAGCAATAATGTTCTCAACCCATTTTCTTTTTTAATTAATTCAGTATTCACCTCATTTCCTTCCACAGATAATCGCCGTACTTTCAGTGAACCCTCAGGCCTGGTTAAAACTCGTCCCTCCTTTAATACACAGTTTTCATCTTTTCCTAATTGACGGGCAAACGACCACAGGAGATCATGCATTTTGCATTCTGCTTGATCATAGAAATTTTCAGTGGCTTCCAAAAGATTTCGTACCAGTAACTCTGTGTAGTAGTCATTTCCTAACTCCCAGAAATCTACCTTATCTTGCAGAAATCCTTCTGCTAGCCATTGATAGATTATTTCTGTTCTACTAAATTCAAAATCTTCCGGAAAGAGGGAGCAAAAGATGAAGCACTGCTTCAAACACTACTAGAATTTTCGCATTTTCCAAGGGGAGGAAAATGGCCTTTTCCAAGGGCTTACCATTGGAAAAAGCCCTAAAATCGCTATTTCCAAGCGCCACCCTTGGAAAAACTACCGTAGCAAAAAGTCTCGTTGGAAATGGTCAGTATTTCCAATAGCACCGTTGGAAATACCTGATTCTGGCTTTTTCCATGGGCCTGCTCTTGGAAAAAGGGCGCTTGGAAAAACTTTCAAACTTGGCCCCCGTCTGGAGTATTTCCAAGGGGAGCATCCCTGGGGCCCACCTTAGTTTTTCCAATGGGATCAAACGAGGGACCCACCGAGTATTTCCAAGGGGAGGGAGTGTGGGTCCCACCTTATCATTTCCAAGGGTGTCGCCCCTGGGCCCCATGAGTATTTCCAAGGCAATCTACGTGGGACCCACCTGAGTATTTCCAAAGGCAGTTTACGTGGGACCCACTCCAGCATTTCCATGACCAGTGAAAGTGGGCCCACCTGGTCAGACCTGGACGCTATTATTTCCTTGGATATACCCACGAAAATACTGACCTCCTTTTTTTGGTACCAGAATGCCCTCATTTAACAATTCTCCCGGTACCAACCCGTTTACATTCCCCAATTCCTATTCAGCCAAATTAACAAACATTGAAATATAGAGAAAAAATATGCAATTAAAATTAATCGACACAGTATAATCATCATACGTTATACCAAAAAGCCAAAAAGCATTACAAAAATCAGTACTAAATTACAAGAACTTGTACAACCCCTTGTCCCCAAATATACCCACCACCCATTAACACAAATTTACAAAAAAAAATTACCCCAAGGATATTCATATGTTAGAACTTCTAGATCCTCTATTATGCCTAAAATGAAGATTTTGTCCAAACTAGAAGAGCGAGTTGATGTTAAGAAAATATGTTGTGCTCTATCGAGCAATTGTCCAGTAAACATCCATGTGAAATTATCAATTCTGTCACCTACATTATTAAGAAAATAAATCATGAGAATTATATTATTATTATTAGCTTGGACATGCTTTTTGCAAAAATGTGATAAGTTACTAAAATTGTACTCTACCTTGCTGCTGTTTATCATGGACGATGGTAAGTTTTGCTTGGACATATACTTTGACTTATCCTCAAAGTAGAAGTTAAATCTCAGTTGCTAAAATTTGAATAATTGAAATTAAATAATAATAAATAAAATCTTGGATGTAAAGTACATGTTGGTCCCGAGGACTGACATGGCCATATCATTGTAAATAGACATTAGATTGACAAGGTTAATTTGTTGGGTATCTTTGGTTATAATGATCAGTGTGTCAACTGTCAAACTAGTATTTACTTATGGTAGAATTGGTTATAATGATCAGTGTGTCAAGCAAGGATAGGTATAATGAAGTACTAGTTTAAACTTGATTAAGCAACCAAAGCAGGCAACAATTTCAAAAATTGGCATACTATAATACCTGAGAAGAGGCTGGTGTTGCTCGAAGAAATCTCCTGAAATGATAAATTCAATGCAAGTGATAGTCAGTACAAAGGTTTACAAGTTAAAAAGTAGCTCCTAAAATGAAAATAAACTGCACTAGGTTATAAATAACCTGAGAAATATCTTGCTGTATGAATTGCAAGTGAGGAAACAGAACTGCTGCACACGAGGAGCGCATGTCTCTTCATATTTACTGAATAAGAACAAGTTTTATTTAGCAAATTATGATTTCATTCATGCATATATACACCTATAAGTAATTAATTTATATAGCTGCTCATTACATCAAAATAAAAAAAATTTACATCCTTGTCATTTGATTATAGAAAAGTCGAGCTTGGCATCTACAAAGTGTTGTACTATGTCTGCAATAAGGCAGGCCTGCATCATTAGAAATACAGATTCTCCTTAGAAAAATATAAACTATTTAGAAAACAAGAAAGATGGAATCAAATACAGAAACCTTTAAAATAAAGGTAAATAAAAATCTATGTATCAGTTTGATCACAACTAAAAGTTGAAAATTGATTGACAATATTATATGCATAGGAGAATAGTCAGTTATCCACCATCTTAGAAGCTATAAAAATAATACTACAAACTCAAATTATGATACAAAGGGCCTAAACCCACAAAATATATATACCTTTACAGATGCAGTAAACATGCCCAACTGCTGGTAAGCAAGACCCAGTGCCTGAAATGGAAAATGTAGTAACAAAAAGCAGCATTACACAATTTCATTCAAAAGACAAGAAAAGTAATAGAATAAAACAATATGTGCTGATAAATGGAAGAGAAGAACGCACCTCCCACAAATCAGCACATGATGGGTAACCACGAATTGCATGTTGAAGGCTTGGTACAGCCTCTGACCACTTCCTTTGATGCACCAAAAATCAGAATGCTGAAGCAATTGGTTCTTCATTGCTAAGAGTCAAGTACTTACTACATTTGTCATATAAAAGGGCTCAATTTAATTATTGCAACATTTCTTTGCGATTTATAAGATGGCAAATAAAGAACACTTTGCGGCCCTCTGTCTGTCACCTGCCACCTGTTCGTAGAAATGCCCCAGAGAACGAAATGCATCTGCATAATTGGGGTTAAGCCTGGCCGATGCCAAGAAACTCTCCGCTACTTTCTCCTTAAGCCGCTTCGCCTCATCCCCTTCTGACTCCTCTCCCTTCTTCAATAGAAACTTTCCTTGCAAAGGAGACTCGGTTAGTGAGGTGAGAAGGTGATGAGAGGTGGTTTGAGAAGGTACAGGTGAGGAGGTGGTAAGAGTTGGTTTGAGAAGGTAGAGGGGAGAGGTACTAACGAGGTTGTAGTGATTGGAAGGGTTGGTTGGATCAGTGCCAAGGGTTTGCTGTAGCTATTGGAGCGAACTGTGTTCATCTTCATCTACCTGCGAATGAGAGACATGGAGTGAGGAAGGAAGACGAAATCAAGGGAAATGAAAGAGATAGCTTAAGGGTGGAGAGAGAAGGAGACCGATCCAGGCATGGCGCCAGCGTCGGCGATGGCGACAGAGAGGAGAGGAAAAGTGGAAGGAAGACGATGCGGAGGCCTAGACGACTCCATGGCGACTCGGATCTGATTTGGGCGAGAGAGAGGCGGGTCTGAGAGACCACAAGAGACTAAGAGAGGAGGGGAGATGTTTGGTAATTAGTGGGAGAGGGAATTTGGGCGAGTACTGTAGAATGGGAGGGAAGATCAAGAATGTTAGGGTTTTGGCGTAAATTAGCGGGAAGACGAAAAATAAGAGGCTCGTTCAGATGGGGAAAAAAAACGCTCAAGTCCAGAGAGGCTGAGAGGAGAAGGGGCTTTGTATTGCGCTGGGAGACATACCCATCAATTCATATACTATGAGGTAATATAATATTTGTGTTTAGATTGGAGCCGTCTGATCATAATTACGCACGAATATTAAAAGATCCTGTGCATCGCCTAGGTTTGGATCTAAACAAAAATATTATGCTACCTCAGAGAATAGAGACTTGCTACCCACAACCTCTAATATGAAGACATCAGGACAACACATTTTCAATCGAACGGTTCAGATTTACATATTTACAAATTAGTTAATGCATTTACTGAAAACAATATGAAAAAATTTCAAGAAATATATTTTTAAATTTGTTTTAGTTTTTATGACCAAATTATACTTATAATTGTAAATTTTATAGATTTTCATGATTATTTGGCCCTTCAAATTTAGTAAATATTTACGAACCGTTCATTTTCACGTGAGCGATCGACGGTCGATCTGCAATGAAATGATTTCAAATTTGTTTTGAAATGATCAAGGGACAACATTGAACGTAATCAAACTAAAAATTATGAAGTTTTATTATGTCCAAGCTTCGATCCAACATGAATTATTTATAGCCCTTCGATGTTTTGATATTCCGTCGACTCGATGGATAGGTAAATAAAAATAAAATTTCATCAAAATTTGCTGCAGGAATATATATGCAGTGCTCTTTCATTTCAACGGTTCGGATCGCCCGACGGACGACGTGTTTACGTGCGTCTTCATTAACTCACAAAGCAAGAGTTTATGTTTTATGAAACATAAACTCTTGCTTTGTGAGTTAATGAAGACGCACGTAAACACGTCGTCCGTCGGGCGATCCGAACCGTTGAAATGAAAGAGCACTGCATATATATTCCTGCAGCAAATTTTGATGAAATTTTATTTTTATTTACCTATCCATCGAGTCGACGGAATATCAAAACATCGAAAGGTTATGAACATTTGTAAATCTGAACCGTTAGATTAAAAATGTGCTATCCTGATTATCAATGGACATCTCCATTTAACAATACTAGTTATATTTTTTTATACATATTTATTCAATGACAGATGGGTCATGATTTTCAGCTTAAGAGGACTACAAATTTCTTCAATGACAGGTGGGTCATGATTTTTTTTATACATCTCTGTACAGATGATTTTTTTATACATATCTATTAAAAATGTGCTCCCTCTCTCACTCTGGCTCAAACCCACCCACTTTCCTTCTCCCTCAAGCTCAAACCTTTTCCAACCCTTCTCACTCTCTCTTGCTCTCTCTCACCCTCTAAGCCCGAGCGTACCAAGCCCTCCCCACCCCCCTCTCTCTTCCTTGCTCCATTTTCTTTAACTCCTCGCACTTCTCTCCACATCACTGCCCTCCACTTCGCGTCTCCTAGTGTTGCAATTATACGCTTCCAAGGTCCTAGGAAAGGGTAACTATGCTTATAAAGGTGCTTTTTTCAAATTGTAACATTTTTACTAATTTAAAGTTCAATTCGAGTGTCACAATTTTCAAATTCTCAATTATTTCAGGTGGAGAAGTTATTTCGAGAGAGGACGTGACAAGGTTGTCCCTGTGGAGGGACGAGATGGTGCAGAGGCTCGACATAATAGTTCAGATTGACATCATGTATGACTCACCTACATGCATATCAAGTAATAACCATGCTTGTACCAGCCCCATACATAAGTGAAACTAAGCCAAACACATGCTGGTACAATGAGTTGCCTAAACAACTCCAATTTGACCTTCTGTCAGTATAACATCTGTACAGCGAACTCTGAACTGAAATTGATTAAATCCTTGCACACACACACACTAGACACATATACAAGCACACTGAAAAAAAAAAACTCCAAAAAAGGATTTTTCTACAATTTTTGGTGGCCATTTGAATCTCATATCTTGAAAACCGAAAATACTGTTAAAAACAGTGTACTGGCACACCAGCCGACCTTCACAAAACAGTGAAATTCACTAAGTTCCAAGCCTTCATAATTTTTGAAACTTTTTGAGTATAAACTACACAAGTTAATCATCATTTCCATATAAAGAAATAAGAATTTGGTGTAGCCATTTGCTCACAATAATTTTCTAAAGATGGACTGTCAAAACTGCACTGTTTCATGCAAAACTGCACTGTTTCATCACAGTTCTAGTTATAATAAAAATTTGATACTTGTCCACTGAAAAACATGTACATCAATGGTTACTTCCATATAAAGAACACCCAATATAGTGTAGCCAATTAATTGTAATAAAAAGGACAAATCAGCATGCGCAAAAAGGGCAAACTAGTCATACTAGGTAAGCCACATCCCTGAGTTGATGAAACAGAAGTCTAAAAACATAAATATGTGCATACATGTATAGGTTTGTTATAGTACCACAGTGTTCAGAAAAAGTAGAAGACAACAATTTAGTTTATGGGTAATTATTTTGTTACAATATGAAGGATTCTTGAGAGTCAATTAATGGTTTACCAGTTGAAATTCACTTCTAAATTAAGGGAGAAGTTATAGACTAGGAAGAGAGACTTTGTTGATTACTGTGGAGGGGGAGGGAGGGTTGATGGCAAGGACTTGCTTTATAGTACCACTTGGAAATTTTAATGAATGCATCTCATGTCTTCAAAATTGCTGGAGAACTTGATGATGAGTGGTATGTGGATAAGTCAACAATGCCTGAGAAGATGAGCGAAGATGGATTTTTTTGGATAAAAGTGAACATGGGTATTTAAAATCAATATGATGACAATAGTTAGTGGAAATGGAACATGTATAATATTCAGTTATGTTGTGGTTAATTGTTTTGAATGTAACAAGTTTATGTTGGTTGATTCTTTCTGAACTGAAGTCCAATATGGCACTCTTAGTCTCCTACTATGGATAAGGTATATTTTACATACTCTTTTGTGCTTTTTGTTCTTTTATGTTAATACCTTTTATTATAAGTTTTTGTTTAGGTTGCTGGGTTTTCTATTGTTTGTGACAGTCGAACCTGTTAGTTAGATGTGTTTAGTTTTTCATCAGTTCTGCGCATGTAAAGGGCAATTTAGACTTTTATGAAAGCTGTCTTCTCTTTTTTGCACATATCAATTTACAGCTCCAAATTGAGTGTTATTGCTTTCTAAATTTCCAGGACAATGAAAGCTTCATCCATGATTTATTTCAGTATTTTTGAGGTTTTGTAGCTAGGCTAAACTGAGAAGTTTATGTAGGGAAGTTTTGGTGCTTGACTGGTACAGTACGAGTGATTTGATTTCTAAAATATGAACTTTGAAACTCAACTAAAAATTGTAGAAAAATCAGAAAAATGCAAAACTTATTTCTATGCACTCATGATGATGTCCTATATCAACCTGTAAAGTAGTTATGGCCTGGTTCTAAGTCTAGGTGTACTTTTTATTTTTATTTGTTTGATTGTGCTGATTTGGGTTTTCTGTGTACCAGTGGTACACTATTTTTTCTATGCTAACTAAATGTTTGACACCATGCTCGAGACATGTCTGGACACTGATTTCGGGCTTACCAAGCATGAATGCACACTAACTAAAACATTGACTTGATGAATGACATTACACTAGATAAAGGGGCTTACCTAATGTTTGATACCCAAACCTTATCTGAAAATTTCTGTAATTTGTACTTCGATAAGGATTGTTAGACTAGTTTGTAATTTGTACTTCAAAACCAGTCCAGTTGTCCGGTATACGGAAAACTAGACAAGTGCTTTGAGAAAAAATGTAGGTGAATTTTTTACACTAATTGGATTTTTACTGATCCTAGATATATGAAATTGTGTGTTGAATAACGAGATACTTTGATTTTGTAACTGTGATACTTGGATATATGATATTATTATTGTGTTATTTAGTAATATTTTGATATAATTTAGTATGATTAATTAGTATGCTTCATTTTAAATATCTCAATTTAATACTGCTGGCTAGTGTGATTTAATTTTGTTGAACATTCAAAGGGACAAGTCAAATAAACAGAAACGTAGCTGTCTCTAGGAGCTTAACTTTTCCAACGGTAGCCCCATGGAAATAAGATGTCTCACTACTTCCATCTTATTTCCAAGGGTAGCTCATGAGGTATTTCCATGGGCTATCAATAAAATATAGTATTCGGTCTGTTTGGCGGGTCATGGGTCATGCAAAAGTATTTCCAAGGGTAGCTCATGAGGTATTTCCATTGGCTATCAATAAAATATAGTATTCGGTCTGTTTAGCTGGTCATGTGTCATGCAAAAGTATTTCCAATGGCGGATAAGGAACATTTCCAAAGACAGACATCAGGGATTTCCATCGAAGACTATTTCCATGGGACAGCCGTTGGAAATGGTTAAGTGTGTCAGAAAACTCAATTTCTTTTCCAAGAGCCCGTCCACCCTTGGAAATAACATTGCTACGCTTGGAAAAAACGGAAATTCTAGTAGTGAAAGGTGATGAAAGATCCTCGTAGCTCAAATGAAATGCATGCTGGATACTTTGCACCCCATCAATGGACCACATATTGCTTTTTAGAACTGTTTGCCATTCGACTATGGTTTTGCGCTTCGTGCAAAGCACACCACCTATGGTTTTGATAGCAAGAGGCAAACCATCACACTTTTCAACTAGCTGCAACCCAATATTCTTAAATTCTTCAATCTCACTTTCCTTTTGATCATGTTGAACTACCTGTCAGATAAATGAAAAGGTTAGGAACGTCAATACTCTCATTTATATTATATATATATGTCAAGTGACTTAGAAACTTTAGATGTTCACATTGTACAAGAATTATAAATCTTAGGGTTATGATAAAATATTGAGATTGAGCAAAAACTGTATAGCACATTAATTAAGAGATAACAAAAACTCATTTTCAAAGTAAAGAGAACAAAAATTAGGATAGAAAGAAGTGCAACCAAATTATTAGTTAATTTCGTTTTGTACTCAATAATTGGAAAGTAGTGCAACCAATTGTGGAGCATCTTTGCTCGATGTAAAATCGTGGGTTACTGACTAATTTTGGATAACTTAATTAATTTCGAATCTTCACACACTGTATAAACAAAACCAATAGTGAAGTTAGCACATGAAACAAAAGGCAGTTATTTTGACCTACTAAACTGCTTATGATAGCTGCAATAAAAATATCAGAGATTTCAGCTCTCATTTTTTTATTAAACAGAGTGTCTAGGTTTGAATTTAAATTTGTTGTTCTATGATGGTGCCGCACAATATCATTAATGGGCACAACACGAATATTGACACGGTACAGCTTGATAAGGCGTGTTTGGGTGTGCCGTGTCATTTTTTTCCATCATGCAAAGAAATGGTTACAAAATATATAATAATGTATAAAAAAACATGAAAATATATCCAGAAATCAGAAATAAATTTAAATTATATTTTTCATAATTTTTTTTTTTGTGTGTTTGCCTAAGTTGAGAAAATATTTGAAAGTAGTAAATAAGTACGAAAAAATTATGAAAATTTTCTTAAAAATAGAGAATAAAAGCAAGTTATTTTTTTTAATCAAAATTATTCTCACAATAATTTTTAGGCATGTGAATTTTTTTTAGTATTTTTGTGTTTCGGTATAATTGTAGAAAATATATTAGTAAATAAATTGAAAAAAGTTTCTTAAGAAATGTCTAAAAAATAAAGAATAAATATAAGTTCCAGTTTTGGTAATTATAAAGTTTTTCGGTGTATTTTTTCTATGTCATGCAAAATGTTCAGCTTTTACCATAAATAAAATTAATTTCACAATACTTGGTTTTGAGAACCACCAGCCATCATCTCAAAGGATACTCAAATGGCGCTTTTCCCCTTAACTCCCCAAGTATGCGTAAAAACCACATACTCAAAGGAGCAATAAGGAGAAATACTGTCGAACTTTTCTCAAATACTAATTAAATCCCGCTAATATGTACTGTTCACATCCTAAATGAGACACAATATTCAAAGAGCAGTCCCAAACGGGGGACTATCCAAAATTAATCCCTATTGGATTAATTTTGAACGGGCATGGACCTAAAAGCATCAGTAGGTCGGTTATTGGACCACAATACACTAATTATTTACATTATCTTAACAAATCAAGCACGCATGCATTAAATAATAATTGACCTAAATAATTAAGCAATATTAATCAGTAACAGAAAATTAGATAAAGAAAAGACAAATATATGTATGACTAACCTTAGCAATAGAGAGGAGAAATGCGAATTAACTTCAAATATCTCAGATCCGGCCTCGATCCTTGTGCGCAGAAATCAGACCAATTCAATACAGAGAGAGAGAGTATTAATTGATCAAAACGGCACCGGAAGAAGGCCTTTTATATAGCTCCAACCCTAAAATATCCTTTCTACACGGATAATTAGCTACAAATCCGTGTAGAAAGCATTGAGAGAGCTACACGGACTTTCATATAGGTAGCCGTTTAGATTACTCTTTCTACACGGACATTTATATAAACAGCCGTGTATAATTTTCGATCTACATGGACTTTTATATAAACAGCCGTGTAGAATTTTCTTTTTTTTTCTAACTATTTTTTTTTTTTTGGCTAGCCTCCATTTTTGCTAGCCAGTATTTTCTATGTTTAATTTTAGATAGCAAAACAGATGAAAATATCAATTTGCTAACAATAAAATGATATAAACAGCCGTGTAGAATTCTTTTTTTTTTCCTAATTATTTTTTATTTTTTTTGGCTAGCCTCCATTTTTGCTAGCCAGTATTTTCTTTGTTTTCGGTTAGCAAAACAGAGTAAGATGAAAATATCAATTGCTAAACAAATAGAATGAAAAGTGCCAGTAGGGTTTACAGAGGGTAATATGGAGATACATGTTTACAGAGGGTAATATGAAAATAAATGTTTTAACAGTAGGCCTTTGTCAGAATCTTCGTATTTCTCCTCTAGATCTTGCTTGCCCGAATTAGTTTACGACATATGCAAGGAACTAACCAAAAGACTACTTAGGTTAATGTAACCAAATTAATGACTACTTTGGTTACATTAACCCAAGTAGCCTTTTGGTTAGTTCCATATGTCCTAAACTAAACACCTTAGCAAGATCTCGAGGAGAAATACAAATTAACTTCCAAGATCTCAGATCCGGCGTCCAGTTATAACATCTATCATCATATTACCCTCCAAAAACACTTTAGCGCAGAAATCAGACCAATTAATTGGGGAAATGAAGCAATTCGCTTGGGAATTCGAGATGTAGGTTATCAATTATATCGGACCGCTCATCTGTGAGCTCCAAAAACAGTAGCTCATATTAATATAATTTGCGATCCGACATAATTGATAAACCTAGATCTCAACCCAATTGTTAACTGTGAGAGAGAGTATAAATTGATCACAACGGCGCTGGGGAGAAGGCCTTTTATATAGCACCAACCCTAAAATATCATTTCTACACGGATAATTAGCTACAAATCCATGTAGAAAGCATTGAGAGAGCTACACGGACTTTCATATAGGTAGCCGTTTAGATTACTCTTTCTACACGGACATACATATAAACAGCCGTGTATAATTTTCCGTCTACACGGACTTTTATATAAACAGCCGTGTAGAATTTTCTTTTTTTTTCTAACTATTTTTTATTTTTTTGGCTAGCCTCCATTTTTGCTAGCTAGTATTTTCTATGTTTTCAGAAAGCAAAACAGATGAAAATATCAATTTGCTAACAATAAAATGATATAAACAGCCGTGTAGAATTTTCTTTTTTTCCTAATTGTATTTTATTTTTTTTGGCTAGCCTCCATTTTTGCGAGCAAGTATTTTCTTTGTTTTCAGTTAGCAAAACAGAGTAAGATGAAAATATCAATTGCTAAACAAATAAAATGAAAAGTGTCAGTAGGGTTTACAGAGGGTAATATGGAGATACATGTTTACAGAGGGTAATATGAAGATAAATCTTTTAACAGTAGGCCTTTGTCAGAATCTTCGTATTTCTCCAATAGATCTTGCTTGCCCGAATTAGTTTAGGACATTTGCAAGGAACTAACCAAAAGAGGCTAATGTAACCAAAGGACATATGTAACTGAACAGTAGTCTTTTGATTAGTTCCTTACATATGTCCTAAACTAAACACCTTAGCAAGATTTAGAGGAGAAATACAAATTAACTTCCAAGATCTCAGATCCGGTCTCCAGTTATAAGATGTATCATCATATTACCCTCCAAAAACACTTTAGCGCAGAAATCAGACCAATTAATTGGGGAAATGAAGCACTTCGCATGGCAATTCGAGATGTAGGTTATCAATTATATCGGACCGCTCATCTGTGAGCTCCATAAACAGTAGCTCATATTGATATAAGTTGCGATCCGACATAATTGATAAATCTACATCTCAACCAATTGTTAATTGTGAGAGTATAAATTGATTAAAACGGCACTAGGGAGAAGACCTTTTATATAACCAAAAACCTAAAATAACATTTCTACACAGCTCTTTATTAAACGTCCGTGTAGCTCTCTTAAGGCTTTCTACTCTGTTAATTAAACAAAAAACTGTGTACAATTTAGACCTTTCTACACGGCTCTTTATTAAACGTCCGTGTAGCTCTCACAAGTTATCTACACTGTCATTTAAACAAACAATCCGTGTACAATTCTTACCTTTCTTCACGGTTCTTTAATTAAATATCCGTGTAGCTCTCTCAAGGCTTTCTCCACTGTTATTTACACAATAAGCCGTGTACATTTCCTAGTAAATGTCCGTGTAGATCTCTCACGTTTTTCTACACTGATTCTTTAATAAATATCCGTGTAGAGATCCTATAGATATTTCAGGCATCCAAAAAATTACAACTTCTACACGGTTTTTATATAAAATTGTCAAATCCGTGTACAATGTGCCGTGTAGAATGACCATTTCTGTAGTAGTGATAGAAGGATCGGTAAAAACTTTCCCGATCCAAAGGTTTTTTTTATCTGGTTGTCTTGGATCCTTTGTGGATCCGACAAATTTTCCCGATCCAAAGGTTTTTTTGATCTGGTTGTCTTGGATCCTTTGTGGATCCGACAAATTTTGAACTTTCAAAATCAGAATAACCTTCAAAATTGATTTTTTTACCGATCCAAATTTTGAATTGATTAAAATTCTACCGATTCTTTTACTGCTTCGAAAATCGAAGATACATTTTTTTTATTTCCTTTATTATATTATAATATTTTCTATGATAAAAAAAATTCTCCTTTAGCGGCATTGTTGATTTCACATCTTAAAGGGAGGATTTTAGAGTAACATTTGGTTTTAAAAAATATATATACTAGATTATTAACATAATTATAAACTTTTTTTTTCTATTACAAAATTATAAATACATGGAAATGCATATAGACAAGCATTAAATGTTCTTATTGTACTAAATTACAACGAATAGATTTACTTGGGACTAACGAAATTAGCTGTTGGCATTTTGCTTGGGCCAAATGGTGTTTAATGGATCATACTAGCAAATTTAAAATGAAGTTTTTACGACCAAGTTAGTCTTCATTTTTACGACCAATTTAGTTAGTACTGCTTAATCAACACATGGTTTCAATTATATAATTTCTTGGGCCTAATGGGCTTTTTCCTGGGTCCAATATTCATTATAATTAAAAACCAGGGTTCCTCCATATGGTCTTATTTATTCATAATGGGCACATTACCATTAAACTTTTTTTATTAGGAGAAGCCCTTTGAGAAATGGATTCGAGACAACATAACCGACACTTATGATATATAGCCAGTTTGTTTTCACATGAAAAATTGAGAATTCACGTGTCTAGTGCGCTAAAAATATTTATAAAATTTTAAAATATTAAAGTTTATGACTGCTTCTGTTACACATGAAAGACTTAATTATCGAGATCTGAACATTTCTTTTGAAAGAAAATAAAACATAAGAAAATAATTAAACTTCTGCACGTTACATGCCATCACATCTGCTGTATTGAATATTGATTGGGAAGTAATATATTAGAAATCTCTCTTTTGCAACATCTAAAGGGCAAGATTAAAAATTCAGTACGTGTTGAACATGTTTTATTATTTTTTGAGAATTTCTAATTAGCAGAAAGTCGTCCAGTTGGCTTACATTGTTTTCAATCCTTATAATTTCTAATTGATTTTTTTTTTAGTTATAGTTGAATTGGCTAAAAAATTACTAGCTGTGCATATTAACTATGAGTTGGTCCCATTAATTTAATTAATCGCCAGTCGTGGAACACACGGGCCCCTTTAATATTTGTGTTAGAGCAAAACGAACGGTCCCGATCAAAACATCCCTTTCCATTATTTGTTATTTAACAATGAAGACATGCACTAGTGGAAAATAAGGTATCAGAATCGGTTATATACGCATATCAGTATCGGATTACTACCGATCCTGACCCAGGCGTTACTGATACGATAATAATCTGAATCGGTTAAATAACCGATCCAGATTAGTGACTATTAGAATCGGTTGTCTAAATAACCGATCTAAACTAGAAACTATTAAAATCGGTTCTTAAATTTATCCGATTCTAATAAACATTATTCTAAATCGGTTGTCAATCTAAGAACCGATTCTGATAACTATCTGAATCGGCTGATAATTAGAACCGATTCTAATAGTTTTTTTACTCATTTTTTATATCAAACAATCAGAATCGGTTCTCAATCTAAGAACCGATTCTGATAACTATCTGAATCGGTTTTTAGTTGGAACCGATTCTAATAGTTTTTAAACTCATTTTTTATATAAAACAATCAGAATCGGTTCTCAATTTAAGAACCGATTCTGATAACTATCTGAATCGGTTGTTGTTTAAACCGATTCTAATACTTTTTTACTGAATTTTTTATATCAAACAATCAGAATCGGTTCAGAATCTAAGAATCGATTCTAAAACTTTTTTTTTTTTTTTAATATCCATAAATCAGGATCGGTTTAAAAGCTATAACCGATCCAGATACATAGCAGGCTCGGTTCTTCTCTTTAGAACCGATTCTGATGGTTATTTGTAATTTTTTTTATAAATAAAAATAGGTATCTAGATCGGTTTTTAACTAGAAACCGATCCTGTTGTTTTATTAAATGAAAAAAAAACTTTTTTAATTAATTGGCCAGCTTCCATATATGCTGGCCGCAAATGCCAAAATATTGTTTTTTTGCATACAACATACTAAATTAAATCACATCCTAAATTATCAAATACAATATACTAAATTAAATCACATCCTAAATTATCAACTACAACATACTAAATTAAATATCACACAAAAAATAAAAATTGTTACAAAAAATTCATGTTCATGCAAATTAAGCTTACACATCCATCCTAAATTCTTCTCGGCTTTATCTCATCTAGGAACATTTGAACCCACATTTTCCGAAATTCGCTCACGCGTTGTACAGTATGTCTAGGAGGAATATCCTGCATTTTTTAAAAGATAGAAGAGCATGCACAATTAATTGTCTATTTCATTATAAGTGAAGCAACAATGCTTAATTACTTTTGGATAATATTTAAATGCATACATACCGTTAAGTTCGGAAAATCATTGAGGTGTTCTTTTATTATGTCTTGCATAAGAAACATGACATAATATGCACATTCCCAACCGGCCGGTTGTTGCGGGCACTATATAACAAGTTTGAGAAAATTGAAATGTAGGTTAATAACTTAATAAGCCTACAAATGGCTTATATGTCTAGATATTCACATCTTTTTGCATCTAAGTCCCTATAATCATATCTCAATAGAAAGTATTACCTTGCAATCTTTATGAACCGTTAAAGGAGTACCCATTTCCTTGATGAAGACACTGTTGAAATATGAACACATTGAACAATCAGTACTTATGAGTGAAATTTAAAATGACAAAATAATAAAAAAATTAGGAAGGCACTTACTCCTCGATCGCAGCAGTGATCATTAGCATTAATTTAAACTTCTTATTGGAATCGTACACGTACAAAGCACTTTCTCTTGGCATAAGCACGGTCAATATCCAATGATCTCTGCATGTTAGGTTTGTAGCATGTCATATTCTACAATTTGTATGAATTGAAAGAAATATAATAAAATTAGAATATATATATAACACTAACACTTGATGGTAAGGTATGAATATCAATCGCTTGTCCCGATTTTCCTTGAGCACTGTCCCTATGTATTGAAGTACACGACCTCGATTTTCATTCAACATCATGGCATTTGTTCGACCGGGGTCCATGAAACCAATCTGCTCATCGGGAAATTCCTCCTTTATGAATTTGTGCAAATGCCTGCAAAAAAAAGGTATACAGGTGATTAAAATTAAATTGAAAGTACTAGATTCTGCAATTATTACGAATATTAACTCACAGCATCCAGATCTGAATAACTGGTACAGTGAGCCACTCCTTTGGTGTAAGCAAGGTCGCATAATCATCTGCATAAACGTGTATGGAGCTTGTCGAACAGAAAAGATCAAGTGGCGGATCGATTTCGAATGGACTGCCATCTAGCTCCGAAAACCGATCACGCAGCTGCTTCAATGTTCGTCCCAGCTTGTCAAAATTGATACGATCAAACGCCTTGCTGTGACTCGTTGCTTTCCCACCTCCAGGAGCTTGTAACTCTTTGCCTGGTTCCTGCAAATTCCACAATAAATTGAAATAAAATCAAGGATCAACTACAACTCTATCATATAGATACAAATTAAGAAGTATAAGAAGTTGTAATAACAATATACCTCAACTGGACATGTCAATATCATGGACATCGGCCATGCAGTGAAACTAGCGAGGACCGATGCAAGATCTGCGTGCTCGCCATTTGGTAGAGGTAAGGGGAGTTCTAAGAAATCCGCATCCTCAATAGCATCCACCGTTACTCTTGCATAGTCGGGCGGTATAGGCACACCGTGAATTGTTGCACCTTCTACGACTGGAAGGTGAATTGTCCCTCTGGCCACAGAAAGAATATTTCCACCTACATCCGCCTGGAGTCTACAGCTCAGTTCCCTCTCCTGTACAAATAAACGTTTGTACTCGAATAAAATAATATGTATGAAACTAAGACATGTAATGTAAAATAAATTTGAATTTGCATTACCTCAGTAAACCCGGAAAGATCTTCCAAAGGTTTGACTGACTGGCAGCTGCTCTGAACGATTGTTGGGCTAAACACCGGTTCTGGTTGGCCCATTGCCTGCCGAAGCAAAATTGCCATTTCAGATTTCATCTCTTGTCTCATTTCTTGTCGTAATCTGTCCTCTAGTCCTCTTACTCTCTCCTCCACTCTTTGATCCACTCTCGCGTCAAAATCTTCTTCAGACCTCGAGGGAGTGCGTGTCTTCCTTGTTGAGCACCTCCCGTATGTTTTCGTCATTGGAACCAGGCCTCCCACTCCTCTCACCCTCCCAGGATGTTCTGGATTTGGCAGAGATTTTCCCAGAACATCGTCATATCGTGCGACGGCCAACAATCCTTGTTTGAAAGCCGCTTCTTGTTCTTCCTGAAATGACAACATGCATGTTATTATAACATAATAAATTAAAGTTGAAATTAAATTAATGGCAATATATAAATCCTCACAATTCTGTTGATGACCGGTGCATAAGTATCTGGATAATAGCGTTCCTTGGTCTCGTCGTTGAGTTTCTGTCTTCCTAGTTTCCAGCAGACGTGCCTATGCTCAACCGACATCTCAATAACATCGTCTTGTGTCAGTGCAGTACTACAAGAACCCTGGGAAGACGGATCACTAGATGCTTTCTCGTTTGCAATCGCCTGCATAGCATCTCGAAGCCTATTCTGGAAACCCTCCCCGTTATAACCTCTGGATCCTAAGAAATGCGGGTACTTGTTTTGGGCCTGATTCCCCTTCCCAATCCGGCTGGCCTTCTACAATTTGAAAAAGAAACAATTGGCTTAAATTATAAAAAAATTTTGAATTCTTAAATTAGAGATAAGGTAGGTGGTCGGTATAAATAAACATACACCAAATTCCTCCGTCTCTCGGTACGCGACAAATACTTCCCAGTCATTTTCTTCAATATGTTCTTTGGAAAAATCTGGCGTCCCACCCTCGCGCCACAGTTTAGTCATATCGGTTCGCCACTTCCGGTGACGCTCTGCCATTCTCTGATAGTAATATTTCTTCACCTCTTCCTCGTCCCTTATACCCCAGTCCAGCTGCCAAACAAATAGAAAAAACAATGTAGAGTTAGTTAATATCAAACGAAAGCTTTTGAAATTAATTAGTACACCTTTTATTTACCTTAAGTGTTTCCCATATTTTGAGTTTGAACTCTTCTGGAACATCTTTCCATCTTTGGTACCTTATAGGAACATTCTTTCGTACCAATATCCCAAATTCCGTCGAAAAACAAGTTGTCTCTCGAGTAATAATCGGCCGGAAAAATTTGTCAATTTCAAGCTTTTTGCCTTTCTCATTAAACTTGTCCTTAATTTGGTTACGCCCTCTTCCTCGTTTCTTAACCGGGGCTGGCTCACCATCACCTTCCATATCTGCACTTTTTTTTAACAAGCAATATATGTTATGCAATTCATGCAATTCAGAAATAAATGCACTAATTAATTAGTGCAATATATGCACTATATGCACTAATATATTCATTTTTTTAACAAGCAATAGTTGCACTACATTAATAGAAGCAATATATGCACTAATTAGTCAATATATGCAATATATGCACTATATGCACTGATTAGTGCAATTCAGAAATATATGCACTAATTATTAGTGCAATATATGCAATATATGCACTATATGCACTATATGCACTAATTAGTGCAATTCAGAAATATATGCACTAATTAGTGCAATATATTCATTTTTTTAACAAGCAATATATGCACTAATATATGCACTAATTAGTGCAATATATGCACTAATTCAGAAATATAGGTTATGCAATTCATGCAATTCATGCAATTCAGAAATTGGCAACCAATATATTCAGAAATTGACAAGCAATTCATGCAATTCACAAATTACTGCATTTTTCTCAAATTACCGATAGAAGAAGTCTATTTTTTTAACAAGCAAGTGAATCAACTAATGCCTTCCGGGAAAATCAACAACCCGGCCGGCAAAGACACAAGTAAATGGAACAATCGAAACAAGAAGAGCAAGAGAGTTAATTACCTCGTTAGATCAGAGAGGGCGGCGGCTAGGTCTGATCAGAGAGAGGGCGGCTCGACGGCTAGGGCGGCGACGGAGGAGAGGGCAGCGGCTAGAGGAGAGGGCGTCGGCGCGGTTGCTCAACGGCTAGAGTGGCTAGACAGAGGAGAGGGCGATCTCCTTCTCTACTTTTCGGAAGAGGAGAGGGTTTTTGGAAGAGGAGAGGGAGGCCTAGAGTGAAACAGAGAAAGAGAGAAAGAGAGAAAGAAGGGATTCAAAATTTAGCTAAGTTCTCGGGCGGCATCTTAAAAATAAACTATCTGAATCGGTTCCTTAACTAGAAACCGATTCTGATAGTTATCAGAATCGGTTCCTTAGCATTGAACCGATTCTGATACTTTGCTGGATCGGTTTCTAGTAAAGGAACCGATTCAGATAGTTTTTTAATTTTTTTTTAAAATGAAATAACCTCAAATACATATACACAATCAGAATCGGTTTCTAAACAATAAACCGATCCAGATAAGTATCAGAATCGGTTTCTAGTAAAGGAACCGATTCAGATAGGTAGCTGGATCGGTTATACTTCCAGAACCGATTCTGACATTTATCTGAATCGGTTTATAGTTAAGTAACCGATTCAGATAGTTTTTAAAAAAAATTTAAAATGAATTAAACCAAAAAAATTTAGAAACAATCTAAATCGGTTTCTCAACAAGAAACCGATTCAGATAACTATCAGAATCGGTTTTAATCTAAGAAACCGATTCTGATAGTTATCTGGATCGGTTTCTAGTTAAGTAACCGATCCAGATAAATTAGAAAAAATTCTGAATAAATTTATCCTGTAGGTGTGTGATGTTTTATAATTTATTTTCATAAATTATCTTAAAAAATATTTTAGCATAGTAGCTTATAGTATATTTGTATAAATTATCTTGTAAGTTATTTTAGTACATTAGCTTCTAAATTATTTTTGTATATAAGGTGGCAATAAATTGAGAATTACTTACAACATGAAATAAACCAAAAATGAACATTAAAATTTTAAAAAAGAAGCTAATAAATTAAGATAATATACAAAATTAATTTTTGGTTTAAAATGATGTTTAAAAATTCATTTTTGGTGTATTTCATGTTGTAAGTAATTCTCAAGTTATTAAGATAAGAGATGGGCTATATATTGTGCTTTGCAAAGTCAACGGATACTTTACCCTGTTATTCTCGGTCTTTCCATTGAATTCTATCTTTCTCTTTCGGTGTGCGTGGTTGGCAGGAAGAAATCTACGATGACCCATGTACACATTTTTAGAGGAATTAGGTAGCCACAGATCGACTGTATCGTCCAGGCAAACGGGGCACGCTTTCTCTCCTTTGACACTGTAACCCGACAAATTTCCATAAGCCGGAAAATCATTAATGGTGCAGAAAATCATGGCCCGTAAAGTGAATTTCTCCTTGCTATATGCATCAAATATCTGCACTCCGGGTTGCCATAATTCTTTTAAATCCTCGATCAATGGCGCTAGATACACATCTATGTCGTTCCCGGGCTGTTTGGGTCCTGATATGAGCAAGGTTAACATGATGTATTTGCGTTTCATACATAACCAAGGCGGAAGATTATAAATGGACAACAGAACCGGCCAACTGCTATGCTTACTGCTCATGCTACTGTGCGGATTTATTCCATCTGCACTCAGCCCAAGCTTTAGATTTCTCGGGTCACGTCCGAATTCGGGAAACTCTCTATCAATATTCCTCCACTGAGGAGAATCAGCGGGGTGCCGTAATTTTCCGTCTTTTTTCCGGTTATCGGCATGCCAACGCACTAGTTTCGCATCTTTAGCATTTGAGAACAAGCGTTTGAATCTCGGTTTCACGGGGAGGTACCACAATGCTTTTGCCGGAGGTCCCTTATTCGGTTTACAATCATCACTTTTATCGCCGGTTAACTGCTTTGGTTTGTAACGTGAGGCACCACATTTTGGACACTCGTGAAAATCTTTATACTCATTTCGATATAATATACAATCATTTGGACACGCGTGTATTCTTTGAACTTCCAAGTCCACTGGACACAATATTTTCTTTGCTTCATAAACATTAGGTGGTATCTCGTTTCCATCCGGAAGCATTTCTTTCAAAGTCTGTAATAACTCAGTAAAACTTCTATCACTCCAACCGTTAGATGCTTTAAGGTTATACAATTTTAATACACCTTTTAGTTTTGAAAATTTAGAACAACCAGGATACAATTCCTTATTAGAATCTTCGTACAAATTCTCAAATAAACAGTACTGCTTATCATTATCAAAATCCTCTTCTAAATCACGTAACATTTGATCAAAATTATCACATTTATCTACCACCATATCATCATTTTCTTCTGTATGGTATTCCTGATGCTCAGTACGAGTGCCTACGTGGGTTTCCAATCCCCGTAGATCATTCCCGTCATCTCCACTGGTATGGTATTCCTGATGCTCAGAACCAGTACCTATGTCGGTTGGCAAACTCTCACCGTGCCATATCCAACACTGATACCCTTGCTTGAATCCACGACGGATTAAGTGGTTTCTCACTTGGTTCGGGTTGGAAAATTTGTGACCATTGTTACAATCACGACAGGGACACGACATCAGTGCACTCCCCTTATTCGCCATATCTTCCATAGCAACTCTGATAAATTCCTCGACACCTGTCGTATATTCATCCGACAGATGTGATGCTTCGTACATCCAACTGCGGTCCATCTGCAATTATAATAAAACGCACTTAATTAAGAATCAGGTTGGTGTACTAAATTCTGTTCACAATATGGCTTACATTGGGCCGGTTACCATCCTATCCCACTCTTTGAATACTTTGTCTCAGTAGTGACCACGTGTTAGTCGTGTTTTAGTATCTAAGAAAATTTCGGCAGCATTTCCTTATTAGTTCCCCGAATAGTCGGGGAACTACTAAGGAAATGCTGCCGAAATTTTCTTAGATACTAAAACACGACTAACACGTGGTCACCTCCTAATTGAGACAAAGTATTCAAAGAGCAGTCCCAAATCGGGGACTATTCAAAATTAATCCCTAATGGATTAATATTGAATGGGTATCAAGACCTAAAGGCATTTAATCAAGATCGGTTGTGGCTCATAAGACAATACTCTAACTAAATACCTAATATAAATACATTCAATCTAGCTAGCAATTCAAAATACATATTCATGCACAAAACTAAGTAAAAATGAGTTTTATGTTGTACTTACAACTTTTTTTGGATGTCGTACCGAGTGAGATGAAGATTGCTGCGCATCAAATCTCTCAATAATAGCTAATCTACAAAATTAAGATGACATAAAAAAAGAGAAAGAAAATAAGGAGCTATATATAATTAATGTCAATTATATATCTACAAAATAGAGAAAGAAAATACATATGACATAAAAACAAACAAAATGGACCTAGATTTTACATTTATGGGATTTTTGATCTATTTATTAGCTATTTAGTTGTGTTTATGGCAAAATAAGCACCATATATTCATTTATGCATGTCTTTGTTGGATCCATATAATTAAGCACCATAGAAGCAACACTAATTAAACATGAGTTTTATGTTGTACTTACAACTTTATTTTTTGGATCCCGAAACAAGTGAGATGATGATCGTTGCACCAAATCTCTTAATATAGCCAATCTACAAAATTAAACAATCGGAACCTAAGTAAGATATAGATGTATATGTTATATATCCTAGAACTAAAATCACATATATAGCATGAATGTGCAAATCTCTACATACAAAGAAAAACTTGAAATAAAGGTATAAAACTGAAAAGAGAGATTTAGGGTTCATATTTATATAGTCATAGATATAGGGTTTATATTTTGAACCCTAAACCCTAAACCCTAAACCCTAAACCCTATATAAATGGTTCTCTATTTAATAGCTAGCAAACTAGATATAAAAGAGATGATCAATTAATGAACCTGATCAGAAAACAAGGGAGAGTCAACGGCTGAATTAAAGACCTGCGAGATAGCTGCTGCGCTAATTAATGGAGGCGAGGCCAGAGGAAGAAAGACACCCAAAGGATCTGTCCAGAATATGACTGAATTAAGCATTAATAGGTACTATCAGGATCGGTTGTTAGTAAAAAACCGATCCCGATACTATCAGGATCGGTTATTTACTAACAACCGATCCTGCTAGTAATATATCAGGATCAGTTGCCTATATAAAACCGATCCTGATAGTATCAAGATCGGTTGTACACAAGAACCGATCCTGATAGTATCAGGATCAGTTGTCACAAGAACCGATCCTGATACTATCTGGATCGGTTTTATATAGTCAACTGATCCTGATAGTATCAGGATCGGTTTTTTATTGTCAACCGATCCTAATATAAGAACTATCAACATCGGTTTCACACAAGAACCGATCCTGATACTATCAGGATCGGTTTTGTCTACAAACCGATCCTGATAATTGAAATATTAAGATCGGTTGACAAAAAAACCCGATCTGATTAGTTTTTTGAATCGGTTTTGTTAAGAAAACCGTTCTAGATAGGTATTTGTATCGGTTGTTTCCTATAGCCGATCCAGATAGGCCGATCCTAATTCCTGTTTTTCCACTAGTGATGGTTGGCATGATTTGGATCAGATTACATTTTTAATATGATGCACATTCACGATCTGATCTAAAGTCAATGCACATTCATTTTTTCTTAAACAATTAAGATAGGTAGGCATGATGTCGATTGGAATTATTTTCTATTAATTAATTGATTTTAGAGTCAATGGATAATTAGGTAGGCATGATCTAAAGTCAATGGATTTCATGGTGCACACACAATAATGAGCAATATGGTGTACATCATGCATCATCATTTTCTATTAATTAATTAATTAATCTTAATTATCCCTCCTAAAAATTAATTATTCCTTTCCATTATTGATTATTTAACAATGAAGGTATGGTATATGATGTAGATTGGAATTATTTGTACCTTAATAATTAATTTCGTAGACGGTGGAAAATTAATTTCCCTCACCACCAAATCTTTTAATTAATAATTAGTCATTTTCTTTTCATATTAGTTAATTTCCCCCAACTTTCGTAGAAGCTGCCGATTAAATGAATGAATGCATGCACCTCAATCATTTTATCTTAAAAAATATAAAATCAACACACAATATGGCGTGCATCAATGGCCAACCTCTTTTGTTACACATCGAATACTTATCGAAATATGAACAATTTTTTCGATAAAAAAAAGATAAGAAAATAATAATTCAACTTATGCACGTTATATTAAATATTGATGGGAAGTAATAAATTAGAATCCCGTCTTTTGCAACCTCTGGAGGATGATAAATTAGAAATCCGTCTTTTAGAAAGTCTAAAGGGAAATATTAAAAATTCAATATTCAACATTTTATTTTTTAGAATTTCTAACTAATTAAATAGAAAGTGGTCCAGTTGGTGCTTACATTGTTTTCAATCCTTACCATTTCTGTTTGATTTTTGTTTAGTTATAGTTGAATTGGCTCAAAATACTAGCTGTACATATTAACTATGAGTTAGTTCCATTAATTTAATCACCTTAGTTATATCCAATAAATATCTTTAGTATATGATGGACCAAAATGGTACTAACAACTTTCAGTATAAATTAATAAACTTCTTAACCCTAATTTAACTTACGTTCAGATCACAAGCGTATGATTCTACCGTGTAGGGTGTCGATCCACAGGGATAATGTATTGGATTTCTAACAATTTTCACTAGTTTAGGTTATAGGGGGTTTTTTAAATAAGTTTAAAATAGTTTAAGGTAGGATTCAATACCCTCAAAGTTTATGCGGTGGTGCTAATTGTGCTAAGGTTTGAATTAAACAATAAAATAGAGATTCTTTAGGGATCAGGTGCTCTCCTTCTAAATTATGCAAAATATAAATTCAGACGTCTCTCTACCCCGCATGTGGAACTGTCACTACCCCGCAGGCTTACTGGGTTTCTGCTTACGTGATTTCAAAGGTTTTTCGATCTTGCGATCGGCTTTTGGGGTATCAATTCTAAGTATTCTAGGTATGCAATTATCTTTCTCACACAAACACAATTGATCATTTCCTATTCTACCCCACAATTAAATATCCCAAAGACCCTATCTAATTAAGGTGTTCCCTAATATAATCTAAATATACAATTTACGTTATCCTGCCAAGGGAGCCCACTAGGTTCTAACCCTAGTCTTTGAACCGCTGCCAAGCCTCGTTAGCCGAAGTGTTACATATACTTACATGCATTATCTCACTCACACCGGGATGCAATGAAATCATACACCTATTGGTATGTGAAGGACATTGGCATATAGTAGACAGAACTATGTATGTAATGATTTAATAAAAAGTAACTTAAATAATAAAGTAACTGAAATCAACATAAACAAAATATAAATCTATATTAAAACATAACTTAGAATTCGAGCACAACCCTCACCCTAGAGATGAGAGAATTAGCTCCTCATGGACTTAGCAAAATAAAAATAATAAAATAAAGAGAATATAAATTATAACTCAATTGAAGATGAATGAACCTCTGCCTTCTTAGATGACGCCTTCTTCTCCTGCTTGGCTTCCGATGACTACTCCTCTCTCTAAGTACTCTCTAACCTAACCTAGCAATGAGAATTGCTAATCTCGATTCTATGGACTTAACACAATTAAACACGCACCCTAAATCCTATTACAAGAGAGGTATTTATAGCTTTCCTAAATGAGAGATGGAGTAGTGGAGGTAGAGCAAACTTGGAGTGCACTTCAAATTTGCTTAGATGAAACCAAAAATAGCTATGAAAGCTTGCCGCTGAAACTATTGCGTCCATCTAGAAGAATTATGCCGAAAATAGCATCAATGGTGGAGATTTGATCAGAATCAAAATAGTCCACCGATTAAGTCCAAGGATCGTGCGGCATAGGGGACCCCGCACGACTTCCTGACTTAGTGGATTTTGTTGTAATTTCGCCATTTCGCATGTTGTGCACTTCGTGTGAGGTGTTGCATGCTCCATGTGATGCCCTATTTTGGTGCTATCTCCAGAAATCGTCTAAATTCGACACTTTTGCTCTGTTTTTGGTCTAAATACGCAACTTTCTCAAAAAACTGCCGAAAAGATCTAAAAACACGTTTGTGGTAAATAAATCGGGAAAATGACTACTTTGCATTTGCTTTTAGTCATTTTTCGGAAAAAAAAAGATATGAATTTTCACTATATGTTTTGACTTCATGGTAGGCATGATTTGATCAATGCTAAAAAATAATGAAGACATGGTAGGCATGATTTGATCAATGCTAAAAAATAATGAAGACATGGTAGGCATGATTTGAATCTGATTCCTTCCTTGAGATGCGCTGAGAAATACATTTTTAATGTGGTGCACAATATTGCACATTCACGATCTGATCTAAAGTCAATGGAGTAGATTTAGATCAATCAATTTTCTATCAATTAATTAATCTTATGAATGCATCAAACAGTCGGCCAATTGAGACCTTTATATAAGCTCCACCGCAGCATCTTATTGTGTACTGCACAACAAATCTAATACTGTGCTATATTCACAAAACAGTTCGTCCAGATACCTTATTCACAATTTCCAAAATTTATATCCACTCACAAATTTCTTTAATACAACTGAGAAGCTAGATGGCTGAGACTATTGTAAATTGGGTGCTCGGCAAGCTGGGTGATGCTGCAGTTAATGAGGTTTTGCACTTATACAGTGTCAATAAGAAAGTTGAGAAAGTCGGCCGTGAACTCGAACGGATTCAGGCTTTTCTCAAAGATGCTGACAGGAAGCAAATAAAAAACGAAAGGCAGAAACATTGGGTGAAGGAGATTAGAGAAATTGCCCATTCTATAGAAGATGTCATAGACACCTTTCTCATGGAGATCCCTCAAAATCCACTCCCTCAAAATCCACATAAGTCATGCCTGTGTGCGGCCATAAAAAACATGTTAAGAAAAACCAAAAAACTCCCAGCTGTACACAACCTTGTAAATGAGATAAACCAAATCCTAGAAAAAATGAAAGAGATCGAAGAGAGCAGAGTCAGATATGGTATAAATAATTTGGGTGAGGGCAGTACTGGAGATATGAAACTACCCGTCAGACCACTTATACTACCTGATATTGATCCTGATATTGTTGGCTTCAAGGCAGACCAGGACTACATTGTCAAGAAGTTGCTTGAAGAGACCACCAAGAGACGTTCGGTGGTCTCAATTTGCGGGACCGGTGGACTCGAAAAGACTACTCTTGCACGAAAAGTGTACAATTGGTATGCGTTTTTTTTTTTTCTAAATTGTGTCATTTACTATCAATTTGATTCAAATTCACCTTTCTCCCAGTTTTAAATTTTTTCACTAATTTCGTTTATAAAAATTACACACTTTAGTTAAGATAATTAAATTGGAAAACATGGTTAATATATTTTCTTAATGTAAAACTTGTATTTTATGAGAAAAAGGTCAGCTTAATTTGGTCATTATATATCTCGAGTCCTCAATGTATGATGAATTAAAAAAAAAAAAAGTGCTCTATTAAATTTAAGTTATATATGTTTCACCACATGAAGAGTATAGGTGACGTACTTTATAGGTAGAACAATGAATGTCTTAGAATGAGGTAATGTCATACGAGGCTATCCTTAACTCTTAATTTGACAATCACCTTCCAAAATCCAAACTATGCAATCAGTGTCAAACACTCCGGTCAGTTAATTTGGTACTTAATGCTTAATTTTAAATAATAAAATGACCATAATATCTTTCATAAATGTACCCTTTTTGAAATACTTATGAGGTAATTTGCGTAAAAAAATTGGATAGAAAATTAATATAATTTGTAGGTTTCCGTAAAAAAAGTCTATAATTATTATATTTGACAATCCACTTTTAATTGTGTACATGCTTACGTACATATCTGAATTCGCACTTTTACATGGGTTGTGTTGACATTGTGCAAAAGCTCAACATGATCAACAGCTAGCTAGATTTGGGAAGGTCAAGTATAGAGGTGTTATCGGGTCGGGTAGGGTCCGCATAGTATTATATTTCGTCGATCCATAACCAGATCGTATCTGGTTCCGGATACCACATTTAATAGTAGTCATTTAGTAATTCGGGTACAAGTAGATCGGTACTCATAACTTGTTTGTGAATTATCGGGTCTGGTTTGAATCCAGTTCGGTTTCGAATAATCGGGTAAAAGTAACACCTCGATCTATTCGAGAAACCCTTTATTCTTAAATATAATTGTAATTTCTTAAACATCTCACATACTATATTATTATAATATAAATTAAAAACTTCATCAAAATAAAAATTATACTATTGTTTTGATACAATATAACATGCATGGTTTATAGCAAAATAAAATAGTAATAAATTAATTTGTAAAGTAAAATATTAAAAATGGTGATTTTCTTTTCATATTTATTAATTTATAATATGATATTATGATTTTTTTTCATTCATATCCTCATTTCTAATGGAGTCAAAATGATCTATATATTGATTAGATCAGATCATTTCAATTATCTCGAATTCTTTACTTGAATAAAAAACGATTTTGTCGAATCATATTGAATATTGAACAAGATATTCCTTACGTTTCATTTTGCATGTCAAATAGTAAAAGAAAGAAACTTCTGTGTCTTTTTCGTATAGCTTAATTACTAGCTACTTAAATAAATATTTGCTTCCCAAAAATTGCTATAGGTGATTGCTTTTTCATAGTTATTAATATATATTTTTTATAGAGGAGGGTTCCAATATCTCATCTTTTCATACCTCATTATGTCTCATATTTTATATCTTCATTTTCAAAGTCCAAACTGTCGATCCGAACCGCTCAATATAATATCCATATTAAAATATGCTTGGAGACTAAATTTATATTTTTTGGAAATTTTTTACTATTTTTTTAGATAGGTACAAAATCACTGTTTTTGAACGGTCCAGAAACAGTGATTTTGTACATATCTTAATAAATAGTAAAAAAATTCAAAAAATTATAAAATTTCATGTACAAGCATATTTTAGTATGAATATCATGTTGAGTGGTTCGGATCGATAATTTAAACTTTAAAAAAGAAGATATAAAATATGAGGTATGATGAAGTATGAAAGCCTTGAGGTATTGGGACCCTCCTCATTTTTATATTAAGTTAATATAAATAATTGTATTAGCATTGTGTCGGATATTTATATGGATGTCGACTCGGGTTCGGTGGTGGGTCAGATAATTAAATCAAACAGATATCCAATACATTACAATGTTGGTTCCGGTTCGAATCCTGATTAGCTATTTAATTATTAATTTTTTTAACATACTCATAATTTAACCGATTATATTTTTCTAAAATATATGCTATCTAAATTAATCGGATCAGCATCGGTTCCGGTTTAGATCCGATTCGGTATTGAATCAGAATTGAGTAATCGAGTAAAAGTAGCACCTATAGTCAAGAATTTAAGTATCCCCGTCAATAGCTTTTTGCAACGTCCTTATAAGAACAAAAGAAAATAGAAGAAGAGAAAAGGTGAAAACCCTTCTGACCCTAGTAGCATACGCATCTATATATATATATATATATATATATATATAGATGTCCCCAGTCTAATGGCCCAAGCCTAACCAAATAGATTGGCGCCAATGCAAATCAAATTTTCAATTTACCCACTTTTCCATATTCACTTGTATATTTTTATCGAGTCCTTCATCTTCGTATTTTGGTTATATTAATGTCTAATATAATCTTGTATTTTTGCAGTAATGATGTCAAAGGACAATTTGGAGTTCGCATATGGGTAGCTATTTCTGAAAAGTTCGGAATAATTGATGTTTTGAGAAAGATGATGCGACAAATTAATCCTTCTTTCAAATTGAGTGATCTGCCAAATGAAACAGAAGTGATTCTTACTGAGATTCACAAATCTCTTAGAGGCAAAAAGTACCTCATAGTCCTAGACGATGTCTGGACAATCGATCTATGGACTCAAATTGGTGCAGCATTCCCGGATGAAAAGAATGGGAGTAGAGTACTTGTAACCACTAGGTTTGCTGATGTTCCTAAGAGCATGGATCCCATAAGTGAACCATACAAGCTCCAGTTCTTAACGGAGGAGTTAAGCCGAGAGCTTTTGTTAAAAAGTGCTTTTCTTAATCATGATCTAAATATAAATTCTTTTGATGATCTTTCTGATATCCCAGATCAATTTGTCCACAAGTGTGGTGGGCTTCCTCTCGCATTGGTGGTTTTAGGTGGTTTCTTATCAAAGAAGCCCCGCAGCCATGCTGTTTGGAGTAGCGTGTTCCGGACAATGAGTTGGCATGTTGAAGGAAAAAATTGTAGCGAGATCATAGGCACCAGCTATGAGGACCTGCCATTTGCTCTCAAGTCGTGTTTTTTGTACTTTGCCGCATTTCCCGAAGACTATAATATTAATGCCCCATCATTACTTCGAATGTGGATTGCAGAGGGCTTCGTACCACAAGAAGAAAATAGAACATTGGAAGAAACTGCCGAGAGTTTTTTAGAGGATCTGGTACAAAGGTATTACATCTTCATTTAATGATTTACACGCGTTGATGTAGCATGCTGGTTTTAATTGAATAGTCTTTAAACTAAAATTTTTAATTGAAAAACAATAATAGAACAGTAAATTGCAGGCCCAAGCACCGACATTTTTATTATGTTAAATGTTAATTTTTTCTGTAGATAGGTAAATAGGTAGCAGCGGGTTTGGAGTATTTTTTCTGTAGAAAATATTGGGAAAAAAATAATATCTTAATTTTTTCATACAGATCCTGCTATGCATGAAAAAATCAAAGTACTTTTTCTATTTTTCTCTTTCTTTATTTCAATAAAACCAGCTTATGTATACAACATTAAACTAGCACGTTACATCAACATTTAATGATATACACAGCTTATGTATACAAGATTAAACTAAATTGTTTTAATACTAACTATTTTCTTTATGATATCTGTAATCATTGTACTTAATTTTTTTTTTCCATTTTATGCTAGGAGCATGGTTCAGGTAGATAGTAGATCGTATGTTGGTTCCATCAAAACTCTACACATACACGATCTACTACGAGATCTTGCTCTCCAAAAAGCCAAGGAGGAAAACTTTCTCCTGGTGTATTCAAATCCAGATGATAAAATGAGCTTGAGCAGGGCACGCCGTGTGGCAATTCACAATCCAGATTGTGATCAACTTATAATGAGCCCAAACCTCCACACTCTTTTGTTGTTTTGTAACGGGAGAATGCCGAATTGTTCTAAGCAAAGACTGCTCAAAGTGGTGAGCCATAATGAAGACCAAGAGGAAAACATAATAGAGTTGGGGATGTTTGTGGGATTGACTCAGTTAAGATATCTGAGTCTTAGAGGGAGGCTAAGTGACAACCATGATCAAGAATTCTTTGAGAAAGTGATAGGCAGAATGAAATTTTGCAGACCCTAGATGTCTCATGGTTAAAAAGAATTGATGGCGACGACTTTGAGTTTCCTAAGAGTGCATGGAATATCAAGACACTGAGGCATGTCTCTGACTGGCGTAGTTTGACACCCCCAACATCCACAAATTAACAAATTTGCAAACTATTACAAAGGTGAGGCCCACACAATCATGGGAGATAGAGTTACCTCATACACCTAATTTACGTTCATTACAATTAGATGCCAGATCATCTCCATCGAAGGCAGTTGTCACTTTTCTGTCCACATTAAAACACCTAACTAATCTCACTATATTTCATGATCATAGTGTACGGGGCATACTTGACATGAAAGGTTTCCCATTTTATAAGCATTTGCAATTTCTCCAACTTGTTTCCAGTGGCCCCACTAAATTGACCCTTCATGAGGATATGCTCCCCTGTCACCTCATTTATCTCTATATTGATAATTACAAGTTCTAGCAGGATATAATGCCAGTATTAGAGAAGCTACGCTGCCTTAAGGTTCTCATAGTTAATGCAGCATTTGAAAGTCGAAAAACGACCTGTTCCTCTGGAGGCTTTAGCCAGTTACAAGTTTTGGAGCTTAATTACTTATCAATTGAGGAATGGGAGATAGAGGAGGGTGCAATGCGCATTCTTAAAGAACTTGAGATTTGGAGATGTAATGAATTGGGTGTGCCTCAAGGGCTACAATACCTTACCAACCTTCAAAAATTGCAGTGGAAGAAAGTTGATGATTCCAAGGCTAATTTGGTCCGCGATTTATGCCAACATGTCCCTTCAATTGTTTTCGACTATTATTGGTAGAGCCACGGACTCCTCCAATGCGTATTTTACTCTTCGTATTTAGTATTTGTCATTATCTTCTCTCTCTTTTTGTTTTCTTGTATGTGTGCTTTGTATCATTAATTTAGTGTCATGTATATGTTGAAATTGAATCTGAAATCTCAATTTCATATTTTTATTCCTTTTTTCTCTGTCCTTTGTCGTTATTTTACTGGACGAACTAAATTCCACAAAAATTTCCAGAAATTCAAGGACTGAGAATATGACTGAGTGTCTCCAATATATAGAAATTCATATTTTAAGGAAAATTAAGAATTTCCAGAAATTCGTGGTCAAACAAGTATTTCTTAATTTTCTTTAAAAAGTTGCTAACTGATGAGCTAAGAGATACATTTGAATTATGCCTATTATATTATAAAACTTTTTATCTTTTTGTTAGTAAGGGCTTTTCTGCAATATATTATAAAACTTTTTAACTGATGAGCTAAGAGATACATTTGAATTATGCCTATTATATATAACAAATTGTGGAATTGCTAATTACATTCACTCAATTTTGTAAGGGCTTTTCTGCAATATATTAAAGATGGAGGAATGCAAAGCACGAATCCGAAGCATAAAAATAAGTTGTGTTTCAGGTGGCAGCCGGTGAGCACACTATAATTTTTATAATTTCATATTTTTGTTCAAAAATTTATTGTCATTCTAACATAGGCCGCTAAATGAAAATTTCAGTGCCCGCAACAGTTGGAGGGTTGGGAATGCGGTTATTACACGATGGTTTATATGTTTCACTTTGTCGAAAACATGCAATTCAATTGGCCACGATATCCGGTATGTAATTCATATGTTTGCCTTGACTTGTCCATATAATTAATATTGATTTCCTCTAATATTTTATTCTACTAAATTTGTTTTATTAGTTGCATTGTTATAATTACAATATTTATTTTTATAAAGCAAAACAGAGATGTAGTTGTTATATTGTATTTTTCTAATAACCTACATATTTTGAATTTTTGGTAGCATAAATCGAAGAAACAGGCAGGGCATTACACCAAGGACCAAATAGATTATTTTAGATGTATGTGGACAAGGTGGTTTCAGCAGGAATTTTGTAAACCAGAGTATGGATTTGTATAATTTAGTGTGCATGAATTTTTGATATAATTTAGTGTACATGAATTTTTGTATAATTTTTGATATAATTAAGTGTAACATGAATTTTGTTTAGGGGCTTGTATTCTGATATATTGGAAATTCTTTGTTTTGGAATTGATTTTTAATGGCTAGCAAACAGGAGACTAGCCAAAACATAAATAAAAATTGAAAAAAAAATATTACCATTCTACACGGATATTTCACAAAAGTCCGTGTAGAAAGCCAATAAAGAGCAAATAAAAATATAAGATAGCTACACGGCTGCTTATGTAATGATCCGTGTAGAAATAGTTATTCTACATGGATATTTAGATAGACGTCCGTGCAGAAACATGATCGTACACGGCCGTTTAGTTAAATATCCGTGTATAGATCTCCAGTAATTGTACACGGTTGTTTATGTAATAAGCCGTATAGAATAACTATTTCTACACGGATATTAACCTAAAAGTCCGTGTAGATAGAGTAATCGTACACGGATGTTTATGTAATAATCAGCTCGGCGAGCACCACTGGCACGGAATTGGACACGGTTGTTTATGTAATAAGCCGTGCATAATAACTATTTCTACACGGATATTAACCTAGAAAGTCCGTGTAGACAGAGTAATCCTACACGGCTGTTTATGTTCCAATCCGTGTAGCTCGGCTTTGGAGAGCGCCACTTGGCATGAAATTGAACACGGTTGTTTATGTAATAAGCCGTGCAGAATAACTATTTCTACATGGATATTAACCTAAAAAGTCCGTGTAGACAGAGTAATCCTACACGGCTGTTTATGTTCCAATCCGTGTAGCTCGCCTTTGGAGAGCGCCACTTGGCAAGGAATTGGACACGGTTGTTTATGTAATAAGCCGTGCAGAATAACTATTTCTACACGGATATTAACCTAGAAAGTCCGTGTAGACAGAGTAATCCTACACGGCTGTTTATGTTCCAATCCGTGTAGCTCGGCTTTGGAGAGCGCCACTTGGCAAGGAATTGGACACGGTTGTTCAAGTAATAAGCCGTGCAGAATAACTATTTCTACACGGATATTAACCTAGAAATTCCGTGTAGACAGAGTAATCCTACACGGCTGTTTATGTTACAATCCGTGTAGCTCGGCTTTGGAGAGCGCCACTTGGTAAGGAATTGAACACGGTTTTTTATGTAATGATCCGTGTAGCTCTCAGGAATTGCACACGGGTAAATATCCGTGTATAAATTTATTCAGGGATTATACACCCTCGCACTCCACACGGCAGGAAATCCGTGTAGCTCCCCTGTTTATGTCCGTGTACAATGACCATTTCTGTAGTAGTGGTTTCCCATTTTATAAGCATTTGCAATTTCTCCAACTTGTTTCCAGTGGCCCCACTAAATTGACCCTTCATGAGGATATGCTCCCCTGTCACCTCATTTATCTCTATATTGATAATTACAAGTTCCAGCAGGATATAATGCCAGTATTAGAGAAGCTACGCTGCCTTAAGGTTCTCATAGTTAATGCAGCATTTGAAAGTCGAAAAACGACCTGTTCCTCTGGAGGCTTTAGCCAGTTACAAGTTTTGGAGCTTAATTACTTATCAATTGAGGAATGGGAGATAGAGGAGGGTGCAATGCGCATTCTTAAAGAACTTGAGATTTGGAGATGTAATGAATTGGGTGTGCCTCAAGGGCTACAATACCTTACCAACCTTCAAAAATTGCAGTGGAAGAAAGTTGATGATTCCAAGGCTAATTTGGTCCGCGATTTATGCCAACATGTCCCTTCAATTGTTTTCGACTATTATTGGTAGAGCCACGGACTCCTCCAATGCGTATTTTACTCTTCGTATTTAGTATTTGTCATTATCTTCTCTCTCTTTTTGTTTTCTTGTATGTGTGCTTTGTATCATTAATTTACTGTCATGTATCTGTTGAAATTGAATCTGAAATCTCGATTTCATATTTTTATTCCTTTTTTCTCTGTCCTTTGTCGTTATTTTACTGGACCAACTAAATTCCACAAAAATTTCCAGAAATTCAAGGACTGAGAATACGACTGAGTTTCTCCAATATATAGAAATTCATATTTTAAGGAAAATTAAGAATTTCCAGAAATTCGTGGTCAAACAAGTATTTCTTAATTTTCTTTAAAAAGCTGCTAACTGATGAGCTAAGTGATACATTTGAATTGTGCCTATTATATTATAAAACTTTTTATCTTTTTGTTAGTAAGTATATTTTGTTTTTTTTTTCAGAACGAAATTAAGAAAAAAAATAAGATTTTTAAAATCTCAAGGAAATAACAAGAATAAACATAAAATCCACTTCTCATTTTGCCTTTCGTACTATATTTTGAACTAGGATTATTTTTGGAATTTCGTCTTCAAAATCAAACTATGTATTGGAGTAAAAATTTAAATATTTTTTATATCGAATGAAATACATCAAATAGAATGCAACATAAAAAATATATCGAAAATTTTATAGATAATTACTTAATAAAATAATATTTTGGACATTAAATTTGGTATATTATTAAAAAATTATAAATAATTTTCAGTCATATTGTTAAATTTGACAATAATAAATGATTTATTCAATTATTGAAAATATTTGATTTCAAGGCATACATTAATTAGAGGTATTAAAAGTAGAAAGAAGGTACTATTTTATTTCTTGACGAGTATTACAAACTAAATTTGTTGGAAAAAAAATGAGTTATTGTTTGCAAACTTGCAAAATATTTTGCAAGATGAATTATCAGTTATAATTGAATCGAAGTGAGACTATAGTATGTCGGTTCCATAAATATTGTAGATACTTTGTATGGAACCGACGTATTGTAGTCTCGCTCCGATTTTATAAAGATCAAATTTTATATTTCTTAAATTTCTTTATTATTTCTTTAGATAGGTAAAATATCACTTGATTTAAAAATTATGTACCTTTCAAAGTAGTGACTTCTTACTTTTCTAAAATAAAAAAATAAAAACTATAAAAAATAGTCTTCAAGTAAGTTTTCTAACATGTTTAGAAGCGTTTTAACATGTTTAGCAATTAAGATTGAATACATAAATTTTAAAAGAAGATATCAATTCATAATGCGGATCAATATGATGCATATAGCACCACTGTCTCACTCTTAGATAACCTTACTGTCCGATCATAATCTGAACTAATCCGACTATAATTAAAATACAAAAACTCCTTTAATATGCGTGCAGATTCTGATCTAACGGTGCAGATGTAAACAAAAATATTATGTTACCTCGTTGAATTGTCCAAAATTTAAAAGAGTCAAAGGTCAAAGCACATCAGACTTGAATCACTTGATGCTTCATTGTCACTCGTTGAATTTTCTCTCTCTTCCCTCTCTCCCTTTCACAATCTTTCTCTCCCCCAAACACATTCATTTCAATTGCTTCAATCCCGGTCTAAGTCTAACCTTGAGTAGTCGACCCAGTTTTCGTCCCTGAAATACTACATGATACCCGGAATTACCCCCCAAGAGGTCTCAATTGCATCAGAGGAGGCGTACGTTGAAGAGGTATCAGAACCCCAATTTGAAGAGAAATGGTAATGGGAATGGGAATGGAGTGGTGATAGTATGGTTCAGAAATGATCTACGTCTACTTGATAATGAGACACTGATCAGAGGTTGGGCTGCATCGGAATTCGTACTGCCAGTGTATTGTGTGGACCCGTGCTTGTTCAGTACCAGTACCACGAATTATTTCGGATTCCCCAAGACTGAATGTAGCCTGAAATGTTGGTAAATTGTTTTGTAATTACAGTTTATGGATTTAATTATGATAATTTAGTTGATTTATCCAAAACCTGTAATTCGCATGAAACTTGGAGCAATCTACCTGTTTGTCACCTATGCACTGCTGGAAAATCAATCGGGTTTGCCTGAGCAGAGTAAAACCCGAAACCCAATATTACAACTTATACGGGGAAGCACAATGTACCATATTGATGACCTTCCTTTTAAAACAAGGGATTTTCCAGATGTGTATACACAATCATAGAAGGCAAAATCGGCCGTTCCGGAGCGGAATCGGCCGTTCCGGAGCGGGATCGGACGGTGCCGATCCGATTCCAGGCCGATTTACGCGGGTAGTGCAGATTTCGGCCAATTTCGTCCGTTTCGGCCATATTTCGGCCTATTCCAGTCAAATTTCAGCACGTTCTGGCCCGTTCCAGTCAAATTTCGGCCGAAACGCATATTAATAAAGAAACATAAAATTTTTTGAATCAAGTGGGATTCGATCCCGTGACTTTCAAGTATGGGTCTTGGATAGTTACCACTACAACATTCAAATGTTATTGTTAAATCTCACAACTAATTTATATTTATATTAATTCTAATTCACAAATTTGTAGCAAATTTGATTGAAAGAGTATGTTTTTAGTTGTTAATGCTTGTATTATATTGTATTAGTGGATTATTTGATTGTAATAAAAAAATTTAATTATTTTTATCAATTTTTTCAATTTTTTTAGTATAAACTAGCTTCTGGCAAAAAAGTCCGATTTTCCGATCCGATTCGCCCGATCCCGACCGATTTTTCCGATCCGGATCGGGATCGGACGGGGCCGATCCCGATTCCGATTCCGATTTTTCCTTCTATGTACACAATTTTGCAAGGTAAGGGTATTTCGGAAGGGAAAGGATGCTCATATTTTGAAGTAGGATATAAAGGGTATTTTTGTCTTTCATGAACCCCTTCACTAACTCTATGTGGAAAGTTTGAGGCAAATGAGATATAGAAATGCAATGATAACAAAGGTTATGTACGTGATTTTGTCTTGTGAGATACCAATCAAAAAGATATTTCAGCTGCTCTATATTAATTGTTACTTAAATTGTCTTGGACATGAATTGCATCTTTGAAACATTTGGTGATTAAATTAAATGAGAATTAGATAAGTAATAAGCAAATTTGAACATTGAAACACAAATAGAAGCAAAATCATTTCTCTGTTGCATTGTTTCGTTCGAGGAAATGAACGTTCAAACAAAATTCTCATTTCTTCAATGAAGAAACCCAGAAAAAGATATTAGATTTAATTGATAAATATATAGGGGTGTAAATGAAAATTGGATATCATTAACTATTCGGATACAGATATGCACATATATAATAAAAATAAGTATTTTAGAATAGTAAAATAAACAATTAAAATAAAAGAATGATATGAACATACATATATTAGTTGATTTTCATATATAATAGATAATAACAAGAATGTAAAACTATAATCGAATCAAATAGCTAATGATATCCAAGAAATATATAAAATCTCCATTTTCATCATTTGGAAAATAAAAAAATTATAAGAGAATAACAAGTTAAAATAGTAAATAATATAAAATCACAAAAGTAAAGGAACAGAGTGATGTTTTGCATTATGTCATTCTAAATCAAAGCTGTTCCTTGCTTAGGTACATAGATACAAGAAACAGAGAGTTGCAAATGACTCAACATACTGGTAATTCATCACTGATATTCCTACCAATATTAAATATATCTTTTGTTTTTGTAGTAAACATACTGGCATATTAAATTAAGTTGTCTTCTGCTCACTGTCTTATTATATGTTATTGATTAAAAATTTAGGGTTTTATTTGAGTTGATATGGCGGGATTACTTATGCTTTCTTTTAGTGAAGTACGGCAACTCCATATTTCATTTAGGTATCAATTAAAAATAATTTAGTTCCTTCAATTTTTTATTTAGCCCTGATTCTTTAATTTCTTCAATATTGTAATTTTGGTCAATTCCGTCTCCTTTCACTTCAAATATGTTTGAAGCCAATTACTTGGGTTGGGGCAGTTTGAAATTTTAATGAAACAGTAAGATCTATTTAGAATCAAATATTTGCATCTCTTGAAAAGCATAATTAAAGGAAGAAAGGAAAGATTAAAAACAATTTATGAAGCTTCGAGAGTCTAACTGGAGCCAGAACAAATTCCTTTTTGAAGCTTGGAGAGATGGTCGAACTGGGTACACAGCTTTTGTTTTCACCAAATAGTATTTGTTAATAAAGAAAATGTCTACTCAACATTTTTTTCCTCTTCATTAATTCTAGATACCCTCTTATAGATGCAAACATGAAAGAGCTATCTACCACAGGATTCATGTCAAATCGGGGGCGCCAGGTTGATGCTTTTTAACAATTTTCTGATCGTTATTTTATAGTAGAAGTATATGAATTGTGAATATTCTCCAATTAATTATTGAAATCAACTTTAAATGACTTACTATTACAAATTAATTGGCTGTGTTATATATGGTATGAAGATTGTATGTTCATTCCTGGTGCGAGATATGGGAATAGATTGGTGAATGGGTGGTGTGTGGTTTGAGACATGTCTCATGGATTATGACCTTGCTTCCAATTATGGTAACTGGACTTATGGAGCTGGTGAGTTACTCATCTAATTGTCAAACAAATATGTAATCGAAGAAGTTCTTTTGTCACTTTGAAAGATCAATTTGACTAAAAGCTCTTTCTTTTCTTTTTTACCCCTAATAGGAGTTGGTAATGACCCAAGAGAAGATCGTTATTTCAGCATCCCTAAGCAGGTAAAATATCCCCAGCAACAAGAGGCTTCTTATATGTTATAAAGCTCTTTTGAGAGAAAAGCTATGAGATATGGTAGAATTCTAGTAACTAATTAAGGATTTAATTCATGCTTGTTATATATATAAGAAAAGACGTATGGGGAGTATGTATCATATTGGTTGCCTGAGTTGAAGACTCTTCCAAGAGATAAAAGGAATTTTGCCAAGAAATAGATACATCACACAAATTGTGTCACTTAAATTTGATACTTGTCATCGAAACAATAATAATGTTAGAAGAAAGGGAGGCCAAGCAACATCTACCTCCAACAAAATGTAATTAAATTAAGGATTGAGATTGGGTGTGTTTCACTTTACACTCTAAATCTTGAAGTAGTTTGTTTATTTTGGTTCATTTATTACATTTGCAAAGAGGAAATGCTTGCTAGATTGTTGAGATGTTTTAGTTTGATTGTGCATCAGTTGAAAAGGAAGACATGGATGCTACTTGCTCGTTAGTTTGTTTATCTGGAGGGTTCCACTTCTCGTTTCTAGCGCTTGCTCGGCTGCTAGGGTTCTTTTAAATCGCTAAGAAACAAATTAAGATTCTTGCTTTCACACCACAATTAATATCAATTATATAATTAAGAAGAAAGTGGCCTACGATGTAAGACGTACCTTATTCAATTTCGTAGACGGTGGAAAATTAATTTCCCCCTCCCCACCAAATCTTTTAATTAATAATTAGTCATTATCTTTTCATTTTAGTTAATTTTCCTCTCACCAAACTTTCGTAGAAGCTGCCAATTAAAATATGGGTGCAGATAGAGTTTTAAAAACATATCGTGATGTGATCAAATTTGAAAGGATGATCACAACACGTTAGTCACGTCGTGATCACACGTGATGTGTCCAAACATAACTGGTCACATTTGGTCCTAATTACACGTGACCAGGTGTCATAGCGTATCGTGACTAGATCTTTCGCCTGTCATACCGTATCATGTTAATTTTTTTTTAGAAATGATCACATTATACGGATGATCACAACACGGAGCACGCGAGTCACGACACAACATGCCTTGGTCACGGTGTATAGATGAGCGACATTACCATATGAAAGGCAAATTAAGATTCTTGCTTTCACACTGCAATTAATATCAATTATAATTAAGAAGAAAGAGGCCCTAATAGGTAAGACGTACCATAATCAACTTCGTAGACTGTGGAAAATTATCCCTCTCCACCAAATCTTTTAATTACTAATTAGTCATTATCTTTTCATTTTAGTTAATTTTCCTCTCACCAAACTTTCGTAGAAGCTGCCAATTAAAATATGGGTGCAGATAGAATTTTAAAAACATATCGTGATGTGATCAAATTTGAAAGGATGATCACAACACGTTAGTCACGTTGTGACCACACGTGATGTGTCCAAACATAACTGGTCACATTTGGTCCTAGTTACACGTGACTAGGTGTCATAGCGTATCGTGACTAGATCTTTCGCTTGTGATACCGTATTATGTTAAAATTTTAAAAAAATGATCACATCATGCGAATGATCACAACACGGAACACGCGAGTCACGACACAACATGCCTTGGTCATGGTGTATAAATGAGCGACATTACCATATGAAAGACAAATTAAGATTCTTGCTTTCACACTGCAATTAATATCAATTATAATTAAGAAGAAAGAGGCCCTACGAGGTAAGACGTTCCATAATCAACTTCGTAGACTGGAAAATTAATTCCCTCTCCACCAAATCTTTTAATTAATAATTAGTCATTTTCTTTTCATATTACTTAATTTTCCTCTCTACTAAATAGCGATTATCACGTCATCGCAGAAAGACTAAAGGAAAAATTATTGTGAATAACGAAATCTGTCCAGTATAGTGCTTTTTAAAATTATATTCTATATTTCTCCTAATTATCAACATAATGTAAAGTCTCATAGAGCAATAATGCCAAATTGATTAAGAAATTATAAAATTTATATTGAATCAGTACAAAGTTCAAATTGCTAATCAAAATATTTCTAGTAATATCGTAAACCATCAATTATTTTCTATTCAAAACAACCTATGTATCATGCCATAAACTATCTATCTTTTTTCTATTCAAAATAACATAAGCATCACAACATAAACTATATATCTTCTTTTTTTCAATTTAAAACAAAAGCAATATTTTCCTGGAATAATTTGGTCCTTAAAAGAAAATTTTAGTGTTCTTTTTTAGTTTGGGACTTCAAATAAAAACCTATGTAGCATAGCGTGCGCTATTTGCCCTACACGCTACCTCTATAGCGGATCGCTATAAGAGGTGAAAATAGATCAAATACAGATTGGATAGTGGTAAAGACATATCTGTATCCATTTTTTTTTATATGGATACGGATCAGATATTAGTTGGATGCATATTGATATGAATTGAATATTGGATATCCGTATATATATACATAAGTATTTTCATAATAAATATTAAACTATATGGTATATATCTACTATTCGGAACATGGATAATTAAAATTCAAAACCATATCCGAACCACTATCCGCATGGATATTCGAATAACGGATATCTGTATCTAATTTTCAAAAACATATTTGGTCGGATAATATCTGACCCATTTTCACCCATGCAGCTATTATCTCTATAGCAGTATTAGTATTTAAGGAATACATATTAGCGCACTTTTATCTCATAGATTAGCATTTAAGGGATGAAAACGCTCTAGCGCCGCTATAACGGCGTTATAATGCGTTATTTTGAACATTGTTTGAATCAGATTCGTTTCTTCAGATGCGCATAGAAATACATTTTTAATATGGTTCACATTCACGATCTGACCTAAATACATTATTACTTTAGAATCTGAATTGATATACACCTACACCGGATGATTTGAATGTTTTGATCCATGCTAAAAATTAATTATCCCTTTTACATGGTAGGTATGATGTAGATTGGAATTATTTTTATATGGTGTATGAAAGACAGATTAAGATTCTTGCTTTCACACCGCAATATCTTTTTTTTTTTTTTTAAAGGTTGGTAGTGGGTTCACATCGCAATACGAATTAAATTAAGAAAAAAGAGGCCCTACGATGTAAGACGTACCTTAATCAATTTCGTAGACGGTGGAAAATTAATTTCCCTCTCCATCAAATCATTTAATTAATAATTAGTCATTTTCTTTTCATATTTGTTAATTTCCCTCTACCCCGACTTTCGTAGAAGCTGCCAATTAAATGAATGAATGCATGCCTCTCGAGATTTGTTTTTTTTTTGTTGACTAACAAATGAATAAATGCATCAAGCAGTTGGGCAATTGAGACCTTAATTTATACAAGTTCCTGAGAGCTTCTTTCTGGTATACCGCACAACAAATCTAATACTGTGCTATATTCACAAAATAGTTCGTCCAGATACCTTATTCACAATTTCCAAAATTTATATCCACTCACAAATTTCTTTAATACAACTGAGAAGCTAGATGGCTGAGACTATTGTAAATTTGGTGCTCGGCAAGCTGGCTGATGCTGTAGTTAGTGAGGTTTTACACTTATACAGTGTCAATGAGCAAGTTGAGAAAGTCGGCCGTGAACTCGAACGGATTCAGGCTTTTCTCAAAGACGCTGACAGGAAGCAAATAAAAGACGAAAGGCAGAAACATTGGGTAAAGGAGGTCAGAGATATTGCCCATTCTATAGAAGATGCTATAGACACCTTTCTCATGGAGATCCCTCAAAATCCACAAAAGTCGAGCAAGAGGGAGGCCATAAAAAACATGTTCAGAAAAGCAAAAAAACTCCCGGCTGTACACAACCTTGTAGATGAGATGAACCAGATTCAAGAAAAGATGAAAGAGATCGAAGTGAGCAGAGTCAGATATGGAATAAATAATTTGGGTGAGGGCAGTACTGGAGATATCAAACTACCCATCAGGCCAACGGTACTACCTGATATTGATCCCGATATTATTGGCTTCAAGGCAGACCAGGACCGCGTTGTCAAGGAGTTGCTTGATGAGACTACTACGAGACGTTCGGTGGTCTCAATTTGGGGGACCGGTGGACTCGGAAAGACTACTCTTGCACGAAAAGTGTACAATTGGTATGTGTTTTTTTTTCTAAAATGTGTCATTTACTATCAATTTGATTCAAATTCACCTTTCTCCTAGTTTTAAATTTTTTCACTAATTTCGTTTATTAAAATTACACACTTTAGTTAAGATAAAAACATGGTTAACATATTTTCTTAAGAGTGAGGCTATGGTGCTATGCATAGCACGGATGGCTAGTGTACTACGGCTCAATATGGTACTTTTTAAAATTCTAACGGTCGATCCGACCGTTCAATGTGATAACCATATGAATATGTACTTGCAAACTAAATTTTATATTTTTTCGAATTTTTTTACTTTTTTTTCACATAGGTAGAATTTTGATGGTCCAGAATTTTCAAAAAACACTGATTTTTCTACCTATCTGAAAAAATAGTAAAAAAATTCGAAAAAATATAAAATTTAGTTTGCAAGTACATATTCATATGGATATCACATTGAACGGTCGGATCAACCGTTAGGATTTTAAAAAGTATCATAATGAGCCGTAGTACACTAGCCATTGGTGCTATGCATAGCACCATAGCCTCACTCTTTTCTTAAAGTAAAACTTGTATTTTATGAGAAAAAGGTCAGCTTAATTTGGTCATTATATATCTCGAGTCCTCAATGTATGATGAATTTAAAAAAAAAAAAGTGCTCTATTAAATTTAAGTTATATATGTTTCACCACATGAAGAGTATAGGTGATGTACTTTATACCGAAATTTTTATTACTATAAAAAGACATTAAATTTCAAAATCTGCATCCTGTTGAACAGGATTTCGAAAAATGCTTAAATCGCAGATTTATTTTCCGGTTTTGGAATTCCAAAACCGCAAAAAAAATTGTGGTTTTGGTTTTGGAATTCCAAAACTAGGATTTTAATTTGCGGTTTCAAGTTTTTTTTAAATAGAAAATGTTATAATTTATTTATTTTTTGTATTGAAATATTAGAAATATTTAATATATTTCTTTGAAAATAGATGAAATACTATATAATTTGATTTATTAGAAAAACTGCGACAAATAACCCGGATCAATATTTTTCAGGCCGAATTTTTCGCGGCTGTAAGAAAAATTAAAATATTTCTTTGTGTTATTAGAAAAAAATAAAAATGTTTTGAATTTGAATTATTGATTGCGGTTCAAAAGACACTTCTAGGTACATACAAAAAATATTGTGATTCTTTTATTTTTGAAAAAAATGAAAAACTTTGTTAGAGAATGTCAGAGATTATTCTATTTGGTTCAAATGCCTAATGAAATGCAGGAAATTCCCCGTCTGATAGCAGTAATGGCTTTTGTCCGCTTGTTTCTCCATAGCCCTAAGTTCCGAAGGTTAAACAAAAAAAATTAGAACCGGAAATTTAATCTCCGGTTTTGGATGCCTAGAACCCGAATTTTTTTTGCGGAAAATTCATATGAAACCGGAAATTTAATCTCCAGTTTGGATAGATTTTGAAATCTAGCGCACCAAGGTGTAGATTTGTAAATTATTTATTAATTTTGGATATTAATTAAAATTTCAGTACTTTATAGGTAGAACAATGTCTTAGACATTAACTAATTTTATAATTATAGAATAAGGTAATGTCATACATACGAGGCCAGTTAATTTTTAACAGTAAAATGAGCATAATATCCTTCATAAATGTATCCTTGTTGAAATACTTATGAGGTAATTTGCGTAAAAAAAGTGGATAGAAAATTAATATAATTTTTAGGTTTCCGTAAAAAAAAGTCTGAAATTAATATATTTGCTAATCCACTTTTAATTGTGTACATGCTTACGTGCATATTGGAATTCACACTTTTACATGGGTTTTATTGACATTCCGCAAAAACTCAACAAGATCAACAGCTAGACTTGGGAAGGTCAAGTACAGAGGTGTTATCGGGTCGGGTAGGGTCCACATAGTATTACATTTTGATCCATACTCTAAAAGTGTTCGGGTACAAATTTTAGTCAATATACTTATTATTTCAAACCGGATCGGGTCCGGTTCCGGATACCACATTCAATAGTAGACATTTAGTATTTTGGTTATAGGTGGATAGGTACGTAGTCATAACTTATTTGTGAATTATTGGGTTTGGTTTGAATCCAGTTCTGTTCCGAATAATCGGTTAAAAGTAACATCTCTACATGTCACAAGGATTCGAGAAACCCTTTATTCTTAAATATAATTAATAATTTCTTAAACATCTCACATACTATATAAAAACTTCTTCAAAATCAAAATTATACTAATGTTCTTGATACAATATAACATGCATGGTTTATAGCAAAATAAAAATAGTAATAAATTAATTTGTAAAGTAAAATATTGAAGATGGTGATTTTCTTTTTATATTTATTAATTTATGATATGATATTATGATTTTTTTTTCATTTCATATCCTCATTTCTAATGGAGTCGAAATGATCTATATATTGATTAGATCAGATCATTTCAATTATCTCGAATTCTTTACTTGAATAAAAAAACAATTTTGTCGAATTATATTGAATATTGAACAAGATATTCCTTACCTTTTATTTTGCATGTCAAATATTAAAAGAAAGAAACTTCCGTGTCTTTCTCGTATAGCTTAATTACTAGCTACTTAAATAAATATTTGCTTCCCAACAATTGCTATAGGTGATTGCTTTTCCATAGTAATTAATATATATTTTTATATTAAGTAATTATAAATAATTAATATATATTGCTATCGGATATTTATATGGGTGTTGAGTCGGGTTCGGTGGTGGATCAGATAATTAAATCAAACAGATATCCAATACATTACAATATTGGTTCCGGTTCGAATCCTGATAAGCTATTTCATTATTAATTTTTTAATGTACTCATAATTTAACCGATTATATTTTTTATACTATATCCTATTCAAATTAATCGGATCAGCATCAGTTCTGATTTAGATCTGATTCGGTATCGAATCGGAACTGGGTAATAGAGTAAAAGGAGCACCTATAGTCGACTCAAGAATTTTAGTAGCCCCGTCAATAGCTTTTTGCAACATCCTGATAAGAACAAAAGAAAATAGAAGAAGAGAAAAGTAGAAAACTCTTATGACCCTGTAGCATACGCATCTATATATATATAGATGTCCCCAGTCTATTGGCCCAACCCTAACCCAATAGATTGGCGCCAATGCAAATCATAATTTTCAGTTTACCCACTTTTCCATATGTTCACGTATATAAATTTATCAAGTCCTTCATCATCGTATTTTGGTTATATTAATGTCTAATATAATATTTTCTTTTTGCAGTAATGATGTCAAAGGACAATTTGGAGTTCGCATATGGATAGCTATTTCTGAAAAGTTCGAAATAATTGATGTTTCGAGAAAGATATTGTTGAAGATAATGCAACAATTTGATCCTTCTATCAAATTGAGTGATCTGCCAAATGAAACAGAAGTGATTTTTACTGAGATTCACAAATCTCTTAGTGGTAAAAAGTACCTCATAGTCCTAGACGATGTCTGGACAATCGATCTATGGACTCAAATTGGTGCAGCATTCCCGGATGAGAAGAATGGGAGTAGAGTACTTGTAACCACTAGGTTCGCTGATGTTCCTAAGAGCATGGATCCCATAAGTGAACCATACAAGCTCCAGTTCTTAACTGAGGAGTTAAGCCGAGAGCTTTTGTTAAAAATTGTTTTTCCTAATCATGATCTAAATAGAAATTCTTTTGATGATCTTTCTGATATCCTAGATCAATTTGTCCACAAGTGTGGTGGGCTTCCTCTCGCATTGGTGGTTTTAGGTGGTTTCTTATCAAAGAAGCCCCGCAGCCATGCTGTTTGGAGTAGCGTGTTTCGGACAATGAGTTGGCATGTCGAAGGAAAAAATTGTAGCGAGATCATAGGCACTAGCTATGATGACCTGCCATTTGCTCTCAAGTCGTGCTTTATGTACTTTGCTGCATTTCCCGAAGACTATGATATTGATGCCTCATCCTTACTTCAAATGTGGCTTGCAGAGGGCTTCATACCACAAGAAGATAACAGAACATTGGAAGAAACTGCGGAGAGTTTCTTAGAGGATCTCGTACAAAGGTATTACATCTTCATTTAATGATTCACACTTGTTGATGTAACGTGCTGGTTTTAATTGAATAGTCTTTAAACTAAATTTTTTAATTGAAAAAAAATAATAGAAAGGAAAATTGTAGGCCCAAGCACCAACATTTTTATTATGTTAAATGCTAAGTCTCAGAATTATATTTTAGAAGAATGGGGCTGCGAATTCCGTGATGACACTCTGTTTGAGCTGACCATTCGATAAAAATAAAGAAAAAGTAAATAGGTGGCAGCGGGTTTAGAGAATTTTTTTTGTAGAAAATATTGGAAAAAAATAATATCTTAATTTTTTCATGCATAGAAGAATCAGTGGTAAAAGTTTTACAGATCTTGCTATGCATGAAAAAATCAAAGTACTTTTTATGTTTTTCTCTTTCTTTATTTCAATAAAACCAGCTTATGTATACAACATTAAACTAAATTGTTTTAATACTAACTATTTTCTTTATGATATCTGTAATCATTGTTCTTAAATTTTTTTTTCTCATTTTATGCTAGGAGCATGGTTCAAGTAGATAGTAGATCTTATGTTGGTTCCATCGAAACTCTACGCATACACGATCTACTACGAGATCTTGCTCTCCAAAAAGCCAAGGAGGAAAACTTTCTCCTGGTGTATTCCAATCCAGATGATAAAATGAGGTTGAGCAGGGCACGCCGTGTGGCAATTCACAATCCAGATTGTGATCAACTTATAATGAGCCCAAACCTCCACACTCTTTTGTTCTTTTGTAACGGGAGAATGCCGAATTGTTCTAAGCAAAGACTGCTCAAAGTGGTAAGCAATGAAGACGGAGAGGAGAACATAATAGAGTTGGGGATGTTTGTGGGATTGACTCAGTTAAGATATCTGAGTCTTAGAGGGAGGGTAAGTGACAACCGTGATCAAGAATTGTTTGAGAAAGTGATAGGCAGAATGAAATTTCTGCAGACCCTTCAAATCCGATGGTTAAAAACAATTGATGGCGGCGACTTTGAGTTTCCTAAGAGTGCATGGAATATCAAGACACTGAGGCATGTCTATTACCCACATAATATGGAACTCTCAACATCAGCAAAATTAACAAATTTGCAAACTATTGGTTGGGTGAGGCCCACACAATCATGGGAGATAGAGTTACCTCATACACCCAATTTACGTTCATTACTATTAAAGGCCGAATCATCTCCATCGAAGGCAGTTGTCACTTTTCTGTCCACATTAGAACACCTAACCAATCTCGTTATATGGCATGATGATAGTGTACTGGGCATATTTGACATGAGAGGTTTCCCATTTTATAACCATTTACAATCTCTCACACTTTATTACGATAGCCCCACTAAATTGACCCAGCTGCTTCATGAGGATATGCTCCCCTGTCACCTCATTTATCTCTGTATTAAGGATTACAAGTTCCAGCAGGATATAATGCCAGTATTGGAGAAGCTACGCTGCCTTAAGGTTCTCTTCCTTGAGAAAGCATTCGAAAGTCGAAAAACAACCTGTTCCTCTGGAGGCTTTAGCCAGTTAGAAGTTTTGTATCTTCGTAACTTATCAATGGAGGAATGGGAGATAGAGGAGGGTGCAATGCCCATTCTTAAAGAACTCATGATTTTTGAATGTGGTGAATTGGGTGTGCCTCAAGGGCTACAATACCTTACCAACCTGCAAGAATTGGATTGGAGAGATGTGGGTGATTCCAAGGCTGATTTGGTCCGCAATTTATGCCAACATGTCCCTTCAATTGTTTTAAGCAGACATTAGAGCCACGGACTCCTCCAGTGAATATTTTACTCTTCCTATTTAGTATTTGTCATTGTCTTCTCTTATTTTTCTTTTGTTGTATGTGTGCTTTGTATAATTAATATACTGTCATGTATCTGTTGAAATTGAATCTGAAATCTCGATTGCATATTTTTATTCCTTTTTTTCTCAGTACTTTCTCGTTCTTTTACTGGACCAAACAATATTGGAGAACCATTCAAGGTATCTAATTGTAGTCGTGGTCAAACAAGTATTTCTTAATTATCTTTGAAATTAAAGTTTCTAACTGAGCTAAGAGACATGGTTTGGAAACTTGGCCGAGTCAGAACGGTATCGGTCGGGTCCGAGCCGAGTTTCATCCGAATTTCACGCTCATGCGATTTTTTCATCAAAACTCGGTTGAATCGGGTTGACTCGGCCGAGTTATCCGATTTTTGGTCCGAGTCAGGCGAGTCTTGACAGATTCCAGATCGATTCTGTCCCAGAAGAGCCAATTCTGCCTTTTTCTTTGCGTCAAATTGAGTTTATCGGAAAGAAGGGAAGGAGCAGTGGAGGAGAAAAGAAAATGGATTTGCTTAAATAGACTTGGTCTACTAGTCTGTTAAGTATAGAAATAGAATAAACATATGGTCCATTGTGAACCCGGTGCTATGAAAAGCTCGATCTCATGAAGAGATGGGGCCACTTGTAACATTTAATGAAAAATTTACAGCTGCCTCCACCTTTTCCAGCTCCTCTCCATTTCAGTTTTCATTGGACCCGTCCGTTTCAACAGTTTTTTTTGCAATTTGTGCATATGCTTTTGAATTAATTTTTCATGCTTTATACTTTTTTTGTTTCCTTTTCTTGCTTTATTTTTCTTGTATATATTTAGTTCTTTTCTTTAATCAAAAGTATTTTATTTACTATTTTTTCAATTCTTTTAGTAAAAACATGCTTCTGCCAAAAAAATCCGAGTTACCGATCCGATTCACCCGATTCCGATTTCACAGTCAAGTGACCGAGTCTGATTCTGATTCCGATTTTGCAAACTATGCTAAGAGATACATGGAATTGTGCCTATTATATGATGAAACTTTTTATCCTTTTGTTATTAATTATATCATTTTCAGAATGAAATTGAGAAAACAAATAAGATTTTTAAAATCTCAAGGAAATAACAAGAATGAACATAAAATCCACTTCTCATTTTGCCTTTCGTAATATATTTTGAACTCGAATTATTTTTAGAATTTCATCGTAAAAATCAAACTATGTATTGAAGAAAGAATTTAATTTTTAAATCAAAATGCAACATAAAAAAATTTGGATATTAAATTTGATATATTATTAAAAATTATAAATAATTTTCAGTCATATTGTTAAATTTGACATAATAAATGATTGATTCAATTATTGAAAATATTTTATTACATGGCAATATGGCATACTTTGGAGGTATTGAAACTCAATTACTTTTATGCAGTATCAATTTTGATGCATATAAAATAAAGATGAACTTAAATTTGTCTATAGGTCCAGAGTTCGAGCCCCGCTCACGACTTCGTAGTCTCTGTGAAAATTTAAAATTAAAAAAAATCTTGAGTGTCATGTACCTTTTATTTTTTTTAAATAGATAGAAGGTACTATTTTATTTGTTGACCAGTATAACATGAGACTATATATCAGAGTATTACAAACTTTAAATTTGTTGGGACCCAAATGTGTTATAATTGAATCAGAGTGCGACTACGATATGCGGTACCACACATATTGCACAGATCGGTCTATATTATAAATTAATATTTTTATTTTGAAAGTCCAAACAATTGATCTAAATCGTTCAATATGATTTTTATATGAAAATATATTTAAAAACTAAATTTTATATATTTTTTAAAATATTTTTAATATTTTTAGATAGGTAACATATCACATGATCTAAAGATTACGGAACATTGCAAAGTACTAATTTTGTAGTTATCTAAAATAAAAAAAAAATGAAAAATATGAAATATAGTCCACCAATAAATTGTTTAACATTTTTAGCAATTCAGATTTAATATTTACATTTTAAAAACGGAAATATCAATTCATAGTGCGGACCGATCCGCACTATGCATAGCACCACAGCCTCACTCAGAAGTCAGAATCCATATTCTCTTAGATAACAACATAGATTTGTTCAGATCCTTACTGTCCGATCATAATCTGAACTAATCCAACCATAATTAAAATACAAAAACTCCTATAATGTTCTTGCGGATTCTGATCATAATCTGAACTAATCAGACTTGATGCTCCATTGCCAATGGACTACAACGTGCCACGTATCACACTATTTATTTTGTGCACACGTGGCACCACTGTCGGCTCTTCCCTCCTTTTCTCTCTCTCTTCCCTCAAAAATTTCTAAAGACACTCCCTGTGTAAGTCTAACCATGAGTAATCGACCCAGTAGTTCATCCAGGAAATACTACATGGTGCCCGGAATTACCCCCGAAGAGGTCTCAATTTCATCAGAGGAGGCGTTTAAGAGGTGTCTAAATCCCAATTTGAAGAGAAATGGTAATGGGAATGGGGTGGTGATAATATAGTTCAGAAATTCGTGCTGCCGGTGTATTGTGTGGACCCACGCTTGTTCGATTCCATGCATTATTTCGGATCCCAAAAACTGGAGGTATCCTGTAATTACGGTTTATGGATTTAATTATGATAATTTAGTTGATTTCAGTTGCTATAATATGAGGTCAAGGTAATGCTCAATTTTGGGTAAATATTTTAACAGGGTAGTTTTGGCTTCATGCAGCCCACGGACTATAGAATCGAAACGATGGTTCATATGGATCGTGCGCTGCATGAAGCCAAAACTGCTCTGTTAAAATATTAACCCTCAATTTTCACAGCAAGTTGCCCTTCATTAAATGTCTTAGTTGCATGCTAATTTGGGAAAGAGTGAGGCTATGGTAATATGTATATTATGGATCGACCTGTGCTATGGATCCATATCTTTATTTTTCAAGTTCAAACAGAACCATTAAACATAATCTTCATATCAAAATGTACTTGTAGACCAAATTTTATATTTTTTAGAATTTTTTACATATTTTTCAGATAGGTAAAGAGTCGGTGTGCTTTTGGATGGTCCAGGATTTTCAAATCAAGTGATTTTCTACCTATCTAAAAAAATAGTAAAAAAATAGTAAAAAACATAAAATTTGGTCTATAATTACATTTCCATATGAAGATCATGTTGAACGGTTCACATCGGCTGTTTGAACTTTACAAATGGACAAACTGAAAGTATATTCATGCAATTTATAAATTTTATATTCTATCTATTTGATTAAATTAATTTCCTTGTTTAAAATTTGTTCATCATTGAGGGCCAAGTTTTTGATAGAATGTCTTAGTGACCTTAAAAAGAACCTCTTAAGTAAAGGTCTCTCATCACTAATACAGGCACACTACACTGCGTACCGGAAAGAACTACTTTTAAACAGATCAAAAAGGAGATGCACGCATTCTTCAATGCCTCCACAGAGTTCATACCGGGCGATGGGTCAATGATCTCACTATGAGAACATAACTAGGGATCTGGTATCATGAGACATCATCTTCCCTCCTTATATTCGCATGCCCTAGATACCACAATTACCCTTCAACATGCATAGTATATTCAGACCGAACATATCGAGTCAGGCGCAAACTGAGCAAATTCAACTATCACAATGCATAGTCAGTGTGACTTGGCCCTTCACTGTGCAATCAGGTGTGGACAACCACAGGCTCCTTCACTGTGCAATCAGCCTACAAAACATTGAAAGATGTACCAGCAATAGGAACAGATGTCAAGCATATATGGAAGATCACGGCTCCACCACGAATGAAAATATTTGGATGGATTGCTATTCGAAATAGGATCCTGACACATGACAATCTCAAACGAAGAGGATGCATCATTGTCAGAATGTGCCCTCTATGTAGAGCTGCTGAGGAAACAGTCCAACATCTGTTCCAATATTGCACACTCACAGCAAGGGGGTACAGAGAAATTAGAAACCAGAGACCATCAGAAAATTGGCCACAACTCCCAACAATTGAGATAACATACACAGCAATCAGAGCTACCGTAACAGGTCAGCAAAGGGCCATAATGCTGATTATGCAATTCATTGTATGGCGGGAACGTTGCGCCAGATGCTTCACGGATAAAACAAAGCAGCCTGGAGAGATTGTAGAAGAAATAATGTGGCAACTACAATTTTTGGAGCAAAGCGGAAGCCCCAACCACACCTGGACAGGAATACCGGTACAACTGGTACTGATACCGACACAAGAGACAGTGGAGAACCAGACGGCGGGAGATATAGGATGATTTCTGGTAAAAATGGGGGCTGGTACCATGCCGATTACTGCTACCAGTACCACTGGTACGGTTACCAGAGCACAAACGAAGAACACCAGTTAGGGAACAAAAGGGAACCAAAAAGTTAGCTGTTACTTTTTGCATTTACTTTCCTTTTCCCTTTTCCCTTTTCCCTTTTTTCTTTTCTGTCCTTTCAATTTCTCATTTCTGCCTTTGCATTTATTTCTATGCTCAAATGTATTGAGCTTGTTTTACATTTCCAACTTGTAATTACAAAACTTTTGTAATTCGTTTAATGAAATCAAATGAGAGCATGACTCTCATTTTTTCTCAAAAAAAAGAAGTAAAGGTCTAGACCCTGCTTCCAATTATGTTTACTCATCTGATTATTAAACAATTAAATATATTTATCTAGCAAGTTCTCTTGTCTCTTTTAAAGAACAATTTAACTAAAAGCTCTTCTTTATTTTTTAACCCCTAATAGGAGTTGGTAATGACCCAAGAGAAGATCGTTATTTCAGCATCCCTAAGCAGCAGTGGCGGAGCTAGGATTTGAGTCAGGGGTAGGCAAAAATTGGATTTGGGTTCGAAAAAATTAACGGTTCGGGTTCAAAAAAATTAACGGATTTGGGTTCGAAAATATCAACGAAATCGATACCAAACCGAGATGAAGAAAATGACAAATCACACCCAACTTTAACCCGGGATCAAATTGATGCTATAATTGAGTTCCCTCCGACAAATGGAGTGCAATGGTGAAAGAATCGTCCAAAACCATGCAGTAAATTGATCAGAATTCGAGAAAATCGATCAGTACCGAGAAATGGACCGGTAATAGAAATTAGCATGCAAGTGAAAAGAATACCTAAAGAGGCGCATGCGGGCGAGTTCTTCTTCTTCCAGAGGCGCAGGCGCCAGGCGGGCCAAGGGCGAGTTCTTCTTCCAGAGGCGCAGCGAGTAGAGGCGGAGCTTCTTCTTCCAGAGGTAGTCGGTTCTTCACTTCTTCTACTTCGCCTCTCCTCTCCGTCTCCGCGAGTTCTTTTTTTTTTTTTTCTCGTGACTTCGCGCAGCGTAGGCGCTGAAGCGCAGGACAGGGTAGGCAAAGCCCAAAAAATACCGGTCAAAAAAAAAAGAAATTTCCAGGGGTAGGCAAGTGCCTACCCCTGCGTTCACGTAGCTCCGCCTCTCCTAAGCAGGTAAAATATCCCCAGCAACAAGAAGCTTCTTATATGTTATAAGCTTTTTTGAGATAAAAGCTATGAGATATGGTAGAATTCTAGTAACTAATTAAGGATTTAATTAATGCTTGTTATATATATAGGCAAAGACTCTTCCAAGAGATAAAAGGAATTTCCCAGCAAATAGATACATCACACAAATTGTGTCTCTTAAATTTGATACTTGTCATCGAAACAATAATAATGTAAGAAGAAAGGGAGGCCAATCAACATCTACCTCCAACAAAATGTAATTAAAGGATTGAGATTGCGTGTGTTTTACTTTACACCGAATCCTGCCGCATGAAGTTCGCATTTAGCTGAAGTTATCTGGGTCCAAACGCAAAATAAGTATCGTTTAGTTCTTGCAAATTTTCTTGGGTGAAATTTTGACGAGCGGGTAGTTCTTATTGTACTAAATTATAACGAATAAATTTATTTGGGACTAACGAAATTAGCTGTTGGCAATTAAAGATGAAGTTTCTAGTACCAATTTAGTTAGTGCTGCTTAATCATCACATGGTTTCAATAATTAAATTTCTTGGGCCTAATAATGGGCATTTTCCAGGGCCCAATATTCATTAAAATCAAAAAGAGAAACCAGGGTTCTTGCATATTGTCTTATTTATTCATAATGGGCACATTACCAAATAATAATAATAAAAAAAATTACTGAGTCGAGATATATTGTGGAGTGTGCATGATCGATCAAGAGCATATGCATGGTATATTGCTATGGGGTAAATGAACAATTAGTTGCTGCAAGGAGACATCTTTAAATGTAATATTTCTTTTTCTTTCTGAACCCAAATGTACCATTTCTAAACCTCTATTTGGTATGTAATATTTGTCATATTGTACCATCTCTAGTATAAAATAAAATAAAAAATTATGGGGGAATTTCACGTATACCCCTCGAAAACTTCAAAATTACGTATTTCCCCTTTAAACTTTGAAATTACATATTTTCCTCTCTAAACTTCAAAAACTCACAAATTTACCCATTTTATTGTCTTTTATATTAAAACTCATTCTAAAATTTTAAAATACCCATTTTACCCTTTATTAAAAAAAACATAAAAGCCCATCAAACTCAAATTTGAACCTAAAGGGTTCCTCTGCCGTCCAATCCGCGCGCATCGCATTAAGATCTGTGCGCATCGCTTCAATATTCGTGCTGATCTAGCATGCACGGATCTTAAAACAATTCCGATCAGCGCACATCGCATTAAGATCTGTGCATGTCACTTCAATATGCGTAAGTGTTCACATCGAGATTTGTGTCGATCTTGCGCGCACAGATCTAAAAGCAATTCGGACGGTAGATTAACCATTCAGATTCAAATTTAAGTCTAATGGGCTTTTATATGATTTTAATAAAGAGTAAAATGAGTATTTTAAAATTTTAGAATGAGTTTTGATATAAAAGACAATAAAATGGGTAAATTTGTGAGTATTTGAAGTTAAGAGGGGGAAATACATAATTTGAAACTTTAGAGGAGGAAATACGTAATTTTAAAGTTTTTGAGGGGTATACGTGAAATCCCCCTTTTTTTTCTATTGTAATACAACCTTGCTTCTCAACTTGTTTTAGACATTTTTGGCGACATATATTTCTCCTTTTTTTGTGTATCTGTAAATCACGGATACCGTCAATTCATAAATGCTAATAATTGTGACTAAGTTGCAATATATCAAGTTAGAAAGATAACATTATTACTTAAATTTAAGTTTTCTATTAGTCACAGGTTCGTAATCTAATTAAAAAAAAAAAATTTAACCGAACCCGAATTATTCATTTGTTACTATAGTGACAACAACGAATAACACTTTTACATACAATACACTTTTATTTCTTTTAGGTACGAGATAGGAGTAGGTTCGATGGGCATCCACTAGTGGAAAAACAGGAATCGGGATCGGCCTATCTGAATCGGCTATAATAAACAACCGATCCTAATAAGTATCTGGATCCGTTTTCTTAACAAAACCGATCTTAAAAACTTATCAGATCGGGTTGTTACGTTAACTGATCATAATTTCATACCTATTAGGATCGGTTGTTAGTAAAAACCGATCCTGATACTATCAGAATCGGTTTTTATTCACAACCGATCCTAATAAGTCAGAAATTAGGATCGGTTGTTAATGTAAAACCGATCCTGAAACTATCAGGATCGGTTCTAACTTACAACCGATCCTAATAGTTCAGAAATTAGGATCAGTTGCTTGTTAGAACCGATCCTGATACTATTGGGATCGGTTTTTACTAATAACCGATCCTAATACATGATTTACACAAGGAATGTAGTAGATGTATATTTTTTAAGAAACTAGAAAGAAATTTTTTTTTCATTCCATAGAAAAAACATATGAGTTATACACATTAAATGCAAAATTGGCCGATATCACATATTTCACTTGCTCTCTCTCTCTCCACACTCTGAATAGTTGCAATGGCGAAAAAATTCGATATGGATGCCGTTATTGCTGCAATTGAAGTAGTACGTCCAGAGAATAACAGTGAAAAATAAATTACTTGATTAATGGAGAGTACATGAGTTTGAAGCAAATTGAGCTCTCCAGAAAGTCGGTATGGATTGTGGCTATCTCATTTACTTCTCCAGTCTCGTTTTGAGGAGATGTAGGACTTAAAGTCTTTCGTCCCTTGGTTTTACTCTAAGACGGAGGATTCAAAGTCCTTCCTTGATTTTACTCTGAGAAGACGAAGGATTCAAAGTACTTACTTTCTCCGCTTGGCCATTTCGCCTTCGCCTTCCATGTCGTCCGAGAATAATTTATCAATTGCAATCGTTCAGAGTGTGGAAAGAGAGAGAGAGAGAGAGCAAGTTTCATATGTTTATTCTATGGAATAAAAAAAAATTATATCTTTCTAGTTTCTTAAAAATATATCTACTACTTAATTCTCAAATGTAAATAAAATTGCAGAATTTATATTAGGATCAGTTGTTGCTGAAAACCGATCCAGATAGTATCAGGATCGGTTCTCCAAACAACTGATCCTAATAGTTTATAAATCAGGATATATTACTTTCCAAAAACTAATGAAAATAATAATCTGGATCGGTTGTTGATGAAAACCGATCCTGATAGTATCAGTATCGGTTCTCATCATAAACCGATCCAGATTTGATCCAGATTTGTAGGCATTAAGATCGGTTTTTTTATTATGAACCGATCCAAAAACTATCAGGATCGGTTTTTAACAAACAACCGATCCTAATAGTGCATAATAAGTTTAATTAAAGTCCGATTCTTGACAGAACCTTTCTTTCTTCCTCAGTCCTCGCCTCCATTAATTATCATAGCAACCAGCTGCGCGCTATCTCGCCCTGCATTAATTCAGCTATCTAGCTCAGCTCTCTTTTCTGATCAGGTACATTAATTAATTGGTCATCTCTTTTATCAAGTTTCCTTTTAATGGAGCTTATTGGATCCGATTTGGCTCAAAATTAAACCCTAAATCCTTTACATGCAAGAAGTGACTATGATCCCGGCTCAAAATCTAAATATAGGCCTTGATTCAGCTCTCTTATTGATTACACACGCTTTTAAATTTGAATACCTCTTCTAATTTCAAGTAGTTTTTCTTTATATGTGGAGATTTACATATATATGCTATATATATATATATGTTAAATATATGATGAATATGCATATATGCTATATATGAGCTATATATATTATATATGAGCTAATTTATGCTATATATGAGCTATTATTGAGTTTATTTTTTATTTCAAGTTTTAGAATAGCATGATATATATATATACATCTCTTAATTAGGTTCCGATCGATGGTTTAATTTGTAGATCGGCTATTATTGAGAGATTTGGTGCATCGATCTTCATCTCACTCGATCCGACATCCAAAAAAAAGTTGTAAGTACAACCTAAAACTCATGTTTAATTAGTTTTGTGCATGAATGTGTTTTTTTTATAAGAGTATAGATAGCTAGAGTACGTAAATGTGTATTTGTATTATGTATGTGCCTAGAGTATTGTTTTATGAGCCACAACCGCATGGTTAATGCCTTTAGGTCATGATACCCGTTCAAAATTAATCCATTAGGGATTAATTTTGAATAGTCCCCGATTTGGGACTGCTCTTTGAATACTTTGTCTCAATTAGGAGGTGACCACGTGTTAGTCGTGTTTTAGTATCTAAGAAAATTTCGGCAGCATTTCCTTATTAGTTTCCCGACTATTCGGGGAACTAATAAGGAAATGCTGCCGAAATTTTCTTAGATACTAAAACACGACTAACACGTGGTCACTGCTGAGACAAAGTATTCAAAGAGTGGGATAGGATGGTAACCGGCCCAATGTAAGCCATATTGTGAACAGAATTTAGTACACCAACCTTGTTCTTAATTAATTGTGTTTTATTATAATTGCAGATGGACCGCAGTTGGATGTACGAAGCATCACGTCTGTCGGATGAATATACGACAGGTGTCGAGGAATTTATCAGAGTTGCTATGGAAGATATGGCGAATAAGGGGAGTGCACTGATGTCGTGTCCCTGTCGTGATTGTAACAATAGTCACAAATTTTCCAACCCGAACCAAGTGAGAAACCATTTAATCCGTCGTGGATTCAAGCAAGGGTATCAGTGTTGGATATGGCACGGTGAGAGTTTGCCAACCGACATAGGTACTGGTTCTGAGCATCAGGAATACCATACCGGTGGAGATGACGGGAATGATCTACGGGGATTGGAAACCCACGTAGGCACTCGAACTGAGCATCAGGAATACCATACCGAAGAAAATGATGATATGGTGGTAGATAAATGTGATAATTTTGATCAAATGTTATTCTAAATTTTATTTGAGAATTTGTACGAAGATTCTAATAAGGAATTGTATCCTGGTTGTTCTAAATTTTCAAAACTAAAAGGTGTATTAAAATTGTATAACCTTAAAGCATCGAACGGTTGGAGTGATAGAAGTTTTACTGAGTTATTACAGACTTTGAAAGAAATGCTTCCGGATGGAAACGAGATACCACCTAATGTTTATGAAGCGAAGAAAATATTGTGTCCAGTGGACTTGGAAGTTCAAAGAATACACGCGTGTCCAAATGATTGTATATTATATCGAAATGAGTATAAAGATCTTCACGAGTGTCCAAAATGTGGTGCCTCACGTTACAAACCAAAGCAGTTAACCGGCGATAAAAGTGATGATGGTAAACCGAATAAGGGACCTCCGGCAAAAGCATTATGGTACCTCTCCGTGAAACCGAGATTCAAACGCTTGTTCTCAAATGCTAAAGATGAGAAGCTAGTGCGTTGGCATGCCGATAATCGAAAAAAAGACAGAAAATTACGGCACCCCGCTGATTCTCCTCAGTGGAGGAATATTGACAGAGAGTTTCCCGAATTCGGCCGTGACCCGAGAAATCTAAAGCTTGGGCTGAGTGCAGATGGAATAAATCCGCACAGTAGCATGAGCAGTAAGCATAGCAGTTGGCCGGTTCTGTTGTGCATTTATAATCTTCCGCCTTGGTTATGTATGAAATGCAAATACATCATGTTAACCTTGCTCATATCAGGACCCAAACAGCCCGGGAACGACATAGATGTGTATCTAGCGCCATTGATCGAGGATTTAAAAGAATTATGGCAACCCGGAGTGCAGATATTTGATGCATACAGCAAGGAGAAATTCACGTTATGGGCCATGATTTTCTGCACCATTAATGATTTTCCGGCTTATGGAAATTTGTCGGGTTACAGTGTCAAAGGAGAGAAAGCGTGCCCCGTTTGCCTTGACGATACAGTCGATCTGTGGCTACCTAATTCCTCTAAAAATGTGTACATGGGTCATCGTAGATTTCTTCCTGCCAACCACGCATACCGAAAGAGAAAGATAGAATTCAATGGAAAGACCGAGAATAACAGAGTAAAGTATCCGTTGACCGGTAAAGCTGTTTATTCGCAAGTGAAGGATATCAAAGTTCAATTTGGAAAATTTAAAAAAAAGGTGGTGAGAAAGAAAGGGGCACCGAAAATTATTTGGAAGAAGAGGTCAATATTCTGGGATCTACCATACTGGGAGCACTTAGATGTTCGACACTGCCTCGATGTGATGCATGTGGTTAAAAATGTGTGTGACAGCATGGTTGGAACATTATTGAATATTCCGGGCAAGACTAAGGACGGAATCAATGCTCGGAAAGACATGCAATTCTTGAACATACGGCCGGATCTACAACCAGCAGAGAAGGAAAGGACAAAAGGGAAATTTTGTACATATCTAAAACCCGCAATGCATACGCTGTCGAAAGAAGAGAAAAAAAGCTTATGTGGATGCCTTCACGGTGTCAAGGTTCCATCCGGATATTCGTCAAATATTAAAAACCTAGTTTCACTGGAAGATTTAAAATTGACAGGAATGAAGTCTCACGACTGTCATGTTTTAATGACACAGCTTCTTCCCGTTGCAATTCGGGGCATATTGCCACCTCCTGTTAGGCAGACCATCACGAAGCTTTGTTTTTTCTTTAACGCCATTTGTTGCAAAGTAACTGATCCTGACACGTTAGATGCTCTGCAGAAGGAGGTTGTCGTCACTCTTTGTCATCTTGAAATGTATTTTCCACCTTCTTTTTTTGATATTATGATTCATTTGACCGTTCACCTGGTTAGAGAAATTAAGATGTGTGGACCTGTTTTCTTGCGGTACATGTATCCGTTCGAGAGATACATGGGATTGTTAAAGGGATATGTCAGGAACCGATATCGTCCTAAAGGCAGCATTGTTAGATGTTATGCTGTCGAAGAGGTTATTGAGTTTTGTACTAATTATTTGGATGATGTCAAAGCTATCGGCATCCCTAAATCTCGGCACGAGGGTAGACTTCACGGGGTAGGCACAATCAGTGCGAAATTATTCGTGCCCGATAATAAAACCATGTCACTAGCACATTTTCATGTTTTGCAACACCTCACTGATGTTCATCCTTTCTGGGACGAGCATATGACTCTCTTGCGGCGACAGAATCCTAAGAAATCCGACAAGTGGTTGATCGGCGAACACAATAGCAAGTTTCTAGAATGGTTTACACGTAGAGTCATGCAAGCTCCAGAAACAGAAAACATTAAAGAAATTATCAAATTATTGGCTCTTGGTCCAGTCCATGTCGTGAGGACCTTCCAAGGATATGACATCAACGGGTACACATTTTACACAAGAAATCAAGATTCAAAGAGTACCGTTCAAAACAGTGGAGTGACGTTAGTAGCCGTTTCGAGTGATTTTTCAGATCCTCAAGGTGCCGGACCATCGCATGCATCGATGTCATATTACGGGTTTGTTGAAGAAATTTGGGTGCTAGATTATAGAAAATTTAACATCCCGTTATTTATGTGTAAATGGGTCGATAACCGTAGGGGGGTTAAAGTCGACGACGATGGTTTTATTTTAGTAGATTTCAGTAAGGCTGGATACAAGGATGATCCATTTATACTTGCAAGACAAGCCACGCAAGTGTTCTACGTAACTGATCCGGCCGATCGTTCAAGACATGTTGTCCTCTCTGGAAAAAGACGTATCATCGGGATTGATAATGTGGAAGACGAAGAAGCGTACGATCATTTTGATGAGATACCACCGTTTTCCACAGGTATGACATCTTTACCAACCGATGAAGATAATGAAACAAGTCACGTGCGCAACGATCATAATGAAGGAGAATGGGTTGAAGAAGTTCCCATTGATCGACAACGATCAAAATGAAACAATTCATACCTAATTTTTATTGGTAAGTCATACATATTAAATTTTTATTGGTTTCAAAATATAAAAATAAATTTAATATTCATCAATACTGATGACTTAAGGCTTTTATTTTTTTCCTTCAGGGATGCATTGAAACACTAGACAATGGGAAGCATGCAAGATATAATTCTTCAATATTTGTGACTTTTGTAATTCATGTTAATAGCTTATATTTTTTTCATGTTATATGTAATTTATTATGAGTTTTTTTATAGTAGCTTCTTTTTTCATGTGATATGTAATTTATTAGCTTTTTTTTTTAAATTTTAAGTTTCATTTTTAGTTTATTTCATGTTATATTATCTTAATTTACTAGCATATTTTTTGAAATTTTAAGGTTCATTTTTGGTGTATTTCATGTTGTAAGTAATTCTCAAGTTATTAAGATAATATACAAAAATAATTTAGAAGCTAATATACTAAAATAACTTACCAGATAATTAATACAAATATACTATAAGCTACTATACTAAAATAATTTTTAAGATAATTTATTAAAATAAATTATAAAACATCATACACCTTAAATTTATAAAACTATCTGAATCGGTTCTTTAACTAGAACCGATCCAGATAACTATTAGGATCGGTTTTTTAGCTTTGATCCGATTCTGATAGTTATCTGGATCGGTTCTTTGCTTAGAAACCGATTCAAATAGTGTTTTTAAATATTTTTTAAAATTAATTAAACTAAAATACATATACACAATCTGAATCGGTTTCTAAGACATAAACCGATCCAGATAACTATCAGCCTCGGTTCAACTATAAAACCGATCCTGATAGTTATCTGGATCGGTTTCTAGTTAAAGAACCGATCCAGATAAATTAGCAAAATCTGAGTGGATGCGGTTAACTTCTTGCGCAGAATCTGAGTACTCCATTTCGGGCCGCAATCGATTCCATTACGGGCCGCAATGAGGGTCTGGGAAATGCTGTCTGAAATTGTTCTGTTTGATAATGTTGCGGCCCGCAATGTGTATCTTTCGGCCCGCAATGAAAGTGAAAGTTCCTCCCTCTAAACTACCTGACTCGATTTCTTAACTAGAAACCGATCCAGATAACTATCTGAATCGGTTTCTTTACTAGAAACCGATTCTGATACTTATCTGGATCGGTTTATTGTTTAGAAACCGATTCTAATTGTGTATTTGTATTTTAGGTTAATTGATTTTAAATTTTTTTTTAAAAACTATCTGAATCGGTGCCTTTACTAGAAACTGATTCTTATAACTATCAGAATCGGTTCTGTGCTAAGGAGCCGATTCTGATAAATATCAGAATCGGTTTCTAGTTAAGGAACCGATTCAGATAATTTATTTTTAAGTTGCCGCCCGAGAACTTAGCTAAATTTTGAAACCCTTCTTTCTCTCTTTCTCTCTTTCTCTGTTTCACTCTAGGCCTCCCTCTCCTCTTCCAAAAACCCTCTCCTCTTCCGAAAAGTAGAGAAGGAGATCGGGATTCGGTGAGCGATCTCCCTCTCCTCCGTCGAGCCACCCTAGCCGCCGCCCTCTCCTCCGTCTAGCCACCCTAGCCGTTGAGCAACCGCGCCGACGCCCTCTCCTCTAGCCGCTGCCCTCTCCTCCGTCGCCGCCCTAGCCGTCGAGCCGCCCTCTCTCTGATCAGACCTAGCCGCCGCCCTCTCTGATCTAACGAGGTAATTAACTCTCTTGCTCTTCTTGTTTCGATTGTTGCCATTTACTTGTGTCTTTGCCGGGTTGTTGATTTTCCCGGAAGGCATTAGTTGATTCACTTGCTTGTTAAAAAAATAGACTTCTTCTATCGGTAATTTGAGAAAAATGTAGTAATTTGTGAATTGCATGAATTGCTTGTCAATTTCTGAATATATTGGTTGCCAATTTCTGAATTGCATGAATTGCATAACCTATATTTCTGAATTAGTGCATCTATTGCACTAATTAGTGCATATAATAGTGCATATATTGCTTGTTAAAAAAATGAATATATTGCACTAATTAGTGCATATAGTGCATATAGTGCATATATTGCATATATTGCACTAATAATTAGTGCATATATTTCTGAATTGCACTAATTAGTGCATATAGTGCATATATTGCTTGTTAAAAAAATGAATATATTGCACTAATTAGTGCATATATTTCTGAATTGCACTAATTAGTGCATATAGTGCATATAGTGCATATATTGCATATATTGCACTAATAATTAGTGCATATATTTCTGAATTGCACTAATTAGTGCATATAGTGCATATATTGCATATATTGCACTAATTAGTGCATATATTGCATATATTGACTAATTAGTGCATATATTGCTTCTATTAATGTAGTGCATATATTGCTTGTTAAAAAAATGAATATATTAGTGCATATAGTGCATATATTGCACTAATTAATTAGTGCATATATTTCTGAATTGCATGAATTGGATAACATATATTGCTTGTTAAAAAAAAGTGCAGATATGGAAGGTGATGGTGAGCCAGCCCCGGTTAAGAAACGAGGAAGAGGGCGTAACCAAATTAAGGACAAGTTTAATGAGAAAGGCAAAAAGCTTGAAATTGACAAAAAATTTCGGCCGATTATTACTCGAGACACAACTTGTTTTTCGACGGAATTTGGGATATTGGTACGAAAGAATGTTCCTATAAGGTACCAAAGATGGAAAGATGTTCCAGAAGAGTTCAAGCTCAAAATATGGGAAACACTTAAGGCAAATAACATGGTACTAATTAATTTCAAAAGCTTTCGTTTGATATTAACTAACTCTACATTGTTTTTTCTATTTGTTTGGCAGCTGGACTGGGGTATAAGGGACGAGAAAGAGGTGAAGAAGTATTACTATCAGAGAATGGCAGAGCGTCACCGGAAGTGGCGAACCGATATGACTAAACTGTGGCGCGAGGGTGGGACGCCAGATTTTGCCAAAGAACATATTGAAGAAAAAGACTGGGAAGCATTTGTCGCGTACCGAGAGACGGAGGAATTTGGTGTATGTTTATTTATACCGACCACCTACCTTATCTCTAATTTAAGAATTCAATTTTTTTTTATAATTTAAGCCAATTGTTTCTTTTTCAAATTGTAGAAGGCCAGCCAGATTGGGAAGGGGAATCAGGCCCAAAACAAGTACCCGCATTTCTTAGGATCCAGAGGTTATAACAGGGAGGGTTTCCAGAATAGGCTTAGAGATGCTATGCAGGCGATTGCAAACGAGAAAGCAGCTAGTGATCCGTCTTCCCAGGGTTCTTGTAGTACTGCATTGACACAAGACGATGTTATTGAGATGTCGGTTGAGCATAGGCACGTCACATGGAAACTAGGAAGACAGAAACTCAACGACGAGACCAAGGAACGCTATTATCCAGATAATTACGCACCGGTCATCAACAGAATTGTGAGGATTTATATATTGTCATTTATTTAAATTCAACTTTAATTTATTATGTTATAACATGCATGTTGTCATTTCAGGAAGAACAAGAATCGGCTTTCAAACAAGGCTTGTTGGCCGTCGCACGATACGATGATGTTCTGGGAAAATCTCTGTCAAATCCAGAACATCCGGGGAGGGTGAGAGGAGTGGGAGGCCTGGTTCCAATGACTAAAACATACGGGAAGTGCTCAACAAGGAAGACACGCACTCCCTCGAGGTCCGAAGAAGATTTTGACGCGCGAGTGGATCAGAGAGTGGAGGAGAGAGTAAGAGGACTGAAGGACAAATTACGACAAGAGATGAAATCTGAACTGGCATTTATGCTTCGGCAGGCAATGGGCCAACCAGAACCGGCGTTTAGCCCAACAGTCGTTCAGAGCAGCTGCCAGTCAGTCAAACCATTGGCAGATCTTTCCGGGTTTACTGAGGTAATGCAAATTCAAATTTATTTTCCATTACATGTCTTAGTTTCATACATATTATTTTATTCGAGTATAAACGTTTATTTGTACAGGAGACAGAAGTGAGCTGTAGACTCCAGGCGGATGTAGGTGGAAATATTCTTTTTGTGGCCAGAGGGACAATTCACGTTCCAGTCGTACAAGGTGGAACAATTCACAATATGCCTATGCCGCCCGATCATGCAAGAGTAACGGTGGATGCTATTGAGGATGCGGATTTCTTAGAACTCCCCTTACCTGTACCAAATGACGAGCACTCAAACCTTGCATCTGTCCTCGGCAGTTTCACTGCATGGCCGATGTCCATGATATTGACAGGTCCAGTAGAGGTATATTGTTATTACAACCTCTTATACTTCTTAATTTGTATCTATATGATAGAGTTGTAGTTGATTCTGGATTTTATTCCAATTTATTATGGAATTTACAGGAACCAGGCAAAGAGTTACAAGTTCCTGGAGGTGGGAAAGCAACGAGTCACAGCAAGGCGTTTGATCGTATCAATTTTGACAAGCTGGGACGAACATTCAAGCAGCTGCGTGATCAGTTTTCGGAGCTAGATGGCAGTCCATTCACAATCGATCCGCCACTTGATCTTTTCCGTTCGACAGACTCCATACAAGTTTATGCAGATGATTATGCGACCTTGCTTACACCAAAGGAGTGGCTCACTGTACCAGTTATGCAGATCTGGATGCTGTGAGTTAATATTCGTAATAATTGCATAATCTAGTACTTTCAATTCAAATTTCACAAAATTGAAATCACCTGTATACCTTTTTTTTGCAGGCATTTGCACAAATTCATCAAGGAGGAATTTCCCGATGAGCAGAATGGTTTCATGGACCCCGGTCGAACGAATGTCATGCTGTTGAATGAAAATCGAGGTCGTGTACTTCAATACATAGGGACAGCGCTCAAGGAAAATCGGGACAAGCGATTGATATTCATACCTTACCACCAAGTGTTAGTGTTATATATATATTCTAATTTTATTATATTTCTTTCAATTCATACAAATTATAGAATATGACATGCTACAAACCTAACATGCAGAGATCATTGGATTTTGACCGTGCTTATGCCAAGAGAAAGTGCATTGTACGTGTACGATTCCAATAAGAAGTTTAAATTAATGCTAATGATCACTACTGCGATCAAGGAGTAAGTGCCTTCCTAATTTTTTTATTATTTTATCATTTTAAATTTCACTCGTAAGTACTGATTGTTCAATGTGTTCATATTTCAACAGTGTCTTCAACAGGGAAATGGGTACTCCTTTAACGGTTCATAGAGATTGCAAGGTAATACTTTCTATTGAGATATGATTACAGGGACTTAGATGCAAAAAGTTGTGAATATCTAGACATATAAGCCATTTGTAGGCTCATTAATCTACATTTCAATTTTCTCAAACTTGTTATATAGTGCCCGCAACAACCGGCCGGCTGGGAATGTGCATATTATGTCATGTTGCTCATGCAAGACATAATAAATGAACACCTCGATGCTTTTCCGAACATAAGGGTATGTATGCATTTATGTATATTCCAAAAGTAATTAAGCATTGTTGCTTCACTTATAATGAAATACACAATTAATTGTGCATGCTCTTCTATCTTTTAAAAAATGCAGGATATTCCTACTAGACATACTGTACAACGCCTTAGCGAATTCGGAAAATGTGGGTTCAAATGTTCCTAGATGAGATAAAGGCATGAAGAAGTACAACAATTTAGGGTTGATGTGTAAACTTAATTTGCATGAACATGAATTTTTTGTAACAATTTTTATTTTTTGTGTGATATTTAATTTAGTATGTTGTAGTTGATAATTTAGGATGTGATTTAATTTAGTATGTTTTAGTTGTATGCAAAAAAACAATATTTTTGCATTTGGGGCCAGCAAATATGGAAGCTGGCCAATTAAATAAAAAAGTTTTTTTTTTCATTTAATAAAACATCAGGATCGGTTCCTAGTTAAAAACCGATCTAGATACCTATTTTTATTTTAAAAAAAATTACAAATAACAATCAGAATCGGTTCTAAAGCGGAGAACCGATTCTGATAGTTATCTGGATCGGTTCTTAGCTATAGAACCGATCCAGATTGTTGGATATTAAAAAAAGTAAAAAAATTATTAGGATCGGTTCTGAGAAGTAACCGATTCTGATAATTATCAGGATCGGTACTTTTCTATGGAACCGATTCTGATTGTTTGATATTAAAAAATGAGTAAAAAAACTATTATGATCGGTTCACAGAAAGAACTGATCCTGATAATTATCAGGATCGGTTATTAGCTTGACAACCGATTCTAATTGTTTGATATTAAAAAATAAGTAAAAAAACTATTAGGATCGGTTCAAAATTCCAACCGATTTAGATAGTTATCAGGATCAGTTCTTAGCTTGAGAACCGATCCAGATTAATGCTTATTAGGATCAGATATATTGATGAACCGATTCAGATTAATGCCTATTAGAATCGGTTATAGTATTCAACCGATTCTAATAGTTTTTAATTAGAATCGGTTATTAAGACAACCGATCCTAATATTAACTATCTGGATCGGTTAAGTAACCGATCCAGATTATTGTAGTATCAGTAACGCCTGGGTCAGGATCGGTTGAATTCCGATACTGATATGCGTATATAACCGATCCTGATACCTTATTTTCCACTAGTGATCGGACCTACATTTAGGTTCAATTAGCTCTAAGACCGTACGATTAGTATCAAGATCTATGCGTACGGAAATTGATACAAACTTGCACAAATTTTGATACAAAGCACACGAATCTTGATACAGATCGAATGGTCATCACACCCATCGAACCAAGGTAGGTCCGATGGGTATCGGACCTACTCTGATTCCTTTAGGGGTACATCTCTTTGGATTTATTACATACAATACACTTTTACTGTAACAACGAATCCTTGTGACCTTTGTCTTTTTCGGAATGCATTCACTTTCTAGCACTGTGCCTGTAGCTGTAGGCCAATGGCTGCTGCGACTCGCTCTTTTCATCTCATATTGCTTTGCGCTCTTTTCAATGCACCAATGATTTTACTATAGTATATTTTATTTTGTGAAAGGTTGAATGATATATATCTAGGGGTGAAAACGAAGCGGATTTGGAGCAGATGATGCTGATACCAAATTCATATTTACATTTCAGTGAACGGATACTAATACGGATACAGATAGTAAACGAATGTCAAAATATAAAATCAAATTTATCTTAAACGGATACGGATAAGGAGCGGATAATTTATGAATACGAATTCGAATACGGATACAAAACGAATACTTGTTGGATAATTGAGTTATATGAACTTTAAGATACAAATACTAATTAAAAAAATTAAAAAGAGGAAGAAAAACAAATCAGAAAAATGAAAATGAAAAAATTGGAGGTGTCCTTGATATGGAAATGGAGAAGAGTATAGAGAAGAGATAAAGGTACTGGAATAAATTTCAAAGCTGCATGTCGCTGCCAGCTAGCCAAGCTTTAATGAGTTTCAAAGATTCCTGTCGTTGCCTGTCCCGATTGGTTCTAATTTTAATGGAGGCAAGGAAGCAGTCTATATTGCTCTTCCGCTTATCAATTAGCAAATAACGCTCTTGGAGAGCGACTAGTTGACTGCGGACCTGTTAAGATTTGTTCCCGTATATATTTGGATATCCGCACCGTTTAGCACATTCGAAAATTATCCGAATTCGTATCCGGATCTATTCTACTTATTCAAGCTATGTTTGGATGACACAAGAATAGCAAGAATAGAGACTATTCTAGAATAGAAGCTATTCGGAATAACAATGTGCATCCAAACAATATTTTTGCTATTCGGAATAGCTAGAATAGCTACTATTATCTATTCCTTATAAATATTGGAATAGCTATTCTTCGGAAATGTGAAATGAAAGGAAAAAATATTTCTTTTTTAAATTTCTGCCAATACAATTCCGAAATGACAAATTTGATATCACTTTCTGTCATCTTCATGTTGTGACAATTCATTTGAGATTCTACATGCCTATCTTTCTTCTTAATTAGCACATTGTTAACACTATTCTTTATTAGTTACAACTATTCACTATTCTACAAATACAATCCAAATAACATTTTTACTAATCCGAATAGCACCATTTTGAAACTAATATGAAAATCACTATTTTTTCTTTATTCTCATTTACTATTCTAAAATTTCGCTATTCTAGCTATTCTAACTCTCATCCAAACATACCCTCAATATATATCCATATCTGGGAATAATTTGGTCTGTTTAATTCATATTTGGAAAATAAACTGATACGGAACGGATTCGGATCGGATAATCCGGATCCGTTTACACCCCTATATATATCTAACTATAGGATTTTTTTAACATGTGTAGATTATTCTAACTTTTTTAAAAAATTACGAACTTTTTGCTCGGCTTGCATATAAACTTTGTAAATTTTATTAAATTAGGGTCAAACTATTTTATATTACTTAAGTGAATGTTGTTTTCTATGTGTTGAAATGTTAAATATTGAATATTGTTTGTTGTATGTTGTAATATTTTTTGAATTATGGATGTGTAATGTATGTTTAATGGCTAGCAAATATGGGTGATAGCCAATTATAAATGGAAATTGAAAATAATAGAAATCATACATGGTTCTTAAAAACAAACTGTGTAGAAAGAGTAACATACACGGTTTGTATTTACCAGCCGTGTATGGTTAACACAAATGATAAACAGATCCCTTGTAGAAATCGTGTATATAGACATTATTATTATACACGGTTATTATGACCGTGTATAAATCACCTGTTTCAGCGTCTTCTTTTTAGAGATCTGACACGGTTCTCCAACCATGTAAAATATATCGATCTTTTTATACACGATGCGCACGAATACGGTTGCAGAAACCGTGTGTCATTAGCTTTTTTAACCATGTATAGTCATGTTTTTTGTAGTAGTGAGGCACTGAATTTCAATTACTCGATTGAGATCGTGTTATATTTATTGGAAATTCAGTGCGGCACCGAAGGATACGAACTCGTTTTTCTCTAAGAAAAGCAGCGGATCCGGTTTGCTACTGCTACCCATAAACATGTACGGAGAGCAAGCTGACACCAATAATTGTCCCTTTGCAGTAATTGTACGGAGAGAAAGCTGACACCAATAATTGTCCCTTGGCAAGAGGAGAAGAAGGGCTTTTTCAATGGGCTACCCCTTGGAATAAGCTCTAAAATTGTCATTTTCAAGGGTCGCCCTTAGAAATACTACCGTCGCAACAAGTTTTGATGGAAATATTCCATGAACTCGTCATTTCCATGCACTGCCTTTGGAAATAGTCTTTTCTTGCTTTTTCCATGAGACTCCCCTTGGAAAAAGAACGCATGGAAATAGTTTCAAACCTGGCCCGTCAGGATTATTTCCAAGAGCATCGTATGTGGGGCCCACTTGATTATTTCCAAGGGGTAGCAAACCTAGGACCCACTGAGTATTTCCAAGGCTGGTTAAGGTGGGGCCCACTTGATTATTTCCAAGGGGTAGCGAACCTGAGACCCACTGAGTATTTCCAAGGCTGGTTAAGGTGGGGCCCACCTGGTTATTTCCAAGGGCACCGAACGTGGGACCCGCCTGATTAATTCCAAGGCTAGCGAACCTAACTATTTCCATGCGCTAATATTTGCATGGATATACTCATGCAAATAATAACCATAAATTGCATCATTCTACAATCCTCCCCGTACCAACTCGGTACTCTTTTACATTCCCCACTTCCCGTTGAATCAAATAAACATAAACACATTGATATACATATCGAAAAATGCAATAAACATTAATCAACATAGTACTAGCAATAGATATATACGTACATCAATTTGTACATGAATTTAAACAACTGGCAATATTACAGTCACTATTTTAATATGGTTAACAAGTTTATTAGCATTTAGCATCGATCATTGTTTGTTCTTAGATATGAAACTACATCCCTGATGTGTCCAAAGCGCATTCATGAATTGAAATCCTCTCAAGTTGCCTGACTGAGGACAATTAACAAAATGGATCCCTACAGTCTCCATAGGCACCGGATAATCTGGGCCGTCCGTTTCAATTTGCTTGAGTCAGGTTACTTGAAAGGATACGGATCAAAAATTGATATGCACTTAATCCAAACAAATTATGAAATTATCCGAGCGACTTAAAACCGATGATAACATCCCATGCTTCATTCACTCGAAAGATAAGAATGGAACAGCTCTGATCGAACGCATGGCAACAACGAATAACACTTTTACATACAATACACTTATATTTCTTTTAGATACATCTCTTTCGATTTATTACATACAATACACTTTTACTGTAACAACGAATCCTTGTGACCTTTGTCTTTTTCGGAATGCATTCACTTTCTAGCACTGTGCCTGTAGCTGTAGGCCAGTGGCTGCTGCCACTCGCTCTTTTCATCTCAAATTGCTTTGCGCTCTTTTCAATGCACCAATGGTTTTGCTATAGTATATTTTATTTTGTGAAAGGTTGAATGATATATATCTAGGGGTGAGAACGAAGCGGATTCGGTGCTAATACCATATCCATATTTAAATTTCAGTGAACGGATATGAATACGAATACAGATAGTAAATGAATGTCAAAATGTAAAATCAAATCTACCTTAAACGGATACAGATAGGGAGTGATAATCTACGAATACAGATTCGAATACGGAAACAAAACGAATACTTGTTGGATAATTGAGTTGTATGAACTTTAAGATACAAATACTAATTAAAAAAATTAAAAAGATGAAGAAAAACAAATCAGAAAAATGAAAAAAACGGAGGTGTCCTTGATATGGAAATGGAGAAGAGCATCAAGAAGAGATAAAGGTAGTGGAACAAATTTCAAAGCTGCATGTCGGTGCCAGCTAACCAAGCTTTAATGAGTTTCAAAGATGCCTGTCGTTGCCTGTCCCGATTGATAGTAAACGACTGTCAATGTAAAATCATGTCATAGAGGCAATGTATCTCCTCCGTAGAATTTTCTCATCACACCTTCAGCATTAATCTGCAATAAACAAAATTTTACATTGCAGCTATTGATTCTTCTTCAATAGGGGGGTGCATAGAAGCACAAAAAAGAAAAGACTTACAGTAACAGTACGAACAACACCTCCACTTGCACCATCACGGGCCATGGCCAAAGATGCCGCCTTTATCACCAGTTGCTTTTGTTTCAAAACAAATGAGAAAAAACAAGACAGATCAACATTAATTTTTTCATAAAATTGGAATAACAAGGCTTCAAAAATTCAAAGTTTTATTTCAGTTTGTTCGGTTCAAACCAAAATATAGTAATTTTTTTATTTAAAGCAATTGATTTATAATAAACCAAATTATATTAAGAAATAAACCCGGGTATTAAGAAATAAACCGGGATATTAAGAAATAAACCGAAGTATTTAAAGTAATTGATTAAGAAATAAACGGGGTATTAAGAAATAAACCGGAACGGTCCGGACCAAATTCATAATATATAAAAGTTCGGTCGGTTCGGTTATTTCGGTTTTAAAAAATTTCAAACCGAACCGAAATTATAATTCGGTTTTAAAAAGTAAACCGAACCGAACCATTAAACCGAACAAACCGAACCGTTTGATCCAAACTAATTCAGTTCGGTTCAAAACTGACTAAACCGGACCCAATGAATATCCCTAGCTCTGATCGAACCCAAGTAGCAACAACGAATAACACTTTTACATACAATACACTTTTATTTCTTTTAGGTACATCTCTTTCGATTTATTACATACAATACACTTTTACTGTAACAACGAATCCTTGTGACCTTTGTCCTTTTCGGAATGCATTCACTTTCTAGCACTGTGCCTGTAGCTGTAGGCCAGTGGCTGCTGCGCTTGAGTGTGTCTCCTGTTTTATTAATTCCATCTCAAATTGCTTTGCACTCTTTTCAATGCACCAATGGTTTTGCTAGTATATTTTATTTTGTGAAAGGTTGAATGATATATATCTAGGGGTGAAAACGAAGCGGATTCAGAGCGGATAATGCTCATATCATATTCATATTCACATTTCAGTGAACGGATACGAATACGGATACAGATAGTAAACGAATGTCAAAATGTAAAATTAAATCTACCTTAAACGGATACGGATAAGAAACGGATAATCTACGAATACAGATTCGAATACGGATACAAAACGAATACTTGTTGGATAATTGAGTTGTATGAATTTTAAGATACAAATACTAATTAAAAAAATTAAAAAGATGAAGAAAAACAAATCAGAAAAATGAAAAATGAAAAAATGGAGGTGTCCTTGATATGGAAATGGAGAAGAGTATAAAGAAGAGATAAAGGTAGTGGAACAAATTTCAAAGCTGCATGTAGCTGCTGCCAGCTAGCCAAGCTTTAATGAGTTTCAAAGATGCCCTGTCGTTGCCTGTTCCGATTGGTTCTAATTATTAATGGAGGGAATGAGAGTAGGTCCGATGCCCATCGGACCTATCTTGGTTCGATGGGTGTGATGACCATCAGATCTGCATCAAGATTCGTGTGTTCTGCATCAAAATCCGTGTAAGACTGTATCAATTTCCGTGCACATAGATCTTGATGCTAATTGTACGGTGATAGAGCTAATTGAACCTAATTCTAGGTCCGATGCCCATCGGACCTACTCCTATCTCTTAATGGAATGAGAGAGGGAAGAGGGAAGGAAGCAGTATATATTGCGCTTCTCCTTATCAATTAGCAAATAGCGCTCTTGGGGATATATATTCGGATATCTGCTCCCTTTAGCACATTCAATAATTATCCGAATTCGTATCTAGATCTATTCTACTTATTCAATATATATCTGTATCGGGAATAATCTGGTCTGTTTAATTCAGATTCCGATAATAAACTGATACAGAACGGATTCAGATCAGATAATCCGGATCCGTTTACACCCCTAATATATCTAACTATAGAATTTTTTTAATATGTGTAGATTATTCTAACTTTTAAAAAAAATTACGAACTTTTTGCTCGTCCTGCATATAAACTTTGTAAATTTTATTAAATTAGGGTCAAACTATTTTATATTACTTATTAAGTGAATGTTGTTTTCTATGTGTTGAAATGTTAAATATTGAATATTGTTTGTTGTATGTTGTAATATTTTTTGAATTATGGATGTGTAATGTATGTTTAATGGCTAGAAAATATGGGTGATAGCCAATTATAAATGGAAATTAAAAATAATAGAAATCATACATGGTTCTTAAAAACAAACCGTGTAGAAAGAGTAACATACACGGTTTGTATTTACCAGCCGTGTATGGTTAACACAAATCATAAACAGATCCCTTGTAGAAACCGTGTATATAGACATTGTTATTATACAGGTTATTATGACCGTGTATAAATCACCTATTTCAGCGTCTTCTTTTTAGAGATCTGACACGGTTCTCCAACCGTGTAAAATATATCGATCTTTTTATACACGATGCGCACGAATACGGTTGCAGAACCGTGTGTCATTAGCTTTTTTAACCATGTGTTTTTTGTAGTAGTGAGGCACTGAATTTCAATTACTCGGTTGAGATCGTGTTATATTTATTGGAAATTCAGTGCGGCACCGAAGGATACGAACTCGTTTTTCTCTAAGAAAAGCAGCGGATCCGGTTTGCTACTTCTACCGATAAACATGTACGGAGAGCAAGCTGACACCAATAATTGTCCCTTTGCAGTAATGTCGAACTAGCTACCGAAATTTTTTTAGTTAGCACCTCAATTAATCAAAATTAAACAAACACCACCCATTCCTCTAAATTTCAATTTTTACCTCCCACGCTTCCTCAGGACGTGCACCAAATTGATTTTTTATTATTTTTTTATTGTTTATTTTTTTGGTGCGCACCCTCAGGAAGCGCACCAATTTTTTTTTTTTTTAGTTTTGTTCTGAATTGTTTGAAATGTTTGGACTAAATTTTTCTCTGTTCTATTCTATTTTGTTCTGTGGTATTTTTATAATTATATGTACACATAAAATTTAATAGTGAAATTGTAGAAAATAAAACACACTTGTTTAACAAATAAAATTTTGATAAATTTGAACTAAAAATTACTAAAACAAATTATACGCACAATCTGAGTAGCGTTTTGTACTAAATAAGTTGGTGTGCAAATTGCTACAAATTATACGCACAATTCGATCAATATTTTATACTACAAATTATACGCAGAACAGAAAAAAAAATTAAGTCCAAAAATTTCAAACAATTCAAACAGAACTAAAAAAATTGGTGCGCTTTCTAAGGTTGTGCACCAAAAATAAAACAAAAATAAAAAATCAATTTGGTGTGCTTTCTCGGAACGCGCATGAGTAATCGTGGAAGTTCAAATTTAAAATTTGAAATTTTTGGTGGTGTTTGTCTAATTTTAAATTATTAGGATGCTAAGAAAAAATACTTCGAACTAGCTACCCTCCTCTTGTTTCGAGTGTTGACTCTAGGTCTTCTTGATACTAGGTCTAGTCAGACATTAATTGACGTCCCTACAATGGTGAGGACAAATGTTATAACTACATAATTAAAGCGCACATGCTATGTCTTGGCTGACAAGGACAAATATTACTTATAGGCCCATCTATTATTTATTGATTACAATCGCATATTAGTAAAAGATAGATCATATATACATGTTAACGAGTGAGTTTACGGTACTATGCATATTACGGGTTGGTCTGTAATACAGATTAATATTTTTGTTTTCAAAATTTTAACAGTCGATGCGAAATGTTCAACATGATTCTCATATGATATGTACTTGCAGAACAAATTTTATATATTTTTTAAATTTTTTTACTATTTTTTAAGATAGGTAGAAAATCACTTGATCTGAAAATTCTGGACCATCCAAAAACAGTAATTTTCTACCTATCTTAAAATTAGTAAAAAAATTCTAAAAAATATAAAATTTGGTCTGCAAGTACATATTCATATGAAAATCATGTTGAACGGTTCGGATCGACCGATAGGATTTTGAAAACGAAAATATTGATCCGTATTACGGACCAAATCGTGATATGCATAGTACCATAGACTCACTCTATGTTAACTGTATGCAGATTTCGTAGTATATATATATAGTTCATTTTGGGAGCAAAATAAGTCTAATATTAGATATAATTCTAGGTTTTATTGATATCTTTTTGGGACGAATTAGTTTTGAGACGCAAAAATATAATTAATATCCAATTTTGCATATAAGTTCACATTTTTTTTATTGGTTGCAATAAATCATTCGTATAGGATAGCGGAAATATTGAACGTGTCTTTAAACCTTAATATACATATCAAGTTGGATTTAAATTATTTGCTAAATATTCATTTTATCTATACAACCAGAATGAGTCCAATATTGACTAAATTTTGAGATCATGTGCATAGTTTATTTGTAATGATTTGATTTTTACACCAGATCATTATACAATAATTTTGCAAAAGAAATAATTGTATTTCAAAAATTATTGTAGATGTGGAATAATATACCGTGTGTCATTAGCTTTTTTAATCGTGTATAGTCGCGTTTTTTGTAGTAGTGAGGCACTGAATTTCAATCGCTCAGTTGAGATCGTATCATATTTATTTGAAATTCGGTGCAGTGTTGGAGGATACGAACTCGTTTTTCTCTTAAAAAAAGCAGCAGATCCGATTTCCTACTACACATAAACATGTACGGAGAGTAAGCTGCGATCAATAATTGTCCCTTTAAAATAATGTCGAACTAGCTAGCTATCCTCCTCTTGTATCGAGTGTTGACTCTAGGTCTTCTTGATACTAAGTCCAGTACAGACATGTCCTGTCAACCTAATTGCAATAAACAAAATTTTACATCTTCAGCATTAATCTGCAATAAACAAAATTTTACATTGCAGCTATCGATTCTTTTTCATGTCTAAAACCCTAATTGGACGATTACTCATATAAAGGGGGTGCATAGAAGCACAAAAAAGAAAAGACTTACAGTAACAGTACGAACAACACCTCCACTAGCACCATCACGAGCCATGGCCAAAGATGCCACCTTTATCACCAGTTGCTTTGGTTTAAAAACAAATGAGAAATAACAAGACAGATCAACATTAATTTCTTCATAAAATTGGAATAAAAAGGTTTCAAAAATTCAAATGACCGCATTCGAGCGAAAATTACACGTCACATCATGTCACGGTATGAAATATAAAATATCCAGCTTTTTCTACTTAGTTTTTATTTTTTTGGTACGCATAGAGTATCCATGTTTCTCTTATGGTGTAGGTTCAGTTATACCGGTACTAATGTAGTATTGGTTTTTATTTTCTCTAGTTTAGTCCAATTAATATTTGTAATTTGAATTTTTAAAGTAATATTAGATACCCAACAGCTTTTTCTCAAAAAAAAATTGCAACATTATTTACGTATTTTACAATTTTTATAATTTTCATTTTTTTTATATCTTTTTATAATTTCAACAATTTAAATTAAAATAAAAAAAAAAGTTTCACGTAATTAATTTACGTCACATCATATCACGTCACGTGTGGTCACGCCACGTGTAGTCACGGCGTGACTGCACCTGATGTGATCATTCACGTGACGTGACTATCTACCATTATTTTAATCACGTCACCAAATCACGGCGTGTTTGTTACGTCATGTCACAGCGTGTCACGTATTTTTCCTTCTCTAATCCCATGCTTCATTCACTCGAAAGATAAGAATGGAATAGCCCTGAATTAGGGGTGTTCATCGGTTCGGTTCGGTTGAAACCGAACCGAACTAGGCAAACCAAAGTAATAATTCGGTTTCTAAAATAGAACTGAACCGAACCGATTTAGCATTACAACCGAACCGAATCGAATCAAAAGTTTTATTTCGGTTTGTTCAGTTTGTTCGGTTCAAACCAAAATATATTAATTTTTTTATTTAAAGCAATTGATTTATAATAAACCGAATTATATTAAGAAATAAACCCGGGTATTAAGAAATAAACCGGGATATTAAGAAATAAACCGGAACGGTCTGGACCAAATTCATAATATATAAAAGTTCGGTCGGTTTGGTTATTTCAGTTTTAAAAAATTTCAAACCGAACCGAACCGAAATTATAATTCGGTTTTGAAAAGTAAACCGAACCGAACCATTAAACCGAACCTAAACTGAACCGTTTGATCCAAACTAATTCGGTTCGATTCAAAACCGACTAAACCGAATCCAATGAACACACCTAGCTCTGATCGAACCCAAGTGGCAACAACGAATAACACTTTTACATAGGGCGGAACTATTCTCAGGGCATGAATCTCAATATTGAGAGCTCAAAGAATATTTTTTATAGTTATACCCTATTTGTCCGTCATTAAAATCTTCTATTTGTGCTATGTATTTATTTGCATTCAAGGTGTGTAAGGAAATAATTAAATATATTTAGTTGTTAATTAAAACCTTAATTAAAATTGGAACAGATTTATCTTTCACCCATGGTTCACTGTGACTTCCTTTCTCTTGTTTCTTTTTAATCTCTTATGTTCTTCATTTCTAAATTGTATAATTTTAGAGCATTCAAATCCCAACTGTCTTTTCGAACAAATTGGCCTCAGACAATTGGCCGATTTCTTCACAAGCACTCATTTTCTCATCCTTCCATGGTCTTTGTCCTACATTCGCCGTGGTGCTTAAGGTAGAATGGGAAAATTTTGTGAATTATTTGAGATACTAAAATTTGAAATCATGTTCATACTTTGAATCACATGATTAAGAGTCGGTTCAAAATTATTATGTGAATTTTTTAAAATTAAATAATTTTTGTTGTGTCATGTATTATGGTCAGTGTATGTGCATATACGTTAATTATATGTTACCAATTAATTGATAGGTTGTGGTGTTCATAGTTTAATATAGATCTACTTTGTGTCTTTTGTTTATTTTTCATATATATTTTTAGAGGTTGCTTTTAATTTTCTCAGTAACTTAATGTCATACCCATTATTTTTTAATTATATTAAATTCCTTAAAAGAAGGAAAAGAAATTTGTTGGAAAGTGGAAACAAAATAATTAAATAAATAGATGTTTATAGAAGAGTATACATATAATATTTCATCAAATGTTATCACCACAATTATTACGAGAGTCAAAAGCATCTGGAAGCTCATTATCATGCTCTTTGTTACAATATGACAATACTTATAGCTTAATCTAAAGATCGTGTCTTAATGTATTTCATCTTGCCATGGAAAAAAAATTAGTTCACGAAGCTTTCTCGGAATTGATTTGAGTTTGTTTTTCAAGCGAATGAATCTGTACTCACCATAAAAATCAGAGAATAATTAAGAAATGAAATGAGATAAATCAAACCTAAATCAGTCAAAAACCATCCATCAAAGTCACCATAAAAAAAATTGAATTTTATCTTAAAATTCTTGGATCAGGAGAAGAGATTATAATATATAGTGCTTGATCACATGAAGGATGCAAAAATTACATTCCTAAATTGTGATTTCTATAAAAGTACACAAGGTTAATCATTCTATATGAAATACATTAATTTTTTCCTAAAATATAATATAATGCAAAAAAAAAAAGAATCTTAAATAGAGGTAGAATTGGTACAAGGAGAAAAAAAGTTCTCTCAGTACTCATTATTGTAAACTGTGCTCTCAAAATAGCATCGCTCTTTTACATACAATACACTTTTATTTCTTTTAGGTACATCTCTTTCGATTTATTACATACAATACACTTTTACGGTAACAACGAATCCTTGTGACCTTTGTCTTTTTCGGAATGCATTCACTTTCTAGCACTGTGCCTGTAGCTGTAGGCCAGTGGCCGAGATTTTTATTTTTACCCAAAATAAAATATATTTTAATATAATTATCCAAGTTTTTGAAAAATTTAAATTTATACCCAAACCGTAAAAAAATTTTACGGTTTGAATTCGGAATTCAAACCGTAAATTTTTTTTACGGTTTGAATTCCGAATTCAAACCGTAAAGTTTTTTTACGGTTTGAATTTTTTTTTTTTTTAAAAAAAAAAAAAAATCGTTTTTTAGCTATAAAAGGAAGCATCAAAGCTAGAAAAAAGAAGAGAAAGAAAGAGAGGAATTTGTTTTTGTTTTTTTTTATTCTTATTATATTTCAATTGGGTAACTAGTCCTGGTAAAGCTCGCAGACGACGTATTTTTTTTAAACGAGGTCCTCGATAACGAGACATAAAGATTCCTCCTTTTTTTTCTTTGATTTTTATTTTTTATGAGAATTTCATTTTATAAATAGAAATTAAAACTGAATTGGATCAAAAAAATAAGATCGACTTAAAGTTAAGTAAGATACTAAAAAAAAAAAAATTGTATCATCATATGGATTTTTTGTATATAGATTTTTTTGATTGAAAGTTGAGGCTGGCTCTTTTTTCTATAGACATTTAATTCCTCTAATCTTTCTTTTTATTTTGAATTCTTATTTCATTAAGAAAATAATAATTGTTTTCACTTAATCGTAATCGAGAGTTCCTTTTTTGTTATTAAAAAGATTATTGCTGATAGAAAATCAAATAAAATATATCCTAAAATATATACTATAAAAATATAGTAACATATTTTTTTATAAATATAAAAAAATACAAATTTTCTTTCTTAAAAAAAAGCTCAAGAATTTTCAATACAAAAGAGAGAGAGAAAGAGAGGAAGAGAGAAAAGAGAGAAAGAGAGGAAGAGAAAAAAAAAGAATTTACACCTCTGGTTAACATATCAAGGCAACTTCAAAAATCATGAAAATTTGCCGACGTCCAGTCTTGACTTCGTAGAACAATACTGTGAAGTTTCATGCAAAATCTCAAAACAGATCGCGAGATATCATCTCTCAAAAATTGCTCGAAATGCTGAAGTTGTGCGTCCGAGCCCTACTTTGCACCTCTGGTTAACATATCAAGGCAACTTCAAAAATCATGAAAATTTGCCGACGTCCAGTCTTGACTTCGTAGAACAATACTGTGAAGTTTCATGCAAAATCTCAAAACAGATCGCGAGATATCTTCTCACAAAAATTGCTCGAAATGCTGAAGGAGGGCTCGGACGCACAACTTCAGCATTTCGAGCAATTTTTGAGAGATGATATCTCACAATCTGTTTTGAGATTTTGCATGAAACTTCACAGTCCTGTTCTACGAAGTCAAGTCTGCATGTCGGCAAATTTTCATGATTTTTGAAGTTGCCTTGATATGTTAAAACCGTATTTATACTTATCGTATTGTTGTTCTTAATTTTATTCTGTTTTGAGTTTTTTTTTGTGTTTTATATATTTTTTTTTTGGAATGTTATTTTGTTGTTGTTGTGTAACATAATAAATAATACCATGAAATGATAAAAATATATAACATACCTCCAACCATATCATAATAAAACATAACGAAAGTACACTACACTAAAAAATAAATTGCAGAACTAAACTAAAACATAATAAAGGATAACATAGCTAAACTGAACTGAAACTACCAAAATAACCCTCTATCAACGGTACTACGAAGGGGTGTATCGGTGAGGTGGTATACCCCTATTTTCCCTACTGAAATTTCGGCCCTGCCAGTCATTCCATTGTTGTTCTCCGTCCTGCGCTCTGAGAGCTGGTGTAAACTCAGCGTATGGCTCGGCCTCTAGGCTCATCTCGACTGCTCTACTCCATGGATCCTCGGCCGCATGGGTGGCTGGTGGTGGAGGGGGGGTACGGAAGAAGGAATCCGCAAGCTGGGACGCATAGTCCGACTGCGTCCCGCTACCAGAGGCCTCCCAATCGTGAGCTCTCGGTGGATACGGCTGACGCGGTGACGGGGAGGCGGCTGTATCCCACGGATCAGCTGGAGCAAAATCGGCAAGGCTGAAAGTCAATCTCTCATCCTGCACAGACGGGATCTCTGGAGACTCATGCTGCTCAGGCGGTGGCGGCATGTACGCAGGACCCTGCACGGATACCAATATTTTAGTAAATTTGAACTATCTTTAATTAAAATAAAGAAATAAATAAAATAAAGAATCACATACCGGGGGAAGAAATGGACGTCCGTGCTCGTCACGGTAGGCATGCCAACCTTCCATGCGCAGTACCCAACGATGATAATCCCAGTTTGGCTGCTCTGAGGGCTCCGGTGGCATCTCACTGTTCAGAACAGGTGGCGCGTCAGGCTCGTTCGGTTGTACTGCGCGCCAATCAATATTCTCTCCGGCGTCTCGTAGCATGGTGACCAGCTTTGCCTCGTGGCCGTGGTCCTCAATGCACGGGGCAACCAAGTGCAACATCGCATGCCCGACCGCTCTGTAGCCACGTTTTCCAAGACAAATGATTGAACGCGCGGCACCTTTAAGCGCTACCAGCAGCTAAAAAAATAAAACAAGGTTAGTTTAAAAAAATAGCTACGAAAAAGGTTCATACTGTTAAAAAATGTGTTCTTGTAGGTGCATTACCTGGCGAGCACCTTTTCGGCCAGTGGGGGTATAACCATCATCGTCGAAGATCATCGAGCGAAGAAAATCGCCGTAATCTCCCTCTATATACACCGAAGCCATGCCGACACGCAGGTACCAAGCCTGATATCTCAATAGGGGATCTCCCTGGAACTGCATCGCATCAACCTCCGACATCTGCCATAAGTTGGCACTCATATTCGCTGCCTTGTTATAGTGCTCCAAGTGATACTCCCTCCAATCTCTATCCCAGTGATTACTGTGTCTTATCCTGTAATTCATATGTTAGTTGCAATTTAAAGCCAAGAACATAACGCTAAGTACAAAAATGCTAAAAAGAACATAACTTACCCGTGTAGTCTCATGATCACAGATCTCGGGACGTCTGGATCTGCGGGGATGAATGCAGGAAAATCAAACTGACGGAGCACCCGGTCTGGGTAGTGGTGCTCCACTATCCAGAAGCACACCAACGGACCCCTGTAGAGCCACATCTGATGATCATCCGCTACAATCTGTGGCAGCCTCCCCTCAGTGTATAGCTCATGGTACGGAGTCCAGTTCACCTGCGTCTCACCCAGACTCTGAATTTGAGATCGGACCACCCTGATACCTATTGGCTTTCCGTGAGGGTTGTCCTTGTAAAAATGACGTCCGTACCATTTCATGCCAAATGCCGGTCGATTCCCGCTTTCGGGCGCTCCCCATGGATCCTCGTTCAGCTCGGGTACCCCCACCGGCAGCCGTGACCATGACCAATGCTGCAGTAGTAGCACCGGCCCGTAGATTTGTTTATTTTTCCGCTATATTTTGAAGAATATTAGCCATCAGGGATTAGTTAAATAATTAAAATAAGACAACAAGCGCATGACAAGGTAGAAAATTAAATTAAGACAGAAATAATTAAAATAATTTTGATCAGATTCAAAATTCATTTTAGAGAAAAGGGCTACATGGAATTTTGTGTTCTTTATATCAAAATAAAGGTATGAAAGTCTAGTTTCCAGATAATATAATTTCTCTATACAAAAATATTACAGATTGGTACAGTTTTAGCGATTAATTGACAGAGGTCAGAATTCAGAGAAGCTGAAATTTAAGTGAGCAGTCCAATAATTCTGACCTCTGTCAATTAATCGCTAAAACTGTACTAATCTGTAATATTTTTGTATAGAGAAATAATATTATCTGGAAACTAGACTTTCATACCTTTATTTTGATATAAAGAACACAAAATTCCATGTAGCCCTTTTCTCTAAAATGAATTTTGAATCTGATCAAAATTATAGGACTGCTCACTGAACTTTCAGCTTTTCTGAATTCTGACCTCTGTCAATTAATCGCTAAAACTGTACTAATCTGTAATATTTTTGTATAGAGAAATTATATTATCTGGAAACTAGACTTTCATACCTTTATTTTGAAATTCTGGTGAACAGTTTCTTATTTTTAACATTTTATTTATTTATTTTCTTATATACAAAAATCTCGAGAAATAACATACTCACCTTGCAACCGTGACACAAGTTGGAGTAAAGATGTGCTAGGACAGCCCCACCCAAGTTGTACATGCAGCTCGACGGCTGAAGGTCTCGCAACAGCTCTAGATACATCATCGGGATGGTATCACCAGTTGAATCAGCAAACATGACAGAACCAAATAGGTCCATCACGAATCCCCGTGTGTATCTGTAATATCGAAATTACAGAGCAACTCATTTTTCCGCATGAAACAGAGTACCAAATAAATGTAATATGAATAGTTTGTATGAGTACCTCTCAATCTCGAGCTGAGTGGAATCCATCCCCAGACCTCTCGCAAACATAGCTCGCAGCTTCTTCTTGTCCAGACAGTACTTGGAGGCCCCCCCATTGCCACGTATATCTGGCTCCGCTCCTAACAACTCCGCGAGCATGTAATTAATTGTGATGTCACCTGGAAAGTGGGGTCAGATATGCCACCAACAGGCACGCCCTGGATAGGCAGACCCCATAGAGCACTGACGTCCTGGAGAGTCACTGTCATCTCTCCAAAAGGTAAGTGGAACGTGTGCGTCTCGGGGCGCCATCGCTCCACTAGTCCTGCAATGAGGGACGCGTTAATGGTCGTACTCTCCGACTCTAGAATTTCGACCAAATGTTGCACCCCCAAATTTTGCAAATATGGCTCCATCTGCGAGTAGTACTGGAAGTCATAATACCGGCCCCTGGCAGTTATAATTACCTCACTCTGCGTTGGAAAAAGTAAACAACATGAAAATCTAAAAATACGAAAACAACACAATTTAAACTTAAAGAAAAATAATTCAAGTACCTCTCTAGATGCTTCTGAGACTCGGTGCTCATCGTGAGGCATCCATAATAAAGGACTGAAATGGTCCTTGCTGTCTGCGGGAATGGGCTCATCAACCGGGTCGGCTGCGGGTGGTCTCCTATGCCGTCCCCTAGTCATCCTAAGTTAATAGTTAATAGTATAATTATTAGAATCATTTTTCTAAGAATAATTTATGCATATTAGCATCTATACTTTCTATAATCATTTCTCAAGTATATTTTTTTTTGCGTGATTCTTACTGTTTATGTCATACTATAATTTTATTATCAAAGAGCTAATTTATTTTTTCAAAACATTAATCTAAAAAATTGGACAGTAAAAAAAATTTTAGTTCAACACATTTAACAAAAAAGAAAGATAAAGACAGAATCCTTTAATAGTTATGTTAAATTGGATAATTAATTATCCGTTCTTTTTTAAAAAAAAAAATAATAAGATTAACTTTCTTCTTTACAAATTAAGGTATTTTTATTTTCTTGCCTATTTATTCAAAAAAAATATTATATTCACAATTTTTTTGTCATTCTTAAAAATTAATATATGACATGTGCAATAAATTTAAAACAATGCAACTCTTCCATATTTATTTCCATGAATTTTTATGAGTGTGATTAAAATGCTATGTTGTTTTTGTGTTAATCACGTCTGACATCCTCATCTTTGTTTTCAAAGTCCGAACTGTTTATCCAAACAGTTCAACATGATTTCTATGTTATAATCTGGTTGAAAACCAAATTTTACAATTTTTTAGTTTTTTATTTCCCAAATAGATACTAATATTGTTGTTTTCTAGAAGAGTACAAGATTTTGAGACTCTAGATTTTGTTTCACGGTTCAGAAGATAATTAAAAGTTTGTAATAAGAAACAATGAAACTATTCAAAGAATGTGTGCAATACATTATATAAGTAAATTAAAATTTGGTTAAATCTCAAACATTTAAATTATTTTATCAAGCATAGAAATGTTAAAATCTAGAACATCTATTTACACATTCTTTATGAATTTACAAACAATGAAATTTTTCGATTCACATTAACTTCTTTTGGAAAACTATTTTTTGGTAATTGTTAATTAATTTAAACTTTTTAATTAGCAAAAAAATTGCAAAACTTATTAGAGTAAAATTCAATTTAGTTTGTGATTAAAACTTTTAATTATCATCTGTTTTGTTAACTGTTTAATTTTGGGTGAATTAAATTATTTACACTAAATTGTGTGTGTTCTTTTGAAAAAAATGAGTACATTACATGAAAAAAAAATACATAAAGAAAGAATATTTAAATACTTACCTACAATAAATATTTAATACGATCGATCAATCGCTCGGGAAAATCAACAACCCGATACGATTCAAAAATTCAAGTCCAATTATCTCAAACTAACAATATCAACGAGTCCTTTCGCAACAATAATTTGTGCCAATAATCCTAACCCTCGACTCTAATCCTACCCTAATCAAATTTTAATCAAAATACAATAAATATTAATACGATCGATCAATCGCTCGGGAAAATCAACAACCCGATACGATTCAAACATTCAAGTCCAATTATCGCAACAATAATTTGTGCCATAAACCCTAATCCTTGACTCTAATCCTACTCTAATCAAATTTTAATCAAAATACAAAAACTTACACGAAATTTCAAATCGAGGAGGCGACGGAGGCAGCAAGGACCATGAGCGAGAAGGGAGGCGAGGCGGTGAAGGCTGCCGGTGAAGGAGGAAGGGGTGGCAGCGGAGGGGTGGCAGCGGGGGTGGCAGCGGAGGGGAGAGGGGGTGGCGGCGGGGAGAGGGGGTGGCGGCGGGAGAGGGTGGCGGCGCCGGTCTTCGGGCGGAGAGGCGGAGGCCCGGAGGCAGGGCAGGGGTTCTCTCTTTTTTTTCTTTTCTGGCGGAGACACAGAGAGGGAGAAATGTCGGGCTTTGGTTTGAATTCCTTATTCAAACCGTAAAATTTTTTTACGGTTTGGGTATAAATTTAAATTTTTCAAAAACTTGGATAATTTTATTAAAATATATATTTTTTTGGGTAAAAATAAAAATCTCGGGGCCAGTGGCTGCTGTGACTCTGAATTTTTTTATTGGGAGAAATTAATGAAATAGAAAGAGTACATGAGTTGTAATATTGGTAGAAAGACCGGTAAAATTCTTACCGGTCTAAAAGTTTTTTTTTCTTTTATTTTTCTAGTAAAATATAATTTGTTTTATAAAAATAGATAGAGTATCTTAAAATTTAGATATAATTGAAACATTATATCTATTTTTTGAAAGACTTTTCATATTTTACTAAAAATATAATATAAGAATTCTCTCCATCTATACATCAGATTTAAAAAAAAAAAGAAAAACTAAGTTTGGACCGGTAGAATTCCTACCGGTCCAAACTTTGTGATTTTTAGACCAGTAAGAATTTTACCGGTCTTTCTACTAATATTACAACTCATGTACTCTTTCTATTTCCCTCTCTTTTTTTTCATTAATTTCTACCAATAAAAAAATTCCCTGCGACTCGCTGCTGTGCTTCAGCGTGTCTCCTGTTTATTAATTCCATCTCAAATTGCTTTGCACTCTTTTCAATGCACCAATGGTTTTGCTAGTATATTTTATTTTGTGAAAGGTTGAATGATATATATCTAGGGGTGAAAACTAATCGGATCCAGAGCGGATAATGTTGATATTATATTCATGTTCACATTTCAGCGAGCGGATACGAATACGGATACAGATAATAAACGAATGTCAAAATGTAAATTAAATCTACCTTAAACGGATACGGATAAGAAACGGATAATCTACGAATACGGATTCGAATACGGATACAAAACGAATACTTGTTGGATAATTGAGTTGTATGAACTTTAAGATACAAATATTAATTAAAAAAAATTAAAAAGACGAAGAAAAACAAATCAGAAAAATAAAAAAATAAAAAAATAGAGGTGTCCTTGATATGGAAATGGAGAAGAGTATAAAGAAGAGATAAAGGTAGTGGAACAAATTTCAAAGCTGCATGTCGGTGCCAGCTAGCCAAGCTTTAATGAGTTTCAAAGATTCCTGTCGTTGCCTGTCCCGATTGGTTCTAATTATTAACGGAGAGAGGGAAAGAAGCAGTATATATTTGGATTTTTTTTTAAAACCATAATTAAAAAAATTAAAATTAGAGAATCAACATGATTACCTGCAGATTCGAAAAACCATAAGAACCGAATAGCCTATTCGGTCCCAAATTTTTTTTTTTCCCTGGGACCGAATAGGCATTTCGGTCCCCCCCAATTTCACATTTTTTTTCGAAAAAAAACTGTGCGGCCTTCCGTGTAGCACCCTGGAACCGAGATCCCAATTCGGTCCAGGGTATTTTCAGTGGGGACCGAATTGGCATTTCGGTCCCCAATTTTTTTTTTTTTTTTTTTTTTAGAGACAAAAAGATAAAATATAACACTAAAAAAATCAAATTTTTTTCCCTTTGTCAAATTACTTTTTTTATATCATATTTATATGAAAATACGCTAAATTACTTGAAATTATGTTAATTTATGCTGATTTACACTAAATTATTTGAAATTATGTTAATTTTTTTTTAAGAGACAAATAGGTAAAATGCTGAAATATACTAAAAAATCGAATTTTTTTTTTAATATTTGTTAGATTACTTTTTTTATTACAATTAGCATAGTTATACTAAAATAATTATGTAGAATTACACTAAATTATAATAATTATAATGAATTACACTAAATTACTTGAAATTACAATAATTATTTAGAATTATGCTAAAATACGGAAAATTACGCTAAATTACGTACGAATAGGGATGATATCTTCACTGAGAAGGGGAAATATTGAACGTGTCTTTAAACCTTAATATACATATCAAGTTGGATTTAAAGTATTTGCTCAATATTCATTTTATCTATACAACCAGAATGAGTCCAATATTGACTAAATTTTGAGATCATGTGCATAGTTTATTTGTAATGATTTGATTTTTACACCAGATCATTATACAATAATTTTGCAAAAGAAATAATTGTATTTCAAAAATTATTGTAGATGTGGAATAATATACCGTGTGTCATTAGCTTTTTTAACCGTGTATAGTCGCGTTTTTTGTAGTAGTGAGGCACTGACTTTCAATCGCTCAGTTGAGATCGTATCATATTTATTTGAAATTCGGTGCGGTACTGGAGGATACGAACTCGTTTTTCTATGAGAAAAGCAGCATATCCGGTTTCCTACTTCTACATAAACATGTACAGAGAGCAAGCTGCGACCAATAATTGTCCCTTTAAAATAATGTCGAACTAGCTATCCTCCTCTTGTATCGAGTGTTGACTCTAGGTCTTCTTGATACTAAGTCTAGTACAGACATGTCCTGTCAACCTAATTGCAATAAACAAAATTTTACATCTTCAGCATTAATCTTCAATAAACAAAATTTTACATTGCAGCTATCGATTCTTTTTCATGTCTAAAACCCTAATTGGACGATTACTGACATAAAGGGAATGCATAGAAGCACAAAAAAAAAGACTTACAGTGACAGTACGAACAACACCTCCACTTGCACCATCACGGGCCATGGCCACAGATGCCGCCTTTATCACCAGTTGCTTTCGTTTAAAAACAAATGAGAAATAACAAGACAGATCAACATTAATTTCTTCATAAAATTGGAATAAAAAGGTTTCAAAAATTCAAATGACCGCATTCGAGCGAAAATTACACGTCACATCACGTCACGGTATGAAATATAGAATATCCAGCTTTTTCTACTTAGTTTTTATTTTTTTGGTACGCATAGAGTATCCAGGTTTCTCTTATGGTGTAGGTTCAGTTATATCGATACAAATGTAGTATTGATTTTTATTTTCTCTAGTTTAGTCCAATTAATATTTGTAATTTGAATTTTTAAAGTAATATTAGATATCCAACAGCTTTTTCTCAAAAAAAAATTGCAACATTATTTACGTAGTTTACAATTTTTATAATTTTCATATTCTTTTATATCTTTTTATAATTTCAACAATTTAAATTAAAATATAAAAAAAGTTTCACGTAATTAATTTACGTCACATCATATCACGTCACGTGTGGTCACGCCACGTGTAGTCACGGCATGACTGCACGTGATGTGATCATTCACGTGACGTGATTATCTACCATTATTTTAATCACGTCACCAAATCACGGCGTGTTTGTCACGTCATGTCACGGCGTGTCACGTATTTTTCCTTCTCTAATCCCATGCTTCATTCACTCGAAAGATAAGAATGGAATAGCTCTGAATTAGGGGTGTTCATCGGTTCGGTTCGGTTGAAACCGAACCGAACTAGGCAAACCAAAGTAATAATTCGGTTTCTAAAATAGAACCGAACCGAACCGATTTAGCATTGCAACTGAACCGAACCGAATCAAAGTTTTATTTCGGTTTGTTCGGTTTGTTCGGTTCAAACCAAAATATTTTTTTTTATTTAAAGCAATTGATTTATAATAAACCGAATTATATTAAGAAATAAACCCGGGTAATAAGAAATAAACCGGGATATTAAGAAATAAACCAAAGTATTTAAAATAATTGATTAAGAAATAAACCGGAATGGTCTGGACCAAATTCATAATATATAAAAGTTCGGTCGGTTTGGTTATTTCAGTTTTAAAAAATTTCAAACCGAACCGAACCGAAATTATAATTCGGTTTTTAAAAGTAAACCGAACCGAACCTAAACCGAACCGTTTGATCCAAACTAATTCGGTTCGATTCAAAACCGACTAAACCGAATCCAATGAACACACCTAGCTCTGATCGAACCCAAGTGGCAACAACGAATAACACTTTTATATAGGGCGGGGCTATTCTCAGGGCATGAATCTCAATATTGAGAGCTCAAAGAATATTTTTTATAGTTATACCCTATTTGTCCTTCATTAAAATCTTCTATTTGTGCTATGTATTTATTTGCATTCAAGGTGTGTAAGGAAATAATTTAATACATTTAGTTGTTAATTAAAACCTTAATTAAAATTGGAACAGATTTATCTTTCACCCACGGTTCACTGTGACTTCCTTTCTCTTGTTTCTTTTTAATCTCTTATGTTCTTCATTTCTAAATTGTATAATTTTGGAGCATTCAAATCCCAACTGTCTTTTCAAACAAATTGGCCACGATTTCTTCACAAGCACTCATTTTCTCATCCTTCCATGGTCTTTGTCCTACATTCGCCGTGGTGCTTAAGGTAGAATGAGAGAATTTTGTGAATTATTTGAGATACCAAAATTTGAAATCATGTTCATACTTTGAATCACATGATTAAGAGTCGGTTCAAAATTATTATGTGAATTTTTTTTAAATTAAATAATTTTTGTTGTGTCATGTATTATGGTCAGTGTATGTGCATATACGTTAATTATATGTTACCAATTAATTGATAGGTTGTGGTGTTCATAGTTTAATATAGATCTACTTTGCGTCTTTTGTTTATTTTTCATATATATTTTAGAGGTTGCTTTTAATTTTCTCAGTAACTTAATGTCATACCCATTATTTTTTAATTATATTAAATTCCTTAAAAGAAGGAAAAGAAATTTGTTGGAAAGTGGAAACAAAATAATTAAATAAATAGATGTTTATAGAAGAGTATACATATAATATTTCATCAAATGTTATCACCACAATTATTACGAGAGTCAAAAGCATCTGGAAGCTCATTATCATGCTCTTTGTTACAATATGACAATACTTATAGCTTAATCTAAAGATCGTGTCTTAATGTATTTCATCTTATCATGGAAAAAAAATTAGTTCACGAAGCTTTCTCGGAATTGATTTGAGTTTGTTTTTCAAGCGAATAAATCTGTACTCACCATAAAAATCAGAGAATAATTAAGAAATGAAATGAGATAAATCAAACCTAAATCAGTCAAAAACCATCCATCAAAGTCACCATAAAAAAATTGAATTTTATCTTAAAATTCTTGGATCAGGAGAAGAGATTATAATATATAGTGCTTGATCACATGAATGATGCAAAAATTACATTCCTAAATTGTGATTTCTATAAAAGTACACAAGGTTAATCATTCTATATGAAATACATTAATTTTTTCCTAAAATATAATATAATGCAATAAAAAAAAAGAATCTTAAATAGAGGTAGAATTGGTACAAGGAGAAAAAAAGTTCTCTCAGTACTCATTATTGTAAACTGTGCTCTCAAAATAGCATCGCTCTTTTACATACAATACACTTTCATTTCTTTTAGGTACATCTCTTTTCAATGCACCAATGGTTTTGCTAGTATATTTTATTTTGTGAAAGGTTGAATGATATATATCTAAGGGTGAAAACCAATCGGATCCAGAGCGGATAATGTTGATATTATATTCATGTTCATATTTCAGCGAGCAGATAGGAATACGGATACAGATAATAAACGAATGTCAAAATGTAAATTAAATCTACCTTAAACGGATACGGATAAGAAACGGATAATCTACGAATACAGATATAAAACGAATACTTGTTGGATAATTGAGTTGTATGAACTTTAAGATACAAATATTAATTAAAAAAAATTAAAAAGACGAAGAAAAACAAATCAGAAAAATTAAAAAATTAAAAAATAGAGGTGTCCTTGATATGGAAATGGAGAAGAGTATAAAGAAGAGATAAAGGTAGTGGAACAAATTTCAAAGCTGCATGTCGGTGCCAGCTAGCCAAGCTTTAATGAGTTTCAAAGATTCCTGTCGTTGCCTGTCCCGATTGGTTCTAATTATTAACGGAGAGAGGGAAAGAAGCAGTATATATTGCGGTTCCGCTTATCAATCAGGATCCGTATCCTCTGCATTAACTCAAAAGTAAATTTTTTGAGTTAATGAATTTCGACCGATCTGTTCTAAGATTTGTGCAAATTAGATCTGCACTAATATTAAAAAGCCCCTATGTTATAGGCACGAACTGAATTGGTTCCGTTTCAAATTAAACGGTTGAAATTCATTAACTCAACAGATTCTCTTTTGAGTTAATGCAGAGGATACGGATCCGTATATATTGCGCTTCCGCTTATCAATTAGCAAATAGCGCTCTTGGGGAGCGACTAGTTGACTGCGGACCTGTTAAGATTTGTTTCCGTATATATTCAGATATCCGCTCCGTTTAGCACATTCGTAAATTATCGGAATTCGTATCCGGATCTATTCTACTTATTCAATATATATCCGTATCCGGGAATAATCTGGTCCGTTTAATTCAGATTCTGATAATAAACTGATACTGAACGGATTCGGATCGGATAATCCGGATCCGTTTACACCCCTATATATATCTAACTATAAAAATGTTAAATATTGAATATTGTTTGTTGTATGTTGTAATATTTTTTGAATTATGGATGTGTAATGTATGTTTAATGGCTAGCAAATATGGGTGATAGCCAATTATAAATGGAAATTAAAAATAATAGAAATCATACATGGTTCTTAAAAACAAACCATGTAGAAAGAGTAACATACACGGTTTGTATTTACCAGCCATGTATGGTTAACACAAATCATAAACAGATCCCTTGTAGAAACCGTGTATATAGACATTGTTATTATACACGGTTATTATGACCGTGTATAAATCACCTATTTCAGCGTCTTCTTTTTAGAGATCTGACACGGTTCTCCAACCGTGTAAAATATATCGATATTTTTATACACGATGCGCACGAATACGGTTGCAGAACCGTGTGTCATTAGCTTTTTTAACCATGTATAGTCATGTTTTTTGTAGTAGTGAGGCACTGAATTTCAATTACTCGGTTGAGATCGTTTTATATTTATTGGAAATTCGGTGTGGCACCGAAGGATACGAACTCATTTTTCTCTAAGAAAAGCAGCGGATCCGGTTTGCTACTTCTACCCATAAACATGTACGGAGAGCAAGCTGACACCAATAATTGTCCCTTTGCAGTAATGTCGAACTAGCTACCGAATTTTTTTTAGTTAGCACCTCAATTAATCAAAATTAAACAAATACCACCCATCCCTCTAAATTTCAATTTTTACCTCCCACGCTTCCTCAGAACGTGCACCAAATTGATTTTTTTATTATTTTTTATTGTTTGTTTTTTTGGTGCGCACTCTTAGGAAGTGCACCAATTTTTTTTTTTTTTAGTTTTGTTATGAATTTTTTGAAATGTTTGGACTAAATTTTTTTTATAGTTCTATTCTATTTTGTTCTGTGGTATTTATAATTATATGTACACATAAAATTTGACAGTGAAATTGTAGAAAATAAAACACACTTAACAAATAAAATTTTGGACTAAATTTGAACTAAAAATTATTACAACAAATTATACGCACAATCTGAGCAGCGTTTTGTACTAAATAAGTTGGTGTGCAAATTGATACAAATTATACGCACAATTCGATCAATTTTTTATACTACAAATTATACGCAGAATAGAAAAAAATTTAGTCCAAAAATTTCAAACAATTCAAACAGAACTAAAAAAAAATTGGTGCACTTCCTAAGGTGCGCACCAAAAAACAAAAAAAAATAATAAAAAAAAATCAATTTGGTGTGCTTTCTTGGGATGCGCATGAGAAATCGTGGGTGTTAAAATTTAAAATTTGAAATTTTTGGTGGTGTTTGTTTAATTTTAATTATTAGGATGCTAAGAAAAAATATTTCGGAACTAGCTACCCTCCTCTTGTATCGAGTGTTGACTCTAGGTCTTCTTGATACTAAATCTAGACTTCCTCAAAAAAAAAAAAGATACTAAATCTAGTACAGACATTAATTGACGTCCCTACAATGGTGGCTAACAAGGACAAATGTTTTAACTTTATAATAAAAGCGCACATGCTATGTCTTGACTGACAAGGACAAATATTACATATAGGCCCATCTATTATTTATTGATTGCAATCACATATTAGTAAAAGATATATCATATATACATGTTAACGAGTGAGTTTATAGTACGAGTAGAACTAGGGTGCTCCTAAGCTCACCAAGTCCTTTGTGAGCGCGACTCAAAAATCTATCAATCCGATTTCAAACGATATTTTCAAACCGTTAGATGTTCAATCTATATTAAAATATGTTTGGAGACCAAATTTTACATTTTTTTGAATTTTTTTACTATTTATTAAGATGGTTTGAAAATCGCTGTTTTTATTAAAATTCTGCACCATTGGAAAACAACGATTTTCAAACCATCTTAATAAATAGTAAAAAAATTTCAAAAAATGTAAAATTTGGTCTCCAAGCACATTTTAATATAGATTGAACATCTAACTGTTTGAAAATGTCGTTTGAAGTCAATTCGATAAGTTTTAGAGTCGCGCTCACGGAAGGGCTTGGTGAGCTTAGGAGCACCCTAGTTCTACTCTTATAGTACTATGCATATTACGGGTTAGTCTGTAATACGGATTAGTATTTTTGTTTTCAAAATTTTGACAGTCGATTCAAATCGTTCAACATGATTCTCATATGAATATGTACTTGTAGAATGAATTTTATATATATTTTTTATTATTTTTTAAGATAAGTAGAAAATCACTTGATCTGAAAATTCTGGACCATCCAAAAACAGTAATTTTCTACCTATCTGAAAAAATAGTAAATTCTTTTTAAAAAAATATAAAATTTGGTTTGCAAGTACATATTCATATGAAAATCATGTTGAACGGTTCAGATCGACCGATAGGATTTTGAAAACGAAAATATTGATCCGTATTACGGACCAAATCGTGATATGCATAGTACCATGCAGATTTCGTAGTATATATATATTGCATAGACTCACTCTATGTTAACTGTATGCAGATTTCGTAGTATATATATATTTCATTTTGGGAGCAAAATAAGTCTAATATTAAATATAATTCTAGGTTTTATTGATATCTTTTTGGGACGAATTAGTTTTGAGAGGCAAAAATATAATTAATATCCAATTTTACATATAAGTTCACATTTTTTTTATTGGTTGCAATAAATCATTCGTATTGGATAGCAGAAATATTTAACGTGTCTTTAAACCTTAATATACATATCACGTTGGATTTAAATTATTTTCTAAATATTCATCTCATCTATACAACCAGAATGAGTCCAACATTGACTAAATTTTGAGATCATGTGCATAATTTATTTGTAATGATTTTATTTTTACACCAGGTCATTATACAATAATTTTGCAAAAGAAATAATTGTATTTCAAAAATTATTGTAGATGTGGGATTTCTGAAAATAGCAAGTAAAAGTTAGATATAGGAATTCTCAAATATTATATGTATGCACAATTGCTTTCAATTCATAATTAAGAAATACAAACTATTTAACACAAGCAAAAACTGTACGCATAAATTTGCTTGGTTGACTAATATATTTTGTTTTGTGAAGAATTGAATGATATATATCTAACTATAGGATTCATTTTTAATGTGTCGATTATTCTAACATTTAAAAAAAATTGGGAACTTTTTGCTAGTCCTCCATATAAACTTTGTAAACATTATTAAATTAGGGTCAAACTATTTTATATTGTTTATTAAGTGAATGTTGAATAGTAAATTTTGTTTTCTGTGGGTTAAAATGTTGAATATTGAATATTGTTTGCTGTATGTTCTAATATTTCTTGAATTATATATGAATGTGTAATGTATGTTTAATGGCTAGTAAATATGGATGATAGCCAATTATAAATGGAAATTAGAAAAAATGAAAATCATACATGGTTCTTAAAAACAAACCGTGTACAAATAGTAACATACATATTTACCATCCGTGTAAGGTTTACACATATCATACACGGATATCCCTCGTAGAAACCGTGTATATAACTCTTGTTATTATACACGGTTATTATGACCGTGTATGAATCACCTATTTCAGCGTCTTCTTTTTAGAGATCAGCACGGTTCCCCAATTATGCACAATGTATCGATCTTTTTATACACGATGCGTGCGGACACGGTTGTAGAACCGTGTCATTAGCTTTTTAACCGTGTATAGTCGCGTTTTCTGTAGTAGTGAGGCACTGAATTTCAATCACTAGGTTGAGATTATGTCATATTTATTTGAAATTCGGTGCGGTACTGGGGGATACAAACTCGTTTTTCTCTGAGAAAAGTAGCGGATCCGGTTTCCTACTTCTACCCATAAACATATAGAGCCTGTTCGGCGTTTACTGTTCACGTGGGAAAAAAAAAATTCACTCTGAACAATAAAAATCAGTTTAAAAATTTTACTTTTCCGTGTCCATGCTCCAGCCCACTATACAGCTGAACAGGCCCGTAAGAAAGAGCTGTCGACACCAATAATTGTGCCTTTGCAATAATGTCGAACTACCCTCCTCTTGTATCGAGTGTTGACTCTAGGTCTTCTTGATACTAAGTCTAGTACATACATTAATTGACGTCCCTGTAATGGTGAGGACAAATGTTATAACTACATAATTAAAGCGCACGTGCTATGTCTTGGCTGACAAGGACAAATATTACTTATAGGCCCATCTATTATTTATTGATTGCAAGAACATATTAGTAGAAGATATATCATATATATATGTTACGCAAATTTTTCTATGGACATAAGGACTTATTTGTAAAATGAACATATTTTCATTTTCAAAGTTCAAACAGTCGATCTGACCGTTCAACATTATCTCCATATTAAAATGTACTTGGAAGTCAAATTTTACATTTTTTTGAATTTGTTTACTATTTATTAAGTATTTTACAAAATTCAATGGTCTGAATTTGACTAGTTTTTGTAAAATACTTAATAAATAGTAAAAAAATTCAAAAAAATGTAAAATTTGACCTCCAAGTACATTTTAATATGGAGATAATGTTGAACGGTCGGATCGACTGTTTGAACTTTGAAAATGAAAATATGTTCATTTTACAAATAGGTCCTTATGTCCATAGAAGCATCACTCTGTATGTTAACTGTATCCAGATTTCGTAGTATATACATTTTGAGAGCAAATTAAATAAGTCTAATATTAGATATAATTCTATTTTTTAAACGCAAAAATACAATTAATATCAAATTTTTGTAGATGTGGGTTTCTGAAAATAGCAAGTAAAAGTTAGATATAGGAATTCTAAAATATTATATGTATGCACAATTGCTTTCAATTCATAATTTTTTTTTTGAGGGTTAGTGGAAAGTGTTCCACTAAGAAATATATTGAGGAAAAGGAAAATTTACAAGTGAGTTACTCGGATCAACTGATCTTCGTAACTATTTAATATATCTACCAGAGTACTCAAATATTAAAAAGTTCCGCTAATAGAATTAAAAATGCCCCTATTATGTCTATGCCACCCCTCGCCCTACTTTGATTAGCAAAATAGTAACCAGTTATGTACATCAATTGCTGCTTCATTAATTAGGGTATGCTCTAGTTTTCTCTTCTGGGTAAAAATCCTTCTATTTCGTTCTTTCCATAGTGCCCATGAGCCTGCTGCCCATGCCACATCCCATCGCTCCATACTTTGCCCCGCTAGTATTTTTCTACCATCATACCAGATCTCCGAGTAGTAGCTTCCCCACAGACTGGGTAAATTTAGTTGAGCACAGAGCCCCCTCCAAAAATTTCTAGTGTAGGCACATGCTCGCATTAGGTGATCACAAGTTTCCATTTGACCATTGTCACATAGTGCGCAGCCCTGTGCTACCGTGCATCCTCGCATGGAAAGTACCTCTTGAGTTAGGATTTTATCATTCAACATTAGCCATAAGAATATACGGACCTTCATAGGTGCTCTAAGTTTCCACAGTGCTCGGTGATAACTTGATCTAACACCTGTGTCACACATTACCCTATATGCCGATGAACATGAAATTTTTTTCCCTGTTGTCCACCTCCATAGAATTGTTTGGGTAGCCATATCATGTATCACTGAGCAGGAAAAAAACGGGATGAGAGATGCAAGCTCCTTTAGAAAACTAGTGAGATTTGGGGATTCTTCAAGTTGGGAGCATTCCGTGACATTGTACAATTGTCTTATCGTGGTTGCCCAAAGACCATCCTGGTCATGTTGTAGTTTCCAAAGCCACTTTGTCAACAGTGCTTGATTTTGACCATCGAGGGAAATCATCCCCATACCACCATTGCACTTCAGTGCACATACTGTTTTCCAGTTCATTAAGCAGTTTATACCTTTACACGGTGCATTGCCTCGCCATAAGAAGCGTCTTCTTATTTTATCAATTTGTTTTATGACCCCTTTAGGAAGTCTGATTGCTTGCATGAAGTGTATTGGCATGGCCGACAGAACTGCTTTCACCAGTGTTACCCGACCCCCGTATGATAGGAAATTTGAATTCATAATTAAGAAATACAAACTATTTAACACAAGCAAAAACTGTACGCATAACTTTGGTTGGCTGACTAATATATTTTGTATTCAGAAGAATTGAATGATATATATCTAACTATAGGATTCATTTTTTTTTAAGCCAATCCCGTGAACAAATTCTAGTATAGTTTAATTTAAACAAAAATACTAAATTTTGGATTGAATGATTCTATAAAATAATTTATGTTTTCTTAACTAAATTTTGTTCTCATTTTTCTTCCTGAATGTCCTCAAAGTACTAAACAAAAAATCTTGATAAAGTCTCACTTTTGAAACATTAATTAGTGAGATAACAAGTTCTAATTTTTCTGACTTGCAATAAATTATTCCTACAATATCCATTATAACCGTCTCACTTTTGAATACATTTCAAAGGTTTGATATTTTGACAAGAAGATTTTTTTTTTTTTTTTTGACAAGATCGAAGGTTTGATTTAATTTTCTTTTCTTATTTTTGATTGAGATAACATAATAGTTCCAGTGCAGGCCATAATGAACCATTTCTTAGCAATACTCATCAGAAAGGTGTCCTCTAATCAATACTAAAAGCAGTAGAAAATAAGCAAAAATATATAATGAAAGAAATTTAGTTCCAGAATTGAACCACATTCTCCAAAAACTAGTTAAGAAAATAATTTAGTTATGAATTTAGGAAGACTTAAACTTTCTCTCAATTCCTTGTGCAATTCGTGGCTCACTGTTAGACCTTTATTTGAGGAAAAAAAAAATTCAATAATGCAAGGGCTCTGTTAAAAATTAGCATTTTTATTTTCTTATGCATGAAGGTTATGTATGCACAATAATTAGAAGAGAGCTGGTGAAGGTCCTGCAGCTCCAACGTTAACGTCAGCTTAGTTGGGGGTGGACCCATCCCGCACTTATGGAGGAGCCATTAAATGCATCTCAATCAACACACAACTCTATTAATTAATTAATCTTAATTAACATTGCATCAAGCAGTCGGCCAATTCAGACCTTCATTTATATAAGACGTTCCTGCCAGCTTCTTTCTGCTATACTGCACAACAACACTAATACTGTGCTCAAATTTATTCACAAAACAGTTCGTCCAGATACCACCCAAATCATATATCCACTCTCAAATTTCTTTAATACAACAGAGAAGCTGAGATGGCTGAGACCATTGTAAATTTGGTGCTCGGCAAGCTGGGTGATGTTGTAGTTAATGAGGTTTTGCACTTATACAGTGTGAATGAGCAAGTTGAGAAAGTCGGCCGTGAACTCGAACGGATTCAGGCTTTTCTCAAAGATGCTGACAGGAAGCAAATAAAAGACGAAAGGCAGAAACATTGGGTTAAGGAGGTCAGAGATATTGCCCATTCTATAGAAGATGCCATAGACACCTTTCTCATGGTTATCCCTCAAAATCCACAAAAGTCATGCCTGTGTGCGACCATAAAAAACATGCTAAGAAATCCCAAAAATCTACCAGCTGTACACAACCTTGTAAATGAGATAAACCAAATCCTAGAAAAAATGAAAGAGATCGAAGAGAGCAGAGTCAGATATGGCATAAATAATTTGGGTGAGGGCAGTACTGGAGATATCAAACTACCCATCAGGCCAACGATACTACCTGATATTGATCCTGATATTGTTGGCTTCAAGGCAGACCAGGACCGCGTTGTCAAGGAGTTGCTTGATGAGACCACTAAGAGACGTTCGGTGGTCTCAATTTGCGGTACCGGTGGACTCGGAAAGACTACACTTGCACAAAAAGTGTACAATTGGTATGCGCTTTTTTATTTTCTTAATTGTGTCATTACTATCAATTTAATTCAAATTCACCTTTCTCCCAGTTTTAAATTTTTTCACTAATTTCGTTTATAAAAATTACCCATTTTAGTTAAGATAATTAAATTAGAAAACATGGTTAATATATTTCGAGTCCTTAATGTATGATGAATTTAAATAAAGTGCTCCATTAAATTTAAGTTATATATTTATTAGATGAGATATATGTTTCACCACAAGAAGAGTATATTGGTGTCGTACTTTAGATAGGTAGAACAATGAATATGTCTTAGACATTAACTAATTTTATAATTCTAGAATGAGATAATGCCATACGAGGCTCATAAACTTTTGACTTGTAACAACTTGGCTCCTTAATGTTCAATTTGGTAGTTAATGCTTGATTTTAAATAATAAAATGACCATAATATCATTGATAAATTTATCCTTTTTGAAAGACATTTTGTCAGTTGTACTACACTATTTTAAATAATTAATACTAAAATAATAATAATTTCTTATTTTATAATGTTTGCTACTTTTCATGTACAACAATTTTTTTTATCAATTTTATAATTTATGAAACTATATTTTTCCGTAAAAATAAAATAAAACATACAAAAAATCAAAAATAAAAATGAAATATCACGTATTGAAAGAAGTTATACATCATTCTGCAAATTAAAAATCCATAAATAATAAATATTATAATATTATAATATATAAACAACCAAGAGTATTATCGGCCAAGGGTCATTTCATACTTGAAATTGTGCTCAAGCTTGTAATTTATTTTCTCAACTTCATTTGTAGTGTTACCATTACGTAAGGAATAAGTGTTCATAGTTGGTAGAAGTACATTAATTAGTTAGGCATTGATCATGCAAACTTATTTGTTCATCCCGATAATATATATAATATTCTTTCGTCGGCTAGGCCCCTGCCTTGGCTTAATTGGAAATGCAAGTGTTGTTCATTGTATTATTATTTCTTAAGTGTATGTTAAGTTAATATAATTTTGAGGTTTGCGTAAAAAGAGTCTAACATTAATATATTTGCCAATCCACTTTTATATATTATATTGAGTTTGTTAAATTGATTTTAATTGTGTACATGCTTATACGTGCATATGATCTGAATTCGCACTTTTACATGGGTTTTATTGACATTGTGCAAGGCTCAACAAGATCAACAAGGTCGTGATAAGAACAAAAGAAAATAGAAGGAGGGTAATCATTATTATATAGTTTCATGCGTTGCCACAACTAAAAGTGAGCCCGCGGAACTAATATGTCTACTTCATTTATATTGCTCAATATTTCAATTACTCGAACTATATATAAATGTGAAAAGTGAAAGGTTGAAGATATTACTAATGTGTAATTAAGTTACCGAAAAATGTTAAAATAAAAATATCAATAGACAAAATGGAGAGGTATCATTTTTAGTTTTTTGTTGCTCAATACTTCTATTAATTAACCATCGGAACAGTTTATTAAGATACTATTTTTATTTTAAATATTAAGGTATTCTTAATATTTCTTAATATTTCTTGTAATTGACATTTATTGCTGACTGTTTGGTGTATAGTATTTTCCTGTGTGGCATAAATGACATCCTAATAGTAATAGTATGATTTCTATTTCAAAAATTAAGTCATAGTTTTGTAAAAGGAGGTCATCAATAAAACTAAATTTCTTTTTCTTTTATTACGAAAGAGTAGATAATTTTCTCTGGTCTACTTGACGATCGATAAAAGCACAATTGTTTTTGTTTTGTAAGTAAACTAAGAATTAAGGTGACTCTACTTGAGCAGCGTACAACACTCCCCCAAGAAGAAAGCATTTTTTTTTATTATTCCGGTACGCTCCAGCATCTTCTAGAGTTTCAAACTTTAACAACATTCAAGTTGGTAGCATTTGACAAATTTTTGCTACTCCGTAATTAAACTCAGATTACAGTTGTGCACCATTTATAGTACTTTTTAAATATTTCTTGTATTGCAGTTACTTGATGGAGCTCCCAGTCGAATTGGGTGTTAGATTTTGCATATGATTTGAGAAGGTCAAGTATTTCAGTAGTCCCGTCAATAGATTTTTGCAACGTCGTGATAAGAACAAAAGAAAATAGAGGAGAAAACTAGAAAACCCTTTTGACCCCTGTAGCACACGCATCTATATATATATATAGATCTCCCCAGTCTAATGGCCCCACCCTAACTAGATCATAATTTTCAATGTACCCACTTTTCCATAGTCACTCATAAGTTTTTATGGAGTCCGTCTTCGCATTTTGGTTATATTAATGTCCAATATAATATTTTATTTTTGCAGTAATGATGTCAAAGGACAATTTGGAATTTGCATATGGGTAGCTATTTCTGAAACGTTTGAAGTAATTGATGTTTCGAAGAAGATAGCGCGACAACTTAACCTTGAGCAACCAAATGAAATAGAAGTGATTCTTACAGAGATTCACAAATCTCTTAGAGACAAAAAGTACCTCATAGTCCTAGACGATGTCTGGAAAATCGATCTATGGACTCAAATTGGTGTAGCATTCCCAGATGAAAAAAATGGGAGTAGAGTACTTGTAACCACTAGGTTCGCTGTTGTTCCTAAGGGCATGGATCCCATAAGTGAACCATACATGCTCCAGTGCTTAACAGAGGAGTTAAGCCGAGAGCTTTTGTTAAAAACAGTTTTTCCTAATCATGATTCAAATAAAAGTTCTTTTGATGATCTTTCTGATATCCTAGATCAATTTGTCCACAAGTGTGGTGGGCTGCCTCTCGCATTGGTGGTTTTAGGTGGCTTCTTATCAAAAAAGCCACGCAGCCATGCTGTTTGGTGTAGCGTGTTTCGGACAATGAGTTGGCATGTCGAAGGAAAAAATTGTAGCGAGATCATAGGCACTAGCTATGAGGATTTGCCATTTGCTATGAAGTCGTGTTTTATGTACTTTGCCGCATTTCCTGAAGACTATGATATTGATGCCTCATCCTTACTTCGAATGTGGATTGCAGAGGGCTTCATACCACAAGAAGATAACAGAACATTGGAAGAAACTGCGGAGAGTTTCTTAGAGGATCTCGTACAAAGGTATTAATTACATCTTCATTTAATGATTACACATATTGATGTATCGTGTTGGTTTTAATTTAATAGTCTCAGCAGCTATAGCTTATGTATACAATATTAAACTAAATTGTTTTAATAATATCTATATTTTTTATGATATATTTAATCATTATACTTAAATTCCGTAAACGTTTATATTATGTTACATAAACAGTACTTTCTTTTAAGTGCTTAGCTTGAAATTTTTGGGCCACAATATGCAAGCTGTATTATATTTAGGGAGAATTTCATGTATCCCCTCGAAAACCTTGAAATTTCCCCATCTGAAATTCATAATATCATATTTACCCTTCTAACGTTCGACAACTCACAAATTTACCCAATTTATTCTTTTTTCTAATATAACTCATTTTAAATTTATAAACGACCCATTTTACCCAATTTATTAATTTAAAAAAATGAGAATAAAAAAGTGACGTTCCACCTTTAATACAAAATTACATCCAAGAACAAGGGCAAAATGGGTAATTTATATATTTAAAATGAGTTTTGTTAAAATAATCAATAAATTTGGTAAATTTGTGAGTTTTTGAACTTTAGAAGGGTAAATATGATATTATAAATTTTAGAGGGGGAAATAAGTAATTTCATGGTTTTTGAGGGGGATACATAAAATTTTCCCATACACTTAAGACCACTTCAAAGTCCAAACTGATGGGCTTGACCATTTAATTTTTTTTTTTTCATTTTATGCTAGGAGCATGGTTCAAGTAGATGAAAGATCCATTGAGGATGGTTCCATCGAAACTCTACGCATACACGATCTACTACGAGATCTTGCTCTCGAAAAAGCCAAGGAGGAAAACTTTCTCCTGGTGTATTCACATCCAGATGATAAAATGTGCTTGAGCAGGGCACGCCGTGTGGCAATTCACAATCCAGATTGTGATCAACTTATAATGAGCCCAAACCTCCACACTCTTTTGTGCTTTTATGAGGGGAGCATGCCGAATTGTTCTAAGCAAAGACTGCTGAAAGTGGTAAGCAATGGAGACAAAAGCAACAACAGAATAGAGTTGGGGATGTTTGTGGGATTGACTCAGTTAAGATATCTGAGTCTTGATGGGAGGCTAAGTGACAACCGTGATCAAGAATTCTTTGAGAAAGTGATAGGCAGAATGAAATTTCTGCAGACCCTTGATGTCCCATGGTTAAGAACAATTAATGGCGACTACTTTGAGTTTCCTAAGAGTGCATGGAATATCAAGACACTGAGGCATGTCTCTCACTCTAATTTGGAACTCTCAACATCAGCAAAATTAACAAATTTGCAAACTATTTGTTGGGTGAGGCCCACACAATCATGGGAGATAGAGTTACCTCATACACCCAATTTACGTTCATTAAAATTAAAGGCCAAATCATCTACATCGAAGGCAGTTGTCACTTTTCTGTCTACATTAGAACACCTAACTAATCTCGTTATATGGCATGATGATAGTGTACTGGTCATATTTGACATGAGAGGTTTCCCATTTTATAACCATTTACAATCTCTCGAACTTGTTTACGATAGCTCCACTAAATTGACCCAGCTGCTTCATGAGGATATGCTCCCCTGTCACCTCATTTATCTCCGTATTGAGGATTACAAGTTCCAACAGGATATAATGCCAGTATTGGAGAAGCTACGCTGCCTTAAGGTTCTCATCCTTGATAGAGCATTTGAAAGTCGAAAAATGACCTGTTCCTCTGGAGGCTTTAGCCAGTTACAAGTTTTGAAGCTTTGGTCCTTATCAATGGAGGAATGGGAGATAGAGGAGGGTGCAATGCCCATTCTTAAAGAACTCGAGATTGGTGGATGTGATGAATTGGGTGTGCCTCAAGGGCTACAATACCTTACCAACCTTCAAAAATTGGAGTGGAGAGATGTGGGTGATTCCAAGGCTGATTTGGTCCGCAGTTTATGCCAACATGTCCCTTCAATTGTTTTAATTGAAAGGAGCATCGGACTCCTCCATTGAATTTTTTACTCTTCCTATTTAGTATTTGTCATTGTCTTCTCTTATTTTCTTTTGTTGTATGTGTGCTATGTATAATTAATTTATTGTCATGTATCTGTTGAAACTGTGCAACATGCAAGATGTATGTATAAAAGAATGTATCTGAAATCTCGATTGCATATTTTTATTCCTTTTGTTTCTCAGTACTTTCTCGTTCTTTTACTGGACCAACAAGATTCCACTAAAATAATATTGGAGAACCATTCAAGGTATCTAATTGTAGATAATTGTAGTCGTGGTCAAACAAGTATTTCTTAATTATCTTTGAAATTAAAGTTTCTAACTGAGCTAAGAGACATGGTTTGGAAACTTGGCCGAGTCAGAACGGTATCGGTCGGGTCCGAGCCGAGTTTCATCCGAATTTCACGCTCATGCGATTTTTTCATCAAAACTCGGTTGAATCGGGTTGACTTGGCCGAGTTATCTGATTTTTGGTCCGAGTCTTGACCGATTCCAGATCGATTCTCTCCCAGAAGAGCCAATTCTGCTTTTGCTTTGCGTCAAATTGAGTTTATCGGAAAGAAGAGTCTTCAATTTGGGAAGAAAGAAGGAAAGGAGCTGTGGAGGAGAAAAGAAAATGGATTCTCTTAAATAGACTTGGTCTACTAGTCTGTTAAGTATAGAAATAGAATAAACATATGGTCCATAGTGAACCCGGAGCTACGAAAAGCTCTCATGGAGAGATGGGGCCACTTGTAACATTTAATGAAAAATTTAGAGCTGCCTCTTTCCTCAAAAAAAAAAAAGAGCTGCCTCCACCTTTTCCAGCTCCTCTCCCTTTCAGTTTTCATTGGACCTATCCGTTTCAACAGTTTTTTGCAATTTGTGCATATGTTTTTGAATTAATTTTTCATGCTTTCTACTTTTTTTTTTCCTTTTCTTCCTTTATTTTTCTTGTATATATATTTAGTTGTTTTCTTTAATCAAAAGTATTTTATTTACTACTTTTTCAATTCTTTTAGTAAAAACATGCTTCTGCCAAAAAATCCGAGTTACCGATCCGATTCATCCGATTCCGATTTCACGGTCAAGTGACCGAGTCCGATTCCGATTTTGATTTTGTGAACTATGTATTGGAGAAAAAATCAAACTATGTATTGGAGAAAAAAATTAATTTTAAATCGAATGAATACAACAGCTAAAAATGCAACCTTAAAAATATATCGAAAATTTTATAGATGATTACTTAATAAAATAATATTATTTTGGACATTAAATTTGGTATACCCCTCCTGGCCTACACATTGTGAATAATTCTTATTAAAATTATATACAATTTTCAGTCATATTGTTAAATTTGATAATAATAAATGATTGATTAAAACATCGAAATTGTTTTATTGACATAATTTAGAGGTATTGAAACTCAATTACTTTTATGGAGTATCAATTTTGATGCATATAAATAAAGATGAACTTAAATTTGTTTATATACAGGGAGGTCCTATCAGAATAATCAAAATATTTAAATGTAAATACCAATAGCAAATTTGAAATTTTGGATTCAAAACAATTAATAAGAACTTGAGCGTCATGTACCTTCTATTTTTCAAGGGCAAGAAGGTACTATTTTATTTCTTTACGAGTATAACATGAGAGTGTTACAAACTTTAAATTTGTTGGGACCCAAATGAGTTATTTTTGCAAACTTGCAAAGTATTTTGCAAGAGGAATTTATCTGTTACTATGCATATCGCATATCGGTTCATACTATAGATTCACATTTTTTTTTTCTAAAGTTCAAATAATTGATCTAAACCGTTTAACATGATTTCAATATGAAAATATATTTGAAGTCCAACTTTTAAAAAATAAAAAAATTCTAAAAAATGTAAAATATAGTCTTAAAGTAATTTTTTTACTTGTTTAGCAATTCAGATTGAATATTTAAATTTTAAAAATAAAGATATCAATTCATAGTGCGGACTAATCTGCGCTATGTATAGCACCACAGCCTTACTCGAAATCCATATCATATGAGAACAAAATATATCTGTTTAGATCCTTAATTACCGTCCGATCTTTAATATCAGTGCGGATTCTGATCTAACGGTCCAGACTTCATGCTCCATTGGTCTAGAAAGTGCCACGTATCACACCATTTTGTGCACACGTGGCACCACTCTTAGCTCTTCCCTCCTTTTCCAATAATGACAACTTAATTTCTCTCTTCCTTCAAAAATTTCTAAAGATAAACGGCAATGCCACGCCTACTCCCTGTCCCTTCTCTCTCTCTTTCTAAAGACCAAATTCCAGTTCCAATTCCAGTGCTTTTGGTTTGAAAATCGCTGTTTTCCAATAGCGTAGAAGTTTAATAAAATCAGCGATTTTCAAACCATCTTAATAAATAGTAAAAAAATTTCAAAAAATATAAAATTTGGTCTCCAAGTACATTTTAATATAGATTGAATATCTAATGGTTTTGATCGACTGTTTGAATTTTGAAAATCAGAGAACCGAACCGTTTGTTCCATGGCCTAAGAACAAACGTTTGTATCTTAGCCACTCTCTCTCTCTCTCTCTCTCTCTCTCTCTATATATATATATATATATCTAAATGGAAAAGGCTATCGGATTGACTTCCAATGACAAATCCAAACCTTCAAAAGGCTAGAGGGGTTGGTGAGCACACCTCCAAAAGACTATCGGATTGACTTCCAACGACGAATCCAAACCGTTGAAATCCATCTACTTCGTGAGTGATGCATGTACATGCAAAAAAATTTATGTTTCAAATTTATTTAGTACATGGTCAAGCAGTCAAAAAAATGATGAAAAATGAATACATAAAAGAATTAAAAAAATAACTTATAAAACGTTCATTTTTTTTAACTTATAAAACATTCATTTAAAAAATGAATACATAAAACAATTTAAATGATATTTGAATTAAAGATATTTGTTTTGATGATTTAAATTTGTTCAGAATTATGCAAAAGTAAATAATATGCTTATAATTTGCAGCTAATGATCTCGGAAAGTGAATTGCGGATCTTGCTGAGCTCTTTATTAAAGCAAACAAATTATAAAACAAATTAAAACCTAATAAAAATGGGAGAATTTCTATTGTGCCCTTATAAATATCTAAAATAGCTAATATATATCCTCAACAAAACACTATAATATACAATATTTCCATAACAACTTAATATTTTTTTTATCCCTTTTGTTTATTTAAAATTTTAAAATAATCAAATAAAAAGTTCAATAAATGGGGATAGAAAAATAGAATGTTAAGTTTTTATGGGTGTGTTTTATATTATGAGATGGGGATATTGAGTATTTTTTATGTTTATATGAAGCACACTAGAAGTTTTTCTAATAAAAATTAAATTGTACCTATATATGAACTCATTTCACGTGCTACAAAAAATGTGAAATAAAATATAGAAATAGCTGATTGAGCAATGAACCAGTTATATAGAACATATATGTCATTATGAATAGAAATAAATTACTACATCTACTCATATATGTTTTTTTTTGGTCGGGAATTTCATGTATAGCCCTAACAAAATGGACTTTAAAATTCATAGTATCATATTTACTCTTCTAAACGTCAAAAACTCGAAAATTTATCTATTTTATTGTCTTTTCTATTAAACTAATTTTAAATTTATACATTAGAAGCGTAAATATGATATTATGAATTTTAGAGAGAAAAATACGTAATTTGGATGCTTTTGAGGGGTATACTGAAAGTCCCCCAAAATTCAACATCTCAAAAACAAAAACCAGAAGAAACCACACCAACCAGAGCACCCCACCTCCTCGCCTTTCAGATGCGGACACCTGTCTTCACCCAAAAGAGGAAATAAATCTGCTGTTATTCCAAAGAGATAACAGGATCCTGTTATTTTGATCTCAGCCGTTGACCTTTGTCTAGATTCGGATACAATCTTTTTTTTTGAGATTCACGCATGAAAAACTTTAAACAGTTGTGATTGGAATAATAGAGTCCTGTGATCTCTTAGGAATAAGAGCAGATTTATAGCTCCAAAAGATTCCTGTGATCATGTCACTGCTCAACTAACACGTAACTTTCTCGCGTAATAGGAGTTGGTAATGACCCAAGAGATAAAAGCTGTTCTTTTTTTTTACCTCTAATAGGAGTTGGTAATGACCCAAGAGATAGATCGTTATTTCAGCATCCCTAAGCTGGTAAATATATTACAAGATCAAAGTTACCTTCCTCATTTAAAATATAAATCCCAAACAAAGAATTAAAATTTTAAGTGGATCTTCTTGATCTTCTCTAGCCAATCCCCTAGCGGTGCTGCCACCATGCCGCAGAACGGGAGCAAAGTAGTCACGCTATTATTAGTCACGTCATGTCACATCACGTGTGTTGATCACGTGACATGACTCGCGTGTCGCGTGACTTGACCATTTGCATGACGTGACTGTCCTCCACCATCTTAGTCACGTCACGTGACCAATACGTGACTAATATTTTCAACATTATTCTTAATTATAATTTATTTTGTAATAGTTTCTTATTTTTTGGTACATTTTGTTATTATTTTCTTTGAACTAACTTAACCATGAAAATAATAATTAAATGCGATCGGTCACGTCACGCGAATTGTCACGTCACGTGTGGTTATGGCATGACCACACATGACGTGATTATCTTCCACCATTTTAGTCACGTCACGTCACGTCACGTAAAAATAAAATTTGGTCGCATGACAGTCACGTCACGTCACGTTTTTCCTTCTCTATGATCTACCCATGAGTGAAGCTGGTATATTAAAAAAACAATTTTTTTGTTTGTAATTTACAACATCAAGAGGCCTAAAAATAATAACACTCCAAATTGATTTAGTAATTAAACTTCAGTCCATAGAATTTTAGGTCTTGATTCTTTCGTAAAATGAACTAAAAATTAAAATCTTGGATGCGCATGCACTATTTCATGTGCATCGAGATTATATCTAGATTTGTTGTTTGGGCTTGAAAAATATTAATATTTGAAGGCTATATTAATTATAATCAAATAGTGGGAATTGCTCATTAGGCAGGAAACAAATAGTGGTACAGGGTGGAATTTGTAATTGTTAATCACCTAAAAAAGTAAGAGCATTGTAATTTGTAATTTGTAATTACAAATTTGCAACCGTATGGTGCTGCTGTGCGTGGATGTCAGCTTGATGTTGCTTCATGTTCACCGGGATGAAATTTGTCGCAGATAGGAAGAAAGAGAAATACATCGAAAAATATTTAGATAACTGGAAGTTGAGGAATTTGCCATATTTTTGGAAGTTAAAACTTTTGAATTACAGTCAATAATTTATAGAGGTTGTTATTCTATTATTACAAACTAAATACAAGACCTCTGATGTGAGGGATGGAAGATGTGATTTTTTGCGACACAAATCGGCACCATTTCCGTAAAACACAGAATATATATATGTTCACATAAGTTCGGTAAACAATTATAATCATTTTTCCCCTTTCGGAAGTTTTTCTTAAATTCCTGATACCAACATGTCAGCCTAATGAGATATAATTCAGAGAATGTAACTATGGAGGAAATAAGGATTTAACTAAGTAAACTAAAACTAAATTGGAAAAATCAGAGATGTCTGAAATTGTATGTAGTTAACCAAACAAAATAAACCGTAAAGCCTGGTATGTCTGAAATTGTATGTAGCAATGCAAATAGCCTTCATACCATATATAGATTGAGCAAACCTTTTTTTTAAATGAACATGTTAGGATCCCCAGAAGTTCATATTGCCCTGCTTTATTAAAATTAAGAAATGCCCATGTTTAGATTTGGAGAAAAATTTGCGCCTGAACAGTGCAGGAAGACCAAGATGGAGGTAGACGGTGAAATCAGAAAAGTTTAGAACAGTGCCAATGGGTAATTTTACTGGAGGTGTCGTTTTTGTTGCCAATTTGTGAATTAGAGGTAGAAATTACTAAACTATAAACAGATCATACCAGCAGAAGGAACCGAAGGTGGCCGAAGTGGGCAGGGTCGACCACAATGGAGGGCGTAGCTGCTGTGGAGGATAGACGAGGGGGGAGCTCAGGGAGGCGCAAGGGAGAACAGAAAATTGTTGAGACAGGTCATGTATCCAGCGCACAAGACAGAGGAGGCAGCAAATCATTGTTTATTTTCTTTACTTAGTTGGCTTGATTTATTTCCTGTTTGTATGGATTGAGATATTGTTAAAATAGAAATAATGTAGAAAAGGCAAGAGATAATATTCTCCTGCCAGAGAGGCGCAAGGACAAGAGGCCTATTTTAGTTCTTGTGGTGAGCACTAAGAGTTTTGAATTAGATGTAAGAATTTCTGATTAATAGAGAAATAAAGAACAGGGAGGGTTGGTGGGAGTTTGGTGTTCATCTTATTTTTAATTATATTTTTGTACAAAAATTAGCAAGACTTGAGGGGGAGTAGAGTGAGTATTCCCTAATACAGAAATACTTGCCGAAGCAGAAGAGGAGGCGTGGAAAGCGGGTGAAGGAACACATAGCGGAGTAGTTTACACGTGGCGAGCACGAACGAAGAGAAGGCGTGAGCTGCGACCTCCTTGACAGGGCGAGTCAGTCAGTGGACGGTGTATGGTAAAATCGGATGAGGAGCGCTAGGTGTGCAATTGAAGCTGTGTGGATTACGAATGGAAGCGTCAGCACTCAGCACAAAATAATTTGAGCTAGCTGAAAACGCATCAAAGGGTAGGAAGAGATGGTGGCACTATTCATTGCTGAGGTCAGAACTGATTGGAAATTAAGGTATTATAATAAGGGAACTTATTTTGTTATTGCTGTATATTTTATTAAGAAAAAAAGCCACAATAAAAACGGTACTATAAAGTAATTTAAAATCACTTTTAGTAAAGCAAAGTAAGTAATAATTTGTTTTTCCATATTCTTGCACTTAATATTACCTCCTCTCACATACTTTTCCATATTCTCACGCAACACCAAGCTTTACAACTACAGGCGCACTAACTGGAGATGTGTAGTTCTCTAATGCTTTCAAACATTTCAAAGGATTCAAGATTTACATACTTGAGTGCCCAAGTTGCTAGGTTTGAAAAGTGATCTCTAAATTAGTTAATATGTGAAAGACAAATTAAGATTCTTGCTTTCACACCGCAATATCTTTTTTTTTGTGAAAGGTTGGTAGTGGGTTCACACAGCAATATCTTTTTTTGTTTTTTTTGAATGGTTGGTAGTGGGTTCACACCGCAATATCAATTAAATTAAGAAAAAGGTCGTAGTTCGTTGATTGTTCGAGACTCTCATATGACTCGATCGTTAACAACTCGTTCATTATTGGACCGAGCTGTTAACAAGCTAGCTCGCCACTAGTTCGGTCCAAAATTAACGAGTTTGAGTTGTGTCTTGCTCGGTCCAAGTATGAATTTGTATGAATTTGTGTAAATTGATTTTATGCTATCCAGCTCGGTCCAGATATGAATTTGTGTAAATTTCTGTCATTATGTGAAGCTCAACTATGCAAGAATTTAATTAGTTTTATGAATTTGTATGAATTTGTGTGAATTTTTGTCGTTCTTTGTGAATTTGTATGAATTTGTATGTTTAAATGTGTAAAGTTCATATGTAAATTAATTAATATGTTCTGTAAAATGAATTTCTGTCATTCTGTCATATATATATCTGATGGCTTTGATTATGTAAATGTTGGATGAGCTTCATTATTATTATTTTTAATTTGTATGATAGTAGTCCAATAAAGCCCAACGAGTTAATGAGTCAGCTCGCTTCTGGCTTGTGACGATGAGGAGTTTGAGATTTCAATTCGGCTTCAAAATCTGAACTCATTCGGATTACTCGGTTACTGTGATAAGCTGCTCACGAGCTAGATTCAGCTCGTGATAAGCCAGCTCGTTGTCACCCCTGCTCGAATCTCTTACAATATAAATAGAGTAGTCATTTCTCATGAGATATCACTTTCTGATCCGATCCGTTTGAATTTATTGGCCGGATGGGTCTGAATTTTAATAAGTAGAATACCCATTATCAGAACATTCTATACCATACACAAACAGTGATTTTTTACTTATAAAAAAAAAAAAGTTCTAAAATATGTTAAATTTAGTGTCTAGACATATTTTAATATGAAGATAATGCTGAACACAGTTCAAACGGAAACTGGATATCATTTTAATTTGGACTTTGAGAACGGAAACTGGATTGATTTTTTTTTTTAGAGTTCCTATAGTATTGACCACAGTCCAAAATTGATGTTTTGATAATTGATCTGAAGAGGAATATTTCCTACGCCTCCAATCTACTACCATTTTTAGCTAAGTGGGCAAAAGAAGGACTAAGAAAGTGGTTTTAAACTTAATAAAGGAGCACTTGTTCGGCAAGCTTAAGACTTCATAGGGTCCTGAGGAACTCAAATGAGGCTTAATCTACCCTAACCGAACACCCACGTAGATTTTTTTTTTGTTCTATTGTACTATAGCAAGCAATAGTCCATTGTTCCTATATAAAATGATTAGATAAAGGAAGAAAAAAAGATAAAAAATGAACAGGCTACCTGCTGAGGAAAATAGGTATTATATTGGGTTGGATATTTTGGGCCAACTATTATTATTATTAAAAATCTTATTTAATTAGATTATGGCCCGGATATTTCCAATTTTAATACAATTTTATTAGGCAACTTCTTTCCCAAAAAATAAGATAAGACAATTTTATTAGACAAATAATTAACACGTATTTAACTAAAGTAGAAAGTTTTAATTCACTTCGTAAAAAATGGAGAAAAAGCATTTCACTAAAATGTTTCTATTTGATCCTTTTATAAACATTTGGTCAATTGAAAAAGATTAATTTGTTCAAGTAGTTGTCACGTTTAACTATGCAATTATCAAGAACAAGGGAACTTATTTTGTTATTAATTTGTTCAAGTATATTTTACTATAAAAAAACAGCCACAATAAAAACGGTACTATAAAGTAATTTAAAATGAGAAAAGGTTTTTATACCAATCAACTGTACCCGGTTTTTACCCATCCGTTTGGATAAGTTTATTAATTGTCAAACTCAAACTGCCCAACCTTCTTTTTATAAACCTTTCCGATCCGTTCATTCGTGACCTCTCTTCTCCCCTTGTAAAACGAAAATTGCCGATCTTCTCTCTCTGCAAAAACAAAAAAAATTGATCTCACCTCCCGATCTCTCTGCTCCCTCCACTTTGCTCTCTCCCCTCTCCTCTTCTCTCAACTACGCGCGACGGCAGCGATGGCAGCGACGGCGACGAGCGACGGCAGATCACACTAGGCTCCGATCAGGCACGGATTTGGCAGCAGCTCCAGCACTTCAGCTAGTTCCCCGATTTCAATAGTTATGTTATTTTATTCTCGTTCGCGCTGAGGTTTTGGTTTCTACCCCTTTTTTATTCCGTACTTCCATTTTTTAGTTAATTTACTGTGGAGCTTAGTTGTCAGGTATAGGTTGTTTGAATTTGTGTGTTCATTTGAACTTTTCTTTTGTAGTTAGCTTGGTTGAAATAATTTCATTTGATTAGAAGTATAGTAGTCACATTCTGGCACCGGAAAGATCTAGATCCAGACTATACTGGATTCTTACTTTATCAATGCTTGCATTTACTTTTGTTAACTGTATATTGTCTTCTTGTTTTGCATCAGAACATCTTGACTATACAGAAGCTTCAGGCGTGTCTTCAATCGAAGCGATAATCGAATTTTCATCACCTCCGATAGGATTGAAGAGAACAGCGAAATAGAAATTGAGTGAGTTCTTTACCGATCTATTTAAGTTTCCTTCCTTCTATTGATTTGAATTGATAATTGTGATTTTCGTCCTTCTATTGAAATCAATGAAGAGGATTTCTACCACAAACCAGGGAATTTTCATTGCAGATTGTCAGCAATCAAAGATTTGATGAATCCTGAGCTCCTAATTAGCAGTGAGGTATGATTTGTACAATATTTTACATTATTTACTTAATAGTTTTATAGGATATATCAGTTATTTCACGGGTTTCATACAATAGTTTACTGTATATATCAGTTTTGTAGGATATGCAGCTTTTTCATATTTTATTAAATGTAAAATATTTTAAATGATCTACTTAGCATTTTATAGGATACAATAGTTAAATTTAGTTTACATATTATTGATAGATTTTGCAGCTCGTTGAGACGGTCCTATCATGCCTTAGTTTTATAAGATATATAAGTTATTTTACATGATTCATGCCTTAGTTTTATAAGATGTATTAGTAATTTTACATGATTAGGACTTGTGAGTATTTTCTTTAAGAATCATAATTTTATAAGATGTATGAGTTATTTTACAGGATTCATTCCTTAGTTTTATAAGATGTATGAGTTATTTTACAGGATTAGAACTTTGTGAGTGTTTTCTTTAAAAATCATAGTTTTATAAGATGTATGAGTTATTTTACAGGATTAGAACTTTGTGAGTGTTTTCTTTAAAAATCATAGTTTTATAAGATGTATGAGTTATTTTACAGGATTAGAACTTTGTGAGTGTTTTCTTTAAAAATCATAGTTTTATAAGATATATGAGTTATTTTACAGGATTCATGCCTTAGTTTTATCATATGTATGAGTTATTTTACAAGATTAGGACTTTATGAGTGTTTTCTTTAAAAATCATAGTTTTATAAGATGTACGAGTTATTTTATATGATTCATTTCTTAGTTTTATAGGATACAACTGTTAAATTTAGTTTATATATTATTGATTGATTTTGCAGCTCGTTGACACGTTCCTATCATTAATGCAATATGAGACTCTTGTGAATCATCCATGGTTTTTCATCACCCCTTATATACCCATAAGTTATTATGTACTTTTGTATATTATGAATTAAATTTTCAGACTTCAAATTTTGAAATACTTCGATCAATATTTTAATGTTTGATTTTTGTCTATTGCATATTATGATGCATCAATATGATGAAAAAGCAGCATTGTAGGCCCTTTTGCAGTTGTTTGGGCCTCAATTTGAGAGCATCAGATGGCTATTCATTCCTATTTGCAAGAAAAATCATTGGGTGCTTTTTGCAGCGGATATTCGTAATGTGCAGTTGCATTATTACACCTCAACTGGTGAAATTGGGGAATACATTCAGTACCACTGGCACACAATAAAATGGCTTAAACACTTTCTTGCCTAGAGGACTTGTGAGTGTTTTCTTTAAAAATTATCTATGAAACCTTTTACAGCATTCTTCAACTAGTTTTTCATGATTATGCCAATGGTTTACAGAATTAGGTGTTGAAATGCATTAAACTATTACATAATTTACTTAACAGTTTTGTAGAATATACGAGTTATTTTACAGGATTCATGTCATAGTTTTATAAGATATATAAGTTATTTTACAGGATTCATGCCTTAGGTTTATAAGATGTATAAGTTATTTTACAGGATTAGGACTTGTGAGTGTCTTCTTTAAAAATTATCTATGCAACATTTTTACAGTATTCTTTAACTAGTTTTTCATGATTCTGCCAATGATTTAAAGAATTAGGTATTGAAATGCATTAAACTATTACATAATATACTTAACAGTTTTGTAGGATATATGAGGTATTTTACAGGATTCATACAATAATTTTATAAGCTGTATGAGTTATTTTACAGAATTCATATCATACTTGAAATTATTATACAGTAAAGATCAAGGTTCTAAATAGCGTTTATAGCGTCGTAGCGGGAAGGTTAAAAAAAAGCTATAGCGAATAGCGTCGCTATAGCGGAAGCAATTCCAAATAGCATTTTTTTTTTACATTTCGTATATTCAATATTTGTACTAAATATCAACATTATCTAAGGTCTCATAGAACAATAAATAACACCAAAGTAATTAAGAAATTATAATATTCATATTGAACCCGTACAAAGTCCAAATTGCGGTTCAAAATATCCATAGCAATATCATAAACTATCGATTTTTCCTATTAAAAATATCTTAAGTATCATGATTCATGACATAATCTATTTTTTTTTCTATTCAAATTTTAATTCCGGTTTGGACTTTTTTTCTATTCAAATTTCAATTTCTATTCCCAATTTCAAATTGATTTATTTGTAGCAAGTAGCAACAAATTCAATTTCGGTTTGAGATTTTTTTTATCTTTATTTAAAACCCATATAAATTGCTTAAAAATTAAAAATTAAAAAAAACCCATATTGTATAGCGCAAATAGCGCCGTAGCGGACCGCTATAGCGCTGTAGCGGCCGCTATAGCGGCCATAGCGCAAATAGCGCATTTTGATGTCGTAGCGTAGCGTTTGGGGTCCAAAAACGCTATAGCGCCGCTATAGCGCGCTATTTAGAACACTGGTAAAGATGTTGATATTTTTTTTTTCAGATAAAGCATCATGGAAAGATGTTGGCATTATTCATGAGGACTGCCCAAAGCAGGCACCCAAATCAATGGACTGTGCTATGTTTGTGATGTGCTTTGTGTACAATCTGATCACTGAGATGCCTATGAACTTTACACAGGTAATTTTATAATGTATATATTTTACTTTCAAATACCCGTAGACTTCCATTTCACTAACAATAACATTACATATTTCATGATATTACATATTGTAGAAAGAGGGTAGTGTATACCCCTGATAACTGATCTTGTCAGTTCTGGCTAATTGTGCTAACCTATGCACCCTATCATTTTCCTCTCTACTGATGTGCATAAATCTAAATCCCTTACAATTCTTTTTTTTTTTGTAGGATGACATTTCTAAAGAACGTATCGTTCTAGCAATGAAACTCCTCACACATCCAAATAATTCGCATCAGCGTTGTATGAAGTAACCATCCAAATATTGCAATGATTGAACAACTTTTTGTTTGTGTTTGTTTTATATTGATGTTAGATACAGTTCAAAATATTTGTGAATAGTGAAATGGTAAATGGTACAGTTGATGGTGAAATGAAATGGTTAAATGGTATAGTTGATTTTAATGAACTTTTTGTGGTGAAATGGTACAGTTTATGTTGTGGTGAAATGGAACAGTATATGAATTTTTTGTAATTGGTGACATTTTATAGTTTGTATATGATGTTTTTATAGTTTCATGTATCAAATTTACAGTATTGAAATCTTGTAGTTAACATTTGTTAGATTTATAGTTTGCATCTGCTAATTTTATAATATTGAAATCTTATTTTACATGATATATATCCATGTATAAATATTAATAATAGAAGAAAAAATGATGAATTAAAAAAAAAATTCAATTTTTTTAATTTTAATTTCGAAATTTTTTTTTTTTTGCATAACTTTAAGTGTAATTTGTAAATAACAACAAGTTTTAGAAGTGTATTTTTCAAATCTTGTAGAAACTTGAAGTACAGCCCTACAAGTTTTGGAAGTAGTTTGTGTTAAATCTTCTAGAAGCTGAAAGTACAGTTGGAAGTACAGTTACTTTTCTAGTTACTAACAGTTTTTAACTAACTTGGGTAAAAACTGGGTTGTTAGAATTTTGAACTAGGTATTATGCATGATTTGTTGTTGAAGTTACAGTATTGATTATAGTATTTTACAGTATTCGCGCAAGTCAAATGACAGTTTTTTTAGGTAAAAACTGGATACAACTCTTTGGGTACAATTAGTCGGACCCATTTAAAATCACTTTTAGTAAAGCAAAGTAAGCAATAATTCAGATTCTCTTAAAAAGATTTGGTACATAGAACATTAAGGCCCATCTTTTTAAGTAATAGTTATCCGCTTCATGTGCTGTAAAGTGTAAAGTGATAGTTATGCTTTTCTCCTTTTCCATATTCTTGCACTTAATATTGTCTCCTCACATACTTTTCCATATTCTCGTACGCAACACCAAGCTTTACAACTACAGCCGCACTAACTGGAGATCTGTAGTTCTCTAATGCTTTCAAACATTTTCAAAGGATTTAAGATTTACAGACTTGAGTGCCCAAGTTTCTAGGTTTGAAAGTGATTTCTAATGCGTTAAAAGAGAAGAGTGGCTGCTGAGTGGGCCAACCAAGAACAGGAAGGAAGGGAGCGGCATAATACCAACTCGAGACGAAGTGAAGCGACTGGAGACGATCTGGAGGCTGATTTTTAATTCGTGCAAGGAACAATTAAAAAGATTTAGAGCACCAATTAACATTATTCTTCTCTCTTAAGTTTCACCTATAAATAGGCAGTAAGGGTAACCAGTTAGATTAGACAATTATTGAGAAAATTTGAGAGTTCTAGCTACTGTTGGCCAAATCCGCGATCAATTCGTGTTCTAGCTACTTTGAATTTCAACAAAATTGTTAGATTTCTTTCTTGTTCGTGTTCAATTCGCGATCTCGGTTGCTTTGTTACGTCTTGGACGTTACAGACAGTCTCCGCTCGGTGTTCGGCACTCGGCGCTCGTCCTCTCTCCGGGTAAGGCACCACTATCAATTGGATTTGAGAGTCTTAGTTAGGACAAAGTAAGATTAGGTCGTGGTACCCTACATGCTAAAATATCCACCAAGGATGAGCATCTTGGATTTCATTCTTTGCTGATTTGATTAGTGGTTTTTTTTTATGATCTGGTACCATTGTGGTAACTTCATCACATGTTGTTTCTTGGATTTGCTATCAATTCTACAGGTAAATTATTGCTTTTGGGTTCTCAACTGCATCTAATACTGTGCTATATTCCCAAAACAGTTCGTCCAGCTACCACCCAAAATATATATCCACTCTGAAATTTCTTTAATATTTCACTTGCTCGTTTCAGCTCACATATACAACAGAGAATTAAGCAGGATGGCTGAGACCATTGTTAATCTGGTGCTCGGCAAGCTGGCTGATGTTCTAGTTAAGGAGGTTTTACACTTATACAGTGTCAATGAGCAAGTTGAGAAAGTCGGCCGTGAACTCACACGGATTCAGGCTTTTGTCAAAGATGCTGACAGGAAGCAAATAAAAGACGAAAGGCAGAAAAATTGGGTAAAGGAGGTCCAAAATATTGCCCATTCTATAGAAGATGCCATAGACACCTTTCTCATGGACATCCCTCAAAATCCACAAAAGTCGGGCAAGAGGGAGGCCATAAAAAACATGTTTAGAAAAACCAAAAAACTCCCAGCTGTACACAACCTTGTAAATGAGATAAACCAAATCCTAGAAAAGATGAAAGAGATCGAAGAGAGCAGAGTCAGATATGGCATAAATAATTTGGGCGAGGGCAGTATTGGAGATATCAAACTACCCATCAGGCCACTGATACTACCTGATATTGATCCTAATATTGTTGGCTTCAAGGCAGATCAGGACTGCATTGTCAAGGCGTTGCTTGATATGACCACTACGAGACGTTCTGTGGTCTCAATTTGCGGTACCGGTGGACTTGGAAAGACTACACTTGCACAAAAAGTGTACAATTGGTATGCATTTTTTTTATTTTCTTAATTGTGTCATTTACTATCAGTTTGATTCAAATTCACCTTCCAACCTATTTTAATTTTTTTCCCCTAATTTTGTTAATAAAAAACACACACTTTAGTTCAGATAATTTAAATGGAAAACATGGTTAATATATTGTCTTAATGTAAAACTTTTATTTTATGAGGAAAAGGTCAGCTTGGGTCATAATATTTGTCGAGTCCTTAATATATGTTTCACCAAAAGAAGAGTATAGGTAGAACAATGAATATGTCTTAGACATTAATTAATTTTATAATTCTAGAATGAGGTAATGTCATACGTACGAGGCTCATAAACTTTTGACTTGTAACAACTTGGCTCCTTAACTTTTAATTTGACAATCAGTGTCAAACACTCCGGTCAGTTAATTTGGTACTTAATGCTTAATTTAAATATTAAAATGACCATAATATCCTTGATAAATTTATCCTTGTTGAAATACTTTATTAGGTTTGCGTAAAAAAAAAAGTGGTTGTAAAATTAATATAATTTTGATGTTTGCGTAAAAAAAGTATAAAATTAATATATTTGCTAATCAACTTTAGTATATTATACTGAGTTTGTTAAATTGATTTTAATTGTGTACATATATGCCGAAATTATTATTATTATTTAAAAACATTTTGAAATTTACAATTCTACAGCCATATTCGAGAAATTTTCAAATATGCCCAATCCGGAGAATTGTTCTTCGGATTCAGAGGCACCTCGGTTAACGCAAATTCGAAGAATTAATTTCCGGATTTGGGGTTCTGAAGAATAATTCTCCGGTTTTTTTTTTTTTGCAAAAATGTTATGATTTTTTTTATTTATTGAAATATTAGAAAAAAAATTTATATGTTTTGAAAATAGATGAAATACTATATAATTTAATTTATTAGAAAAACTGCGACAAATAACCCGTATCAACATTTTTCAAGCCGGATTTTTGCGGTTGTAAGAAAAATTAAAATATTTCTTTGTGTGTTACTGGAAAAAAAATATTTTGGATCTAAGTTATTGATCCCGGTTCAAAAGTAATTTCTGAATAAATAAAGAAAATATCGTGGTCATTTTATTTTAAAAAAAACCAAATATGATCTGACAAAATGTCAGACGAAATGAATTTGATATCAATTTTTTTTTCAAAATAGATGCAGTTTCTTAGAATTTGAATGTACTAGAAGGACCATGATATTTTCTTTTTTTACTCAGAAGTGACTTTTCGAACCGGAATAAATAACTTAGATTCAAAACTTTTTTTTTCCAATAATACAGAGAAATATTTTACTTTTCTTATAGCCGCAAAATATCCGGCCTGAAAAATGTCGATTCGGATTATTTGTCTCAGTCTTTCTAATAAATTCAATTATATAGTATTTCATCTATTTCAAAAAAATATAAAAAAATTTCTAACATTTCAATATAAAAAAAAAATCATAACATTTTCTAAAAAAAAAATCAAATTTGAAGAATAATTCTCCAGAAAGAGACCTTTGGATCATGAGAATTATTTTCAGGAAAGAAGGCCTGGATCTGGAGAATAATTCTCCGGATCGGGCAAATTTGGGAAGTTCTCGCAAATTGCTGTAGATTTGTAAATTTCAAAATGTTTTTGGATATAATAAAATTTTCGGTATATATGCTTACGTGCATATCTGATTTCGCACTTTAACATGGGTTTTATTGACATTGCACAACAAGATCAACAGCTAGACTTGGGAAGGTCAAGTATTTCAGTAGCCCCATCAATAGAACAAAAGAAAATAGAAGAAGAGAAAAGTAGAGAACTCTTCTGACCCTGTTGCATACACATCTACATATATAGATGTCCCCAGTCTAATGGCCCAACCTAACCTGATAGATTGCCATGAAAATCATAATTTTCTATTTACCCACTTTTCCATATTCACTTGTATATTTTTATCTAGTTTTTCGTCTTTGTATTTTGGTTATACTAATGTCCAATATAATATTTTATTTTCAGTGGTGATGTTGTAAGACAATTTGAAGTTCGCATATGGATAGCTATTTCTGAAAAGTTCGAAGTAATTGATATTTCAAGGAAGATAGCGCGAGAACTTAAGCTTGAGCAACCACCAAATGAAACACAAGCAAATGTGATTCTTATAGAGATTCACAAATCTCTTAGAGGAAAAAAGTACCTCATAGTCCTAGACGATGTCTGGACAATCGATCTATGGACTCAAATTGGTGCAACATTCCCAGATGAAAAGAATGGGAGTAGAGTACTTGTAACCACTAGATTCGCTGAAGTTCCTAAGGCCATGGATCCCACCAGTAAACCATACATGCTCAAGTTCTTATCTGAGAAGTTAAGCCGAGAGCTTTTGTTAAAAATAGTTTTTCCTAATCATGATCCAAATAAAAGTTCTTTTGATGATCTATCTGATATCATAGGTCAATTTGTCCACAAGTGTGGTGGGCTTCCTCTCGCGTTGGTGGTTTTAGGTGGTTTCTTATCAAAGAAGCCCCGCAGCTATGCTGTTTGGAGTAGCGTGTTCCGGACAATGAGTTGGCATGTCGAAGGAAAAAATTGTAGCGAGATCATAGGCACTAGCTATGAGGACCTGCCATTTGCTATGAAGTCGTGTTTTATGTACTTTGCTGCATTTCCCGAAGACTATTCTATCAATGCCCCATCCTTACTTCAAATGTGGATTGCAGAGGGCTTCATACCACAAGAAGATAACAGAACATTGGAAGAAACTGCGGAGAGTTTCTTAGAGGATCTCGTACAAAGGTATTAATTACATCTTCATTTAATGATTACACATATTGATGTATCGTACTGGTTTTAATTGAATAGTTTTTAAACTATTTTTTTAATTGAAAATAAATAGTAGAAAGGAAAATTGTAAGCCCAAGGACCTACATTTTTATTATGTTAAATGTTAATTTTTTCTGTAGATAGGTAAATAGGTAGCAGCGGGTTTTGAGAATTTTTCTGTAGAAAATTTTGGAAAAACATAATATTTTAATTTTTTTCATGCATAGAAGAATCAGTGGTAAAAGTTATACAGATCCTGCTATGCATGAAAAAAATCAAAGTTTCTGTTTTTCTCTTTCTTTATTTCAATAAAACCAACTTATGTATACAACATTAAACTAAATTGTTTTAATACTAACTATTTTCTTTATGATATCTGTAATCATTGTACTTAATTTTTTTTTGTCATTTTATGCTAGGAGCATGGTTCAAGTAGATAGGAGATCGTATGTTGGTTCCATCACAACTCTACGCATACACGATCTACTACGAGATCTTGCTCTCCAAAAAGCCAAGGAGGAAAACTTTCTCCTTGTGTATTCAAATTCAGATGATAAAATGAGCTTGAGCAGGGCACGCCGTGTGGCAATTCACAATCCAGATTGTGATCAACTTATAATGAGCCCAAACCTCCACACTCTTTTGTCCTTTTGTAAGGGGAGCATGCCGAATATTTCTAAGCAGAGACTGCTCAAAGTGGTAAGCCATGAGGAAGACCAATATAAGAACATAATAGAGTTGGGGATGTTTGTGGGATTGACTCAGTTAAGATATCTGAGTCTTGGAGGGAGGGTAAGTGACAACCGTGATCAAGAATTGTTTGAGAAAGTGATAGGCAGAATGAAATTTCTGCAAACCCTTCAAATCCAATGGTTAAAAACAATTGATGGCGGCGAGTTTGAGTTTCCTAAGAGTGCATGGAATATCAAGACACTGAGGCATGTCTCTCACTCTAATTTGGAACTCTCAACATCAGCAAAATTAACAAATTTGCAAACTATTCGTTGTGTGAGGCCCACACAATCATGGGAGATAGAGTTACCTCATACACCCAATTTACGTTCATTACAATTAGACGCCAGATCATCTCCATCAAAGGCAGTTGTCCCTTTTCTGTCCACATTAGAACACCTAACAAATCTCATTATATGGCATGATGATAGTGTACGAGGCATATTTGACATGAGAGGTTTCCCATTTTATAACCATTTGCAATCTCTCACACTTTTTTACGATAGCCCCACTAAATTGACCGAGCTGCTTCATGAGGATATGCTCCCCTGTCACCTCATTCACCTCTCTATTGTGGGTCACAAGTTCCAACAGGATATAATGCCAGTATTGGAGAAGCTACGCTGCCTTAAGGTTCTCATCCTTGATAAAGCATTCGAAAGTCAAAAAGCAACCTGTTCCTCTGGAGGCTTTAGCCAGTTAAAAGTTTTGTCTCTTCAACGCTTATCAATGGAGGAATGGGAGATAGTGGAGGGTGCAATGCCGCTTCTTAAAAAACTCAAGTTTTGGAGGTGTAAAAAATTGGGTGTGCCTCAAGGGCTACAAAACCTTACCAACCTGCAAGAATTGACTTGGATAGAAATGGGTGGTTCCAAGGTTGATTTGGTCCGCAATTTATGCCAACATGTCCCTTCAATTGTTTTACGCTGGAATTAGAGCCACGGAGTCCTCCAGTGCATATTTTACTCTTCCTATTTAGTATTTGTCATTGTCTTTTCTCTTATTTTTCTTTTGTTGTATGTGTGCTTTGTATAATTAATATACTGTCATGTATCTGTTGAAATTGAATCTGAAATCTCGATTGCATATTTTTATTCCTTTTTTTCTCAGTACTTTCTCGTTCTTTTACTGGACCAAACAATATTGGAGAACCATTCAAGGTATCTAATTGTAGATAATTGTAGTCGTGGTCAAACAAGTATTTCTTAATTATCTTTGAAATTAAAGTTTCTAACTGAGCTAAGAGACATGGTTTGGAAACTTGGCCGAGTCAGAACGGTATCAGTCGGGTCCGAGCCGAGTTTCATCCGAATTTCACGCTCATGCGATTTTTTCATCAAAACTCGGTTGAATCGGGTTGACTCGGCCGAGTTATCTGATTTTTGGGCCGAGTCAGACCGAGTCAGGCGAGTCCTGACAGATTCTAGATCGATTCTCTCCCAGAAGAGCCAATTCTGCCTTTTGCTTTGCGTCAAATTGAGTTTATCGGAAAGAAGAGTTTTCAATTTGGGAAGAAAGAAGGAAAGGAGCTGTGGAGGAGAAAAGAAAATGGATTCGCTTAAATAGACTTGGTCTACTAGTCTGTTAAGTATAGAAATAGAATAAACATATGGTCCATAGTGAACCCGGAGCTACGAAAAGCTCTCATGGACAGATGGGGCCATGAAAAATTTAGAGCTGCCTCCACCTTTTCCAGCTCTTCTCCATTTCAGTTTTCAATGGACCGTCCGTTTCAACAGCTTTTTTTGCAATTTGTGCATATGCTTTTGAATTAATTTTTCATGCTTTCTACTTTTTTTTTTCCTTTTCTTCCTTTATTTTTCTTGTATATATATGTAGTTCTTTTCTTTAATCAAAAGTATTTTATTTACTATTTTTTCAATTCTTTTAGTAAAAACATGCTTCTACCAAAAAAATTCGAGTTACCGATCCGATTCACCCGATTCCAACCGATTCATCCGATTTCGATTTCACAGTCAAGTGACCGAGTCCGATTCCGATTCCGATTTTGCGAACTATGCTAAGAGATACATGGAATTGTGCCTATTATATTATGAATTTTTTTTATCTTTTTGTTATTAATTATATCATTTTCAGAATGAAATTGAGAAAACAAATAAGATTTTTAAAATCTCAAGGAAATAACAAGAATGAACATAAAATCCACTTCTCATTTTGCCTTTCGTACTATATTTTGAACTCGAATTATTTTTAGAATTTCATCGTAAAAATCAAACTATGTTTTGGAGAAAAAAATTAATTTTAAATATAATGAAAACAACAGCTAAAAATGCAACCTTAAAAATATATCGAAAATTTTATAGATGATTACTTAATAAAATAATATTATTTTGGACAATAAATTTGGTATACCCCTCCTGTCCTACACATTGTGAATAATTCTTATTAAAATTATTTACAATTTTCAGTCATATTGTTAAATTTGTGACAATAATAAATGATTGTTAAATTTTATTACCTGACATAATTTAGAGGTATTGAAACTCAATTACTTTTATGGAGTATCAATTTTGATGCATATAAATCACTACTAGAATTTCTGTTTTTTCCAACGGTAGAAAATCGGCTTTTCCATGGGCGTACCGTTGAAACAAGCCCTGAAATCGTCATTTCCATCCGCTACCGTTGGAAATACTCCCGTTGCAACAACCCTCGATGGAAATAGTACTTATTTCCATCGACGCCGTTGAAAATACTCATTTCTGAGTATTTCCATGCGCTACTCTTGGAAAAAGGGCCGTTGGAAATACTTTCACCCTTGGACACTGTCTGGAGTATTTCCAAAGACAGAGAACGTGGGACCCACCTAAGCATTTCCAAGGAAGCATAAGTGGTCCCCACCCGAGTATTTCCAAGGGCAGCATCTGTGGGACCCTCTAGAGCATTTCCAAGGACAGAGTACGTGAGACCCACCCCAGTATTTCCAAGACAAGCGAACGTGAGGCCCACCTATTTATTTCCAAGGGCAGGGTACGTGGAACCCACCCCAGTATTTCTAAGGATAATATTTGCATGGGAAGATGATTTTTGTTATTGCATAGATTATCCATGGTAATAACAAGCCTAAATGGCATCATAAAACATGCCCTTATTCTACAATCCTCCTTGTACCAACCCGGTACCGACCCGTTTACCTTCCCCAATTCCCATTTAACCAAATTAACAAAAACATTGAATTATAAAGAAAAAACATGTAACATTAATCGACATAATACATTGTATCCAAAATCCAAAGACATTACAACAGAAATGCTAAAAGAAACTTCTATACATACCAAAATATACTCTAATTCAAGACGACTAACAAAATAATATTTAGAATTGACTAAATTTGCAAAAATGTTTTTGCGAGAACAATGTAGTCACTCTTCCTTCTATCTTGCTATGTTGTTCTCACTGCTGTAAAAATAAAAAAGTGAGTTAGTTTGTTTTGGGTTTGGTATAGGGAGGATTGTAGAATGAGGACAATATAATAAACATATTTTTATTTGTTAAGATACCATATCACTAATTATAAGAAAAATAAGAGGCAGGTAAACTCACCACTACATCAGGACGTATTCCCACTGACAAACTAAGAATCGTCCAGTGCGCGCTATGCCAGTTTGGATTTTCATCTGCTATCATTAGTATGTTGTGTTTGGTGCACATATATCTCATGGCTTTCAAATAACCTTCAGGTGGAATTATTACCTGCAAAAGCTCAAAGTTTAAAAAAGATTAATACAGATTACGCTACACGACCATACACACATAACAAAGTTTTACTTGAAAAGGACAGTGAATCACTAGTGCTGGGAACTGTGTTACAATTAGATATATTTCTTGTTGATATGGTTCTAATATACACAAATATCACACAAGCACCAGAGTATCAAAATCAAAGTCAAATGTTACTCAAGAAAGAAACTAGATCTTAAGATATGTACCCCTGCTTCTCCTTGAATTGGTTCAAACAAAAACCCACAAATCCTATCTCCATGCTCTGAAAGTTGCAAAAAAATAAAATAAAACCAAGTGTTATAATTCCTTCAAAATCTGATTAGAATAAAATAAATATTGCTGATTAGCTATGAGGTAAGGATATTAGAATATCAGTAGATGATTGTTGGGAAAAAAAAGATACACATGCCAGAATACAAAAAAATTATGCAATATATCATATTTGTGGATCCTATTTAATCAATTAAGATCTGATTTTCAATAATGATAATATCTGAATAAATTATCTACTTAAACACAGTGAAAAATACACTTAATTGATAAAAACTTTGGCTTGAGCATTTTATCAAACACCTTGAAAACATTCATTTTTAATAAACCAAATTTTCGCCTCTCATTGCCAAATTTTAGTCTCTTTTTTACGAAGGTGTGTCTCTAGATTTTTCAGTGAATTTAAGTAACAGAAATTGACAAATTGTCGAGAAGTTGTGCTGACATAGATTGAAGAATAAATAATGAAAACAAAATTACACAAATGAAGGTCTATATCTCACCTCTTGCTGCTCCAATTGATGGGAAGAAAGAACAAATTAGCACAAATCAAGTAGCGTCTTCGGTCTACCTCAAATCAAGCTCGTCAGCCCACTGTTCTAGCCCCGCACCTCATCAGCCGGTCAGCCCTGCACGACCAAATCTCGGCTCGCCTGACCATATAAATCCATGCATGTCCAGCTATGTGCATTGCTCACTATACAAATATAAATAATTAATAACATTCAATTGAGAGAAAAAGGAAGTACCATGAAAAACTTCCTGCAAAATCCAATGATAAGTTATAGCAAAGTTAATCATGTGAAAAGAAACTTTACACAGTAAGAGGTTTCTTAACTAGCTGTAGAGAGATTGAATAGAAATTACAGTTTTCTTCTTTCATTTTATTGAGAATCAGGAGCGAAAAATACAATTTAGGGTCATATGCTGATATTTTGGTTCCTATAGAACCATAATTAATAAGAGTCAGTATAGCCTGCCAACTATGAGGGGAGCAAGTTAGATTCATATTTATCACCAAGTATAGTTTCATACTTAAACCTCAGTGTTTCAACCAGTAGAGCCTGCCAACTATAAGAAAATTACCTCAGCTGCCTCAGAGGATGAGGAGAGGTACTGATAGTAATAACGGTGCAAGGCATCACAGACAAATGCCGAGTTGTTCGGCCATACATCAAGGTTCTGATCTGTTACCTATATAGGTGTACAAAAACATTTGAAGTTAAATGACACATATAAATGTAACATAGCATTTAAAAGATTTCAGCCCAATTAACCTAAACCTAACTCCGTGGTGGAGTAAGTTAGCAATGAGCATAGTCTGTGCCTTGCATATAAAAAGAAAGGGTACCAAAAACACAAATTCGATATTAACACTTTATTAACCATTTGTTGTGTAATAAATTATCAATTTCATCACATTAACACTAAAAATTCAGATAATGAACAAATGTAACTAGTCACAACATTTATATTTGCTATGCAGCTATAGTCAGAACATTTATATTCTAACAATTAGTCCCAAATTTCAAACCGAAATTGGCAACCCATAATACATCTCAAACCGAAATGAAGAGGAAATCAAGGAAAATCAATGAATTTTAGGGGGAATTATCAAATAAGTACCAACTCGAGAAGAGATTTGGCACCTCCGCTGATTTACTGGAATTAACAATTATCCCTTTGCATTAATGGCTATTTCAATTCAAACCGAGAAAAACCAAGAAAATGAAGGAGAAAACTGTACCAAATTTCACATGACCAACAAAAAAGGGTCAACCATGCCTTTCCTCCCTGCGCCAACCCTTCACTAACTCTTGTGCCTTTCTCCAGAAAATATCTAAATGCAAGCGTTAGTGTCATGGCGGAGGAAATCGAAGGTGGTGGCGACCTTGGCCATCTCGCTAGCGCGATCGGATTCGCCTGGTTCGGAATGTGTATATCGGATATTGGGGGGGTGAGAGTTTATTAGGGTTCTTTGGTGGAGAGGGAATGAAAATTTTCTAAGTAGGTAAACAAGGCAAAGGGGTTCATGTGCGGCTCTTACTGAGGCAGTGAGGCTAGGGTTTACAAACCCTTGTTTCTCTCTCTCCGTTAGCTGGATATGGGTGCCTCATCTTAGCTCTCTATTTGTAATATACACGGTTCAGATTGACTTTAACCCTTCCAGTACATTTGTAAAACATACGCAAGATAACATGCCAACTTGTCACGCTGCTAATCTGTGGTCATGGTTCTTTTAAGCCAATAAACACCATGTAATTGGCTTTGCCGGCCCTACTAACAGTATGCTCTTATTTAATTCTGACGGATATGCTACATGTTCCTTTCAAGTATTTACCTGGCTATATTTGATGATCATCACGTTACTCCTATCTTCATATTGATGCATTAACATAAAAAATATATATATCATTCGAGTATTTTTCCATGAATTAATAATATGTATAATTTAATAGAGATTTTGTATAAAATTAAATTTTTAAAAGTCAAAATTAAATTAAAAGTGAAACTTTTTTTTTATGATTTACGTGTATATAACAAACTTTTTAGAAAAATATTATGAAAAGGAAACAAAATAAAATTAGATAATGCATGCATAGCAAATAATATGAAAAAAATTCAAAAAAGTATTTTCAAATTTGTTACGATTTTTATGGCCAAATCATACTTATAATTTCAATTTTATAGAATTTCATCATTATTTTCCCCTTCAACACGTGCCAATATTTGTGGATCATTTATTTTCACATGAGCGATCAACGGTCGATCCGAAATGAAATTATTCCAAATTTATTACGAATGATCAAGGAAAAATATTAAACATAATCAACGGCTTCGATCAACCAACGGACGATACGTTCCCGTGCGTCTTCATTAACTCACAAAGCAGGAGTTTATGTTTTATGAAACATAAACTCTTGCGTTGTGAGTTAAGGAAGACGCACGGGAATGTATCGTCCGTTGGTCGATCGAAACCGTTGAAATGAAAGAGCATTGAATTTATTTTATCGTAGCAAAGTTTGATGAAATTTTATTTTCATTTACCTACCCATCAAGTTGACAGAATATTGAAACATCGAATGGCCATAAACACTTCACGTTGGATCGAAGCTCAAACACAATAAAACTTCAGAATTTTTAGTTTGATTATGTTCAATATTTTCCCTTGATCATTTCAAAATAAATTTGGAATTATTTCACTGCAGATCGACCGTCGATTGCTCATGTGAAAATGAACGGTCCGCAAATATTTACTAAATTTGAAGAGGCCAATAATGACGAAAATATATAAAATTGACAATTATAAGTATGATTCGGCCACATAATATGTAAATAATTAAATATTTTATTTTTTGAATTTTTGTCATATTATTTATTGTACATGCATTACATAATTAGTAAATATGAAGCTCCAAACCGTCCGATAAATAATGAATGGTCCTGATGTCTTCATTTAAGATGTTGTGGGTAGGGAGTCCCTATTCTCCGAGGTAATATAATATTTATGTTTAGATCTGACCCTAGATGATGCACTGACTCCGTTAATATTCGTGCAGAATAATGATCAGACGGTCCCGATCTAAACACAAATATTATGTTACCTCAGAGTATATTAATTCATGGACAAATCTCCCTTCAATTTTTCCTCTCTGGACTGGCGTTTTTTCTTCTAAATCCATTTGAAAGATCTCTGATAATATTTTCTCTCCAGTCTCCACTGTCAAGATTGTGCCAAAATCCTAAATTTTCACCTCCTTCATTTCCCTCCAGAAATTTTCCCTTTCCCTCCTAAATGTTGATTCCGTCTATTACCGTAAAAAACTAGAAGTCTCTCCACAGCCGCCTAACCTAGTTTTTTTCTTCTTTCTTATCGCCCTCCCCCTTCTCCCATTTTCGGCCTAGAACTGCGCCTCAAAATCAGAAGGACTTCTAGCAAACCGTCTCTCTAAGAAGATCCTCTCAACCCTCTCTCTACTAACTTCTCCCTAACAAATTAAAACTCGCGGCGTCTCAATCAAAGGGCAAACCTTACCCATCGGAGAAACTCTCAAGCAAACGAGAACCCTCTAAGACATTGGTACGTAGAATTGGTCTAATCTGTGCGGTATTAATTTCCTTAATTTTTGGACATTTCTCTTATTTTGATTAGGACCAGTGATATGTGTTGTAAGCACTAAGCACATGTACAATCTGGTGAGCTTAATTCTAAGTTCCGTTCAAATAATTATAGCATTTGAATGATTGACGCTACTACAACCCTAGTTAAGCATTAGAAATTAGAAATTATAATTTTTCTTTCAACGGTAGAACTTTATTATAAATTATAAATTAGAACTTAATTAAAGATGGACTGTCAAAACTGCACTGTTTCATGTATAATTGTCACCAAAATCATGCCTGTTCATCACAGTTCTAGAGAGATAAATACGTAATTTCAAAGTTTTTGAGGGGTATAATGAAATTCCCTTTTTGTAAAAATCAATTGCAAGTATCACATTTCAATGTTTAGTTTTTAAGGGAACAAAATGGTAAGCAGGATGTATATTTTTGTTTTTTTTTGTTCATTTGGCTTGATTGAGGCATAAACAATTATAAGATAATGTACTACCTGGACAAAGTGCCAGTTAAGTTATTTCTATATGTGATTTTGAATTTGGCATTTGGTATATAGTATTTGGATGTTTGATTTCAGGTTCTTAGGGGTTGTCTTTTTTTTTGTTTTTTTGTTGTTATGATGATGATAGCAGGAGGTATTTTTAAGTTTTTTGGGTATGTTTCTGGTGTTGTTTATGAGTTTTTGTGTGTTAAAGTTTGTTGTTTTGGGGTATATATGCTATTATGTATAAAGGGAAGGGATTCCACGCTACTGTTTGGTGTTATTTTAGTTTTTTGCTGCCTTTGTACCAGTGGCTTGTACCAGTGACATTCTGTACCTGAGGCATTCTGTACCGAGAAATGTGAATATGTTGGATCCAAAAAATTTAAATAAGGTAATGTGATTAAGTTACTTTGGTTTGGTTGTGATAAGAGGTAAAATTTGATAAGAAGTTAGATTTGGCATTATGTAATGTGGATATATAAGGTATATCAAGTTAAATTTTTGTTGCCTCTGTACCCGTTTTTTAAAGATCTCATGTACTTCGGTACTGAAATTTACTTTGGTTCGGTTTCAATCGGTTGATAAGTTTAATTCGGTCGGTTCGGTTCTAAAAAACAGATCTGCATGCTTGCTAAGCAAACCAAAGGTCTATAATCTACCAAATTATGCTATTTGTCTGAGAAAGACTTTTTTCCTGTACTGACCAGATTAAACAGTCTAAATGCTTCTAAAGTACTTTTTTTATTTGACTAAAATAGACCTTCCGCCTGACAAGGCCCCCTCTGACTGGAAGACAAGGATGAAGATAGCAGCTGGGGCTGTTAAAGGCTTACATAATCAAGAACTCACAAGGTTATCATCACTTGATTTTGGATGAAGTTAATTATGAAGTGGGTGCTAAAGGTCGGTATAAATTTTGTTTTTAAACAAATTGCACATATCACTGATATTTTCTTTTGTTATGCGTGACATAACAAAATCAAGAAGAAGTTTAATTCTTATAAATGTTTGGTAATATATTTTCAAAGATCAAAATTTAGGTTTTCTTTCTAATGTTCGGTTTACTTCAATTAATTATTGCTTGTTCACCATTCTAATTTTAGTATTGTTCACAATTAAAAGTGAGATCTCAAATAAACAGATTATGGGAAAGAGATGTAAATATCAAACATTAAGCACTTGTTTTTTTTATCAAAATTCATTCTCAGTATGTATATGGGACCTTGTCAGAACAGTAAATGAGAAATTTACACTTGGGTCCCTATATTATGTCCTATTTGTGTTTTTGCTTAAAAAGGACAATGAATATCTATATTAAGAATCATAAAATGCTCTTCATGAGTTATTCTCATTTCTGTGTTTTAAGCTTCATCTTCATTTATTTTCAAAAGATGATATATATATATATATATATATATATATATATATATAGAGTAGAACTAGGGTGCTCCTAAGCTCACCAAGCTCTTCGTGAGCGCAACTCTAAAACCTATCGAATTGACTTCAAACGACATTTTTAAACCGTTAGATGTTCAATCTATATTAAAATGTGCTTGGAGACCAAATTTTACATTTTTTGGAATTTTTTTACTATTTATTAAGATGGTTTGAAAATCGCTGTTTTTATTAAAATTCTGCACCATTGGAAAACAGCGATTTTCAAACCATCTTAATAAATAGTAAAAAAATTCCAAAAAATTTAAAATTTGGTCTCCAAGCACATTTTAATATAGATTGAACATCTAACGGTTTGGAAATGTCGTTTGAAGTCAATTCGATAGGTTTTCGAGTCGCGCTCACGGAAGGGCTTGGTGAGCTTAGGAGCACCCTAGTTCTACTCTATATATATATATATATATATAGAGTCCGACTAGGCTACTCCATGGAGTAAAACGACTTGGTACTCCACGCCATATCTTCATTTTCAAAGTTCAAATAGTCGATTCGAACCTTCCAACATGTTCTCCATATTGAAATGTGCTTGGAGACCAAATTTTACATTTTTTGGATTTTTTTACTATTTATTAAGCTACTTTGAAAATCTGAAAATCCTTATGAACAGTAAAAAACAGTAAAAATTTCTGGACCGCCGGATCAGTGATTTTCAAAGTAGCTTAATAAATAGTAAAAAAATTCCAAAAAATGTAAAATTTGGTCTCCAAGCACATATCAATATGGAGAACAACTTGAGCGGTTCGGATCGGTCGTTTGGATTTTCAAAATGGAAATAATGAGGCGTGGAGCACCAAGTCGTTTTACACCATGGCTTAGCTAAGCCCAGCACTATATATATATATATATATATATAACTGTTATAAGACAATAACCATTTTGTATTATATTTTATTAGAAAATATGTTTATTTACATAACCTTGTTAATCTAGTGTACTTATGCATATATATATATGATCACTGTTTACTAATTCTATTTACTTATTTTACTCATTCATTAACACTCATATGTTTAAAAACATATATTGCAGGAGGACAAAAGAGTCATTCAAATGAAAGGAAGATAGCATGTATTGCTTACATTTGTCAAAATGTTTTGTATCTAAATTAAATAGATTGGCTTAGTCCAAATACCTAAATTTATGTTTTCAATTTGTAGTGTTTCATTTTATATTTCGCAATTTAATACTGATTGCTGTTGTGATTTATTTTTATTGCTACAAAGGGAGATCTCAAATAAATATAAACGTTTTTGTCTCCAGGAACTTAGCTTTTCCAACGGTAGCTTCATGGAAATAATAAATCTATCTATGAAATAATATAAATTGAATTAATAAAACATTTCCTACAGCAGAGTGCTTGAGTATTTCATAAATCTTTACTATAAAATAATATAAATAGATTATACAAAACATTTCCAACGGTAGCTCTTGGAAATAATGTCTCCTTACTTCACACTTATTTCCAACGGTATGGGGAAAGATATTTCTATGAACTTTCAATAAAATATAAAATTTGGTCTGTTTGGCGGGTCATGGGTCATGCAAAAATATTTTCAACGGCAGATAGAAAACATTTCCATGTGCAAACAACAGGAATTTCCAACCGCGACTATTTCCATGGGGATACCGTTGAAAATTGTTAATGGTGTCAGAAAACGCAATTTCATTTCCATCGATCCTTCCTCCCGTTGGAAATATCAATTGCTACTGTTGGAAAAAGCGGAAATTCTAGTAGTGAATAAAGATGAACTTAAATTTATCAGAATAATCAGAATATTTAAATGTAAATACCAATAGCAAATTTGAAATTTTGGATTCAAAACAATAAGAACTTTAGCGTCACTTGATCTAAAGATTATAGATCATTCAAAAGTAGTGATTTTCTATTCATCTAAAAAAATAAAAAAATTCTAAAAGATGTAAAATATAGTCTTAAAATAATTTTTTTAACTTGTTTAGCAATTCAGATTGAATATTTAAATTTTCTAAATAAAGATATCAATTCATAGTGCGGACTAATCTGCGCTATGTATAGCACCACAGCCTTACTCGAAATCCATATCATATGAGAACAACAATATATCTGTTTAGATCCTTAATTACCGTCCGATCTTTAATATCAGTGCGGATTCTGATCTAACGGTCCAGACTTCATGGTCCATTGGTCTAGAAAGTGCACGTATCACACCATTTTGTGCACACCTGGCACCACTCTTAGCTCTTCCCTCCTTTTCCAATAATGACAACTTAATTTCTCTCTTCCTTCAAAAATTTCGAAATATAATTAAACGGCAATGCCACGCCTACTCCCTGTCCCTTCTCTCTCTCTTTCTAAAGACCAAATTCCAGTGCTTTTGGTTTGAAACTCGCTGTTTTTCAATAGTGTAGAAGTTTAATAAAATTAGCGATTTTCAAACCATCTTAATAAATAGTAAAAAAATTTCAAAAAAATATAAAATTTGGTGTCCAAGTACAATTTAATATAGATTGAATATCTAATGGTTTGGATCGACTGTTTGAATTTTGAAAATCAGAGAACCGAACCGTTTGTTCCATGGCCTAAGAACAAACGTTTGTATCTTAGCCAGTCTCTCTCTCTCTCTCTCTCTCTCTATATATATATATCTGAATGGAAAAGGCTATCGGATTGACTTCCAATGACAAATCCAAATCTTCAAAAGGCTAGAGGGGTTGGTGAGCACACCTCCAAAAGACTTCCAACGACGAATCGAAACCATTGAAATCCATCTAGTTCGTGAGTGATGCATGTACATGCAAAAAAAAAATTTATGTTTCGAATTTATTTAGTACATGGTCAAGCAGTCAAAAAAATAATGGAAAATGAATACATAAAAGAATTAAAAAAATAACTTATAAAACGTTCATTTTTCTTAACTTATAAAATATTAATTTAAAAAATGAATACATAAAACAATTTAAATGATATTTGAATTAAAGATATTTGTTTTGATGATTTAAATTTGTTCAGAATTATGCAAAAGTAAATAATATGCTTATAATTTGCAGCTAATGATCTCGGAAAGTGAATTGCGGATCTTGCTGAGCTCTTTATTAAAGAAAACAAATTATAAAACAAATTAAAACCTAATAAAAATGGGAGAATTTCTATTGTACCCTTATAAATATCTAAAATAGCTAATATATATCCACAACAAAACACTATAATATTCAATATTTCCATAACAACTTAATATTTTTTTTATCCCTTTTGTTTATTTAAAATTTTAAAATAATCAAATAAAAAGTTCAATAAATGGGGATAGAAAAATAGAATGTTAAGTTTTTATGGGTGTGTTTTATATTATGAGATGGGGATATTGAGTATTTTAGATGTTTATATGAAGCACACTATAAGTTTTTCTAATAAAAATTAAATTGTACCTATATATGAACTCATTTCACGTGCTACAAAAAATGTGAAATAAAATATAGAAATAGCTAATTGAGCAATGAACCAGTTATATAGAACATATATGTCATTATGAATAGAAATAAATTACTTCATCTACTCATATATGTTTTTTTTTTGGTGGGGAATTTCATGTATAGCCCTAAAAAAATGGACTTTAAAATTTATAGTATCATATTTACCCTTCTAAACATCAAAAACTCAAAAATTTATCTATTTTATTGTCTTTTCTATTAAACTAATTTTAAATTTATACATTAGAAGCGTAAATATGATATTATGAATTTTAGAGAAAGAAATACGTAATTTGGATGCTTTTGAGGGGTATACGTGAAACTCCCCCAAAATTCAACATCTCAAAAACAAAAACCAGAAGAAACCACACCAACCAGAGCACCCCACCTCCTCGCCTTTCAGATGCGGACACCTGTCTTCACCCAAAAGAGGAAATAAATCTGCTGTTATTCCAAAGAGATAACAGGATCCTGTTATTTTGATCTCAGCCGTTGACCTTTGTCTAGATTCGGGTACAAAAAACTTTTTTTTTGAGATTCACGCATGAAAAACTTTGAACAGTTGTGATTGGAATAATAGGTCCTGTGATCTCTTAGGAATAAGAGCAGATTTATATCTCCAAAAGATTCCTGTGATCATGTCACTGCTCAACTAACACGTAACTTTCTCGCGTAATAGGAGTTGGTAATGACCCAAGAGATAAAAGCTGTTCTTTTTTTTTACCTCTAATAGGAGTTGGTAATGACCCAAGAGATAGATCGTTATTTCAGCATCCCTAAGCTGGTAAATATATTACAAGATCAAAGTTACCTTCCTCATTTAAAATATAAATCCCAAACAAAGAATTAAAATTTTAAGTGGATCTTCTTGATCTTCTCTAGCCAATCCCCTAGCGGTGCTGCCACCATGCCGCAGAACGGGAGCAAAGTAGTCACGCTATTATTAGTCACGTCATGTCACATCACGTGTGTTGATCACGTGACATGACTCGCGTGTCGCGTGACGTGACCATTTGCATGACGTGACTGTCCTCCACCATCTTATTCACGTCACGTGACCAATACGTGACTAATATTTTCAACATTATTCTTAATTATAATTTATTTTGTAATAGTTTCTTATTTTTTGGTACATTTTGTTATTATTTTCTTTGAACTAACTTAACCATGAAAATAATAATTAAATGCGATCGGTCACGTCACGCGAATTGTCACGTCACGTGTGGTTATGGCATGACCACACATGACGTGATTATCTTCCACCATTTTAGTCACGTCACGTCACGTCACGTAAAAATAAAATTTGGTCGCATGACAGTCACGTCACGTCACATTTTTCCTTCTCTATGATCTACCCATGAGTGAAGCTGGTATATTAAAAAAAACAATTTCTTTGTTTGTAATTTACAACATCAAGAGGCCTAAAAATAATAACACTCCAAATTGATTTAGTAATTAAACTTCAGTCCATAGAATTTTAGGTCTTGATTCTTTCGTAAAATGAACTAAAAATTAAAATCTTGGATGCGCATGCACTATTTCATGTGCATCGAGATTATATCTAGATTTGTTGTTTGGGCTTGAAAAATATTAATATTTGAAGGCTATATTAATTATAATCAAAATGATAACTCCAAAACTATCAGTCATTTTATTTTTCATATTTTCCCCTCGGAATGACGAAAAAATCCTTCTCATAAAATTCTTATCATTTCATCCCCAGCAACAAGAGGCTTCGTATATGTTATAAGCTTTTTTGAGATAAAAGCTATGAGATATGGTAGAATTCTAGTAACTAATTAAGGATTTAATTAATGCTTGTTATATATATAGGCAAAGACATATGATCGAGATGGGGAGTATGTATGGTATTGGTTGCCCGAGTTGAAGAGTCTTCCAAGAGATAAAAGGAATTTCCCAGCAAATAGATACATGAGAGAAAATGAACCCGAAGGGACGGTGATATTTATTGTTTGCATGTTTATTTTTCACAGAATTTAGTAAATATGTACTGATTATCAAATAAATCTTGTCCTAATTTTAATGAAATGCATCAGCAAATGGTGGAAGATCGGCCATGATGCACCTAGCTAGTGCTTAAGGTGGCTGGCTAGTTTTGTTTTGTTCATTTTTATATTCAATCAGTTACTTTTGTTATTTCTAAGTTAGATTACGAAGAACTTGATATTTAGTCTGTTGCCGATTGGTTAAGTGGTTAGCAATGAAGTTGCAATCAATAACAGGATGTATGTGTTTCTTTTGAGGCTTCCCTGTTTCCTCTTTTCTTTACTATTTTGCAAATTGGAAAAAAAAAAGTTGCACAATTAGTGTAGAGTGATTTTGAGCTTTTCATATTGTTTTATTTAAAGTGGAATGAAGCGTGCAGAATTTTTTTGGTTGGTAGTTCGTATGGAATCTGCTTTTAGCTCATACCTAACTTGCATCAATTAAAGCGAAACATATATTATCTTTTCTGGTACAAAGTGCAATTGCAAACCACCTATCATCCATTATAATTCAAAATGAAGTTTATTTGTTTATGCAAATGGGTGCAGATAAAGTCGATCTGAACTCGACAAGACTGACAAAATTAAATAAATGAATGAGTGCATCTCAACACACAATAATATTCTGACTCACAATATGGCGTGCATCAATGACCAATCTCTACTAATTAATTAACAATTCAACAAGCAGTCGGCCAATTGAGACCTTCATTTATATAAGACGTTCCTGCGAGCTTCTTTCTGATATACTGCACAACAACTCTAATACTGTGCTATATTCACAAAACAGTTCGTCCAGATACCACCCAAAACATATATCCACTCACAAATTTCTTTAATACAACTGAGAAGCTAGATGGCTGAGACTATTGTAAATTTGGTGCTCGGCAAGCTGGCTGATGCTGTAGTTAGTGAGGTTTTACACTTATACAGTGTCAATGAGCAAGTTGAGAAAGTCAGCCGTGAACTCACACGGATTCAGGCGTTTCTCAAAGATGCTGACAGGAAGCCGATAAAAGACGAAAGGCAGAAAAATTGGGTAAAGGAGGTCCGAGATATTGCCCATTCTATAGAAGATGCCATAGACACCTTTCTCATGGACATCCCTCAAAATCCACAAAAGTCGGGCAAGAGGGAGGCCATAAAAAACATGTTAAGAAAAACCAAAAAACTCCCAGCTGTACACAACCTTGTAAATGAGATAAACCAAATCCTAGAAAAAATGAAAGAGATCGAAGAGAGCAGAGTCAGATATGGCATAAATAATTTGGGTGAGGGCAGTACTGGAGATATCAAACTACCCATCAGGCAACTGATACTACCTGATATTGATCCTGATATTGTTGGCTTCAAGGCAGATCAGAACTACATTATCAAGCAGTTGCTTGATGAGACCACCAAGAGACGTTATGTGGTCTCAATTTGCGGGACCGGTGGACTCGGAAAAACTACTCTTGCACAAAAAGTGTACAATTGGTATGCAATTTTTTATTTTCAAAATTGTGTCATTTACTATAAATTTCATTGAAATTCACTTTTCTCCCTATTTTAGATTTTTCACTATTTCGTTTACAAAATTTACATACTTTAGTTTAGATAATTAAATTCGAAAACATGGTTGATATATGTCTTAATGTAAAACTTGTTTTTTCTATAAAAATATCAGACTTGGTCATAATATTTCTCGAGTCCTTAATGTATGATGAATTTAAATAAAGTGCTCTATTAAATTCAAGTTATATATTTAGGTGAGATATATGTTTCATCACAAGAAGAGTATATAGGTGCCGTACTTTATAGGTAGAACAATGAATATGTCTTCGACATTAACTAATTTTATAATTCTAGAATGAGTAAAGGTAATGTCATACGAGGCTCATAAACTTAGCTCCTTAATTTTTTAATTTGTCAAACACTCCGGTCAGTTAATTTGGTAAATAATGCTTAATTTTAAATAATAAAATTACCATAATATTGATCCTTTATAAATTTATCCCTTTGAAATACTTATGAGGTTTGCGTAAAAAAAAGTGGATGTAAAATTAATATAATTTTAAGGTTTGCGCAAAAAAACAAGTGTAAAATTAATATATTTGCTAATTCACTTTAATTAGTATATTATATTGAGTTTGTTAAATTAATTTTCATTGTGTACATGCTTAATTACGTGCATATCTGAATTTACACTTTTACATGGGTTTTATTGACATTGCGCAAAAGCTCAACAACTAGACTTGGGAAGGTCAAATATTCCAGTAGCCCCGTTAATAGCTTATTGTAAGGTCGTGATAAGAACAAAATAAAATAGAAGAAGAGAAAGGTATAAAACCCTTCTGACCTCTGTTGCATACGCATCTATATATATAGATGTCCCCACTCTAATGGCCCTACCCTAACCCAATAGATTGGCACGAAAAATCATAATTTTCTATTTACCCACTTCTCCATATTCACTTGCATATTTTATCTAGTCTTTCATCTTTGTATTTTGGTTATATATACTAATGTCCAATAATATATTTTTTTCACAGTGGTGATGTCGTAAAACAATTTGAAGTTCGCATATGGGTAGCTATTTCTGAAAAGTTCGAAGTAATTGATATTTCGAGAAAGATAGCGCGAGAACTTAAGGTTGCGCAACCACCAAATGAAACACATGATGCGAAAGAGATTCTAACAGAGATTCACAAATCTCTTAGAGGCAAGAAGTACCTCATAGTCCTAGACGATGTTTGGACAATCGATCTATGGACTCAAATTGGTGCAGTATTCCCTGATGAACACCATGGGAGTAGAGTACTTGTAACCACTAGGTTCGCTGATGTTCCTAAGAGCATGGATCCCACCAGTGAACCATACATCCTCCAGTGCTTAACTGAGGAGTTAGGCCGAGAGCTTTTGTTAAAAACAGTTTTTCCTAATCATGATCTAAATAAAAGTTCTTTTGATGATCTTTCTGATATCATAGGTCAATTTGTCCACAAGTGTGGTGGGCTTCCTCTCGCATTGGTGGTTTTAGGTGGTTTCTTATCAAAGAAGTCCCGTAGCCATGCGGTTTGGAGTAACGTGTTCCGGACAATGAGTTGGCGTGTCGAAGGAATAAATTGTAGCGAAATCATAGGCACAAGCTATGAGGACCTGCCATTTGCTTTGAAGTCATGCTTTATGTACTTTGCCGCATTTCCCGAAGACTATTCTATCGATGCCCCATCCTTACTTCGAATGTGGATTGCAGAGGGCTTCATACCACAAGAAGATAACAGAACATTGGAAGAAACTGCGGAGAGTTTCTTAGAGGATCTCGTACAAAGGTATTAATTACATCTTCATTTAATGATTTACACATGTTGATGTAACGTGCTGGTTTTAAATGAATAGTCTTTAAACTAAATTTTTTAATTGAAAAAAGTAATAGAAAGGAAAATTGTAGGCCCAAGCACCGACATTTTTATTATGTTAAATGTTAAGTCTTAGAATTATATTTTAGAAGCATGGGGCTGCGAATTTCATGATGACACTCTGTTTGAGCGGACCATTCGACAAAAAATAAAGAAAAAGTAAATAGGTAGTAGCGGTTTGGAGCATTTTTTCTATAGAAAATATTGGAAAAAAATAATATCTTAATTTTTTCATGCATAGAATAATCAGTGGTAAAAGTTATACAGATCCTGCTATGCATGAAAAAATCAAAGCACTTTTTCTGTTTTTCTATTTCTTTATTTCAATAAAACTAGCTTATGTATACAACATTAAACTAAATTGTTTTAATACTAACTATTTTCTTTATGATATCTGTAATCATTGTACTTAATTTTTTTTTCTCATTTTATGCTAGGAGCATGGTTCAAGTAAATAGTAGATCTTATGTTGGTTCCATCGAAACTCTACGCATACACGATCTACTACGAGATCTTGCTCTCCAAAAAGCCAAGGAGGAAAACTTTCTCCTTGTGTATTCAAATCCAGAGGATAAAATGAGGTTGAGCAGGGCACGCCGCGTGGCAATTCACAATCCAGATTGTGATCAACTTATAATGAACCCAAACCTCTACACTCTTTTGTGCTTTGGTAACGGGAGCATGCCGAATTGTTCTAAGCAAAGACTGCTCAAAGTGGTAAGTAATGGAGACGAAAGGGAGAGAAGAATAGAGTTGGGGATGTTTAAGGAATTGACTCAGTTAAGATATCTGGGTCTTGAAGGGGGGCTAAGTGACAACCATGATCAAGAATTCTTTGAGAAAGTGATAGGCAGAATGAAATTTCTGCAGACCCTTCGAGTCTCATGGTTAAAACCAATTGATGGCGACTACTTTGAGTTTCCTAAGAGTGCATGGAATATCAAGACACTGAGGCATGTCTCTCACTCTAATTTGGAACTCTCAGCATCAGCAAAATTAACAAATTTGCAAACTATTGGTTGGGTGAGGCCCACACAATCATGGGAGATAGAGTTACCTCATACACCCAATTTACGTTCATTAGTAGTAAAGGTCAAATCATCTACATCGAAGGCAGTTGTCCCTTTTCTGTCCACATTAGAACACCTAACTTATCTCAATATAAGGCATGGTCATAGTGTACCGGACATACTTGACATGAGAGGTTTCCCATTTTATAACCATTTACAATCTCTCGCACTTTTTTACGATAGCCCCACTAAATTGACCCAGCTGCTTCATGAGGATATGCTCCCCTGTCACCTCATTTATCTCACAATTAGTGGTTACAAGTTCCAGCAGGATATAATGCCAGCATTGGAGAAGCTACGCTGCCTTAAGATTCTCATCCTTAATGGAGCATTTGAAAGTCGAAAAACGACCTGTTCCTCTGGAGGCTTTAGCCAGTTAGAAATTTTGAAGCTTTATTACTTATCAATGGAGGAATGGGAGATAGAGGAGGGTGCAATGCCCATTCTTAAACAACTCACGATTTATCGTTGTGGTGAATTGGGTGTGCCTCAAGGGCTGCAATACCTTACCAACATTCAAAAATTGGACTGGAGAGATGTGGGTGATTCCAAGGCTGATTTGGTCCGCAATTTATGCCAACATGTCCCTTCAATTGCTTTAAGCGGACTTTAGAGCCACGGACTCCTCTAGTGAATATTTTACTCTTCCTATTCAGTATTTGTCATTGTCTTTTCTCTTATTTTTCTTTTGTTATATGTGTGCTTTGTATAATTAATATACTGTCATGTATCTGTTGAAATTGAATCTGAAATCTCGATTGCATATTTTTATTCCTTTTTTTCTCAGTACTTTCTCCTTCTTTTACTGGACCAAACAATATTGGAGAACCATTCAAGGTATCTAATTGTAGATAATTGTAGTCGTGGTCAAACAAGTATTTCTTAATTATCTTTGAAATTAAAGTTTCTAACTGAGCTAAGAGACATGGTTTGGAAACTTGACCAAGTCAGAACGGTATCGGTCGGGTCCGAGCCGAGTTTCATCCGAGTTTCACGCTCGTGCAATTTTTTCATCAAACTCGGTTGAATCGAGTTGACTCGGCCGAGTTATCCGATTTTTGGTCCGAGCCAATTCTGCCTTTTTCTTTGCGTCAAATTGAGTTTATCGGAAAGAAGGAAAGGAGCTGTGGAGGAGAAAAGAAAATGGATTTGCTTAAATAGACTTGGGCTACTAGTCTGTTAAGTATAGAAATATAATAAACATATGGTCCATAGTGAACCCGGAGCTACGAAAAGCTCTCATGGAGAGATGGGGCCACTTGTAACATTTAATGAAAAATTTAGAGCTGCCTCCACCTTTTCCAGTTCCTCTCCATTTCGGTTTTCATTGGACCCGTTCGTTTCAACAGTTTTTTACAATTTGTGCATATGCTTTTGAATTAATTTTTCATGCTTTTTACTTTTTTTGTTTCCTTTTCTTGCTTTATTTTTCTTGTATATATTTAATTCTTTTCTTTAATCAAAAGTATTTATTTATTATTTTTTCAATTCTTTTAGTAAAAACATGCTTCTGCCAAAAAAATCCGAGTTATCGATCTGATTCACCCGATTCTGACCGATTCATCCGATTCCGATTTCACAGTCAAGTGATGGAGTCCGATTCCGATTCCAATTTTGCAAACTATGCTAAGAGATACATGGAATTGTGCCTATTATATTATGAAATTTTTTATTACTCGAAATCCATATCATATGAGAACAACAATATATCTGTTTAGATCCTTAATTACCGTCCGATCTTTAATATCTGTGCGGATTCTGATCTAACGGTTCAGACTTCATGCTCCATTGGTCTAGAAAGTGCCACGTATCACACAATTTTGTGCACACGTGGCACCACTCTCAGCTCTTCCTTCCATTTCCAACAATGACAACTTAATTTCTCTCTCTTCCTTCAAAAATTTCTAAAGATAAACGGCAATGCCACGCCTACTCCCTGTCCCTTCTCTCTCTTTCTAAAGACCAAATTCCAGTTCCAATTCAAGCCCTGTCTAAGTCTAACCATGAGTAGTCTAACCAGTTCTTCTTCCCGGAAATACTACATGGTACCCGGAATTACCCCCCAAGAGGTCTCAATTGCGTTAGAGGAGGCATTTAAGAGGTATGAGAACCCCAATTTGAAGAGAAATGGTAATGGGGTGGTGATAGTATGGTTCAGAAATGATCTACGTGTACTTGATAATGAGGCACTGATCACAGGTTGGGCTGCATCGGAATTCGTGCTGCCGGTATATTGTGTGGACCCGCGATTGTTAGGTACCACACATTATTTCGGATTCAAAAAAACTGGAGGTATACTGTAATTACGGCTTATGGATTTACTTATGGTAATTTAGTTGATTTGAGTTGCTATAATATGAGATCAAGGTAATGCTCAATTTTGGGTAAATATTTTACTAGAGCAGTTTTGGCTTCATGCAGCGCACAGACTATAGGATCAAAATAGAGGTGCATATTGTTTGTGCGCTGCATGAAGCAAAAAACTTCTCTGTTAAAACAATGATGTTAAACACCTCTGTTAAAATAATTCAATTATGATAATGTAATTGAATTATTGAATACATTTTGTGACATAAATATATACAATTAATTATGTTTCTGTAACTGTTTTTATTATGAACGAGAAGAATTTGAGTACTTTCTTGTTTATGTGTAACTTTATAATAGATTACTGTATGAAATTTACAATGTGGGCCCCACACAGTATACACCTAATGAAAATTTTGCCGAAATTTTTATTCATTCCCTCAGAAAAAGAAAAAGAAAATTCCAAACCTGTCTTAAATTAATTTGCTCAAATTGCAAGAAATTGTAAAAGAAATATTGTGAGTATATAATAATTAATCACACAGCACCTGTGAAGCAATTTTTCTCCATGAACTCTCCTCTAGCCCTAGTTTTCCCATTATTATCTGTGATCACATCAACATTATACAATATGACCATCATGAAAACATAGCACAAGAACACAAAAACGGGACCCGCAATATTCCAGAACAAAAGTGGCATGGCAACAAAAAATAGTCTATTTCCAATAGTATTCAGACCAAACCCTTTTCCCAAAAGCCCACAAACATACTCAACCGCAGGGGCGGATCTAGCATAGAGCAGGGTAGGGCAACTGCCCTACCCTGGAATTTCAAAATTAGTTTCCAAGTAATAGGTTTTTGGATCTTGCCCCACCCTGGAATAAACAAATGCCCTACCCTGGAAGAAACAAATGCCCTCTTCTCTTTCTCCTCTGTAAATTTTTCTATGTCATGTTTAGATTTGGAAAAAAAAAATTTGGCATGTTGATTGTTTTTTATTTAGTACCCGATTAGATAGTAGGTTTAAATCCGATTAGATATTGGACCCGCATAAATATTATCTTGCCCTACCCTGACGGAAATCCTAGATCCGCCCCTGCTCAACCGTCACGGGGTTATTATGGTCATTACCTCGAGGAACATTGACGAGAAAACCAAACTGTCCGAAGAACCTTATGGAGAGAGAATAGCACAAGAAAGCAAAGAGAAAGATGGTGAGAATAGATGCATATTTTATGGCCATCACGTGCTCGTCACGTGATCCATAAATTGTGGTGTTAAGAGGCTTCTTTATAGTGTATGTGCTACTGAGCAATGCGGCGAGGCCAGTTGAGAGAACGATTGAAGTGGAGGCCATTAGTATGGATCCCATGAGTGCATTCCTCAGTGATTGCACTGCTAACATGTATTTTTTGTTGCTGTCCTAATTCATTATATACATTATATCAATGTGAAACAAAAAAAAGTATATATTAAATTTAAAGAGTTGATGCAAAGATGAGTGGTACCTTGACTATGGTTAAGACCCAAGATCGTTGTAAGTTAAATTGCAAACCCACATATGTCTGGTGTGGTTGGGTTTTGACCTTTTGCCACAACCAGAGATGGTATGACACAGACATAAGAAACCCTAATGGTACCAAAGTCATGTCAAGGCAGTACCAATTCATTCTCAGTTCATCCATTGATCTCTCTCTCATTCTATTCCTATCTATATATCTCTCTGTGCATGTTGAACCAATCTCTTGAACATATATATATTACAATTAGTAGTGCTATATATATTATATTATTTATTATAAATTAAGTAGCTAGTGCTGACTTTGTTGGGTGCGCTTACGTGCCTTTAATTTTGTCTTCTTATAATATAAATATATTGCCAGACAATTAAATGGATGAGTAAAACCTAATAACTAATTAGGTGTATTTTAGATGCGAACCAAAGAAAAGGCATATACCAATATTCACTCCATAAACTAACAAAAAGATGTATGATCATGGATACAAAAGTTGTGGTAGCTGGGTCCTATTCTGACCCCATTTAGTTTTAAAATTTATGTACAATTATACATGATTTTCTCATACATAGGGCGGAGCCAAACTTTCAAGTTATGAGAGTCAATCATATAAAATTTTCATACTACGAATGGGATCAATTTTATAGTACCCATAGCATTTTGCTCTTAATTATATAAAAAATCATGCATAAGTATGAAATTTTTCAAAATTAATGGCGGTCAATTGACCCCATTCACTAAGAGTGCATCCGCCCCTCCTCATACACAACATGAAATTTTATATGATTGACTCCCGTAGCTTGAAAGTCTGGCTCCGCCTAAGGACATATGCTATATATCTAATAAAAATAATGTAAATCTTGTTTTAAGAAACAAAAAATAACCAAACCATCAGCTTTTAAACGGTATAAATTTCATTGTAGTTCTAAATCACATGCTATACGAGGCTATATCACTAGGCTAGCCCTAAATCACATGCCGGGACCATTGAGAAGCTTCTTGTCATTTGATGACAAGACGAAGGAAAATATTGAGTTCTTGTTTTTGGTACCATATATTTCTTTTTATCAGTTTTATTTTTTGGGGGGAATCTTGGCAGGGGACCTGGGCCAAACAAAATTACATGGACAACCCTAACCTGGATTAACAGTTCACCTCTTGTAAAAAAAAACAAGAAGCAAATTACATGAACTAGCAAACCAATAGCACACTACAGTTCACCTCTGGTTACAAATAGCTTTCCACAGTTAATAGACTTTTATCGGTAATGGACTTACATTTAATAGACTTACTTTTATTTTTTAAAGAAGAAACTCAGATACCGTGAAGGGGAAGATCCCGACCATTGCAAAGATGTTATGGAGGCCATAGCAACAAAAAGGTATAGCCAGGAGTTATACGAGGCCAGGGACATCTGCAGGAAAAAATTTGGCAGAGACATAGATGCATGGAAAAAATACATTCCCCATTGGTGCCTTGACGACCTCAACTGGCACGGTTTGTGCGACCTTTTTTTCACAGAGGATTGGCAAGATATGAGTAGAAAAAACCAGCTTAACCGCACACAGTCGGGACTAATCGTTGCCAATCACTGTGGATCAGCCAGCTCACACCAACATTTTGGCAAACTGGTAAGCTTCATCAAATATAATGTTCCGAAATTTTCCCAAATTAACAATATTTGTAATTTACGGATTCATCTGACCTTTATGACTATTTGTCTATTCCTTTTCATGTGGAGACAACATTACAAAATGGAAAAGAGCCATCGATGGGGGAACTTTACCTCCATACTCATAGTCATCGAGAAGATGGGAAATCACCTGTGGTTGCCCAAATAGAGTCTGTCATAACGGACGAGCCTGAACCAAATGAAAACACTAATGGTAATGGGCTTTAGGATCCAAGTACCGAGGAGCCTAGAACACATGTTCCAGATTATGATATCAACTCCTTGCATTTTACCAACTCGAATGCGAAAGCAGTTTATGTAAGTAGTATTATTTACATTAATGTGCATTTATTGTTACCGTAGGTCAAAATAAATATAATTTCGCAACTATGTTGTGCACTTATGTGTCCTATATTTGTTGTCAGTTGACACCATGGGTTAGCAGTATACTGTGAAGAATTAGTATTCATGAACCAACTGTCCTTGATGGCTTCCTAATATGAATTCCATGATTTCTAATATGTTGCAACTCATAGGAACAAGTGAAGGACATGACAGCTGATCAGGCCAATGCTGACATGGACGAGAGCACCATGTTTGTGACAGCTGTAGGCGGACCAAAACAGGGTAGGGTGCGGGGATTTGGAAGCATGCTTCACGACAAGGTGCCAACAGCAACCACCCGAGCCAGGCAGAAACACACAGCTTCTTCTGTCTCTGGGTCGACAAACAATGAAGGGCAGAGAATCCAAACCCGCGAAGAACTAGAAATGCTCTTAGCTGACCGTGATCGTCGTCTAGATGAGGAAAGGGCCATGAGGGAGACAAAACTGGCAACTTATGACTTTTACTTCAGTCAATTATTCACTATGTATGGGGCGCAAAGGCCTACTTCACAGGTAATTAATACAAATTTGGTTGTTAATTTACGGTTATAAATTTGGTTGTGTTGACAAGATTTTGATATGATACTGCTGAGCGCACCATTTTGGTAGTTGTCTTTGCTGTTGAGATATAGCAGTATACTAACATTACCTCATGTGCAATTTTTAAATTTTAGGATGAAGTAAACATTTCTGGAACTCAACAAGGTGTCACTGGGAATTTTCCATTTCTTCAGGTCACACTTTTAACGATGTCTATTTTATTCAATTGTGATCTACATATTATAACACTTTTAACGATGTCTATTTTATTCAATTGTGATCTACATATTATAACACTGCTTGCATATACCATGTGTAGGGTCAAGGCTTCACCAATCAACCATCTCATGGAGGAGCTTAATTCACATACGCAAATGCCCATTTCCAAGGTAATGACTTATAAAATGTTGCTTTCAGATTGAACTTGTGAAAACCCGCTAAATGAGGGTTTGGTAGCTACTGGTTTAAGTATGTTCAAATTGAAATGAAAAGGGTGAAGTATAACCAAATTGATGTATCTCTAACCCATCAACAAAGGTCAACCAGCAGTTCAATCACAATAAATGATTGTATGATGCAACATTAGGTCAAATAATTTGTCTTTCCAATACACATGATTCCAATGAGTAAAGTGCAAAATTCATTACTTGAGGGTGTATATGCAGAAATCATCTTTGTAACAATCTTATGCTGTTTCTATGTTGTATACATAGGGTCTTGCTTTTCCTACGCAACCAAATCTGGGAGGGGGGGTTCCAAGAACTACTAAATCAAACTCAAGCGGGAAATGATGACAATACAAGGGGTGAGGATGATATCAACCAATGGTACGGGCAGTCTACCTTCAACGTGAACCAGCGTTAGCTTACAATGTGCAAAAGTGCACATTTTTTGGTGAATGTACAAGTTCTAACATAAGACAACTGCAATATAACCTTATTTTGTGAATTTTTGTTAACTCATAGTGGGTATATTTTGGGTATATATATTGTCAATGATGCAATTATATAGTACTGTGTTGTAATGGGGGTTTGAAAATTTAGGGAGAAAGTGCAAGATGATTATACTATGTTTGTGCTTTAAAGCTATTAATGGCTATCGATCTATTTATGAATGTGTTTTCCATCTATCTATTGATGTTTTTATGTTTATCTGGTTCAATGTTAAATGGGGAATGTATGGGAGTACCGAATTGGTACAGGGAGGATTGTAGGATGGGGGCATGCAGATACTTTTCCATCCAGGTTTGTATTCCTATGGGTATACCTTTGGAAATAAAAATGTAGGCCACTATCACTTGCCTTGGAAATACTGGGGTGGGTCCCACGTACCCTGCCCTTGGAAATAAAGAGGTGGGTCCCACGTTCGCTTGCCTTGGAAATACTGGGGTGGGTCCCACGTACCCTACCCTTGGAAATAAATAGGTGGGCCCTACGTTCACTTGCCTTGGAAATACTGGGGTGGGTCCCACGTACTCTGCCCTTGGAAATGCTCTAGAGGGTCCCACAGACTCTGCCCTTGGAAATAAACAGGTGGGCCCCGCGTTCGCTGCCGTTGGAAATACTCGGGTGGGGACCACTTACGCTTCCTTGGAAATACTTAGGTGGGTCCCACGTTCTCTGCCTTTGGAAATACTCAAGACAGTGTCCAAGGGTGAAAGTATTTCCAACGGCCCTTTTTCCAAGAGTAGCGCATGGAAATACTAAGAAATGAGTATTTCCAACGGCCCTTTTTCCAAGAGTAGCGCATGGAAATACTAAGAAATGAGTATTTCCAACGGCGTTGATGGAAATAAGTACTATTTCCATCGAGGGTTGTTGCAACAGGAGTATTTCCAACGGTAGCGGATGGAAATGACGATTTCAGGGCTTGTTCCAACGGTACGCCCATGGAAAAACCGATTTTCTACTGTTGGAAAAACCGGAAATTCTAGTAGTGTCTTCAGCAGTGTCAGTTATGGGCTCTCAATATAACGAAGTTGGGTTAGGTGCTCAAGAAGGTCTAGATGATGACTTTGGTACACTCTAAATTAGTGAAATGGTACATATGTTGGCAATTTAGTATATATTGTGACTAGTAGTTATGTGTTGATGTGATGCAAGCATTCTTTTGGATTATGCTAAGTGCTGACTTAGGTTTTTTGTTAACTAGTTTACTTTTTGGGTCAAAAGTTATAATGATGCTTGTAATATTGTGGATGCAAAAACAAATTAATACAATATATATGTTATTTCTAGTATACGTTGATCATTATTAATACGTGATTTTCATATTATTTGTTTTCTATTTTGATTTGATGAGAAATTGTAATATTAATACATTTAATATGAAAGTAATTTAGCATGGGCAACATTAGAATTGCATGGGCAGTCATCAGAATTATGACAAATTTGAGCCATCTCAATTGCATGGGCCGTCTAATTTTAACCCATGATAAAGAGGTCAGCACACTCATGCAAAAGGCCGATTTCGTCAGCGTCTGGGGTCATGTAATTGTATGGGCCGCCAAAAATTAACCCATGCAAAAGGGGTTTGCGCACCCATGCATTTGATCAACTGCATGGGCCCTATGTAAATAAGGGTCATTACCATCGATGCCAACTGTATGAACCCATTTGCATGGGATACCCATGTAATTGGCATTAATTGCATGGGTAACGCATGCAAATGAGCATTTTTTGTCCCATACAAAATATTATAAATTCTAGTAGTGACGAATCTGAAAACCCTCAACAGCAGCAGCGGAAACAAGTGATTTGAACCCTTAAACCACCGATCGGACTATATATATATATATATATATTAACTGCGGGGTAGCGACAGTGCCGCATGCGGGGTAGCTGTGGGACAATCTATGCTGCATACTGGGTGACAGGTCGCATGCGGGGTAGAGAGACGTCAGAAACATATATTTTGCGTAATTGACAAGGAGAGAACCTGAACCCTAGAGAACCTTTATTTAATTATTTAACCGAAACCTTAGCACAATTAGCGCCACCGCATAAACTTTGAGGGTATTGAACCCTAAAAACTATTTTAAAAATTGTTTTAAAACCTATTTTCAAACCCCCTTATAACCTAGACTAGTGAATATTGTTAGATATTTAATACACTATTCCTGTGGATCGACACCCCAATTATACTACACGGTAGGATCATGCGCTTGTGATATGAATGCAAGTAGAATTAGGGTTAAAAGGTATATTAATTTATACTGAAAGTTAGTAGTACCATTTTGGTTCATCAGTGTGAGAACTTCTCTATGTAACAGGTAAATATTGATCTGATCCGGGCGCTCATCCCAGAACGGCTCCATCTTCTTTGGCTGTTCTTTTGGACTTTTCTCAGGTGGTTTCTGGGTTTTTGCCTCACTTCCTTCTTTCTCTTTAAGGTTTGTGCGTAGGTTAGGGTTATGTCTGTTGGTCTTCCCTCTTGTGTGGTTTCCTTGTTTGGCCTCTCCTTTATATCCTTCCTTTTGTCTTCCTGTTTACACCAATCGGAGTAATGCCCTAACTTCCCACATTTAAAGCATCTCATTGGTTCTCTGCATTGGGCTCTTTTGTGATCTTGGGCCAAACACCTTATACACCTGCGCTCATTGAATGCCTTGGCATACGCCCTTTCGTTTGCCTCATAAAGAAAGCCTTTTTTAATCGTTTTTTTTGTCCTGAACGCCAACCTTAGCATTTATGCCCGTCCTTACAAATCTACGTTGTGGATCTAATTCTTTCCTTCTCACACCAACTCTCTGCTATCCATTAGATTAATTGACTTTGAATCAATCTTTTGCTATTATATTAAGCAAGCTAACAAGTCTAGCATTCATATTGTAAGAAAGGGTATAGGGTAGTTGTCATTTTCATTATTTTATTTTAAAATTTTCTTTCCTTCATATTTTTTTTATTTGTTCTCTTTCTTCTCCATCATTGGCGGTTCTCATTTCGGAACACCAACACTATATAACTAATCAAGATTAATATAAAATAAAAACTAGACCTTGATTTATTTTCAGAAATATATATATATGTTGGTTAATACCAAAACTTTTGTTCCGGAGCCGTGGTGCAACCAATTGGTTTTCTGATTTTCAAAGTTCAAACGGTCAATCCGAACCGTTAGATGTGATCTCTATATTAAAATGTGCTTGGAGACCAAATTTTATATTTTTTTGGAATTTTGTACTATTTATTAAGTCAGTTTTAAAATCGTTGATTTTAATAAACAGTGAAAATTTTATGGATCATTGAAAATAATGATTTTAAAACTGGCTTAATAAATAGTAAAAAATCCAAAAAATGTAAAATTTGGTCTCCAATCACATTTTATTATAGATTGAATGTTGAATGGTTTGGATCGACTATTTGAATTTTGAATATGTAAAAACCGAAGCGATTGTTCTATGGTCTAGAAACAAACGTTTTGATATTAGCCAACCTCTATATATATGTATATATATATATATAGAGTGACTAAGATACAAACGTTTGCACCAAGGCCTTGGTGCAAACGAATGGTTTTCGGATTTGCAAAGTCCAAACGGTCGATCTAAACCGTTAGATGTGATATCTATATTAAAATGTGCTTGGAACCAAATTTTACATTTTTTAGAATTTTTTTACTATTTATTAAGCCACTTTGAAAATTGCTGATCACATGGTCCAGAATTTAGTTGCACTGTTTTTACTGTTCACCCGGATCAGCAATTTTCAAAGTGGCTTAATAAATAGTAAAAAAATTCCAAAAAATGTAAAATTTGGTCTCCAAGCACATTTTAATATAGATTAAATATCTAACGGTTTGGATCGACTGTTTGAACTTTGAAAATCGAAGAACCGAATCGTTTGCACCAAGGCCTTGGTGCAAACGTTTGTATCTTAGCCTCTCTCTATATATATATAGCTTTCTCATATTTTATGACTACGGCACATCTATTCAAAACTTTCTCAAGACAGGCTGAACTCACAACTATGAGCAACTAAGCCACATGTATAAACAGATTGAATCGTTCAATGTAATCGAAGTTCAAGGAAAATATGAAAGGAAAGAGAGAGAAATAAGAATGGATTTAACAACTGTTGTTGGGATTGATACATTTCCAATTTGATTGCGACCTATATATATATATATATATAGAGGAGGGATCCGATTACACCACTTTTGAGTTACCACAAAATTACTCTCCTCATTTTTTACATTTTCAAAGTCCAAATCGTCGATCCCAACCGTTCAACATGATTATCTAAATAAAATGTGCTTGCAGATCAAATTTTACATTTTTTTGAATTTTTTTACTATTTATTAAGTATTTTACAGAAACTAATAAAATTCAGACCATTGAATTTTGTACTGATCTTAATAACTAGTAAAAAAATGTAAAATTTGATCAGCAAGCACATTTTATTTAGATAATCATGTTGAAAGGTTTGAATGGATGATTTGAACTTTGAAAATGTAGAAAATGAGGAGGGTAACTTTGTAATAACTCAAAAGTGGTGTAATCGGATCCCTTGGCAGCCGCTGCCGAGCACTTTCACAAAAAAAATAAAATAAAAATAAAACAGAGAGAGATGGCCACAGGAAATTAATTGGACAAAGATCCACCCTTTATATTCGTCTCCATTCAAGAGTTATACCGGAGATGTCTATCCTTGATCAGGTTTGCAGTATACACAGCTTAGCACTTAACAATAGCAGTAATTAATATAATAAGATATCATAACTGAATATATTAGTAAAAGGGAAGAAGTCTAACCTACTGGATATATTAATCTTTCTGGTCCCCATGCATACGTAGTCCACGGCCTGCTGTTCAAATTTGAAGTCTCCGATTTACATTACTGTTGAGAGAACATTTTTATGTAGTTTAGATTAAATATATATATATATATATATATATATATATATTTTTTTTTCCATGTCATAAATGTTGATATGGCTCAGATTAAATACTTGCCTTCCGTAATAGATGAAGTTAGACTTTCAAAATATGAGAATCAAATTAAAATAGAAGTTAATTATATAAAATTTTTATACTGCGAATGTGGGTTAATTTTATAGTACCGTAGCATTTTACTCTAAAATATATGAAAAATTGTATATATTCTCAAAAAAATTGAAAATTAATGGGATCAATTGACTCCCCCATAATTTCTTACTGTATCCGCCACTGAATAGATCGGACGGTCTCCATGTTAGAGGTTAAAAATTATTAAAAGAACCTCTCCATGAACATCGTTCTCCTATTATATATTGAACATTAATTATATAATTCCCTTCCCCTTCCCTCTACTCCTCTCCATCCAAACATATTCAGCTTTGTATACCTTTAAAGCACTTTGTATTAATCATACATACAGGCGCTCAAAGAAAGAGATCAGGGAGAGATGTTAGGAATACTGGACTCTCCATTTGCTCTGTTCCTAGTACTATGCCTCCTGATAATATCTAATGCTGCACCAGCAACCGCTCAAGCTACGCCCCCAACTGAAGGTATGTATATGTATTAAGATTAATTATTACATGACTTTGCCTCACTATGTACTGATAATCTTTCTTTAAGCAAGACCAACAAAATTTTGGATTAGAATCTCTAATCAGAGCTACTTAATTAGAATAACAATAGTTAACAAAAAATATTCCGACAAGAAAAAGATTTTCAAAATTTGATGGCTGGAGTTATCTTATCACAAATTCAGAGGGGCGCAGGGAAGGGGAAAGGGGCGGTGTGCTATTTTTTTTTTTTTTTTCCTGTTTTAGACGAGACTTTCACTTTCCTTCATATTATTATAAAATTTATAGGGCTTTATAAACATTTTTTATATACCTTTGATCGATGTAGATTATAGGTACCTATCTACAAAATAGAAGAAAAAATAGGAATATCAAAATTTTCAAAAAGATTTTTTACTATGATAAATTAATGATAATTATACAAAACTAGATGCACAAACACTGTTTTTGGATGGTTTCGAAGCTAAGATAAAGTGTACCTAATTAAAAGGTGTCCCCATCATTCCCCACATAGGTAACAATTAATAATAATAATAATAAAATAATTATTATTATTAGTACTATTATTATAAACAAAAATTAAAATAATTATATAAAACTACTAAGAGCAGGTACGGATTTAGAATTTTTGTCGGGGAGCGGGGGCTTTGAACCGGACCGGATCAGACTTTATTTTTAATTTTGTAAAGTCGTGAAGAATTATTTTAAAATTCAAAAATTCAAAAGTTGCATAAAGTCGTGAAGAAACTAGTAGTAGGTGAGGCAAGTTGAAATTTTTTATTTTGTAAAATTTACGGGACCTTATTTTTACGACAACGACCAGGGAAATTATTTTGTAAAAGTTGCATAAATTTGATTTTGTAGCTCATATTTTAACTAAAATTCAATGGTCCCAAGAATTATTTAATATACACCAATTGACTTTATTTTCTTCACGACTTTGGTAGGTACTTATTCAGCTTTGATCTAAAATTTCATGCGTTTATGGCAGAACTCATTTGGAGAATTTTTTTTATTCATAGAAAATAATAAAAAGAAGAAGTAGAGAATTAAAAAGATCCTTATTATTTTTTTTATATATAATTTTTTATATAAATTATTGTAAAATGTCATGATATAGTCAAATTGATCTATATTTTATGCAGAATTTTTTTATATAATCGACTCTAATAGTTTGAAAGTCTAGCTCCGCCTCTGAACTATGCAGGAATTGTAAAATTTGTAGAAATATCATAATTATTGGTTCTGATTCAAAGCTTTGGATCGGACTCATTGGTCATGATCCAAAGATAATATTTTTTTTCATTTCGCACATCTCGATGAGCTACAAGATCTTTTTCCACAGAAGTTCTAGCATTGTTTGAATCGAGACCAGTGAATCTGATCCAAACTGAGTAAAAATTTTAAACCAAATGTTGCCATATCTTTTTTTTTTCTTCTTCTTTTTCTTCCTCCGATTCAAACTCATTCTTTTTCCTTCCATGATTCCCTCTTTTAAAAAAAAGCTTTACTATTTCTTAACCAAATTCAAATATTTTTTGTGGAATAAGCTTCAATCTAAGAAAAATGACCTAAAAATCCCCATTTGGTTTCAAACAATGTCACCCTAGTTCGGATCGGACTCATTCGATTCAAACAGTGATGGATCTTCTGTGGCAACAGATCTTAGCTGATTCTCAAGATGTGCGAAATGAAAAAAGAAAATCTTTGGATTGGGACCAATGATCTCGATATTTCTTAATGTGTTACAAGTCCCGCAATATTCTTTCTATTTCCCTACCACTTTATTTATTAATTTCTATGAATAAAAAATTATCCTCCTTTGCCATATAATTAATTTCTTTTTCTTTTTCTCAGGATAATTCTTATATTCATGCATGTAATATAAATTTATTTCATGTCATACGTGTAAAATTCGTTCGCCACTTAAATAAGATTTGATTATTATTTCTATTTCTTGAGTTTAATAATTTTAATTTTAAGAAAAAATTGAATGCTAAAAACTTTCATCTATAATTGATGGAAATAACTGATAGGAAATAAATGGACCAGTACGATTTTGTTATAAATCAACATTGTTCCTACCATAGTGACAAATGAATGGTTCAGGTTCGGTTCGGCGCGATCAAAATTCGTGATTCGGAAATAATTCGGTACTAGCAAAAAAAAACTCAAAAAAATCCTAAAAAAATTAAATTTTTTTTTCGCGTTTTATTCTCGAATAACTCGTAATTCGCGTTTTATGCGTGTTTTATTTGCGAATAAAATGTATTATACATTTTTTTGCGTTTTATTCAATGTTTAGTTCGGAAATGACAAAAAAACGAATTAAACGCAAATAATTTGCGAATTTTCGCGTATCTGGTTACTATGGTTCATACCGAGGGCATAACTTGATCCATGTTATCAACAAAATATCTTTCCATACTCCAACAAGGAGTCCATTTTATGATTTTATTATTTATTCGCTACAGTGGCTGCGTTGAATGCCATATTGGGGAGGTGGGGAAAGAAGGCTAATTCCAATTGGAACATAAGTGGCGAACCGTGTAGCGGGTGGGCTATAGACTCCACAGATATCGACAACAACCCATACTTCAACCCAGGAATCAAGTGTCGCTGCACCTACGACTCCAACAAAACATGCCACATTGTCAAGTTGTAAGTTTATCCAAATTATACATGTCTATTTAGATTAGGTCGAATATTTAGCTATCTGGTTAATTAATGAATCCTTATTACTAATTTCATGCATGTTGTCGCATTTAAATAGTGTAGTCAGGCATCATCTGAAAATTCGATGGCATTAATTGTAGTTTCGTAACTACCTACAATTATCCTAGCTTGGATTCTTGCACGAATATTGATATGCACTATACAATTCGCTCGCACAAATTGTGATACACTGGAAAGAACGTGAACCATGTGCAATTTAATTTACACATGACTCTCAAATATTTAGTTTTATGCTCTTTAATTTATTAGTTTGTTTAATCTTTTGTTTTAGTGTTCATGCATTGTTTTGTTTAAACTTTTCTTAGGAATTGATTCAATTAATATTTGTTTTCACATTTCACATTTTTTTTTTTTTTCCTTTTCTCTTGGAATTAACACAGGATAGTGTATGAGTTGAATGTGGTGGGAACTATACCAGATGAGCTCCAAGTTCTGACCTACCTTTCTGACTTGTAATAAAGTTTGCAAATTATACCTTCTTTTTTTCTAGGGGGGATTTCACGTATACCCCTCAAAAAACTTTAAAATTACGTATTCCCCTCTCTAAACCTAAAAATTGCATATTTTTTCCTCTAAACTTTTAAAACTTACAAATTTATTTATTTTATTGTCTTATATTAAATTAATAAAATATTCATTTTACTCTTTATTAAAAACATAAAAAATTGTAGCTTGTTTAAGAAAAATGCTAATCTTATAAGATATCCATTTTTCCCTAAAAAATCGGATACCCATTATACCCTTACCTTTTATAAAATACTCATTTTGTCCTAAAAAACCAATCAAATATAAGACTGATATTTTTCTTAAACAAGCTACAATATTTTTATGTTTTTAACAAAGGGTAAAATGGCTAAATTTGTGAGTCTTGAAAATTTAGAGGAGAAATTATGTAATTTTGAATATATTGAGGGATATACATGAAATTCCCCCTTTTTTTCTACTTTTGTTCTCCCGTAGGTGACTCCATGAAATAGCCTTTCCTCCCCTTGGAGATAACATAGGCTGCGCATGAAAAAACCGGAAATTCTAGTAGTGAGAGTTTACTTTTGAGAAATAGCTTTTTATAAATTAGCATCCTATGACTTAGTCATAGATGCCACGAATCCTGTCTTTTTACATAGAGGTTGCAGGTTCAATTCTCGAGAATAACATCTCAAAGATGCTGGAGTGTACTGGGTCCTTTAATAAAAAAAAATATTTAAATTATATCTGTATTTATATTGTTTATTTTGTGTCATGTTGTAAGAATCCAGCTTCATTGACATTTCAGGAACTTGGGTCGAAATTGTTTAACGGGTCCTATACCCGCATTCGTGGGGAACATGACTCCCATGCAATACATGTAAATGATACATTTTAAATAAATTAATAATGTATTTCTAAAAGAAGAATTTTAAACTTCTTTGTATATAATTGTTTTCTCTTGACATCCCAAATACTAGAAACTTTGCCACCAATGCTTTGTCGGGTACAATTCCAAAGGAATTAGGCAATCTTCAAAACCTCATATCACTGTAAGATTTCTCTTTCCTGGTTGAGAAAAGAAACCACACAAAAATTTTAAGTTCCACAACTAAATAATTTATTTTATTCCATTAATTTTAATTTTCCTATTGCAGGGGAATGGGAGTTAACAACTTCAGTGGCTCAGTACCAGACGAATTCGGGAACTTAACAAGTCTTCAACAACTGTTAATTTTTTTTGCATATATTTTTTTGTGATATATCTTATATATTTTTTCTAATTACATGAAAGGAAGAAATACTAGAATACAAATAATAGCGTAATTTCTATGTTTGCAGCTATATGGCTAGTTCTGGTCTCAGCGGTGAATTACCAAAAACTCTAACTAAGCTTAAGAACATGAAGATCCTGTAATTTCTCTAAAATATTTTTATTGTTTAAATTTTGTTATTTTTTATTGTACGATAATTATAAGTGTCATTATTATTTCTAGGCGAGCATCAGATTGCACTTTTACTGGAAAAATACCTGACTACATTGGTACCAGCTGGACATCATTGCAAGAATTGTATGCTCTCTCTCTCTCTCTCTCTCTCTCTCTCTCTAACTCTGTGATAAACAAAGAATGTGATTCATCAGAAGTTCAAAGTAGATTGCACCTACACTTAAACGCAACCTGAGAAATCTGACAAAGAATACTCAAGCTGAGACACTAAATTCACCCCTCCCCCCCATGAAATTAATTCAAAGATTGTCAATAACCTGACCTTAACAATCTGGTCAGCACTACAATGAAATTTAATTGCCAAAACAAACCAGATTCGACCATTTTGCGCCTCTGCTCCCCAAGTAATTCCAAATGCCATAACCAGATAGTAAAACTATTTACCACAGAAATGCAAGCTGATAATACAGATGTTGGGGAATCATAAAGGCCAAACAATTACGCCTTATCTAGAGATCAAACAATTACATCTCATCTATGGATCAAACACTTACACCCCAGGGAAGGAGAAACAGTTCCTCACTTTAATTTAAGGACCATCCTATGCCAAAGCCGACTCATAAAACATAAATCTAAAGTGCGGAACATAATACCTGATTCCATGGAGTAACTCGATCCTTTGAGAGATCACCAACCGTCTATGTGAGCACGAGACTAGACTCTAATGGCAAGAAGCACTTTTTGTTATTTTGTTGTATGGTCGTAGGAATAAGTCTTCCAAGACAGCAAGATATGGCCATTGAGAAATTCTCTCCAAATTTCCTAATGGATTTATCTTCTCTATTCTTCGATGGTGGAAGAAGAAGAGAAGACACACAGAGCTGTATTTTTCTAAAGAAAAAAACATATGTCAAGTTTATGTATTTTTCTGTGTTATCTTGTGCCTTAAGAACCAATCCTTATATATAGTAACCTATCTGGTTATCTGCCAACTTGAAAAAGATATTTTGTGCGACTGCATCAAAACTGTGTTGTCACATCAAAATCCGTGCAGCTGTATTAATATTCGTGTGGCCCACACAATACTCTTGAATGACAGTTTTCTAAATTGCAAATCTCAGAATCTGTCCATCAATGATTTGATCTTTGTCTAAATTGTTCTACACATTTATGGACCATATCCTAATGAATATATTGATTGTCTATTACCTTATTTGATCACTTTAATTGACAACCATATATGACAGTAAACAATCCATAATTAGATTACATATATGCTTAATGTTGGCATTAAATCCAACGAGATTGGCAATAAATCCAACAACAGAAGGATTATTTTAATAAATCTGTTCTTATTTAGGTACCTAAGATGTTTTGACAAAGCAAGTATTCTAACAAATTAAGTGTTCAAAATTTCAGGCGGTTTCAAGGAAATTCTTTTGAAGGGCCAATTCCATCAAGTCTTTCAAACCTGGTCCAGTTAACTAGTCTGTAAGTTTCTTCCAGGTTGAAGTTTTTATAAGCAACAGTTTTTTGTTACAGGACACTATTACAAATACAATATGTTATTTACTTGTTTTTGTGTGTGTGTGTGTGTGCGCGCATATGTGTTTGAATGAAGATGGATTGGCGACATAACAAGCGGTGCTAGCTCTACGTTGGAATTTATCAGCAACATGACATCTTTGAGCAGTTTGTATGTGTTTAAATTCAATTCAATCTGTCTCTTAGCACATGCTATGAATATACCATATACAGTTCCTCCAGCATGCTAATCTCAAAGTTAACCTTGCAGAGTCTTAAGGAACTGCAAGATATCAGATACTCTCCCGACAGATTTCTCTAAATACCAAAAATTGCTGACACTGTATGAATTCAAAAATTATTTTAATTTTTCTGACGAACCGAACCTTTAAAGTTTTTCCTTGCGATTTTTTATTATGCACTTCATTTTTCTCACAGAGATTTGAGTTTTAATAATATAATCGGTGAGATGGCACAGTCCCTTTTCAGTTTAAGCACTCTAAACTACTTGTAAGAGTTATCCTTTGCTGTTTATTGTAAATTTTCAATTAGTACTTATTTTATTTTCTTAGTTTTAATATGTATGTTTATTTGTTTTGGTACAGATTTCTTGGAAACAATAGCCTCAGTGGCAGTTTGCCGTCTCAAAAAAGCCCTTCCCTCCTCAACATGTGTGCTCTAGTTTGCTTTTCTATTTTGCTTTGCTCTGTTTGCTTTAACGTGAAATAAAATATTTGGATACAATTCTAGCATATATCTAAGTTTTTATAATACATATTTTTTATCAAAGATATTTGTTCTTATTAAAAAAACTAATTAATCTTATAGATGTATTCTTATTTATTTAGATAGGATGTTTTGACTTTTGAGCCAATTGAGAACTCGATTGGTCATTCATCATAAAACCATTAAAATTTTGCTGTTAAATATTTTAAATTTTTTTACCAGAGATCAATTTTTTTTTTTAAATCAGTTCAAATTTGATCTATACGCTATTTCAGAAATAAATACAAAATACAATACATAAAAGTTAGATGTAATAATCCCCGCCCCCCCCCTCCGCCATAATTTAAATTTCTCAAATTTGTCCTTAAAATATTTCAATTTTATTTCCATCCCTGAACGTAACAACCTATATAATAATTTCATTTTTCTGCTGTTTCTTCTTCGTAGAGATGTGTCGTACAATCAACTTTCAGGAACTTTCCCTTCTTGGGTTACTAAAAATGATAATTTGCAACTGTAAGTTTTCTCACATCTCCTAGGGTCCTTTCTTTTCATATGATTTGTTTTAGAATTTCTATTACTAACAGTTCGATCCTCCAATAAAAAGTTTCATTATCCAAATTAAATTATTATTGCTGTTAGTTCCCTTGATTTTATTGAAAAGAAGTCACTTTTTTTGTATTTTCTGTGAAGTAATTTGGTCGCGAACAACTTCATCATAGGGAGCTCCAATAGCAGGTATCTATAATACTATTTTTCTTTTTCCTAATTTTACATATGATGATTGATTGATTTTATTTATTTATTTGTTTCACTTTCCATATTTACTAAGTTCTTTAAAAATTACAAATTTACAATAAATTGTAGTATCCTGCCTTCTGGTTTAGAATGCCTTCAGCGAAATATACCCTGTCACAAGAACTCTCCTATTTGTAACCCTCTCTCTCTCTCTCTCTCTCTCTCTCTACGTGTGATTATTATGCACATATCTCTTCCAAACAAGTAAACTTATGAGAAAGACACAATTCAGATTCATCTTTCGCAATAAGATGTGGCGGACCGACATCCTTGACTAAAGATGGGATCATGTACCAACCAGATAATGCCAACCTTGCAGCCGCTTCATATTATGTGACACGTATGTTCTCTATACCCATACATGACCATTGTTTGATACCATACTAGCATTGCTCAGGGATATTTAGAGGGACATGGAGGGGCTGGAGCCTCCTCAGTCCTAATACCAAACGCTCTCAGTCATGTATGTGATATGCATTAAAAGGGGAGCAAGTACTTTATAGCCAATATATATCAAAAATAGTAATCAGTCCTCCCATAACTTCATCGTGCTTCGGGATGAGCTACTCATTGAAAAACTTTTAATAGTATGTAATGCAGCCCCTCCAAAGATACAACTCCATCGTTGCATGTGCCGGTACAAAACAAAGCCAAGTATTGTCCTCACAAGAGACAATTCAGAAGTACATGGATGATACATTTCATAGCAAATTTATATACTTTGTACAAGGATTACAGTATGGCCTTTTGGTCTCTTCAAGTACAGTAAGATTCATACAAACAGAAACAAACTGGCGAACTCTAAAATATTTGCAATTTGCAATTATTTGTTCATTCTTTTATTTTCAGGTGCAACTCGATGGGGGGTAAGCAATGTGGGGATCTTTGCAGATGCACCCAATACTACTTACATAATTGAAGTTCAACCTCAAGACCAGAATAAGCTAGATTCTGACTTATTTAAGAATTCACGAATGTCACCTTCTTCTTTGAGATATTATGGGTTCGGTCTTGAAAATGGAAACTATACCGTTAAGCTTCAATTTGCTGAGATCGCATACCCAAATCCACCCCCACCTGTTTGGCAGAGTGTAGGGAGAAGGATTTTTGATATCTATATCCAGGTTTGTGCAATCTAACTTTTGTAAAATATGATGTCGGTACCTTCCTGCGTAACAACAATGAAAAAATGAAATTACAAGTAATAATAGAAAAAATGGGAAATAATTGTTTGCTACTGGCATACTGGTATCATGACAGCTCATACCTCCGTGTACCATACTTCTGGTTTTGGTCTCTTGTTTGATTAGTTGTAGTTTTATTTTTTAATTCAGGCTGTAAATATTTTCTATTAGCGTAAAACAAATTTATAATTAGCATTTATAAAGACACTGACTTGTTTGTCCTCTGTGCTTATACAAAGCCTAATTCTGTTTTGCGATATCACTACTACAAAAAAAAAGATTATACACGGACAAAAATGGAGGAGCTACACGGATTTCCTACCGTGTTTAAATCGAGGGTGTATGAATAGTTCAATAACTACACACGGACATTTGTCCGTGTGCAATTTCAACGATTCTACACGGATAACTACACAAACAGTTTGTGTACTAATACACTACACAAACAGTAGTGTATTAGTACAAACCCCCATATCTGTTAAAAAAGCAAGCCAGTTTTGGTAATTTTGGGAATAGACAAAGGACATGAAACTGTTCTTATATCTTATGTACTTATACTTCCTTATTTTGGACCAATTTGTTTTATGCATTTTTAACTAATTGTTGTAGGGAGTTCTAAAAGAAAAAAAATTTGATATAAGAAGAGAGGCCGGTGGAAATTCCTTTGCAGCAGTTGTGAAAAACTATACTGTACCAGTTACAGATAATTTTATGGAAATTCATTTCTTTTGGGCTGGCAAAGGCACTTGTTGCATACCAAGGCGAAGCTATTATGGTCCTGCCATCTCAGCTATAAGTGTTTCTCCTTTTGGTCTCTCTCTCTCTCTCTCTTTGTGTTTTTTTAAACCATGCAGCAACTGCCAGTCCCTTTGTCTCTCTCTCTCTCTCTCCCTTTCTCCTTCCTCCTTTCTTGTGGGAAATTGGATAAGATATTAGACACAGACTACCGGTACAAACAAACTGGAAAAATAACTAATATATGGCTCGTTAGTTGATGAAGAAAGAAAGTCTCAAACTTACCAAAGCAATTGTTATATAATTACTTGAGCTCCACTTCTTTTTGACTCTGCAATTGTTAAACCTTTCAGACTTCATCCCTACCGTTTCGAACAGGGAACCAGGCTCAGGAAAGGGAAGAAGTAAAATAGGTATGATTCTAGGGGTTGTAGCTGGGATAGCAGTTATAGGGCTTATTACAGTAATTTCAATTCTATTTTGGAGACGCAAGAAGAAAATTGCAGAAATACAAAAAGGTACAATACTGCTATATTTTCATATCATATTTAAAAGGTCAATAAAATTGGCCGGACATGCTTAGGTTTGTCGGATTTGATTTAAATCATATTTCTTTTCCTAGCTTGTAATCCTATTCTATTGTTTTGTCAGAATTATCGGGGATAATCAATAGACCTAATGCGTTTAGTTATGCCGAGCTGAGAGCTGCTACTGATGCATTTGATGCAGCTAATTTTCTTGGACAAGGTGGATATGGCCCCGTTTACAAGGTATGTATCTCTTTGTTTTACAAATTTATTTTACAATGATACAATAACAGGTATAGTCTATTCTCTAAGTTTTGAGTTTGTTTCCTAAAATCATTGTGTAGGGAAAATTGTCAGATGGCCGCATTGTTGCAGTCAAGCAGTTATCAGTAACATCGCACCAAGGAAAAGAACAATTTGTAACAGAAATATCCACCATATCAGCTGTGCAACAGAAAAACCTAGTAAAATTGTATGGTTGCTGCATTGAAGGAAACAAACCCCTTTTGGTCTATGAATACTTGGAAAACAGAAGCCTAGATCAAGCCCTCTTCGGTATATAACAATACTTGTAATTTGCAACTAGCACTTGGCTCTCTATTAAAATCTCAATAGTACAATTCTGCCTGAATCTAATCCTCTCAACTACTCCTAATATGAAACTTAACCTAATTAATCCTAAGGTTTACAATCAATCTCAAGTTACCCAATTTTTTCCTCCCTTAACACTCGTATTGTGTAATCCAGCATCAAGTAATTAAGCTTTTCTTATCTCTCACTTGTGCAATTAGAATTCAGGTTTGCCAAATTGGCCCTGATCATTAGCCAAATTTGAAATTTTCCACTAGTTGCCTTCAATTATCTGGTTGTGGCATTCATCGATAACCTCAATATTCCTAAGTGATATATTTATTTGACTCTTTTTTTCTACTTAATTCCAGGGAAAAGTAGTTTGTACCTTGATTGGGCGACTCGGTTCCAAATATGTCTTGGCGTGGCACATGGCCTGACTTATCTGCATGAGAAGTCCAATGTCAAAATTGTACATAGAGATATTAAAGCAAGTAATATACTACTAGATGCAGATCTTAGCCCCAAAATATCTGATTTTGGTTTGGCCAAACTTTATGATGATAAGAAGACCCATATCAGTACTAGAGTAGCTGGCACAATGTAAGTCTCTACTCTATCATTGTACATATGGAAAACCAGCATTTACTGTACCATTTCAAAATCAGAATGTTATATCATGACTCTCAATACAATTGTACAATATACCACTTTGTTGTTCACATTTATCTCCTTATTTTTATCAACACATACACTCCTAGGTAGATGGAATTAGCTGACCCATACGTGTACTTGACCGTACGACAACAAAAATAAATAAACACTGTGAGACTAGATTAGGAATATTTATTTTATACAACCATCATTCATTATTTCTCATACTTTCTTAATTTTGCTCTTGAACACTAAGAACAAGCATAAACCTTACGGTTTTCAATGTAGAATTAGTACAACAGGCTGTGATATGATTTTTTTTCTGAAAAATCAATAATTGGATGAATTAATGTTTATTTCTTGCTTATTTTAAATAGAGGATATCTAGCACCAGAGTATGCAATGATGGGCCATCTCACAGAAAAGACAGATGTCTTTGCATTTGGTGTGCTTGCACTGGAGGTTGTGGCAGGTCGTTCAAATTCAGATGAGAACCGAGATCCGGATCAAGTATACCTCCTTGACTGGGTATGCTCATAGTCATATATAATTCTAGCTTTTCATAAACTCAGGAGCAGGAACAATTAGTCCCACAAATTTTGGTAAACCAGCCCAGCCTACTGGACCTCATTCCAGGCTGTCCAAAACAAAAGGGTGGAAGTACTGATCATGATACTAAAGTAACGAAATCAGAGCTGTAAGTACGACAATACAAACTAAACTGTTAATCCTATAGGCATGGAACTTGTACGACAAGAATTGTGCACTCGAGTTATTAGACCCGAAGCTCACATCATATAATGAAGATCAGGCACTGAGGCTGATAGGTGTCTCGCTACTGTGTACCCAGGGATCTCCTGGGCAACGGCCATCCATGTCGCGTATCGTGTCAATTCTCAGTGGTGATGTGCAAGTCGGCAAAATCACTTCTCGACCAAGCTACATAACAGAATGGCAGTTTAGAGAACTTTCTGGGGGCCCCACACCAGCTGTGTATGATGACTCATCAGAGGAGAGATAGTTGTTTGTTGATTAGCACGGTAGAAGCCTGGTTAAGAACTCATATGTATCTCTATTAGCTAAATATATAATGTATGTGACCCATATTTGGGCAGGCTCAAAGCTTTTCCGGATTTTTATTGGAGAAATAAAGGCATGGTAAGACTTTTCTTCAACTTTTTTGTTTTTAGGGCATGTTTGGGCAACAAAAAAATTTTATAGGAACGGGAATTTTTCAATATAGGAATAGGAATATCAATTAGATAATTCTGGACTTGAAAAAATCCGTGAGAAAATTTAGAACATAGGTGTTTGGCAAATATATGGAAAATGTTTTGGAAAGTTGTTTTTTCTGCTCTTTACAATTAATTTTTTCATAAAATATGTTATGCTAACTACAAACTTTGTTAAGTACATCGATGCTAAGTATTGATTCAGATAATAATAAAATTTAAGAGAATATGTGATGGTAACAATAAACTTTGTCTGTATCGGATTCTCAAAGAAATTTAAATGAATGAATTACAGGCTAATTATTATTTAATTAATTTTAGGCTTATCAAATAGCAAAATTAAACTTATTGTGTGTTCAAGTATCAGTATTTTAAAAATATTACAAGGCGGCTCCACTAAGAATACAAGAATTTTATATCTGTCCTGAGTATCATTAATCATTAATTTCAAACGTTCAATACAGTTAATTTACAATATGCACAATCCGAGAAGTTGAAGAATGGGCTTAAGAATAACCAACCAAACGCATGAAGATGGCGAAGAGATGTAAAAAAGAGGAGATAGAAGGGAATTAAATGTACATTTCCTTGTAATAAAAATGAAAGACTGGAGACGAGATAGAAGGGAGACTTAACAAGGAGAGTATGTGGTGGGGGGGGGGGGGGGTGGTTTAAAGAGATTTAAGAGGTTAGTTATCAGTTTTAATTTCCGCATCTTTCCAAGGACACTTTGACCACGCTTTCACTGCATGTATACATTCCTAATTGGTGTCATTAATGGCTGGTCAGATTTTATTTTCCATAAAATACTTGAGAATCTGTTCTAATCTTTATTAGTGCTATGATTTACATTCAAGTTGCTCAAATTTAAATTTTTCGCATGGTATCATCAAGTTTTTAAAATGACTGTATTAGTTTATATTTTCTTGTGTAGTAAATCCTTTTTTTTTAAGGAAAAGAAAGGGTTATTGGAAAGATGCGCCAAAACTTTAAAAATCTATTTATAAATTATAGATTCAATCAACAATTGTAAGATTTTCAAGGGAGAAACTTTGCTGTATATGAATCAGAAATACAAGTCATTTTGGCAACTTTTCTAATGGAGGTGCTAAAATTGCACAAAAAATTCAACACGTTGTAGAAAATAAATAAAATACAAATAAAAAGCATCTCCTCTTGCATTTTGAATACAGTGTTTTGACGTAGAAATAAATTTCAAAAAAAGAAAAAAAAGAAAAATTAATAAAGTGGCAAAGATCTACAATATAAAGAGAGTAAATTACTGAAGCAAGCACTTTCATATATGCATCCGATACACTAAATATTTGTATTAAAACATTTAGCAATATATCAAGTAATGTTATCATTCCAAATTGCAAAACTGAGAATAATATATACATCAATTATCCATCTAGTATTTTCTTAATTTTTAGGAAATGGCCATTCATATCATAATATGTAACACCATGTATTTTAAAAGAATGAATGCGAGAAACGACTTAACTTAAATTCCGATTTTATTAATTAAAATATAGGCCACAACATATTTGAATTAATTAATCACCAGATTAAAAGAAGCCCGATTCAATCCAATTAAATTAATTACAGCAGCTCATATTTTCTCTTTCCCAAAATAACCAATCAATTTTATTAAAATATAACCAATCCTATGCCCAGAACCGCCCCTCCCCGTTCAAACATCGCACCCCTCTGATTTAAATATTTAATCACGTCCGCCCACTAATTCTTTTAAACTCCGTAACTTCTGATTTAACCGCCCCATCTCTTTTGTTTTATATTTATTTCCCCTGGTTTGATTTCAATTCGCCAAACTTTGGCTTTTATTTTATTCACTGCCGCACCTTCTTCAGTTGCCAAATCCTATAAATTACTCATCGATAATCCTACAATTATTGTTATTATAAAGAAGTTTAATTCTGAACATTTACCGATGATTTAATTCTATTTTTCCTGAATAATTTTTAAATATAATTATCTTATTTTAGAGTAATGATTATATTCTGAACCTTACTAATGTTATTTAGATTATAAACTTAACAAATATTAGATTATCGATGAACTTTGTTTAATTAGAAACGTGCATGAATATTAATTTAGAAACTATGTTTCGTAGTCTAGATCTGAGTGCCAAAGTAAAGGAGACACGTAGAGACAACAATGAACTGCCCCACGACAACAGGTACTGGTTTCCTGGACATTGCCAAATTGCTACTTACCATTTTGTGTGCATTTATTTATTTATTTTTGTAATTGTGCATGTTGAATCGAACGATCCCTTTGGCTTGTTTAGAAATACAATAGGGTTATTCATATCAATCATGAGACTTATAAGTAGGATGTGTTTAGCATGACATTGTGTAGTGTTAAATGAAATGAACATGGAAGGTAGCATACAAGTTAAAGGAAAGGGGCCAACGTGTGTTGAACGTATGTTGGAATGTATACATTGGGTCTGGGTTCAACTAGACCCCTTGTTAACGTGGCGTTGGTTGGATTTCCTGTCACGGGTCAAGATCTAGCGTAGGGTGGATTCCCCGTCTAGTGCGACAGCCAATATCTAACGTAGGGAGGATTCTCAGCCTAGTGAGAAAGTCTCTCGTTGTTTGTTGGATTTCCCAGTGGGTTGACGGTCTTCCAATGTTGGATGGATTGGCAAATAAATGAATTAACGGATAACTTAAAAGATAACTAAAGAAGTGTGTGTGTGTGTGTGAGTGTGTGTGTGTGTGACTTAAATATGCATTAGTAAGATTGCATGTGAGGATATAATTTCAGTATCATATTTGTGTTAATAAGTCAATTGACAAACTCCAGGACTGGAACTAAATCCCGTACTAAGAGACTGTTCGATCTCTCACCCGTTCCACTTTTACGTGGGTTCCAGAAAATGACGAGGCCAGTAATGAGTACAAATAGAAGAGACGTGGATTAGGAGGTCAATGACCGGAGGTAATGAAGAAGAGGCGTAAGCATAGATCACGAGTAAGAGCAAGTAGAATGATCCATGTTTTGAATGAAATGCCACTTATGTTCATTTTAATTTCGTATGTTTATTTTCCAAGTAATTTGATACACTTGTATATATAGGCATGGTTGTTGCCGTATTTCTAACCATATCTGTCGTAATCATTGTTGTAAGACTTTTTTTTTTAAATTAATGTGGCATTTGATATTCTATGTAAAGTGTGTACGCCTTATGTGTAAATACGTGGCGGGTTGTCTCGGAGTGTGACAACAACCTCCACGAAAAAGGTATAATTTTAAATAACGATTTGATACAACTTACAAGGCATTGCTTTTGAAATAAAGTACACTATAGCTATTATAGAGAATTTTTTTTCTTTTATTGTATTTGAAAGTTTTGATGCTTAGATAGCAAGGAATAAAACAAAAATTTTATTCAACTCAAAACAAACGATCTAGTTATTGTAAATGCAAGAAACAATCTTAATTAGCCTAATCAAAAAGGGAATAAACTAATACCTTGGATTTGATCTCCAAATCAAATCAAGAAAGGGTTGTCCTGCTTAGCAACTTCTTATTCCCTTTCTCTTTCAATGGTGGTTGTGCTTAGCCCTTCAAATGACGAGCCTCCTTAGGTATCCACCGAAAGATTAAAGAAATACTTGTATCTCTAAGGCTAGTAAGAGATTAACAAGTAGAACCTTAATCCTAGTTTAACCCTCTTGTTAATTTCTGAAAATTTCTTAGAGGATTTCTAGATCTCAACTCATGAGAGAAAAATGGGAGAGAGGAGAAAAGAGCAAATTTCGGCCAAGATATAATTCACTGAATTTTTGACCTTTCGGTACTAAAACCCTTATATCTTTTTCTAGGTAACTCCAAACGACTTGAAATCTTCACCATTGGATTCTAGACTCCAAGGGCTACAGATTACATAGGTCATACGTCCAGAATGGTTAAGATTTGCCCTTTCAAATTCCAGTTCAAATTTACCTAAAAAAATCTGTCCAGAAATTTCTTTCCTCTTTAATGAGATTGATTAGATTTAATGACATATTTAAATATTCCTTAAATCATGCCATCACTAATCAATTCTCCCCAGCATATATTTGGACTTTGGGCTTAAACATACTAATCATATTAATATTTAATTAAGTCCACAATCCCATATATTAAAAGGCCAACATATAAATTAATATTCTATATTAATTTATATGCATCTCTCATGTGTCAAAAGTCATTTAAAATATGTCACACATACTTTAAATATTACTAGGATTATTTTACAACATCTCCATGTTATAAAAATTGTTCATATATTAATAACATATAATTTGTACAAATTAATTATAACTCCTTATAATTAACATAGCACATATTATATACATATCACATATGCTTTATTAATATATTTTCTTTTAATCTTTCATATGGTGTGACCCTATGGGATCCCATCATTATGGCAATGAAATTAAACATTTTAATTTCATAAATCAATGATACAACTAGCCATGGTATATTGATTACCCAAATGATGTGGATGAAAAAGCACAATGCAAAATCACGATCCCTGTAACATTAAAAATGTTGTTGTGTCAATTCCTTGCCACATGATATTCAAATAATCGCAAGGTAGGAATGTGTCAAATAGTAAAAAAATGTAAAAAAATTCTAAAAAATGTAAAAAAATGTAAAATTTGGTCTCCAAGCACATTTCAATATGGAGAACAACTTGAACGGTCGGATCGACGTTTTGGATTTTGAAAATGAGAATATGAGCGTGAAGTAAAATATTGGCTTTACTTCGCGAAGTACAATAGCAAAATTCTCTCTCTCTCTATATATATATATATATATATATATATATATATATACAGAGAGAGAGAGAGAGAGAATGGCTAATATCAAAATGTTTGTTCCTGGACTCAGGAACAAACGATTCAGTTCTCCAATTTCCAAAGTTCAAACAACAAATCCAAACAGTTAGATGTTCAATCTATATTAAAATGTGCTTGGAGACCAAATTTTACATTTTTTGGAATTTTTTTACTATTTATTAAGCTGGTTTGAAAATCGTTATTTTTATTAAATTTCTGCAGCATTGAAAAACAGCGGTTTTCAAACCAGCTTAATAAATAGTAAAAAAATTCTAAAAAATGTAAAACTTGGTCTCCAAGCACATTTTAATATAGATTAAATATCTAACGATTTGGATCGACTGTTTGAACTTTGAAAATCAGAGAACCGAATCGTTTGTTCCTGAATCCAGGGTTTGTATATTAGCCATTATATATATATATATATATATAGAGAGAGAGAGAGAGAGAGAATGGCTAATATCAAAACGTTTGTTCTTGGACTCAGGAACAAACGATTCAGTTCTCTAATTTCCAAAGTTCAAACAACAAATCCAAACCGTTAGATGTTCAATCTATATTAAAATGTGCTTGGAGACCAAATTTTACATTTTTTGGAATTTTTTTACTATTTATTAAGCTGGTTTGAAAACCGCTGTTTTTCAATGCTGCAGAAATTTAATAAAAACAGCGATTTTCAAACCAGCTTAATAAATAGTAAAAAAATTCCAAAAAATGTAAAATTTGGTCTCCAAGCACATTTTAATATAGATTGAACATCTAACTGTTTGGATTTGTTGTTTGAACTTTGGAAATTGGAGAACTGAATCGTTTGTTCCTGAGTCCAGGAACAAACATTTTGATATTAGCCATTCTCTCTCTCTCTCTCTGTATATATATATATATATAGAGAATTTTGCTATTGTACTTCGCGAAGTAAAGCCAATATTTTACTTCACGCTCATATTCTCATTTTCAAAATCCAAAACGTCGATCCGACCGTTCAAGTTGTTCTCCATATTGAAATGTGCTTGGAGACCAAATTTTACATTTTTTGGAATTTTTTTACTATTTATTAAGCCACTTTGAAAATTTCTGATCACATGGTCCAGAATTTTGTTGCACTGTTTTTACTATTCATCCGGATCAACAATTTTCCAAGTGGCTTAATAAATAGTTCAAAAATTCCAAAAAATGTAAAATTTGGTCTCCAAGCACATTTCAATATGGAGAACAACTTGAACGGTTCGGATCGACGATTTGGATTTTGAAAATGGGAGTATGAGCGTGAAGTAAAACGTCGTTTTACTTCACGAAGTACAATAGCTCTACTATATATATATATATATATATATATATATATATATATAGAGTAGGGCTATTGTACTTCGCGAAGTAAAACTTCGTTTTACTTCACGCTCATACACCCATTTCCAAAATTCAAATCGTCGATCCGACCGTTCAAGTTGTTCTCCATATTGAAATGTGCTTGGAGACCAAATTTTACATTTTTTGGAATTTTTTTACTATTTATTAAGCCACTTTGAAAATCGCTGATCCATTGTGAATAGTAAAAAACAGTAAAAAATTCTGGACCAATGGATCAGCGACTTTCAAAGTGGCTTAATAATAGTAAAAAAATTCCAAAAAATGTAAAATTTGGTCTCCAAGCACATTTCAATATGGAGAACAACTTGAACGGTCGGATCGACGATTTGGATTTTGGAAATGGGTGTATGAGCGTGAAGTAAAATATTGGTTTTACTTCATGAAGCACAATAGCAAAATTCTATACATATATATATATATATATATATATATGAGGAGGGATCCACTTACAACATTTGTAAGTTACAACATCTTACAACAATTTGTTTTTGCAATTTTAAAAGTCCAAACAATCGTTCCAAACCGTTCAACTTGATATTTATATTAAAATATGCTTCGATATAAAATTTTACATTTTTTTGAATTTTTTTTACTATTTATTGAGTATTTTATAATACTGGTATTTTTCAGTGGTGCAGAATTGTCTAAAAACAACAGTTGTGTATAATACTTAATAAATAGTAAATAAAATAAAATAAGTATAAAATTTTATCTCCAAGCACATTTTAATATTGATATCATGTTGAACAGTTTGGATCGACTGTTTGGACTTTTAAAATTGCAAAACCAAATGGTTGTAAGATGTTGTAACTTAGAAATGGTGTAAGTGGATCCCTCATATATATATATGAGATGGGTTATGGTGAGTTGCAAAGTAAGAGGTTTCTTTTACTAGGAGAACAGCCGATTCAAACCGCTCAACATGATCTATATATTGAAATATACTAGGAGAACAAATTTTATATTTTTTGGAAAAAAATTAGTATTTTTTAAGAATTTTTTAAAATCACTGTTTTTTGATGGTCCATATTCCATGCACAAACAGTGATATTCTACCCATCCAAAAAAATAGTAAAACAATTCCAAAAAATGTAAAATTTGGTCTCCAAGCACATTTCAATATGGAGATCATGTTGAGCGGTTTGGATCGACTGTTTGGACTTTGAAAACATAGATATAAGCATGTGAAGTAAAACAAGTCTCTTACTTCGCAACTTACCAAGCCGATATTCTACCCATTCTCTCTCTCTCTCTCTATATATATAATGATGTTGGACTCATTCTGCTTGTATAGATGAGATGAATATTTAGAAATAATTTAAATCTAACTTGATTTACAGTGAGGTTTAAAGATACCTTATATATATATATAATCTATCTTCTACTAATATGTTATTGCAATCAATAAATAATAGATGGACCTATAATTCCGATGATTAAACATCCGATGTCGAGATCCTTCCTTTCTTTTTCTTGCTCTAATTCCGTCCACTGTATCAGCACTGGAGTCATCAACAATTAATTAATTAAAATTACTATTTGTTGTTCGGCACTATAAAGTTCAGTAACATGTCGTAAACTTTAATTGTTGAGAGGAAAATGTATGTAATCTACCTATATATGTTGTTATTTTCATTTTCAAAATTGAGATATTATATATATAATATCAGTTACATGTGATGTCAATGTAAAAAAAAAATGAATTAAATACTAGAGGGTTCAAATGTCTCTATTATGCCTCAATTTTTTATCTAATGGTTTTATGTGTATGTAGAGATAATAACATAATAGAGATAAAAAAAAATTATATTGAGATAAAAACATAATAGAGATAAAAAAATTAAAACATTTAAGCTATCCTCCTCACTAAAAATTTATATTGAGTTGGATCCACGCAATTAGGATCACCTCAAGACAAAAGGAAACAAAACATAAAATAAAAAAAATAAACATAATGTGTCCAATGACTATATTATCTTATTCTAAAATTTTATTTTTTTCAATATATATGTTTTTTTCAGAATAAAGTCTGGAAAGTGACAAGAATAAATGATAGCAAATCTTTTGAATACATTGAAGGCCCGTCTTTCTAATTGACGAGGCCGCAAAAGAAGGTTCTGGCATGTTCTATGGATCCATTTGATACATATCCTAGATCAAGATCATGCTATAACAAGACGTACGGGGAAAGTATACAGATGAACATGCATGTGGTCATACTTCGTAAAAAATATTTGGATATAAAATTTTCAATAGTGTTGCATAAATTTTCTTCAATTTATACAGCATGCAGCATATAAATTATAAAAAAAAAGTTCTCATAAAGTCCAGCTACATCCATGTGTCATGCAGCATGTGCAATGCACGCCAGACAATGAGGTTCCAGTTGATCATTATTTATTATATAGTACTTATTCACACTTCACAGTGCACTGCCAGCTGCTTAATTATTTGTATTTAATGGTAGATCTCGAGGTCTACTAATTTCATTTGTTTAATTTATTTGATTCGTTCGAGTTCATATACATATCTGCACTCAGCTGCTCATACTTAAAAAAAATATGTCACTATCTACAATGATAAGAAGTGATTATTATTGATGATACACTAATATATAAATTGTTATTTTCGAACATATCAATATTACTGACAGAAGTATCCATGAATGGAATCAGAGTAGGTCCGATGCCCATCGGACCTACCTTGGTTTGATGGGTGTGATGACCATTCGATCTGCATCAAGATTCGTGTGCCCTGCATCAAAAGCTATGCAAGTCTGTATCAATTTCCGTGCACATGGATCTTGATGCTAATCGTACGGTCTTAGAGCTAATTGAAACTAAATGTAGGTCCGATGCCCATCGGACCTACTCCTATCTCTCCATGAATATACCATAAGCAAAAGACACTTTTATCTCCATAGATATATATGACACTAACTTGAGAATTTAATAAGATTGTCAAGATTGTTTTCATCTCTGCAATGATGAAGACAATCTATCACGGTACAGTACACTGACAGAACTTGCCATCAAAGAAGAATAGGAAATAGCTAGTAGAGGTTTTGATGAGGAAGTAGTAATCTTCTTCCTTTTGAGTTTGACGTATTAATCATTTAACTATATATGGATTTCGCTATAGTGTACTAGATATTATTATCATTATATTTTAGTTGTTTATGGCTATAATATGTTATCACGTCATTTTTACAATAAAATTACTGTTACAAATAAACGTAACCAGTTACAACAACAAATTTGTCTGCTAACATATATATATATTACAAACATACTTTTTGTTGTTTGTTGAGAAATAGAAATTAGGTCTCAAAAAATCATTATTGACTATTTATGAATGTAATTTAGTAAAATAACAGTTAGAGGTTAATTTAGTACCTATAATATAATTCATATAATTAATTAGACAAATCCAACATGTACCAAATTAGAATTGGTTATATATAACCATGTAAATTAATAACAAATTGCAACGGTAACTATTGACAACAAATATTTTCGGTTGGAAAATTATTTTAATGCAATCAATATATTTATGTTGCAACAAACAAGTTAATTGTCCAACTTTGTAAATGTTTTTTTTATAAAAAAAACTTTGCAGTCGGTGTCAAGGTTCAACCTTGTAAATGATAAAGCTAGGATTCCCAATGGCAAAACAAAAATCTTTGACTTCACATGAAGATCCTATAAATGTGCTCCTCTAATTTGAAAAATTAAAAAAATATTCCACACATCTATCGTGCATGTGGCCATGTGCTATCTTGTGTCGTATATGCTTTCAAATGGTATATCGCTTTCCCATGTCTTTTCGAGTTATTGTGCACTGCATTTAAAACTAGAGGTATATTTACTTAATAACAACTAAGAGAAAAATATTTTGCTACGGTATTTTCTTTGAGTATATATGAAAGCTAATGAATAGTAATGCAATATTTACTATTGTTGTATGTAAAAGTAAATTAATTTTTTTTATTTTTCAAATTTAGTAAGAAGGTTAATTGGAACAACATTTCAAATATAATTTCAACTGTATTATGACTATATTTTAAATACCATGATTATCATATTACGTTTTTTTGTTTCATAAGTCCTATTATAATTAATTAGATTTTCATATTAACATTGATAGAACAATATTTTAAATGATGATTAGTGATAGAAATTTAGTATGGTAAATTTTCTTTAAATTTTATTTATGTTTCTTCTCAACTTTTTCTTTAAAACTGATTTTATGTGTTCCGAATTTCGATTCAGGATGAAGTACATGAACATCGTAGGACTTTGTGTTACGATTCCAACGGATCCAAATTCATTTTGATTGAATTTTGCAGTGAAAAAATATGATTAATTTAGTCAACAGAGGTCTGTAGTTCTGAATCAGAATTATTTTCTGACTTTAAACCAATCAAATGTAAATATCCAGATTTTTTAATAAATTATTTAATTTCGGATTTAATATTTTAATGAATTGAAATTTATGATAAATACATATTTAAAATAATTAAATAATAAAAGTATTTATTATTTTGATAGAATATTAATTAAAGTTAGTAACTAAATAACTTAGGTTCAAGTCTAGAGATTGAGGAACGTGATGAACGTGAAGAATACGCTCCAAAAACATACAAAATTTCAGGTGTGGTGTACTTATTCCGGATAGTTGTTAAATTACTTTACTGTTTTGGTTATATATTTATGTTTATTGTTGCTAGATGAATTGTTCATATTAAAATCCAACAAAACATTTTGCATTTGTTTAGACCACCAGTAAATGAGATACATAGATAGGAGCATATCGCATTGACCAATAGATTTTGACTTGTAGAAATCTAACAAAAGATGTCATGAATGTTGTTGAAATGGATTTTGAAAAGGAACAAAATATGTTTGGAATGGATAGGATACTATTAGTGAACTAGGGTCCGATCGATATGTTTATATATTGAGATGTATACATTGAGTCGTAACACTGCTCATTAACGTGGCAGACTGCTTGAGGTGTTTTGCGGCCACGAGTCTAACTCTAATTTGCTTTTGATTTTCACTATTAGGGCGACAGTTATGCTCAATTTGTTTGAGGTGTTTTTCTGTTGGCATGACAAACGCCTAGATAAAAAGAAATGTGAAGGAACAAGGAATAATGTTTTGGAATAAACAATACTAAAAATGCATTTACCATCGCCCCTTTACCATCTGGTGGCCTATGATACCGATGATGTTTGTAATCAGGGGCAGCGTTGTAATTACTTGAAACTTTTTATTAATTCTTCTGATCTAACCAACCAATAGCGAAGATGGAACCCATTTTGCGCTGTAATTTCTTTTCATGTTAGTTAATTTCCCTTGCCCCCAACCTTCGTAGAAGCTGCCAATTAAAATATGAGTGCAAATAAAATGTAACGTGCCGTGCCGTGATCACTACAGTGTTATACGTGTCGTGCTGTGACTAAATTTAGAAGGATGGTCATGACACTTGAATGGTCACAGCACGTTAGTCACGCCGTGACAACACGTGACTGGTCATGTTTAGTCACGTTTGGTCCTAATTATACATGACCACGTGCCGTGCCGTGACAAGATCTTTCACGTTTTGTGTCGTGTCATGTCAAATTTTGAAAAGATGATCACTGCACAGATCGGCACACGTGCTGTGTCAGAACCGTGCTGTGTCATGACATATCTGGTCATGTTGTGACTTTTTTAGATCCCTAGGTATAGACAAGGTTGATCTGAACTCCACAAGAGTACCAAAATAAATAAATACAAATTTAGATAAATATCTATTATAACTTCTTTCACCATCAAAACTCTAAAATTAGTTATTTCTCGATATAAATATTACTAAATTAGCAATATACCCATTTCTCAAAATTTTCAATAAAAAATATCAATTAACAATGATTAATAGTTAAATTGATCATTCTGCCCATTTCAAAATTCTATATGTCAAGTCGTGGACACTTCATCTTTCCGCGTGACTCTTCCTTTTCTTTGAAATTCTTCCCTGAACCTTTCGCCAAGTTCTTCCCTGCACCTTCTCAGTTCTTTATTGCACCTCATCTTGCCTGTACCTTTCTTTCAGTTCTACCTTTCTCTGTGTTTTCTCTTTTTCTTGTCAGGATTAGTTTACAACCAAACTGAATTTTAATATGTAGTGTCAATCTGTTAATTCCATGAATAAGTATTTCTATGAAGTTTTTACGAGTTAAGCTAAAAGAGAAATATGTTGAGGAATATTTTTAGTCAATAGTTAACATTGATCTCTGCTAGTGATTTTGGGAAGTTGACTACATTTAATCTTTGTGTCTGGTAAAAATTTCATGCTTAAAATAATAATAAAAGATTCAGTTTTATCTTCTTATAAAATAGAAATTTTTTGTTCTACTGCCTTCCTTCCTGCTGTTTTCTCAGTTTGATCTGTCCTCTGGTAATATCATTAGAACTATTAATAGAGCCAATTTTAATAGATAGTGCAACACTTGTTACATTAGAACCTAATAAAATGAATGTTATAAAGACATGTTTGTGAATAGTGACATATATACTGTGTTTGTTAGTACATTGAACCAAGTCTCTTTTCATGAAAATAATATTGGCACTTTACTTTGAACGGAAAAAGCATAAAGACCATGCCAGAGTATTTGACCATATATACCGAGCTAAACAAGTCATTAATATACCCATGTGTCGATGCACGCCAGACAATGAGGCTCCAGTTGATCATTATTTATTATATAGTACTTAGTTTACACTTCACGGCGCACTGCAAGCTGCTTATTTGTATTTAATGGCAGATCTCGAGTTCTACTAACTTTATTTGTTTAATTAATGTGTTCCACTAAATTGAATTTTTTTATAAATATTCCACACATCTATCGTGCATGTATCGTGCATGTGGCCATGTGCTATCTTGTGTCATATATGCTTTCAAATGGTATATCGCTTTCCCATGTCTTTTCCAGTGATGACCATTAATTTATCATGCACTTAATTTAAAACTAGAGGTATATTTAGTTAAGAACAACTAAAAGAAAAAGATTTTGCTACAGTATTTTCTTTGAGTATATAAGAAAGCTAATGAATAGTAATGAAATATTTACTATTGTTGTATGTAAAAGTAAATTTTTTTTTTTTAAATTTAGTAATAAGGTTAATTGGAACAACATTTGAAATATAATTTCAACTGTATTATGACTATATTTTAAATAACATGATTATCATATTACGTTTTTTTTGTTTCATAAGTCCTATTATAATTAATTAGATTTTCAAATTAACATTGATAGAACCATATTTTAAATGATGATTATTGATAGAAATTTAGTATGGTAAATTTTCTTTAAATTTTATTTCTGTTTGTTCTCAACTTTTGCCTTCAAAGATCTTTAAAACTGATTTTATGTGTTCCGAATTTGGATTCAGGACGAACATAAAAGTTGTAGGACTTTCTGTTACGATTCCAACGGATCCAAATTCATTTTGATTGAATTTTGCAGTGAAAAAATGTGATTAGTTTAGTCAACAGGGGTCTGCAGTTCTGAATCAGAATTATTTTCTGACTTTAAACCAATCAAACGTCAATATCCAGATTTTTTAATAAATTATTTAATTTCAGATTTAATATTTTAATGAATTTAAATTTATGATAAATAGATATTTGAAATAATTAAATAATAAAAGTATTTATTATTTTGATAGAATATTAATTAAAGTTAGTAACTAAATAACTTAGGTTCAAGTCTAAAGATTGAGGAACATTACGAACGTGAATAATACGCTCCAAAAACATACAAAATTTCATGTGTGGTTTACTTATTCCGGATAGTTGTTAAATTTCTTTACTGTTTTGGTTAAATATTTATGTTTATTGTTGTTAGATGAATTGTGCATATTAAAATCCAACAAAACATTTTGCATTTGTTTAGACCACCATTAAATGAGATACATAGATAGGAGCATATCGCATTGATCAATAGATTTTGACTTGTACAAATCAAACAAAAGATGTCATGAATGTTGTTGAAATGGATTTTGGAAAGGAACAAAATATGTGTGATTGAATAGGATAGGATATTATCAGTGAACTTGGGGCCGATAGATATGTTTATATATCGAGTTGTAAGTCGTAACACTGCTTGAGGTATTTTGCGGCCACGGGTCTAACTCTAATTTGCTTTTGATTTTCACTAGTAGGGCGACAGTTATGCTCAATTTGTTTGAGGTGTTTTGTTGGCATGACAAACGTCTAGATAAAAAGAAATGTGAAGGAACAAGGAATAATGTTTTGGAATAAACACTACTAAATAATACATTTACCATCGCTCCTTTACTATCTAATGACCTACGAAACCGATGATGTTTGTAATCAGAGGCAGCATTGTAATTACTTGGAACTTTTTACTGATTCTTCTGGTCTAACTAACCAATAGTGAAGATGGAACCCTCCGTTGCGCTGTAATTTCTTTTCATGTTAGTTAATTTCCCTTGCCCCCGACCTTCATAGAAGCTGCCAATTAAAATATGAGTGCAAATAAAATGTAACGTGCCGTACCGTGACCACTACAGTATTGTACATGTCGTGCCATGATTAAATTTATAAGGATGGTCAAGACACTTGAATGGTCACGGCATGTTAGTCATGCTGTGACAACACGTGACTGGTCATGTTTAGCCATGTTTGGTCCTAATTATACATGACCACACGCCGTGCTGTGACAAGATCTTTCACTTTTTGTGTCGTGTCATGCCAAATTTTGAAAAGATGATCACAGCATGGATCGGCACACGTGCTGTATCGGAACCGTGCTGTGTTGTGACATAACTGGTCACGTCGTGACTTTTTTAGATCCCTGGGTACAGATAAGGTTGATCTGAACTCCACAAGACTACAAAAATAAACAAAGACATTTAGATAAATATCTATTATAACTTCTTTCGCCATCAAAACTCTAAAACTAGTTATATCTCCATATAAATATTACTAAATTATCAATATACCCATTTCTCAAAATTTTCAATAAAAAATATCAATTAACAATGATTAATAGTTAAATTGATCATTCTGCCCATTTCAAAATTCTATATGTCAAGTCGTGGACACTTCATCTTTCCGCGTGACTCTTTCTTTTCTTTGAAATTCTTCCCTGAACCTTTCGCCAATTAAGTACCTTTCGTTCAGTTCTACCTTTCTTTGTGTGTTATTTTTTTCTTGTCAGGATTAGTTTACAACAAAACTGAATTTTAATACGTAGAGACACACACACTAGATGTTAAAGTATTAAAACATATCAATTTTAGTTAGAACTTTAGGAAAAGCAAAGAAGAAGACGTCGTAGGGCCTATAAACCCACTCGTGAACAAATCGAACCCAAAGAAGCCAAGACCGGTACCAAAGGACAGGTACCGGTCTTCAATAAACCTGCTTGACTTCATATACAAGATAGCAGAGAGGAAGGAGACAGTGGGCAAGTGTTTCGTTTGATATCCACATGAGAGGCTGCCAGGCTGGTGTGCATTGGAGGTTAAATCATAACAACTATTTAATTAAATAATGGTTTGATCTTCGAGAAAAAAGTTCTGAAGGGTAAAATTGTCTGTGAAATATTTTATAAATATTGATATATATTTTTATGAAAAAAATTAAGAATGAGTATATTAATAACTAGGTAATGTTTAGATGGGAAAATAATTAATTTTTAATTTTGAATAGAGAATATCTAATTAAAAAAGTTATAATGGACATATATCACATTCACATATATCTAAATTTCTTTTTAAATAAATGAAAAAATATATACACCTCTAGATTTGGTTTTTTTTAAGTATGGGTGCACATGAGATCGTTCGAAACTCGACAAGACTGGTAAAATTATTAAGTAAATGAATAAAATACATGCACCTCGAGATTTGTTTTTTTGAAATATGGGTGCACATGAGATTGTTCTGAACTCGACAAGACTGACAAAATTAAATAAATGAATGAGTGCATCTCAACACACAATAATATTCTGACTCACAATATGGCGTGCATCAATAACCAATCTCTACTAATTAATTAATCTTAATTAACAATGCATCAAGCAGTCGGCCAATTGGCACCTTAATTTATATAAGTTCCTGCGAGCTTCTTTCTGATATACTGCACAACAAATCTAATACTGTGCTATATTCACAAAACAGTTTGTCCACATACCACCCAAAATATATATCCTCTCTCAAATTTCGTTAATACAACAGAGAAGCTGAGATGGCTGAGACCATTGTAAATTTGGTGCTCGGCAAGCTTGCTGATGTTGTCGTTACAGAGGTTTTACACTTATACAGTCTTAATAAGCAAGTTGAGAAAGTCGGCCGTGAACTCAAACGGATTCAGGCTTTTCTCAAGGATGCTGACAGGAAGCAAATAAAAGATGAAAGGCAGAAACATTGGGTGAAGGAGGTCAGAGATATTGCCCATTCTATAGAAGATGCTATAGACACCTTTCTCATGGAGATCCCTCAAAATCCACAAAAGTCGGGCAAGAGGGAGGCCAAAAAAAACATGTTTAGAAAAACAAAAAAACTCCCAGCTGTACACAACCTTGTAAATGAGATAGACCAAATCCTAGAAAAGATGAAAGAGATCGAAGAGAGCAGAGTCAGATATGGCATAAATAATTTGGGTGAGGGCAGTACTGGAGATATCAAACTACCCATCAGGCCAACGATACTACCTGATATTGATCCCGATATTATTGGCTTCAAGGCAGACCAGGACCGCATTGTCAAGGAGTTGCTTGATAAGGCCACTACGAGACGTTCGGTGGTCTCAATTTGCGGGACCGGTGGACTCGGAAAGACTACACTTGCACGAAAAGTGTATAATTGGTATGCGCTTTCTTATTTTCTAAATTGTGTCATTTACTATCAATTTGATTCAATTCCCCTTTCTCCCAGTTTTAATTTTTTTTCACTAATTTTGTTTATAAAAATTACACACTTTAGTTAAGATAATTAAATTAGAAAACATGGTTAATATATTTTCTTAATGTAAAACTTGTATTTTATGAGAAAAAGGTAAGCTTAATTTGGTCATTATATATCTCGAGTCCTCAATGTATGATGAATTTTAAAAAAAAAAAGGTGCTCTATTAAATTTAAGTCGACAATGTGTTTATAGGTAGAACAATGAATGTCTTAGACATTAATTAATATTATAATGCTATCCTTAACTCTTAATTTGACAATCACCTTCCAAAATCCAAACTATGCAATCAGTGTCAAGCACTCCGGTCAGTTAATTTCGTACTTAATGCTTAATTTTAAATAATAAAATGACCATAATATCCTTCATAAATGTATCCTTGTTGAAATATTTATGAAGTAATTTGCGTAAAAAAAGGTGGATAGAAAATTAATATAATTTTTAGGTTTTCGTAAAAAAAAAGTCTAAAATTAATATATTTGTTAATACACTTTTAATTGTGTACATGCTTACGTGCATATCTGAATTCACACTTTTACATGGGTTTTATTGACATTCCGCAAACCATTTAATATGATGGATATATTAAAATGTGCTTGGGGATCAAATTTTATATTTTTCTGATTTTTTTACTATTTATTAAGTATTTTACAAAATCATTGTTCTCAAACCATTGAATTTTTGTACCCATCTTAATAAATAGTAAAAAAATAAAAAAAAATGTAAAATTTGATCCGCAAGTACATTTTAATATATCAATCATGTTGAATGGTTTGGACTTTAAAAATGTAGGGTGTAATTCGGTGTCACCAAACAAGAGTGTAAGTGGATCCCTCCTCATGATATTATGATTTTTTTTCATTTCATATCCTCATTTCTAATGGAGTCGAAATGATCTATATATTGATTAGATCAGATCATTTAAATTATCTCAAATTCTTTACTTGAATAAAAGACGATATTGAATATTAGACAAGATATTCCTTACCTTTCAGTTTGCATGTCAAATAGTAAAAGAAATAAACTTCTGTCTTTCTCTTATAGCTTAATTACTAGCTAATTAAATAAATATTTGCTTCCCAAAAATTGCTACATAGGTGATTGCTTTTCCATAGTTATTAATATATATTTTTATATTAAGTAATTATAAATAATTGTATTAGCATTGTATCAAATATTTATATGGGTATCGAGTCGGGTTCGGTTGTGGGTCAGATAATTAAATCAAACAGATATCCGATACATTACAATATCGGTTTCTGTTCGAATCTTGATTAGCTATTTAATTATTAATTTTTTAACGTACCCATAATTTAACCAATTATATTTTTAAACTATATCCTATTCAAATTAATCGGATTAGCATCGGTTCCGGTTTAGATCCGATTCGATATTGAATCGGAACTGGGTAATCGGGTAAAAGCAGCACCTATAGTCAAGAATTTCAGTAGCGCTGTCAATAGTTTTTGCAACGTCCTGATAAGAACAAAAGAAAATAGAAGAAGAGAAAAGTAGAAAACCCTTCTGACCTTGTAGCATACGCATCTATATATATATAGATGTCCCCTGTCTAATGGCCCAACCCTAACCCAATAGATTGGCACCAATGCAAATCATAATTTTCAGTTTACCCACTTTTCCATATTCACATATATAAATTTATCGAGTCCTTCATCATCGTATTCTCGTTATATTAATGTCTAATATAATATTTTCTTTTTGCAGTAAGGATGTCAAAGGACAATTTGGAGTTCGCATATGGATAGCTATTTCTGAAAAGTTTGAAATAATTGATGTTTCGAGAAAGATATTGCGAGAATTAATTGAGCCTTCTATGAAATTGAGTGATTTGCCAAATGAAACACAAGTGATTTTTACTAAGATTCACAAATCTCTTAGTGGTAAAAAGTACCTCATAGTTCTAGACGATGTCTGGACAATCGATCTATGGACTCAAATTGATGCGGCATTCTTAGATGAAAACAATGGTAGTAGAATACTTGTAACCACTAGGTTCGCTGATGTTCCTAAGAGCATGGATCCCATAAGTGAACCATACAAGCTCCAGTTCTTAACTGAGGAGTTAAGCCGAGAGCTTTTGTTAAAAACTATTTTTCCTAATCATGATCTAAATAGAAATTCTTTTGATGATCTTTCTGATATCCTAGATCAATTTGTCCACAAGTGTGGTGGGCTTCCTCTCGCATTGGTGGTTTTAGGTGGTTTCTTATCAAAGAAGCCCCGCAACCATGCTGCCTGGAGTAGCATGTTCCGGACAATGAGTTGGCAAGTCGAAGGAAAAAATTGTAGCGAGATCATAGGCACCAGCTATGAGGACCTGCCATTTGCTCTCAAGTCGTGTTTTATGTACTTTGCCGCATTTCCCGAAGACTATTCTATCTATGCCTCATCCTTACTTCAAATGTGGATTGCAGAGGGCTTCATACCACAAGAAGATAATAGAACATTGGAAGAGACTGCAGAGAGTTTCTTAGAGGATCTTGTACAAAGGTATTACATCTTCATTTAATGATTTACACATGTTGATGTAACATGCTGGTTTTAATTGAATAGTCTTTAAACTAAATTTTTTAATTGAAAAAAATAGTAGAAAGGAAAATTGTAGGCCCAAGCACCGACATTTTTATTATGTTAAATGTTAAGTCTCAGAATTATATTTTAGAAGCATGGGGCTGCGAATTTTGTGATGACACTCTGTTTGAGCTGACCATTCGACAAAAAATAAAAAAAAAGTAAATAGGTAGCATTGGGTTTGGAGAATTTTTTCTATAGAAAATATTGGAAAAAAATAATATCTTAATTTTTTCATGCATAGAAGAATCAGTGGTAAAAGTTATACAGATCCTGCTATGCATGAAAAAATCAAAGTAGTTTTTATGTTTTTCTCTTTCTTTATTTCAATAAAACCAGCTTATGTATACAACATTAAACTAGCACGTTACATCAACATTTAATGATATACACAGCTTATGTATACAAGATTAAACTAAATTGTTTTAATACTAACCATTTTCTTTATGATATCTGTAATCATTGTACTTAATTTTTTTTTTCTCATTTTATGCTAGGAGCATGGTTCAAGTAGAGAGTAGATCGTATGTTGGTTCCATCCAAACTCAACGCATACACGATCTACTACGAGATCTTGCTCTGCAAAAAGCCAAGGAGGAAAACTTTCTCCTGGTGTATTCAAATCCAAATGATAAAATGAGGTTGAGCAGGGCACGCCGTGTGGCAATTCACAATCCAGATTGTGATCAACTTATAATGAGCCCAAACCTCCACACTCTTTTGTGCTTTTATGAGGGGAGCATGCCGAATTGTTCTAAGCAAAAACTACTGAAAGTGGTAAGCAATGGAGACAAAAGCTACAACAGAATAGAGTTGGGGATGTTTGTAGGATTGACTCAGTTAAGATATCTGAGTCTTGAAGGGAGGCTAAGTGACAACCGTGATAAAAAATTCTTGGAGAAAGAGAGGCAGAATGAAATTTCTGCAGACCCTTGAGATCTTATCCCATGATAGAATTGGTGGCGTCTTTTTTGAGTTTCCTAAGAGTGCATGGAATAACAAGACACTGAGGTATGCCTATGACTTGGGTGATATGGAACTCCCAGCATCAGCAAAATTACCAAATTTGCAAAGTATTGGTTGGGTGATGCCCACACAATCATGGGAGATAGAGTTACCTCATACACCCAATTTACGTTCATTAGAATTATACGCCAGATCATCTCCATCAAAGGCAGTTGTCACTTTTCTGTCCACATTAAAACACCTAACTCATCTCGGTATAAGGCATGATGAGGATAGTGTACTGGACAAACTTGACATGAGAGGTTTCCCATTTTATAACCATTTACAATCTCTATATCTTGGTTACTTAGGTTCCACTGCATTGACCCTTCATGCGGATATGCTCCCCTGTCACCTCATTTTTCTCTATATTGAGCAATACAATTTCCAGCAGGATATAATGCCAGTATTGGAGAAGCTACGCTGCCTTAAGGGTCTCATCCTTCAAGAAGCATTCAAAGGTCGAAAAATGACCTGTTCCTCTGGTGGTTTTAGCCAGTTACAAGATTTGGAGTTTCGTTCCTTATCAGTGGAGGAATGGGAGATAGAGGAGGGTGCAATGCCCATTCTTAAAAAACTCGAGATTTATGAATGTGATGAATTGGGTGTGCCTCAAGGGCTACAATACCTTACCAACCTTCAAGAATTGGATTGGTATGTGGGTGATTCCAAGGCTGATTTGGTCCGCAATTTATGCCAACATGTCCCTTCAATTAATTTAGGCACATATTAGAGCCACGGACTCCTCATGTACTCTTCCTATTTAGTATTTGTCATTGTCTTCTCTTATTTTTCTTTTGTTGTATGTGTGCTTTGTATATTAATTTACTGTCATGTATCTGTTGAAATTGAATCTGCAATCTCAATTGCATATTTTAATTCCTTTTTTCTCAGTACTTTCTCGTTCTTTTACAGGACAAACAAAATTCCACTAAAATAATATTGGAGAACCATTCAAGGTATCTACTTGTAGATCATTGTAGTCGTGGTCAAACAAGGGTTTCTTTATTATCTTTGAAATTGAAGTTTCTAACTGAGCTAAGAGATACATGGAATTATGCCTATTATATATATTATGAAACTTTTTATCTTTTTGTTATTAATTATATCATTTTCACAATGAAATTGAGAAAACAAATAAGATTTATTAAAATCTCAAGAATAACAAGAATGAACATAAAATCCGCTGCTCATTTTGCCTTTCGTACTATATTTTGAACTCAAATTATTTTTAGAATTTCATCGTAAAAATCAACTATGTATTGGAGAAAAAAATTAATTTTAAATCGAATGAAATACAACAGCTAAAAATGAAACCTTAAAAATATATCGAAAATTTTATAGATGATTACTTAATAAAATAATATTATTTTGGACATTAAATTTGGTATGCCCTTACTGGCCTACACATTGTGAATAATTCTTATTAAAATTATATATAATTTTCAGTCATATTGTTAAATTTGATAATAATAAATGATTGATTAAAACATCAAAATAATTTTATTACCTGACATAATTTAGAGGTATTGAAACTCAATTACTTTCAATTTTGATCCATATAAATAAAGATGAACTTAAATTTGTTTATATATAGGACAGAATAATCAGATAATTTAAATGTAAATACCAATAGCAAATTTGAAATTTTGGATTCAAAACAATAAGAACTTGAGCATCACTTGATCTAAAGATTAGAGATCATTCAAAAGTAGTGATTTTCTATTCATCTAAAAAAATAAAAAATTCTAAAAAATGTAAAATATAGTCTTGAAGTAATTTTTTTAACTTGTTTAGCAATTCAGATTGAATATTTAAATTTTAAAAACAGAGATATCAATTCATAGTGCGGACTAATCTGCGTTGTGTATAGCACCACAGCCTTACTTTGGAATCCATATCATATGAGAACAAAATATATCTGTTTAGATCCTTAATTACCGTCTGATCTTTAATATCAGTGCGGATTCTGATCTAACGGTCCAGACTTCATGCTCCATTGGTCTAGAAAGTGCCACGTATCACACCATTTTGTGCACACGTGGCACCACTCTCAGCTCTTCCCTCCTTTTCCAACAATGACAACTTAATTTCTCTCTTCCTTCAAAAATTTCTAAAATAAACGGCAATGCCACGCCTACTCACTGTCCCTTCTCTCTCTCTTTCTAAAGACCAAATTCCAGTTCCAATTCAAGCCCTGTCTAAGTCTAACCATGAGTAGTCTACCCGGAAATACTACATGGTACCCGGAATTACCCCCCAAGAGGTCTCAATTGCGTCAGAGGAGGTGTTTAAGCGGTATGAGAACCCCAATTTGAAGAGAAATGGTAATGGGGTGGTGATAGTATGGTTCAGAAATGATCTACGTGTACTTGATAATGAGGCACTGATCACAGCTTGGGCTGCATCGGAATTCGTGTTGTCGGTATATTGTGTGGACCCGTGATTGTTTGGTACCACGCATTATTTCGGATTCACAAAAACTGGAGGTATCCTGTAATTACGGCTTATGGATTTAATTATGGTAATTTAGTTGATTTGAGTTGCTATAATATGAGATCAAGGTAATGCTCAATTTTGGGTAAATATTTTAACAGAGCAGTTTTGGCTTCATGCAGCGCACAGACTATAGAATCAAAACAGAGGTGCATATGGTTCGTGAGCTGCATGAAGCAAAAAACTGCTCTGTTAAAATAATTCAATTTTGATAATGTAATTGAATTATTGAAAACATTTTGTGACATAAATATATACAATTAATTATGTTTCTGTAATTGTTTTTATTATGAACGAGAAGAATTTGAGTACTTTCTTGTTTATGTGTAACTTTATAATAGATTACAGCTGTATGAAATTTACAATGTGGGCCCCACACAGTAGACACCTAATGAAAATTTTGCCGAAATTTTTATTCATTCCCTCAGAAAAAGAAAAAGAAAATTCCAAACCTGTCTTAAATTAATTTGCTCAAATTGCAAGAAATTGTAAAAGAAATATTGCAAGTATATAATAATTAATCACACAGCACCTGTAAAGCAATTTTTCTCCATTAACTCTCCTCTAGCCCTAGTTTTCCCATTATTATCTGTGATCACATCAACATTATACAATATGACCATCATGCAAACATAGCACAAGAACACCAAAACGGGACCCACAATCCAGAACAAAAGTGGCATGGCAACAAAAAACAGTCTATTTCCAATAGTATTCAAACCAAACCCTTTCCCAAAAGCCCACAAACATACTCAACCGTCACGGGGTTATTATCGTCATTTCCTCGAGGAAAATTGACGAGAAAAACAAACTGTCCGAAGAACCTTATGGAGATGGAATAGCACAAGAAAGCAAAGATGAGAGAACGATTGAAGTGAAGGCCATTAGTATGGATCCCATTAGTGCATTCCTCAGTGATTGCACTGCTAACATGTCTTTCTTGTTGTTGTCCTAATCCATTATATACATTATATCAATGTGAAAAAAACAAAAGTATATATTATATTTAAAGAGTTGATGCAAAGATGAGTATACCTTGTGCTACAAGATTATTTCCTGCAGCTAATTAGAACTGAAATTAATCGATTCCAATGAAGAACAGAAGGAATTAGGGTGGAAATTGAGAATACGGAGGAGATAGTGGTGAAGGACAAGAATAGAACTTTCTCTAAAATTGGATGTCTTTATTCATAATTCGGTTCAAAGTTACATTCGTCTTATATAGATGATTTCAATACAACAAGAATTGCTAAAATTGATCAGTAAATGACCCCTAATTATTCTCAGCTTGCCACATCAGGTGCCACGTCAGCGGAGCTGCCTTGCTAAACTAAAACACTCACTGACCTTTGCTGAATTCCTGGGACCCAATCTCAGTCACTTTGCCCTTTTAATTTGGCCTGACCGTGTGCTTTGCTTTGCTTGCCTGCTACCCCTTTCTCCTTCTTCTCTTCATGTCGCCCAAAATCTATCCCCAATTCAGTGAAATTAGACTCAAGTCGTTGCACTCCCCCTCCCTTAAACAAATTCATGTCCTCACGAATGAATTCTAGAAATTGGCGTGCCATGCGATCATAATCTTCCCAAGTGGCATCCTCAGAGGGCTGATGTTGCCATTGAACAAGGATCTGAGCTATTGCCGCATTTCCGCATTTCACCATTTTTCGATCTAGAATCAATTGAGGTTTTAGGCTTGAATTATGAGCTGGGTCCATGACTGGTAGCCTTGGAGAGGGCACTTGATTATCTCCAAGTTTTGCCTTTAATTGAGATACATGGAAGACAGGATGTATCAATGAATCAGGTGGAAGGTTGAGACGATACGCCACTTCACCAATTCTCTGCATCACTTCAAAAGGCCCATAATATTTAGAGCTGAGCTTCTGATTGCGCACCCCAGCTACTGAAATTTGTCGATATGGCTGTAATTTCAGGTAAACCCAACTGCCAACCATAGAAGGCAAAATCGGCCGTTCCGGAGCGGGATCGGACGGTGCCGATCCAATTCCAGACCGATTTACTCGGACAGTGCAAATTTCGGTCAATTTCGGCCATTTCGGTCATATTTCGGCCAGTTCCAGTCAAATTTCAGACCGTTCCGGCCAGTTCCATCCCGTTCCAGTCAAATTCCTGCCGAAACGCGAATTTAAACAAGTAGAAAAAAAATTTGCAGCCGCTGGGATTCGATCTCTAGTTCATTGGAGTGGAGTCCATGCATGTTACCACCACACCATCCAAGTGTTTTTGATTTATACCATAACTCATTTGTATATATATCACTTATATCATAGATTGATATAATACAAATCAAAGTCACGGATTGAAACTGTTGTATATTATCTAAATATAATACAACTAAAGAAGTCACAGCCAAATATTGTATTAGTGGATTATTTGATTGTAATAATTTTTCTAAATTTTTTTCTATTTTTTAGTATAAAACAAGCTTCTGGCAAAAAAGTCCGATTTTCCGATCCGATTCGGCCGATCCCGACCGATTTTTCCGATCCGGATCGGGATCGGTTGAGGCCGATCCCGATTCCGATTCCGATTTTTCCTTCTATGCTGCCAACTTCAAATTTCCTTTCTTTGCGGTGTTTATCCTCATTCCGCTTCATCCTCTCTTGAGCTTTTATTAGGTTTGCCTTCAGTTGAGTAATGGCTATTTGACGGTCTTTCAAATACGCATTCACTGAGTCGACTTGACCCTTGGGAGCACTTCCCAAACCTAGCTGAGGAGGAGGGTAGCCATATAACGCTTCAAAGGGTGAGACTTTGATAGCACTGTGGTAATTCGAATTATACCACCATTCTACCAATGTCAGGTAATGAGCCCATCTCCCTTGCTTATCATACACCATGCCTCGCAAATAGGCTTCTAAGCTAGCATTGATTAACCTTCTCGGTTTGCCCGTCTGACTGAGGGTGATAGGCGGTACTCATGTTGAGCTGCACCTCTAGCTTAGTCATTAGCTCCCTCCAAAACCGACTTGTAAAAATCGGATCTCTATCTGATACAATACTGGTAGGCAACCCATGAAGCTTATACACCCCATCCATAAAGGCTTGAGCTACAGTGGATGCTTTGAAAGGGTGGGATAAAGGCACAAAATGGGCATATTTGGTAAAACGATCAACTACTACCATAATCACCTCAAACCCTTTAGATTTAGGAAGACCAGTAATGAAGTCCATCCCTTTGCTCACCCATGCTCCATTAGGTATTGGTAGGGGTTGGAGAAGACCAGCTAGGGCTGTATGCTCAGTTTTGTTGATTTGGCAATTCCCACACTTCTGTACATACTGATGCACTGCCTCCTTCAGTCCAGGCCAGAAAAAATGCCTCTTCACTCTTTGATATGTTGCATCAATACCAGAATGACCTCCTAAACAAGAGGCATGAAGTTCTCTCAAAATCTCCTGCCTTCAATTTCCACTACCTCCTACACAAACCCTATTTTTGTAATATAACACCCCTTAGTGTTGGGACAGTTTTGTATCCTTAGCTTGCTCAGGACCTTCTTTTATTTTCTTTTTCAACCCTTCACTCCATGGATCATCAATATAACTAGATCTGATTTCTTGCACCCATCTAGGTATTAGTTCAGTAACAGCCATCACTGCCTAAATTTTCTTCCAGTTCTTCTCCATTTTGCCTCTCTCTTCTAGATAGTGCATTAGCTACCTTATTTTCTGCCCCCTTTTATATTCTATTTTGTAAGTGAGACCTAACAGCTTGCTCAATCCCCTATGCTGCATAAGTGTATTCACTCTTTGCTCCAGCAAGTATTTTAGACTGATCTGATCAGTCCTGATTATGAACTCAGATCCAAAAAGATAATGCTTCCATTTTGTAATGGCAGTATAGAGGGCTAGAAGTTCTTTCTTGTAGGTTGATAGCGCTTGGCTTCTTACTCCCAATTTCTTACTCAAATAAGCAATAGGCCGCTTTTTTTGCATTAGAACTGCTCCAATGCCCATCTGATTGGCATCAGTCTCAACTATGAAAGGTTGACTGAAATCAGGCAATTGAAGTACAGGAGCTGACACCATAGCCTTCTTCAACTCCTCAAATGCCTTCTGAGCTTCATGGTTCCATTTGAATGCGTTTTTCTTGAGCAGTTCAGTCAAGGGTTTCGAAATTACCCCATACCCTTGCACAAATCTTCTATAATAGCTAGTGAGCCCAAGGAAGCCCCTCAAGCCCTTGATAGTTTGTGGTACGGGCCATTGCAACATTGCTTCTATCTTGCTTGGATCAGTGGCCACTCCCTCCTTGGAAATCAAGTGACCTAAGTACTCCACTTGGCTGACAACAAAGGAGCACTTTGACATCTTCACATAGAGTTGATTTTCTTGCAGCACTTGGAGAGCTTGCTTGAGGTGTTGCACATGTGAATCGAGGTCCCTGCTATACACCAAAATATCATCAAAAAATTCAAGAATAATTTTTCTGAGATAAGGTTTAAAGAGGTTGTTCATTAAAGCTTGAAAGATGGCTGGAGCACTAGTCAAACCAAAAGACATGACTTTAAATTCGTAATGGCCTTCATGGGTGCTAAAAGCAGTTTTGTACACATCATCTTCATGCATTCTTATTTGGTGATAGCCGGATCTCAGGTCCAGCTTGGAAAAGAAGTGTGCCCCATGCAATTCATCAAGTAAATCATCAATAATCGGGATAGGGAACTTGTTTTTGATGGTATCTTCATTCAGCCTTCGATAATCTATGCACATACGCCAGGAGCCATCCTTCTTCTTCACCAAAAGCACTGGAGAGGAGTAGGTGCTGCTGCTTGGTTGAATAAATTAATTCTGGATCAACTCTTGCACAATTTTCTCTATCTCAAGTTTTTGGTAATGTGAGAAATGGTAAGGCCTTTGAGTGAATGGTTTAGAGTCAGGTTTGAGCTCAATTCTATGATCAATAATTCTCTTGGGAGGAAGGGATTTGGGTTCTTCAAAAACTGATTGAAATTCAGCCAAAACCACCTCAATTAAGGGCTGAAAAACTGATTCTTGAGATACAGTTTCCTCCTCTAGCTTGAACAGCTGCCCATACCACATTTGACTCCCCTTCTTTCTTTCTCTGCATATATCAGTCCCTCCTTCACACATTTGAATTTCAGCACCATCTCCTTTATTGACCAATTTAATCTTCTTACCATCTTTCTTTAGTGCCAACATTCCCTCTTCTAAATTCATCTTTATTTCTCCCATACTAGCAATCCAGTCTACCCCTAAAATCACATCATACCCTTGGCAATCTAACAACCTCAAATTTGCTGAAAATGGATGCCCTTGCAGTGAAAAAGCAGCCCCATGACATATGGTGTTAGAGACCACTCTATTGCCCATAGCACACTTCACTTGGAGAGGGGTAGTTTTGGTAATAGGTAGGTTAAGGCTTTGAACAAGGTTTGGGTGAATAAAGGAATAAGAAGCTCCTATGTCAATTAGTACACAGATAGGAATGTCTTGCATGGAGCCTGGGTATTTAAGAGTTTGAGTAAAAGAAGAATTACTAATACTGTTTAGAGTGACAGTATTGTCTTCTTCCATTTCTTCCGTATTCTCTTCACTCAAAGGAACTGGTTTCTCTTCTTCAGCATATAAAGCATGAAGATTCTTGCTGCACTTGTGTCCAGGAAACCACTTCTCCTCACATTTATAACAAAGGTTATGGGCCTTCTTTTGTTCAAGCTTGAGGTTGTTTGCTGGTTTAGGGTTGGGGTTTGTGTTAGGCCACCTCTTGCTCCCATTCTCAACTGGTTTCATGTTTTTGTAATTATGAAACCCTTGAGGCTTAACAAATCTCGGGTTTCTGTCATGCGGTCTCACCACCAATTCCATCTCTAAAGCCAAGTTGAATGCATCATTCAAATTTTTGGTTTGAACAAATTGATAGAGTGCTGCAACTCTTCCCTTAATCCACACACAAAACTCCACACAAAGAAAAATTCTTGCTTAATTCCAGTTTCTGACACCAATCTGGATTTTGCTCTCTGAAATTCACCAATATACTCATCTACTATACCCACTTGTTGTATTTTCTTGAACTGGATTACCGAATTGGTGTTGCTCCTTGCTTTAAACCTCTCAAATACTTCATCAACCAAAATGGGCCAAGGTGGATTAGGGCTTTCAGTTCTATAACAACTGAACCATTCCTTTGCAACCCCACGGAAATTCAAGGATGCCATTCTACTTTTGTACATCTCAGGTGTTTGATATACCTCAAAATAAAAATTGCACTCTTCCAGCCAATCAATGGGGTTCTTGCCTTCAAAAATTGGAAAATATAATCGGGGTAAATGCACCTTTTGAGAGTGATTGAGATTCTCTTGATACCGGTTTTCTCTTCTGACTTCTGGACCGGCAGGAATCGGAGATTCAGGTGAGATACATCTCTCCCGATTATTCTCTCTTCTTACTCGTTTGTTGCCTTTCATAGGTGAATTACTACCTTCACCTCTCTCATGCTGCTTATTGCTGATCCAGTCAGTGAACATGTTGGTCAAAGCATCAAGCTTAGTGTTGGTTTCTCTGACAGCCTCTTCAACTCGATCAATGCGCTCATTTCTGGCTTGAAACGAGTATTGCGACTCCTTGGTGAACTGATCCAATCTTGCATTGACTGCTGCCATGTCAAGAGATCCATCATCATCAGGTTGATCAGCTCTTTTCGATTTCGGCATTCTTGCGGAATCTTGATTGCTCGAATCCGAGTACCCAGCTACGATCTTGCGGCTCTAATACCAAGTTGCTACAAGATTATTTCCTACAGCTAATTAGAACCGAAATTAATCAATTCCAATGAAGAACAGAAGGAATTAGGGTGGAAATTGAGAATACAGAGGAGATAGTGGTGAAGGACAAGAATAGAACTTTCTCTAAAATTGTATGTCTTTATTCATAATTCGGTTCAGAGTTACATTTGTCTTATATAGGCGATTTCAATACAACAAGAATTGCTAAAATTGATCAGTAAATGACCCCTGATTATTCTCAGCTTGCCACATCAGGTGCCATGTCAGCGGAGCTGCCTTGCTAAACTAAAACACTCGCTGACCTTTGCTGAATTCCTGGGACCCAATCTCAGTCACTTTGCCCTTTTAATTTGGCCTGACCGTGTGCTTTGCTTTGCTTGCCCGCTGCCCCTTTCTCCTTCTTCTCTTCCTGTCGCCCAAAATCTATCCCCAATTCAGTGAAATTAGACTCAAGTCGTTGCACCTTGACTATGGTTAAGACCCAAGATCGTTGTAAGTTAAATTGCAAACCCACATATGTCTGGTGTGGTTGGGTTTTGACCTTTTGCCACAACCAGAGATGGTATGACACAGACATAAGAAACCCTAATGGTACCAAAGTCATGTCAAGACAGTACCAATTCATCCTCAGTTCATCCATTCATCTCTCTCTCATTCTTTTCCTATCTATATATCTCTCTGTGCATGTTGAACCAGTCTCTTGAACACATATATATTGCAAGTGCTGTATATATTATATTTTTATTATATAAAGTAGGTAGTGCTGACTTTGTTGGGTGCGGTTATGTGCCTTTAATTTGTCTTCTTATAATATAAAATATTGCCAGACAATTAAATGGATGAGTAAACAAAACCTAACTAATTAGGTGTATTTTATATGCGAACCAAAGAAAAAGCATATACCAATATTCACTCCATAAACTAACAAAAAGATATATGATCATGATGGGATACAAAAGTTGTGGTTGCTAGCTAGGTCATACTCTACTGGGTCAATTTACCCCATTCAGTATTAAAATTTAGTACAATTATACGTAATTTTATATATAGTTTAAGAGTGAGGCTATGGTGCTATGCATAGCACGGATGACTAGTGTACTACGGCTCAATATAGTACTTTTTAAAATCTTAACGGTCGATCCGAACCGTTCAATGTAATAATCATATGAATATGTACTTGCAAACTAAATTTTATATTTTTTTGAATTATTTTACTATTTTTTTAGATAAGTAGAATTTTGATGGTCCAGAATTTTCAAAAAACACTGATTTTTCTACCTATCTAAAAAAATAGTAAAAAAATTCGAAAAAATATAAAATTTAGTTTGCAAGTACATATTCATATGAATATCACATTGAACGGTTCAGATCGACCATTAGAATTTTAAAAAGTACCATATTGAGCCGTAGTACACTAGCCATTGGTGCTATGCATAGCACCATAGCCTCACTCATAGTTTAATGTAAAATTATATGAGAACTATAAAATTGACACTGCTACAAAAATGGTAATTCTACACTGCACATTGTACACGGTTTTTCCAATTTTATATAAAAACCGTGTACCAAATATGAATTTTTGAAAGCCCAAAAAATATGGGGAAATTATACACGGACATTTAGTTAAGAATCAGTGTAGAATTGTTTGAGAGAGCTACACGGTTTATTAGGGATCAAAAATCCGTGTGGAAAGAAGACCGTGTGGAAAAAATTGAGAGAGCTACACGGATATTATACTAAAATCCGTGTATGAATAGCTGATATCTCGCATTCATATCTATATTTTGACCTTAAATTCGTACCAAAAACTGTGTTTAAATCTATCAATTCGGTTATAATTCATTGAATATATATAGAATGTGGTACTGCTGCAAGTTTATTCTTATTCTGCAGGAATCGGGCGAAATCGAGAAGGAATCTGGAATTTAGAAGTCTTTACACGGTCCGTGTAGCACCTTATGCGGGCCGTGTCAACCTCGACTCGACCGATGACACGACCACAGAGAACCACTGACTCGACCGCATGAAGAACACAGGCACACGGTCCGTGTAGAATTCTACACGGGCCGTGTCAAGCATTTCCGGAAACAAATCCAGAATTTGGAAATAAGGCTAATTAATGGAAGGTCGACCAGAAGAGCATATAAGCGGGATTTCTTGCACCAGAGAGGACATTCTGGGCAGAAGAACAATTCCTAGGGTTTGGACTTGACGGCTAAGCTTGGAGAAGAAGTTGAGAAGCGAAAGACGCAAGTTTTCGACGGATCTTCCTTGTTCTTCGGGTTTTGTCATGGCTAATCTTTTTATTACTTCTTTATTTTGTTTTAGAACTATGTCTGAGTAGATTTCTTAGTTTCTAGGGTTGTGATGTAATCGAATGTTTTGTTTTGCATGTTAGTTGTTGGATTCTTTTGTTGAAATTTGTGTTTGCTTGATTGTGTTCGATTTAATTGCTTAGTTTAAGTTGTTTGATTTTTATTGGTTTACCACTAGATGAATGATCACATCTAGAAGGTACTTTGGCCCTTATAATCTCTTAACCAAACTAAGTACATGAGGTAGGATTAGTGATCCGAAAGGTGAAACCAAGTAGTAACCGACAGGTGAACATTTCCTCATATCGACGGAATGAGGTTACCTTTAGTATACCAAACAAGCAACTAGGTAATTCAGACCAACATACGACAGTTGAGGTCTAGAACCCGACGAGGGCACATATTGCAATTCCATACCAAGTTAATAAACCAACAGACGACAGTTGAGGTTTAGAAACATTAGGTCTGGTCAGTAGAACCCTACACAAAGGAACAACACAAAGAAACAATAACTGCTGCATTCAATCGAGGGCCACACGGACCGTGTACGACAGTACCCGGCCCGTGTACACTGGACACGGCCCGTGTAGGACACTACACGGACCGGGCACCTCGAAGCAAAACTCAGATTAAGTCATAACCCTGGAAACGCCTTTTTATATATTGATTTAAACCAAGTTTATTTACTTCTTTGCATTTAATTACTGTGATTGAATTGTTATGAACAATAAAAACCAAAACCAACCTTTTCCAACTTCTAGTCTTTATTTAATTTAGGTAGAATTCTAGTTAAGACTTGAACCGTCCCTGTGATCGATACCCGAATTTATACTACTCGATAGGACTGTGCACTTGCAGTCTGAACCGAAAAGTGTATTGAAGGTTAAAAAGTGCAGTTTACTGTACTGAAACTTTGTACTATACCTTTTGGTGTAACAATAGCTACACGGATATTTGATAATATATCCGTGTAGAAATAGTAAGAGAGGTACACGGTTTTTTAGTTAAATGTCCGTGTAGAATGGTTAGAGAGCTACATGGTTTTTTTATCAAATATCTATAAAGGGTAATGCTACACGGATTGTTTAATAAATAACTGTGTATAACTTGTGAGAGAGCTCCACGGATTGTTAAGTATAAATCCGTGTAGAAAAGGCTTTGTAGGATTTTGTGCAATATAAAAGGGCCCCATCTCTTTGAGAGGCATTCTCCTTCCAGCGCCGTTTTGATTAAGTAATTAATACTCTCTCTCTGTATTGAACTGATCTAATTTCTGCAAAGGCTAGCAGCTGGAATCTGACATCTTTGAAGTTTTTATTTTCTCCTCTCTATCTTTCTAAGGTTAGTACATACATATTTTCCTTTTCTCTCTCTAATTTTATGTTCATTAATTATTATTGCTTATTTAATTAGGTGTGTAATATATTCATGCATGCTTGATTTCTTAATTAGATAATGTAAATAATTAGTGTATTGTGGTCCAATAACCGACCTATAGATGCTTTTGGACAGTCCCCGTTTTGGGACTGCTCTTTGAATATTGTGTCTCATTTAGGATGTGAACACATATTAGCGGGATTTAATTAGTATTTGAGGAAAGTTGGACAGTATTTTCCCTTATTGCTCCTACGAGTATGTGGTTCGTACGCATACTTGGGGAGTTAAGGGGAAATGCTGCCGAAGTTTTCTCAAATACTAATTAAATCTCACTAATATGTGTTCACATATGGGACATAATATTCAAAGAGTGGGTTAGGATTGTAAACCGGCCCTTTGTAAGTCCAAAATTTGGTACAATTTATATGTTGATCATGCATGATTAATTGATCAAATCATTTTTTTAATTTAATTTACAGATGGATCGAAGTTGGATGTATGAATTACTGACAGTGAAGAATATTTGGTTCGCGTTGATGAGTTCACAAAAGTTGCTGAGAGGTATAGAGTGAAGAAAAAAGAAGAAGACATTTTGTGTCCTTGTAGAGATTGTAAAAATATTTTAAGATTTGGGGACTCCGGAGAAATTAGAGCTCATTTGATTTGTCGGAGATTTAAGGAGAGATATACATGTTGGATCATGCATGGTGAGAAATTTGGTGAAAGTAGTAGTACCAATAAAGATTTTAATCGTTGTGAATTGAATGATGAGAATGTAAAAATTTCTGATAATTTTGAACTTGATTGGAACGTGGATTATGAGGATGTCGAAATTTTTGATAATGTTAAACCCGGAAACGACGATGATGAGCTGGAGATGAATTTTGATGAAAATGTAGAACACGAGTTTATTGAAAATATGGAGGAAATGTTACGTCATGTGGAAGATGAATCAGTGATAAAAATTATGATAAACTCAAAGTTTATCTAATGATTCCAAAAAGCAGTTGTATCCTGGGTGTACCAAATTTATGAAACCGTCAGCTATATTGAAATTATTAAACTTGAAAGCAGACAATGGTTGGAGCGATAAGAGTTTCACGTCCTTATTACAGCTTTTACGAGAAATGCTCCCAGATAACAACGAGTTACCCGGTACAATATATCAGGCGAAGAAGTTGATATGTCCAATGGGGTTGAAGATCGAAAGAATACATGCATGTCCGAATGACTGTGTATTGTATCGTAACGAGTACGAGGCCATGCATGTTTGTCCTAAATGCGGTGTTTCACGGTATAAACGTAAGGACCAGGACACTGATGATTGTAACGAGGACAAAAAGGGCCGGCCTCCGGCTAAGGTGTTGTGGTATTTGCTGGTAATATTGAGATTCAAATGGTTGTTTGCGAATCCCAAAGATGCAAAATTATTGAGAAATGTTAGGATTGTAGTGAGCACAGATGGAATGAGTCCGTTTGGAAGCTTGAGCAGTCAACACAGTACTTGGCCAGTTCTTTTATGCATCTACAATCTTCCTCCTTGGTTGTGCATGAAACGCAGGTATATAATGATGTCATTACTAATCCAAGGACCCAGACAACCGGAAATGACATAGATGTATATCGCGCACCATTATTTGAGGACCTCCAAATTGTGGCGTGATGGCGTCCCGGTTTGGGATGCATACAGCAAAGAGATCTTTCAACTGCGGGCCATGGTGTTTTGCACCGTAAATGATTTCCCCGCGTACGGGAATTTATCGGGTTACACTTGTAAAGGAGCAAAAGCGTGCCCTATCTGTGAAGATGACACGCAGGTGCTGTTGAAAAATTGTCAAAAGAATGTTTTCATGGGGCACCGTAGGTTTCTTCCTGTTAATCACCCATACCGTAAGAAGAAGAGAGCATTCAATGGAAAAATTGAGCTTGGAGTGGCCCGTCGTCCATTAGACGGGAAGAGTGTCTTCAAGCGGGTAAAAAACCTTGATGTTGTTTTTGAAAAATGTGCCGAAGCACCACCGAAGAATATTTGGAAAAAGAGGTCCATATTTTGGGAGCTACCGTATTGGGAATATTTAGAAGTGAGACATTGCATAGATGTCATGCATGTTGAAAAAAATGTTTGTGACAGTTTGATTGGTTTATTATTCAACATTAAGGGGAAGACTAAAGATGGTATTAAAGTTCGAAAAGACATGGTAGAAATGGGAATACGACCCGAGCTTGCACCGCAAGAGAAAGGGAAGCGCACATACCTACCCCCCGCACTGTGCACAATGTCGAAGAAAGAGAAAACAAGGTTTTGTGAAAGCCTTCATAGTATTAAAGTCCCATCAGGGTATTCCTCGAATATTAAGAAGCTGGTGTCGATGAAAGACCTGAAATTGCTTGGTCTGAAATCCCACGACTGTCATGTTTTATTGACACATATGATTCTTGTTGCAATTCGGAGAATTTTACCAAAGCACGTTCGGGAAATGATTACGACTTTCTATACTTTCTTCAATGCAATCAATTCCAAAGTGATAGACCCTCTAAAATTGGACTCTTTGCAAAAGGAGGTCGTTGTTACTCTTTGCCAACTTGAGATGTATTTTCCACCATCTTTTTTCAATGTTATAGTTCACCTTGCTGTTCATCTTGTGAGAGAAATTCAGATCTGTGGTTCCGTGTTCCTGCGGTATATGTATCGATTCGAGAGATACATGGGCATCTTGAAAAAATACGTAAGGAACCGACATCGACCCGAAGGTAGCATTATAGAAGGATATTTCACATAAGAGGTGATTGATTTCTGCACCAACTACATGGCCGGTGTGGATCCTATTGGCGTTCCGAAATCTCAATACGAGGGAAGGCTCCAAGGAGTCGGGACAATTGGGTTGAGAGCCGTAGTTGCTGATATAAATGAAGTACAAAAGACACATTTTATTGTACTACAGCACATGACAGATGTTGATCCCTACATAGATGAGGACATGACAATCCTTCAACAACAGAACTACACGAGAAGTTAGAAGTGGCTTACTAACGAGCATAATCGTTCTTTTATAGGATGGCTGAAAGAAAGAGTGAAGTCACACCCCGTACCCAAAATTGTTAGATTGCTAGGCGAAGGACCCCAAATTGTTGTCAGAACATTCCAAGGATACGAAATTAACGGATATACTTTTTACACTAAACGGCAAAGTGAGAAGAGCATGATGCAAAATAGTGGGGTGACGTTGGTGGCGACGTCTCAAGAATTCAGTAGATCCGGAGATGGCCGGGTTGTAATAGCATCAAAGTCATATTATGGCGTTATTGAAGAAATTTGGGAGCTCGTTTACAATCATCGGCTGAGCATTCCCTTGTTTCGGTGTCAATGGGTCGAAGACCGGGGTGTTAAAGTTGATAACGGCGGGTTCACACTCGTTGATTTTAACAAAGTCGGGTATGTTGATGATCCGTTTATACTCGCCAAGCAAGCCATCCAAGTCTTTTATGCCACTGACCCGAGTGATGATAGGTGGAGCGTCGTTTTATCCGGAAAAAGAAGGATTGTCGGGGTAGAAAATGTCGTCGATGAAGAAGAGTATGACCAGTTCGACGAAATACCTCTATTTTGTGCCGACATGGAACCTGAGGTAGCAACAATTGAAGAAAACGACGAAGCAAACTACATGCGATCCGACCACAATGAAGGATTATGGGCCGAGGGTACTGTTGAAAAGGAGAAAAAAAAAAGAGAAAAAGGAAAAAAAAAGCCAGTGTGTAATATTTATTTTTTGTTTAAAATTGAAACTTTTAATATTTCTTTTTTAGAAACAACTTTGTAATAATAAAACATTTCTAGTTCAAATATTAGTATTAGTTTTTAAAATATTAGTGAATTCTTAAATAATGAAAATAAAATATCAAATATTAGTATTAGATTTTAAATATTAGTACAAATATTAAATATTAAAAATAAATATTTGTAGTTCAAATATCAAATATTAGATATTTGCAGTTCAAATATCAAATATTAAATATTTGCAGTTCAAATATCAAATATTAGATATTTGCAGTTCAAATATCAAATATTAAAAATAAATATTTCTAGTTCAAATATTAGTATTAGTTTTCAAAATATTAGTTGAAATATTAAATAATAAAAATAAAATATAAAATATTAGTTATTATCAGTTTATAATATTAGATGTACTAAAAAATGCGATTTAAATATTAAATGCAATTTATAATACAAAAAATAAAAAGAAACCATATTTAATATTTTTAAATATTTCTACACGGCCTTTTAGTTAATCATACGTGAAGAAAGAATTATTATACACGGATTTATTAACTACAAACCATGTAGAAAGAAGCGAGCTACACGGATATTTCATTAAATACTAGTATCGAGCCCGTGCGTTACAACGGAGACATATTGTAAGAGAACAATGAAAAGAATAATTATTAGAGGATAATTATTTTTATAAATGACAAATTTCCTTAAAAAATAAATCAGAGAAGCACCTTTCTCTCTCAATCACACTCTCTTGATTACCGGTTTTATTTTTTGCCATTGGCAGTTATTGTACCAACTGTACCAAATCAAACTAAAGTGCCCATACAAGTACTTCTCGGCTTCTCGCACAATAACACCAAATCAAACTACCGTATCAGCCAAAGCCAAAGGAATAAGAAAATTTCAAGTTTCTCCCTCCCACGCCTCCTAACCAACAGTTGTTTACAGTTTTTATGTACATTGTTGTATCCAACCACAGCCATAAATTACAGTCCCACCTGACAAGTCAACCCTTCTTATACCGGATGTTGACACATATGGCATGTGTCAGATGAAGCAGGATTGGTGTAGATGCAACGATCGCAGGACCAGTGGTCCTCTCTAGTTACACCAGCTAAAGTGGTGCAGTTCTTGTTCTTGCCTTTGGTAGCCCCGCTCTTAGAAGTGGAGGTCTGGCAGCCGGAGCTGTCAACGTCCTCTAACCCATTTTAAAGTGCACGCACCAGGTTCTCAAAGTAGTTCTTTGTATCACTGCTGGGAAAGAGGAGCCATGATATTAAATACATCAGATTTTACAGTATTAATTACTTTCAAGTACTAACATATTTATGAGTGTTTTTGAGGTGATATTAATTATTTCCAAGTAATTGCATACGTTTTCATAGTGTTTTGAGGTAAGGTTGTTGTGTGTAGGGTTGTTAATGGTACTTTTTTATCCGGTTATGCGACCCGTATATGTATTCAATAAGACATGTATGGGTAAGATTTTTTTCATTAGCTTATCGGGTACAGGTAAAGACTATTTTCTACCCGTTACAATATGAAGAGACCTTTTTTTTGTACAAGGTCAAAAAATTTGTTTACAAACATCTCAAACCTGTTGTTATACATGATTAAAAAAAAGTTTGTAATTTACCTTGTAATATAAGTTATGCTACAGTACCATGCAAAGCATAGATCAGTCCGTACTATGGTTTGAGATATTTGTCAAATCTAGCATGAGTTGGGTGGTGCCCTCCCCTGTAAGCCCTGTATTGCAGCACCTCCATATTGCCCATATAGAGTTTACCAGTACCGTCCATTGCTCACCCGTTGTGTTGCCGCTCAGTAGCTGCAGGGCATCCTCGATAGTAATTACCAATATTAGCAAAAGCGGGCAGAGAACCAGCACATTCTGGCAAATGGGCAAAAAAATCCACCATGTCAGCGACAATTCGTGCTTATTACCCAATTAGCAAGAGGCATAGCAATATAAGCAAACAAAAGAAGAGGGAAAACATGATGAAGTAAAAAGATGCAACACCTACGGCTACCATCAAATAATAGTACCTCTTTAAAATAAAATAAAAGCGCCCCTATATTAGTAATTTAAATTAAAAAAAATCCTCTCATCCACTTCTCTCATGTCATATTCCTTGCTACAAGTGAAAAATAGACCAATGATACAAGAGAGAGATTTCAATTGGTGGGGTGAAAGCTCAAGCAAGCCTTTGTTTTATTTGCTGAGAGCGGCGCTGCGTTAGAGAACTACTGCTAATTGATTGGCGACTTAAAATGAAGCTCTAATCATGTAAGTTTTCATTTCATTTGTTGTTAATTATTCTCTTATGGACATGATACATTGGTTATTCACAAAAAAAATGCTAAGTAGCGAGGTGGTTTCGCCCTCTCTTACAAAGAAAGTGTTTTCCATAGTGTTGTTAAATTAGTTTGTTGTGAATTTAACTTACCCCTTTTAAAATAAAATTGAATAAATGCACAGTTACCAGATACCTTATCAGTTACCAGCAATGGGAAAATAGCTAACCTCCTGGAGCACAGGAGGGGGTTATTTTTTCCGATTGCTCCATTCTAACATCCTTGAGCGCAGCAAAAGAAAACACTGAATAAATTGTCATTCTCTTTCTTTTTCTAAAGTAAAACAAAAATCCAATTAATGCACAGAAAAAGTTTTGAGTTGGGTAAAGCATATATCCAATCATACCAGTAAGTGAATAATCTAAGTGTCAATCCATGGATCTATGATGAATAAATTATGTACCATTTTGGTTCAAGCATTTCATCGAACACAAAAAAAGCATCAAATTGTTCAATAACGTGAAGCAATCCTCTGCCCAATTCATTGCACACCGGAAAGGTGAACAACAATGCAAATTTGATTGGCCGAACGAATGCTATCGGTGACTAAAAATAGAAAATAAATAATAGTTTAAAGCCAGAATTATAGTGCAAGCAACTGAACAACAAAGAACTAATCACTCGTACAATATTATCAGTACAGTACCATCAGGTCCACACTCAGTACCAGTACCAACCATACAATAAAATGCTGATATTCAACAAGGAAATTGTTCAAGTAGAATTTTTTTACTATAATATCTAAGTTCAGTTTCTCACAGGCCCCAATTTTTAAAAATTCGAAACTAACAGAAGCAAATAGATTGAATTATCTGGCCTGTTACTGAGACAGTACAACATATATAATCCCTATAATGAGTTCTTCAATTAGAATTAGCAAAGACACATAAAAATATTTATCTAAAGTAAAACATCAAAGAAGGAAGTACCATACCAAGAGCATAAAGAACATTCCATAGATCCTCTACAAAATAAGAAAATTAAGAAGTCGAAGAGGCATCAATCCACCGGATCATAACAAAAATATTCAGGAGATGGTTCGCAATTTTTTTATTTTGAGGTTTGACGTGAATTGGAGAAAGATTGCTAAGGCTTTGTTATTCTCCCAGTAAATCATCCTCCAATTGTTGTTCTTCGTCGTCGCCGGAGAAGAGATTTTGTTACAATATTCTAAATGCATCCATTTTTTCAGTGAAATTGAAACGACCTCCGATTTGAATTAAATAACACTACTTTGAGATCACATCATTTGGGGATTTTAGGACTGGAGTGTGAAAAGCAGGAGTGAAATTGAAACTTTGCCATTGATCTAGGGTTTCAGTTTTTGCTAAAAACTATAAGCGAAAAATTGAAAAAAGGGAAAGCAACGGAAGGCAATTGAAGCACCTCAATTTTAAGAATGAAAAATTGAAAAAAAGGGAAAGCAACGGAAGGCAATTGAAGTACCTCAGTTTGTATTGTCGTACCGTCGAACAGGAAGTAGAAGAAGGAAGGATCGATCGTACAGGAAGGAGGAGGAAGGGTTGTATCGTCTTTGTAGCGTCTCTTCTAAAAGTTCCGATCAGTTGTGCAAAAAAACTTCTGGCTTTTCAAGCGCTTCCGACTTTTCAAGCTATAAAAACTTCCGATCGGATCAGTTTATTAAATTTTAATTGTAACATCCTGTGGCCGTTTGTGTGGCGGATATGATTTTGACTAAATTTAGACTTCTGCATCTAAAACAAATACATTAAATAATAAAAAAGACAGATTATTAGATTGGAGGGCTCATATTTAATCCTAATTTTCATCAATCAATCATAGCCGTTGGCGGATTAGAACTTCAACATGCTTAATAATGGAATGGAGATCCGTGTAGAAAGAGTATGTGTACACGGACTTTAAACTAAATGTCCGTGTAGAAAACCTAATTGTTCACGGACTTTAAACTAAATGTCCGTGTAGAAAGACTAATTGTACACGGACTTTAAACTAAATGTCCGTGTAGAAAGACTAATTGTACATGGACTTTAAACTAAATGTCTGTTTAGAAAGAGGTGTACAATATTTTTCAAAAGCCTTCTCTTCCAATTTTTTTTCTGAAAACACGCCGCTTCAAATTCTTCTCTTTCAAAGCCTTCTCTTTCAAAATCCTTCTCACTACTCCACCTCTATCACCCTCCCTCTTAGCCGCGTCTGTCACCCTCTCCGCCGCCTCTGTCACCCCCTCTGCCTTGCTGTGCTCATTGTCGCCGCCTGCTGTTCTCACTACTGATTTGTAAGTTTTTTTGCTTATTTTCCTGTGTTGTGCTGCCTTGCTGTGAGGCCTTTTTGGGTGCCACTTTACTATCCCTAAGACAAAAAAAAAAATCGGCTTGCACCATGTTTAAATTTCTGGTAGATATAGCTCAAAACCTATTAACTAAATTATGGTGGATATAGTTCAAAACCTATTAACTAAATTTGTTGGTGGATATAGTTCAAAACTTATTAACTAATTTCTAGTGGATAGCTCAAAATCTATTAACTAAATTATGATAGACATAGTTCAAAACCAATTTAATAATTTGTAATATTCTATTAGTTATCTATATGATGAAACACTATATAATATTAATATTAATATACATGCCATTGATCTTCTAAAAGTACTCCAAACGGCCAAAATGACCTCTGCTGGTAAATTGATCAGTGAAGATCAATGCGGTGGCCAAAACAAATTTATGACTTGACCAACAGACAGAGGACTCCAAAACACACAAAATGGACACAAATTTCATATTTTTCTGATTATATTTCAATTTTATATGATTTTTCAAAGTTCAGCTTTTTAATTCATATTTTCTGCTATTTAAAGGTGCAGAATTTTCATTTTGAGAGGCTGAACTTTGGAAATTAATATAAAATCGAAAAAAAATCAGAAAAATATGAAATTAATGTCCATGTTGTGTGTTTTGAAGTCTTCCATTTAATTGTGGTGTTCATTTTGCATTTTATTTCTCTGTTTTCTCACCATTTTGCACATAGGTCCATTACTTTCTTTTAATATTTCTTTTTATGGCAGAACCATGTCGGTTGAGGGTGAGCACGTAGATATGATGGCAGAAGAGGAGCAGCAAGCTACTGCATCATCAGAAAGAAGGAAAAGAGGTCCGACAATGTGCACAAGCACGTCCGAGAAGAAGCAGTTGGAAATCTAGTTCACGAAAGACGGGCGTGCGCAGGGTCCAAACCGGATGACGTACTCCAATTGGTGTTGCAGTTTGGTGAAGCAAAAGGCAAGTATCCTTGTAGAGAGATGGGATCAGTTTGACAAAGAGGATAAGAACGACTGGTGGAACATGGTGAAGGTAAAGTACCTAACAACTCTTTGCTTTATTTTCATTGTTGTACATGAACTTAAATACAGTAAATTTGGTGTCAATCAGGCTCAGTGGAACATCGAGAGTGAAACCCCAAAGGCTAAGACTTTGAGGATAATGAATGAAGGTTGGAAGCAATTCAAGAGCACGTTGAAGACGGATTTCATGGAGAAAGGGAGAAATCTGGTAGGATACTATCCTTGGCTTAAACAAGAGGTGTAGGAGGAGTTTCAAGCTTTGAAGTCCACGGCAGAGTTCAAGGTACATAACTTTAGCCAAATTAGTTTTTGTTTTTTATCGATCTGTACTTATCTTTCTAAAACTAATTGATTTTCTTACACTTGTGAAGAAAAAAACTGATGAAGGCAGGAGGATCGTTGCTATGAACAAGTATCCGCACCATTTAGGGTCAGGTGTGTACGAGGGTAAGTCGGCAGAATGGAGGGCAACACTGGAGCAAAACAAAGATTCTGACTCACTCGTGGTTAGAATCCAAAATCCTAGGGGCCAAGGTTGGTTCATGGGTAGATCCGAGGTAACCGCTGACGGGAGGATAGTACTCCCACCCAATTTGTAACCCGTGGCTCATAGAATGGTAAGAGTCATTTGTTACAACTTTGTGTCATTCAAACGAAATTATAACTTCGAATGTACATCACTTGGTCTTTTGCTATAACTAATTTTTCTGTTAACAGTTGGAGGTGGAGGAGGAGGTCAATTAGGGTGCCCGGAGGGTCAAAAGACAAAATGATTCCTTGGCCGCAGCGCTCGACAATCCAGAACACACGGGTCGAGTAAGGGGTGTAGGGGCATACAGGGGCTGGAAGGAGGTGTTCCGAGTGGAGGGACAAAAACCTCGAAGAAAATCTCGTGCCAAAGTTAACAAAGACGAGATAGTTGCGCAGATACGCGCGGAGGTCAGCAAAGAGTACGACGCAAAGCTAGCTGAGATGGAATTAAGGTTGTTGAACCGGTTCACATCTCTTACGCGGCCATCTGAGCAACCACCTCCCATTTCGCTGGAAATTCGGTGAAGTAGTCAAGCATCCGGGACTTGGGCCTTAGACGATTTGGATAATCTAAAGGTAATCACTAATTGTTCATAGTCACCTGTTTGTAACCTTGTTAGACAATATCACACCATTAAAAATAACAACTTTCTTATAATTAATTGCAGGACCCCAGAGCATGCGACCTCGTCCTGTGGCAGGGTAGTGTTCCTCTTACCGTTGCTAAGGGCGTTGTACATCCAGGAGCCCCAAGTGTACACCATGCTCAGCTAAGGCCCGGCCATGCATGCGTGCAGCTTGACTTGGTCGTGGAAGGATGGGCGCACGTACCTCTTCCTGTCCCTACGGGCGAAATGTTTACACTTGACGAGGCCCGGACGACGTTTGTCCAATGGCCAAAAAGTCAGATTATTTTGGATCAGGTAATCTCTAAATAATCCATTTCTTTTGTTACATTTAAATCCTTCTTTTTGAAATACTTGAAGAAGGTTTCAAATTTGATACAGACACGAGGAGATGATGTCACCGGTACACATGAGATGATGTCACTGGTACAGAGGGACACGACTTGCAACATCGGGGCTGACGCGCCACCATCACCAGACCGTCCTATGGTCATCAAAGAAGAATACAGCCGTTTGCCCGGTGATTTGCGCTTTCTCCAAGACCGCTTGATGTCGGCACCCGAAGGCATGAAGGATATCATCATCCCTGTCCCACCTGGGATGTTTCTACACGAAGGCAGGGATCTCGTGCTGTTGTTCAAAGACTTCAAGGACCTTCTCCACCACTCGTCATCCGATAAATGGCTCGATGTGTCATTCATCACCATTTTCCTCATGTTAGTGACCAAAAATTATTTTCATTGTTGTATAGAACTCAAATATATATTCTAATGTAAAATGATGGGTTTTCAGGAAGCTACTCCGAAACTGTGATGAGGTACAAAAGAAGAACTTGTGCATATTTCTGGACCCCGAGAAAGTGAGTGCTACGTCACTGAGATGTTATCCGGATATGGCTATCGACTACATATATTCAGCGATGCATCGTGCTAGGGAGGAGGACAAGAAATTCATTATCGTGCCATACCACCAGAGGTTAATTCTAACCTTAACTTATGTATTGTTTATATTTTAATTAAAGAATTGGATAAAGGAAATAAAAGTGAAACATAAAAAAATGAAATCACACCATCAACCATAGCAAACACTTGTGTCATTATATGCTAAAGTACTATAATTTTTCTCCTCCCACAGCAAACACTGGTGTTTGATTATCATTGTGCCTTACCTAAATTCGAGCATAATCGTTGATTCTTGTAAGCCCAAACGAACGATCGCAGCTAGCAAGTGCAAAGATATCTTCCCTTATGTCAATAAGTAAGCAATAAAAATTCACTTGGTTTGAATTTTTTTCAATTATATCAACTTATAAAATTGCTAATTACATTCACTCAATTTTGTAAGGGCTTTTGTGAGATATGTTAAAGAGGGAGGATTGCATAGCACGCCCCTGAAAAATAAGTTGAATTGGAAGTGGTTGCTGGTGAGCACACTATAATTTTATAATTTCATAATTTGTTCAAAAAATTATTGTCATTCTAACATAGGCCGCTAAATGTAAATTCCAGGGCCCGCAACAGTTGGAGAGTTGGGAATGCGCTTATTACACGATGATTTTCATGTTTGACTTTGTCGAAAGAATACAATTCGAATTCCCAGAAGCAGTATGTAATTCATATTAATTGTTCCTATATAATATCAATTAATATTTGCAATTGTCTTGCATCTACCTTTTCTTGTTACTAACTAATACCAAATTGTAATTGTAGAATGTGACAAAGCAACCGCATTACACCAAGGAGCAGATCGACGATGTCAGGTGTATGTGGGCAAGGTGGTTTCGAATGGAATTTTGTAATGCTCAGTATGGATTTCCATAATTTTGTATAATTTAGTGTATATGAATATTGTATAATTTATTGCATATGGATTTCTGGCTAATCTGAAAAATATGAATTTCTTGCTAATCTGGAAAATATGGATTTCTTGCTATATGAATTTTGTATAATTCTGTAGCAAAACTGGCTAGCAAAACTGGAGGCTAGCCCAAAAACAAAAAATACAAAAAAAAAATTGTTAATTCTACACGGATATTTAACTAAAGTCCATGTTTGATAGTTCAGAGAGCTACACGGATGTTTAGTTAAATGTCCGTGTAGAAAGAGGAGAGCTACACGGATATTTAGTTAAATGTCCGTGTAGAAAGAGGAGAGCTACACGGATATTTAGTTAAATGTCTGTGTAGAAATGGGAGAGCTACACGGATATTTAGTTAAATGTCCGTGTAGAAAGAGGAAAGATACACGGATGTTTAGTTAAAAGTCCGTGTATAAAAAGAATCGTACACGGTTGTTTAGTTAATATCCATGTAGCTCGGTAACATGGAGAGCGACAAATGTAGGTCTTTGTACACGGCTGTTTATAAAGTAATCCGTGTAGAAATCATTATAATTGCACACGGGCAAATGTCCGTGTGTAGTTATTGACCTAATCGTACAACCTCGATTTAAACACGGTAGGAAATCCGTGTAGCTCCTCCATTTTTGTCCGTGTGTAATCTCTTTTTTTGTAGTAGTGTGACTCTCATACATAACATAAAATTTTATACGATTGACTCTTGTAGTTTAAAAGTCTGGCTCCGCCTATGGACATATGCTATATATCTAATAAAAATAATGTAAATCTTGTTTTAAGAAGCAAAATGACCAAACTATCAGCTTTTAAACGGTATAAATTTCATTGTAGTCCTTGGAATATAGCCGTTTTTTTTTTTAGTTACCACGAAAAAAAATAAAAATTAAATGATTACCACTGCTGGGGGCTTATTTCGCAACCTACCACCCACGCGCACCCAGTCCGCGCACCAAATTGGACGGTGCGCGTACTGGGGAGGCGCATCGCTAGGTGCGCATACTAGGCACGCGCACTGTAGGGTTTTGAGGCTACCCAAAGCCATTAGGCTTAAGCTGCGGAAAGACCGTAAAACAAAAAAAATTTACTTCTAACTTAAGCCAAAAGGATTGAAGTGGTATGTCGGATAATCTACCGAGAGTTACATACCTGTTCAATCCTTTTCTTAGATTAAAACCTGTAAGTAAAACTTTACTTATTCAGATCATAGATTAAGTAGTATGTCGGATAATAACCGAGAGTTACATACCAGATTAATCCTGTATAGACCCAAAGTAGTAAAACCGTATTTACTTGTATTTTAATCAGTTTATAGATCTACTCCTTTGATTGATTTCTAAAACTTTAATCTATTTACCAATTAAATAGATTAATATAACATGTTTATACCTTGTTTCCAAATCTTAGTTGGAAAGCAGACCGAGCGAGAAGAGCGACATCTGGGAATGACTCGTCTCGGAGCACCAGACGTCTGGTGCCTCTATCGGTTATCCACCAGGACTAACCGGAGAGCGGTTTATTTCTTATTGCCAGAAATACCGTAAACTGCGGAATTATGCAAAAACACTATTCACCGCGAAATTCGTCAGAACTGATTTACGTCAAATGCAAAACAGATTTACGAACTTTCACGGGAACACTATTCACCAGAATTTACGGGGGCGTAAAAACACTATTCACGACTTGCAGTTATTCTGATTCACTAATAAGCAAAAACAGAAATATCGCAAAATTCGTAATAACACTATTCACGAATCCCGTAAAAACACTATTCACCGTGAAATTAGTAAAAACTAATTTACGTCAAACGCAAAATAGATTCACGAACTTTCACGAGAACACTATTCACCGCAGACACTATTTGGGAGAGAAATTAGATTATCGATCCGGTCAGACAGATTCGACATCTCAGAAATTTGTGTCTTTCTCTCTACCCCTACCCCTCTATTTATAGGCAAATTGAGGAGGTTCGTTAATGACCAAAATGCCCTCGGTTTTTGTGGTATTTACAAAATTGCCATTTGGCCGAAATTACCAAAATGCCCTTGGGCCAAATCAATTTGATTTTGACTTCTTCATAATGGTTTGATTATTTTAATGGATTCTAAACCCATTAACCCAAACCCATTATGTATAGTAAATATCCAAATCAAATATATAATTGTCATATACAATTATATTCCTCTGCGGTTTTCGTACGGTAATTTTTATACAACGCGTCAAACACATTTATAAACTAACTAGTGTTTTTGTTCGTCATTTTAAATGACGTATAATTAATTATATCAAGTATAATTAATTATAACCATCTTAATATTAATTATAATCAATTTATAATTAGTCAGTAAGATTCTCCAATTAACTCCTATACGGTGTGACCCGATAGGATCTGTGTTATGTTGGTAAATAGAATTAAAACTGTTTTAAATTCTATAATCATGAGAGGCATCTGGCATAGCGCATCATGACCATCCAATTACACAGATGATGCTGTACTGTACAATATCACGATCCAGTAAACTATTTACTCGTGTTAATTCTTTTGTCTCATAGTTATCAGATCAGTTTCAAGGTAGGTGTGTGTCATCCTTGCAAACTTAATCTTTTCTTGATCTTGAACAGATTACCAAATATAATTACTCTTGTAATTATACCGCATGCAGATAATCTTATTCTATCAAGGGGCCCAGTGATACTATAACTCGTATAGAGATACGAGGGACAATAGTACTTTTGGTAAACCATCACTACCTCAGCTAAGCTATGCATACCGAAGAGCTACCGTTATAACTGCGTTTTACCGACAGCGTTAGGTAACAGTCACACATATACATTTCTTAGTAGGAAAGATGAATACCTCATACTTTAGAACTTAACACTTAATGAAAACATTAATGACACGAACACAATTCCATTTAATGTTTCATTCGGAGTCTGTCAAATACCATGTTCCTAGAACATGTATCTATGTGATTAAAATGACATCTCTTGTCAAATGGTTTGTAAAACATAACCATCTTTTAATCCACATACTAACCTTGTAACGGTAAATTAGTGTTCCTGCTAATTACCTTGGTTAGAGACTTTTAAGAATATATATCATCAATATTATGAAGTTTCACAATTCTATTTATTAACTCTAGTCAGATGAATGAATGATTCATAAATACAATAATACTCAAGGCAACAAAATGATATAAAGATAAACATTCAATTCATGAACAAAGCTTTATGATAATTTTATCGTATTATTGACTTCTAGATTATTATACTAACACGCACCGCGCTGAAAGTGACCCGGTGCCCCGGTGCACGTACTGGGCAGGCGCACCAAGCCCCTGGCGATTTTTTTTATGTTGTATTTTATTTTATCAACAATTGGATATATTAATTCGCTTGTAATTTGACTTTAGTTGTGTTGAATTTATTTGTGTTATTTACGATCAATATTATATTGGAATGATACGGTAGATAATAATAGAACATACGGTAAAAGTAGAACAAAAGCAGAATATCAAAATGTAGGAGACTAATACCCAAATAAAAATCTGTCACAACATAATAACTAAATAACAGTCGTAAATACCCCGCCCCTCTCTACCTACTCGGTGGTGTGTACGGCACCCTATCTCTCCTAACTCTCTTACCTCACCGCTCTCTCTGTGCCAAGGGCTCATACTCTCGTGGTGGCTGTGGTGGGGCCTCCTCCTGTATCTCCCCAAATCTATACTCCTCAGATGGTCCCTGATCCTCCTCAAATGGTCTCTGATCGGCCCCAGGACCGAAAATAACGTCATGTGTAGCCTCTGAAGAGTAGACAGGTGGATACGAGACATCCTGATGTGGGGCCGGCTCCTCCTGAGTGTACTGTGGGACTGGCTCCTGCTGAGTGTGAAACGTAGGAGATGATGGATAATCCTGAGATGGGTAATCCTGAGAATATGCACCGTACTGAGAGCCCAAGTGAAACTCAAATGGTGCATCTGTCATGTCCTCCTGCTCATCTCCCCGCGGTAAATCTCCCTGAAATAGATAAATAAGTTAGGTTTCACAATGTATATGATATTACAAAAAAGTATAAAAATATACGTACCACTGCAAGACCAGCTGCCTCGAATGCTGCATCAGCAGTCGCCGCGGAGTGAATCCCTGAGAAATCCGACTCCTCGGTACTCATCTGCTCCGCAGAATGTGCACCATCGATGTCTTTCAAATCTTGGTAGCAGGGCAGATCTGAAAGCCTGACGACCCTGTCGAGCTGGTACTTGTACCCGGCGACGACGGTCGGCGGTGTAGCCATACACAATCATTTCTTCTCGATCTTTTTCCATCATCTTGTGATTGCCAATCTTGCGCTGATCAGGCATTGCTTGATGTTCATGAGTACCTGCGAATAAATACATTAAAAATTAGTATTAAATAGGAATGAAAATCTTACAATATGTGCAGCCGCACCAGCGCAGGAAATGAAGCCGTACTCATCAGAAATTGCGTCGCGTCGTATGTGGAGCGGCTTGTCATTGATCTCGGTGATGTGACCGTGCATGTAGACCGTAAATGCACAGTACTCATGATACCAATTGCGGTAAGTCTAGTCGTATGCGTCGAAAGCATACGACTGGAGGTCATCAGGGATCCTATCATACATCGCCTCAAGCTGGCTCACATACTGGGCGTGCACAGTCCGCCAATTCTTGCCTGCTGCAATGTTGAGCTCCCTGTTCAGCTCGTACCACAACTCCTTTGTGATGGGAGGAGGGACCGAAAAAGGCTGAGCCATCCCAAACTGACGCATTACCCGTCCAGGGTAATAATGCTCGACCACCTGATAAAATATAAGTGGTACCTGCAAGTATATAAAAATAAATAAACCTACATAATATGACTGAAAATAATTTGATACACTAATAAGTGGTATAAGCAGTACCTGAGCAAACCAGAACTCACGCTGCTCAAAGCAGATAGCAGGCAGGAGGTACAAGAAGGAGTGAGGGACATCATCATCGTCCTCAACAGCGACACGCTCGTCGTACGGCCGCCAGCAAACGTGCCTGTTCGGAGTCATCTACTCAAACTGACTCCGGAAGAAATCAACTCCTATAGGTTTGCCGTGCGAGGTTTGGATGAACATCTTTCTCGAGTAGAATCTCTGCACGTATACCGGACATGTACAGGGGTTGGGCTTCCCCAATCTGGAGCCCAACCTTTTACTCGTGGTTGTGGACGACCGAATAGGAATCTCATCTACGACCAATGCATGTGGAGACCAACCGGACCGTACAATTCTGCTTGTTTCTCTATTTAGATACAAATTGCAATTAAATTTTGATTTTTTTTTGTGTAACTATTTATTTAAAATAATTATATTAATTATATACCTGACAAGCGGAGCACGAACCCCGATATAGACATGCCAAAACTGCTGCACCCCAGTTTATCTATTTCGACTAGGCCAAGTTCCTCAGCCACTCTAACAGACACTCGGGAACAGTGGCCCCCGAGGAATATGGGAACAGCCAGTAGGCAAACATCTCCATGATGTAAGCCCGAGTCCACCGATCTACCGTTTCGGGATCAGCATCCACAGGTAGGACTCCACTTTAAATTCAAAATAATTTGGTCAAAATTGTGAAAAATAATATCAAATAAATAATTAAGAAAAATAAAGGTTACCTGAACCGCTATCGCAAGAGTGGTATACTGATGTCATTCTTGGACAAGATGTTCCCCTCTTGGTACTCCTCTGCTTCATCAACCCGGTGCCCAGTAGGTCGGTAACGAGCTGTGCAAAGTCTCCATACTCCACACCCGTCATAGCCTCTCCAGTAATGGGCAGGCCCCACAGACAACTCACGTCCTGGAGAGACCGTAATCTCTCCGACAGGCAGGTGCAATGTGTGAGTCTCCGGTCGCCACCTCTCGACCAACGAAGATATAAGAGCGACATCTGCAATCAAGGGAGTGAGCTGGGACACATGCCACAAACCCATCCGTTGTAACGCCGGTGCGAATCACTTGTCGTAGAGGATATTCATCTGGTTGTTGCGTGTCGAAGTGAGGTCATGAGTCTGCATTTAATTTCAAATTAAATAAAAATATAACATATTTATTTATTTAAATAAATATGTAAATTATTTGCAAGTAGTTAACAAATGTAAACTTACATATGCATTTCTGATCTTGTGGTTTTTGTACGGGAACTAGCAAACGGGGCTGAGACTCTCTTTCGTCAAGTGCGAAAAGACGGTCCGGGCCAACTCAACATCCAAATCAATATCATCGTAAGGCATACCGGTTTGTTTGGTTCCGCTTGTTGACACCATACTACAAATTGGTGCATTTCTAATCAATTTTGGTATAAAAAAACCACAAATATGGTACATTTGTAATTTACTAATTGTTGGACACCGTCGGTTTAAAAATATCAATTTTGGGTTAATTCAAAAAATACAAGGTCAATTTGGTGCATTTCTAGTCAATTTTGGTCTAAAATACCACAACTATAGTACATTTTTAATTTCCTAATTGTTGGACACTGTCGGTAAAAAATTGGTACAATTTTGGAACAATTCGGTGCATTTATATTCAACTCTAACAAAATTTAGTCTACAATAGAACAAATATTGTTTATTTACAATGTTACTAATTTTTGGTACCATTTCAACTATTTAATACAATTCTACTCAATTTTGGCCAATTATAAACCCCTATTACTTAACTAACCAATATAAAAATAATTAAAAGAAAAAGAAAAAGAAAAAGAAAAATTACCTTTTATTGTGGAGAGAGGAGTTTTTGCCGGGTTGAGAATTGATCCGGTGCGCGGGGGTTAAATATTACTTTTACCGCATTCCGCCTACCCAGTCCGCGCACCGGGTTTAACTGGTCAATTTTACCACGGTGCGCCTGCCCAGTACGCGCACCGGGTCGATGGGTCGATACGCGTGCCCAATATGCGCACCCAGCGGTGCGCCTTCCCAGTATGCGCACCGTCCAACTTGGTGCGCGGACTGGATACGCGTGGGTGGTAAGTTGTGAAATATAGTGGTAATCATTAATTTTTATTTTTTTTCGTGGTAACTGAAAAAAAACGGGGAATATAGTGGCTTCACCAAACCTATATCCAAATAAGATAATTACAAATGTTATATATATTGTATGATTAAATTAACCATTAATCCTTGACACAATTATCACAATTTCAAATTTGTTTTATTGGAAGTTCTCATTCATAGTTTTACATGAACCATCAAATTATCATACACATCTTTGCAACAATATAACAACTAATATAATAATTATAATAATAATAACTGTACTGCAATATATAAGCAAGCAAGCAAAACAACAAAACAAAAATAAAATAGATAGATGCACACATTACATAATAACTAGTTTAATGATTCAATGATATGATTTGCCATTTGCCAACATTTCTAAATCTATATTAAAGTTAATAAAGTATAGACGAAATAGAAGTTAATTAAGTTGGGCATGGCATTGCCAAACAAAAAGGTGTAGCAAGATTAGTTAAGAAAATGAGAAAAATGGATCAATTAAGTTATTAGTGTTATTCACACAATTAAAGGTAGCAAAAGATGATCATGTGACCGAACAAGACCAAAAACTTTGTTTGTAATTAAAATATGCCTTGTTACGCACAATATGCTTCATGCGCTCATGCATTTAATAAAAATATTTTGATACTTTTTATAATTGAGCGTGCACAAATTTAATGCCAGTCAATGTCAACTAAAACACCTTAGGTAGAATCGCCAAATTACTTACGAATTTACTAATTATATATATAGAGAGAGAGAAATTTGAAATTTGTTAAGGTTATAGTGGATGACCAAAGTCTTTATACTTCCAATCTATCAATTTATTTTTGCGATTTTAAAGTTCAAATAGTAAACAATGTTGCAAAATATAAAATCTGAAAACAGTGATATTTAAAAATCAAATCTTAATATGAAGAACATGTTGAGCGTTTCAAATTGACTATTTAAACTCCGAAAATCGCAAAAACGAATCTTTTTTTGTATATGAGATTGACTAAGATCAAAGTGGTATGAATAGAATTATATTAAAAAATGATCTTTGTTTTTTTATATTAAAAAATGATCTTTGTTTTGTATATTAACTATCCCCCAGCTCCCATCCCCCATTCATCCCCCAGTCAATAACTGCTTTTGTTGACTGCTAATTAAGAGGGGACCACAAATTTCAGCGCTAAAAGACAAAACAAAACGCGTCATTATCGCGGCGAGTGCAAGTATTCATATGTAATACATCAAGTATTCATATATAATACATGAAGTATTCATATCTAAGATATCAAGTGTTTAAAAAAAACTGGACACATTACTTATCCATCTTTTACACGTTTTTAGAGGTGGTTTTTTTTTTCTCCGTTCACTCTAACCAATATTTCTGACAATCTGTAAGGAATTTTGCAAATCTAAAACCACGAACGTCTTCTACGCAATTTTCTTTTTCAAATGAGATCCATGATGACATACTTTCGAGTTATCCGTTGCACAAGTATTCATACCTTGTCATTCAAGTATTCATACCTCATCAAGCAAGTATTCATACCTCATCAGTATTTCACAAATAAAAAACTGGACACATCATTCACTCATTTTTTACCGATTGAAATTTCATTACCACTCAATCATTTTTTACTTGATATCTTAGGTATGAATACTTGTTCAACGAAGTATGAATACTTGCTCGACGTGGTATGAATACTTGCACGACAAGATATAAATAATTTTACGAGGTATGAATACTTGCACGATGGATAACTCACAAGTACTTCATCATGGATCTCATTTGAAAGATAAAATTGCGTAGAAAACGTATGTTATTTTAGATTCGCAAAATTCTTCATAGATTGTCAGAAATATTGATTAGAGTGAACGGAGAAAAAAAAAACCACCTCTAAAAACGTGTAAAAGATGGGTAAGTAATGTGTCCAGTTTTTTTTAAATACTTGATATCTTAGATATGAATACTTAATATATTATATATGAATACTTGTGCGCGTCAGTTGTAAATTTTTTTAAATATAAGCGGTCCCCCTAGTTAATTAGTGGTCCCCACGTAATTAATGATTGATACACGTTTTCTTTTGTCTTTTTGTGCTTGAAGTTGTGGTCCCCTAGATAATTAATGATTGGGGGATGAATGGGGGATAGGAGCCGGGGGAAAAAAATCTTTATCCTAGTTATTAGTTTTAATTTCCGCATCTTTCCAAGGACACTTTGACCACGCTTTCACTGTATACATTCCTAATTGGTGTCATTAATGGCTGGTCAGATTTTATTCTCCATAAAATACTTGAGAATTTGCTCTAATCTTTATTAGTGCTATGATTTACATTCAAGTTGCTCAAATTTAAATTTTTCGCATGGTATCATCAAGTTTTTAAAATTACGGTATTAGTTTATCTTTTCTTGTGTAATAAAGCCTTTTCTTTGAAGCAAAAGAAAGGGTTATTGGAAGGATGCGCCAAAACTGACAATTTCACATTTCAATACATTAGTTGTTCTCTCTATTCTTCCAAGAAGCTCACCTACCCTCTTAAATTTCTTTACAACTCTATTTATAAATTATAGATTCAATCAACAATTGTAAAATTTTAAAGGGAGAGACTTTGGCAACTTTTTAATAGAGGTGCTAACATTAAACAAAAAATTCAACACGTTGTAGAAAATAAATAAAAAAGAAATAAAAAGCATCTCCTCTTGCACTTTGAATACAGTGTTTTGACGTAGAAATAAATTTCAAAAAAAGAAAAAAAGAAAAATTAATAAAGTGGCAGAGATCTACAATATAAAGAGAGTAAATTACTGAAGCAAGCACTTTCATCCGATACACTAAGTATTTGTATTAAAATATTTAACAATATATCAAGTAATGTTATCATTCCAAATTGCAAAACTGAGAATAATATATACATCAATTATCCATCTAGTATTTTCTTAATTTTTAGGAAATGGCCATTCATATCATAATATGTAACACCATGTATTTAATCTAAAAGAATGAATGCGAGAAACGACCCAACTTAAATTCTGATTTTATTAATTAAAATATAGGCCACAACATATTTGAATTAATTAATCACCAGATTAAAAGAAGCCCGATTCAATCCAATTAAATTACAGCAGCTCATATTTTCTCTTTCCCAAAATAACCAATCAATTTTATTAAAATATAACCAATCCTATGCCCAGAACCGCCCCTCCCCGTTCAAACATCGCACCCCTCTGATTTAAATATTTAATCACATCCGCCCATTAATTCTTTTAAACTCCGTAACTCTTTTGTTTTATATTTATTTCCCTGCCGCTCCATTCCCCTGGTTTGATTTCAATTCGCCAAACTTTGGCTTTTATTTTATTCACTGCCGCACCCACCTTCTTCAGTTGCCAAATCCTATAAATTACTCATCGATAATCCAACAATTATTGTTATTAGAAAGAAGTTTAATTCTGAACATTTACCGATGATTTAATTCTATTTTTCCTGAATAATTTTTAAATATAATTATCTTATTTTAAAGTAATGATTATATTCTGAACCTTACTAATGTTATTTAGATTATAAACTTAACAAATATTAGATTATCGATGAACTTTGTTTAATTAGAAACGTGCATGAATATTAATTTAGAAACTATGTTTCGTAGTCTAGATCTGAGTGCCAAATTAAAGGAGACACGTAGAGACAACAATGAACTGCCCCACTACAACAGGTACGGGTTTCCTGGACATTGTCAAATTGCTACTTACCATTTTGTGTGCATTTTATTTATTTGTTTTTGTAATTGTGCATGTTGAATCGAACGATCCCTTTGGCTTGTTTAGAAATACAATAGGGTTATTCATATCAATCATGAGACTTGTACGTATGATGTGTTGAGCATGACATTGTGTAGTGTTAAATGAAATGAACATGGAATGTAACATACAAGTTAAAGGAAAGGGGCCAACGTGTGTTGAACGTATGTTGGAATATATACATTGGGTCTAGGTTCAACTAGACCCCTTGTTAACGTGGCGTTGGTTGGATTTCCCGTCATGGGTCAAGATCTAGTGTATGGTGGATTCCCCGTCTAGTGCGACAGCCAATATCTAGCGTAGGGTGGATTCCCCGTCTAGTGAGAAAGTCTCTCATTGCTTGTTGGATTTTCCAGCGGATTGGCGGTCTTCCAATGTTAGATGGATTTCCCATTGGATTGACAAATAAATAGATTAACAGATAACTTGAAAGATAACTAAAGAAGTATGTGTGTGTGTGTGTGTGTGTGAGACTTAAATATGCATTAGTAAGATTGCATGTGAGGATATAATTTCAGTATCATGTTTGTGTTAATAAGTCAATTTGACAAACTCCGGGACTGGAACTAAATCCCGTACTAAGAGACTGTTCGATCTCTCACCCGTTCTACTTTTACGTGGGTTCCAAAAAATGACAAGGCCAGCAATGAGTACAAATAGAAGAGACGTGGATAAGGAGGTCAACGACCGGAGGTAATAAAGAAGAGGCGCCTAAGCAAAGATCACGAGTAAGAGCTAGTAAAAGGATCCACGTTTTGAATGAAATGCCACTTATGTTCATTTTAGTTTCGTATGTTTATTTTCCAAGTAATTTGATACACTCGTACAGGAATGGTTGTTGCCGTATTTCAAACCATACCTATCGTGATCATTGTTGTAAGACTTTTTTTTAAAAATTAATGTGGCATTTATGGATGTTATTGATAATGTCTGTGATGTGTGTATGCCATACGTGTAAATACGTGGCGGGTTGTCTCGGGGTGTGACAACAACCTCCACGAAAAAAATATAATTTTAAATACCTATTTGATACAACTTACAAGGCATTGCTTTTGAAATAAAGTACACTATAGCTATTATAGAGGAATTTTTTATTCTTTGATTGTATTTTAATAGACGCCTGGAGAAAATCTCCCAACATTTATTCTAAAACTAATTGATGCACTTTGAACAATTTGCTAGCATAAATTTTAATGCATCGGAAATGATGAATTTTTTTACTATTTATTAAGATGGATACAAAAATTCAATGGTCTAAAAACATCGATTTTGTAAAATACTTAATAAATAATAAAAAAATTCAAAAAATGTAAAATTTGATCTACAAGTACATTTTAATATATCCATCATATTGAACGGTTTGGATCGACTGTTTGGACTTTGAAAACTTTAAAAATGCACAGTGTCATCCGATGTCACCAAAAAAGAGTGTCATCGATCCCTCCTCAAATTATATATATATATATATATATATATATATATATATATATATATATTCTTTAAACATATAAAAGTACATAAGGTAAACAAAATATGTGTACATATAAAATTTATTGTCTGAAAATATGTATATAAGAAATGAAACATTAAAGGATTTATGAAAAATAAATGTAAGTTAACACAAATTTTTGTGGTATTTTGTGTATATGAGAGTTCACACTTCAGAACATAACTAGATAACATAAAATTCTTATTAACATTTTAATTAAGAATTTTACTTTAGAACCAACATCTATTTAACAAATGTTAATAAGGATTTTATCACTGGCATATTGTTAAACTTCAACAGCAATTTTATATAAATAAATTAAATAACAAACTTTCAACTGTAAAATATTTTACAAATACATAGCAATTCTTTTGATTAGAAATACATAACTTAAATTAGACCTTAAATTCCATGAATAGATAGGCCGCAATCATAACATAGAATTAATTACGGACGTTAAATTTATAGAAAATTGTATTTGAGGTCCATTTCTATTACACAAAATTAATGATAATATCATGTTAGGAAAATTAAATCTCTAGTATCTCATGAAGGCATAAATTATAGAATAAATTAAATCAGGCGCCAGATATTGTTGCCAAATAAAACTATTTGTTCTTGCTAAATAAGAAAATAAATAAATAAAAATAAATTATATTTCTAATTAATGTGGCATGATCAAATCTGTTTTTCTTTTTTTACCAAAAGTCCCTAGTAATTTTGTGATTAAATCTTCAATTGATATGGGACAAAAAAAGATAGGAAATAACATATTTGCACGTTAGAACTGAAGACTTAGTGCAACATGTTCAATTCTCAAAATAGTATCTAAAATATGTTGGAGTATACAAAATCCTTTAATAAAAAAAACACATTTACACATTAAAATCGTAAATCATCCTTTCCTTGCATGAGAGGAGACAACAGATAAGATACGATTATATATACAAATGTTAACATATATATCAAAATCAAACCATGCCTTGCATGAGAGGAGGAGAGCGAAACATAGCCAAGAACAACCCGCCAACTAAGCCACAAATAAGATGCCTATATAGCTATCTTTCGGTAGCATGTCGGCAAGTCATTCTTGGCTGTGTTCCCCTCTCCTCGCTTCAAGCAAGGCACCATGATTCTCTCTTTCTCTTCCTTTCTCTCTTCCTTACAAACACACACAAATGCACGAGTTCATACAACCTCTATGACTCCTCTCTTTCTATATATAAGGTTACCTCAGGTGTTCCTTTTTTCCTTGTATTATTTTTATAATTTGATGGTATATATCTTGTTGATGATATGATGATAAGGCCACCGGCCAGGCACCATTTGCAAGAAATTTCTATTTGTGGAAGATCCGATTGTCTGAAAAACGCATTGGTCAAGCTTTCTATTCATTTTTTTGGGTTAACACCACTGAAATTTGGACAACAACTTGTTGCAAGAATAGAATCAAATAGTTTTGGTCAAAATATAAAAAAGAATATAATTATTCAGTAGTGGAGAATGTGATGCTGACAAGTCATGGGAAATATTCTGAATTTTGTGTCATGAAGAGTTAGGTCGATATATATATCCTTAACTATATATTATCCTTACCATAACCGTTAATATATATTAATGGATTTTATTTATACTCTATTCTTATTTGTTAAAATAATTAGATTATAAAGGATAAAATACTTAATCAAGAGATTTTTCCCTTTTAACATAGTAATTTGTAGGTATTGTTGCAAAGCATAGTTTGTGTTCACATGTATAAAGATCCAACTAATATATTGCCCGTGCTTTGCTAGGTTCAAAATTAGAAGCAAATCAGACCAAATATTTTCATCTTTAACAATATTTGTATTTTTATAATTTCTCTTTATTCAACAATGAAATGAATTATTTTGTCTTTACTTCTCCGTTAAATAGGAAGGTAATCAATATTTAGTGAGCAAACATGTTAATTACTTTCTTATTTTGTTGTAATCAATAACATAAAAAGAAACAAATAAATGTTATCAATTAATTGCTTTTATGACAACATTCATATGAAGAAATTGTAAGGAGAAAATAAGTGTAGCGAGTGTTTAGAGAACTAAATATAGACTTGAACACAATAAATGTCAATACATTGCCACATAAAATCACAATTGCAGAATTTTTTGATATTAACTGTTTAAAATCCAGCAAATAAATCACAGCAGTTGGCGAATGAGAAAATCTACGTGCTTAATACTAGAAGACAGATATTTGTGTTGAGATTGCTATAATTTTGTCTTGCTAGTGCCTTTTAGTTCAGGGCAAAATATGTACCTTTGGAGGGAAAAAATGAAAAAAATGAACAGTGTTTACTATACTTAATTTGTTAAATAAAAAATGCATTGGCAATTGCATATCCATAGTGACTGAAATTAAGGTTTTATTAACTACAAGTTTACAATAGCTGAAATATATATATATCTATATATATATAGAGTAGAACTAAGGTGCTCTTAAGCTCACCAAGCCCTTTGTGAGCTTAACTCAAAAACCTATCGGATTGACTTCAAACGACATATCCAAACCGTTAGATGTTCAATCTATATTAAAATGTGCTTGGAGACCAAATTTTTCATTTTTTGGAATTTTTTTACTATTTATTAAGATGGTTTGAAAATCGCTGTTTTCCAATGGTGCAGAATTTTAATAAAAACAGCGGTTTTCAAACCATCTTAATAAATAGTAAAAAAATTCCAAAAAATGAAAAATTTGGTCTCCAAGCACATTTTAATATAGATTGAACATCTAAGGTTTGGAAATGTCGTTTGAAGTCAATCCGATAGTCAATTGTTAGGACATTGAAAACGGAGATAAGAATGTGGAGCATAATTGGAGCACAAAACTATGGTGCATTTGAACCCTCCTCATCTAATATATATTTGACTTATTTTGCTCTCAATATGAAATATATATATACTACAAAATCTGGATAAAGTTAACATTTATATATATATATATATATATATATATATATATAGAGAGAGAGAGAGAGAGATGGACTTAGCTAGGCCATGAAGTAAAACGCTTTGTACTCCACGCCATATTTCCATTTTGAAAATCCAAACTACCGATCCGAACCGCTCAAGTTGTTCTCCATATTGAAATGTGTTTGGAGACCAAATTTTATATTTTTTGGATTTTTTTTTTACTATTTATTAAGCCACTTTGAAAATCGCTGATCCGGATGAACAGTAGCAAAACAGTAAAAAATTCTGGACCAATGGATCAGCGATTTTCAAAGTGGCTTAATAAATAGTAAAAAAATTCCTAAAAATGTAAAATTTGGTCGCCAAGCACATTTCAATATGGAGATCATGTTGAGCGGTTCGGATCGGTAGTTTGGATTTTCCAAATGAAAATAATGAGGCGTGGAGCACCAAGTCGTTTTACTCTATGGCTTAGCTAAGCCCATCTATATATATATATATATATATATATATATATATATATATATATGAGGAGGAGGGATCGGATTACACCCTTTTTTTGACACACTTTGACACCTACCATTTTCAAAGTCCAAATAGTCGATCCAAACCGTTCAACATGATGGATATATTAAAATGTGCTTGGAGATCAAATTTTACATTTTTTTGAATTTTTTTACTATTTATTAAGATGGTTACAAAATCGTTGTTTTCAGACCATTGAAAAACAGCGATTTTGTAACCATCTTAATAAATAGTAAAAAAATTCAAAAAAATGTAAAATTTGATCTCCAAGCACATTTTAATATGGTGATCATGTTGAACGGTTCAGATCGACTGTTTGGATTTTGAAATCGCAAAATTGGCCTATAAAAAAAACAATGTCAAGATGTGTCAAAAAAAAGGGTGTAATTGGATCCCTCCTCCTAAACAATATAAAATTTGGTCTCCTAGCATATTTTATTATAAAGGTCACGTTGAGCGGTTCAGATCGACTGTTGGAGCCGTGGTGCAACCAATTGGTTTTCTAATTTTGAAAGTCCAAACGGTCGATCCAAACAGTTAGATGTGATCTCTATATTAAAATGTGCTTGGAGACCAAATTTTATATTTTTTGGATTTTTACTATTTATTAAGACAGTTTTAAAATCGCTGATTTTAATAAACAGTGAAAAACTTCTAGATCATTGAAAACAACGATTTTAAAACTGGCTTAATAAATAGTAAAAAATTTCAAAAAATGTAAAATTTGGTCTCCAAACACATTTTAATAGAAAATTTTATCAAAAATGTAAAATTTGATCGGAAGCGCTCAACATGTTCTCCATATTAAAATGTGCTTGGAAACTTAATTTTACATTTTTTGAATTTTTTTTACTATTTTTTTAGAATTTTTGATAATCATTGTTTTTATATGGTATAAAAAAAAATCATCAAAACAGTGATTTTTAAAAATTGTAAAAAAAATTAGTTCCAGAACCACATTCTTCAAAAACTAATTAAGAAAAAAATTTAGCTATGAATTTAGGAAGACTTAACTTTCTCTGAATTCCTTGTGCAATTCGTGGCTCACTGTTAGACCTTTATTTCAGGAAAGATTTTTTAATAATGCAAGGGCTATGTTGAAAAGTAGAATTATTATTTTCTTATGCATAAAGGTTATGTATGCACAATAATTAGAAGAGAGATGATGAAGCTCATGTCGCTCTTTAACCTATGTTCCAGCTCCAACGTTAACGTCAGCTTAGTTGGTTGGGGTGGACCCATCAGTCACTTATGGAGGAGGCCAACAGCACCATATATTGGCAATGGAATAAATGTAGATTAAATTAACTCTTGTTATTGTACAAAGTTACTGTGACCGTGTATAAATCACCTATTTCAACGTCTTCATTATTTTTGGAGAAACCGACCGTGTATGTTAATTATATATAGACACAGTTCTCTAACTGTATACAATATATCGACCTTTTTATACACAATGCGCGCTGATACGGTTGCTGAACCGTATGCCATTAGTTTTTTTAACCGTGTATAGTCACGTTTTCAGTATTGAAGTACTCAATTTTAATTGTTTGGCTGAAATTGTGCCATATTTATTTGTAATTCAGTATGGTACCGGAAAGGATACAGACTCACTATTCTCAGAAAAAAGCAGCGGATCCAGTTTCCTAGTTCTACCCATAAACCTGTACTGAGAGCAAAGCTGACACCAATAATTGTCCCTTTACAATAACATTGAACTACCCTCCTGTTGTATTGAGTGTTGACTCCAAGTCTTCTTGATACTAAGTCTATAGTACACACATGTCCTCCTCTCATTAACTGACCAACCGTCTTAACAAGGACACATGTTATAACTTAATAAAAACGCACATGCTATGTATTGGCTGACAAGGACAAATATTACATATTGGCCCATGTATTATTATTTATTTCAATAACCTATTATGTAGAAGATAGATCATATTTATATATGTTAATTAACTGTATCCAGATTTTGTAGTATATATATTTCATTTTGAGAGCAAAATAGATTAAATATATATTAGATATACTTCTATTGGTATCTTTTTTTGATGAATTAGTTTTGAAACGCAAAAATACAATTAATATGAAAATTTTGCATATAATCTCGCATTTTTTTATTGGTTGCAGTAAATCATTTGTGTAGGATAGGGGAAATTTTAAGGTGTCTTTAAACCTCACTATACATATCAAGTTGTATTTAAATTATTTTCTAAATATTCATCTCATCTATACAAGCAAAATGAGTCCAGCATTTACTAAAATTTGAGATCAGGTGCACAGTTTATTTGTATTGATTTTATTTTTACACCAGATCATTATACAATAATTTTGCAAAATTAAATAACTGTAATTCAAAAATTATTGTAAAAATGATGTGGCATTTCTGAAACTAGCTAGTAAAAGTTAGATATATAAAAATTCTAAAATAATATATATATGCACAATTGCTTTCATAATTAAAAAATACAAACTATTTAACATATGCAAAAACTGTTATCCGTTTCATTTTAATATGTGTACTTTATTCAAACATTTAAAAAAAATGTGAGCTTCTTACTTGTCCTCCATATAAACTTCGTAAACATTATTAAATTAGATCAAACTATTTTATATTGATTATTAAGTAATATAAAAGTTGTTTTCATGTAAATATATAATTCTTTTAATTTTTTTAGGTTACAGATTTTGTTGTTTTAAATCAACGATCAATTTCAACATATGAAGGCGTGCATCAAAATATTTTCTAAGATTTGTGTATTCTGAAATTTCAACATATTATGAAATTTACTTGACTTAATTAAGATTGTTTTATAGAAATTATTATTACATAACTTCATTTATACTACATTAGATATAATTTTTTTGAAGCAAATCCTATGAACAATTCTAGTTTTATATAGTTTAATTTAAACAAATATACTAAATTTTGGATTATAGGTTAGGTTAATTTAACTGAATGATTCTACAAAATAATTTATATTTTGTTAACTAAAATGCTTTAAGAACTTCTTCCGACATATTTTTTTTTTCTCATTTTTCTTCCTGGATGTTCTCAAAGTACTAAAAAAAATCTTGATAAAGTCTCACTTTTGAAACATTAATTATTGAGATAACAAGTTATAATTTTTGTGACTTGCAATAAATTATTCCTACAAGATCCATCATAATGAACCATTTCTTTGTGGGTTATAAAATAATGATAAATGTATATTAAATTACTCTTAGAAATACTAAAAGAAGTAGAAAGTAAGCAAAAATATATAATGAAAGAAATTTAGTTCCAGAACCACATTTTCCAAAAACTAATTAAGAAAAAAATTTGGTTATGAATTTAGGAAGACCTAACTTTGTCTGAATTCCTTGTGCATTAGTGACTGTTAAGAATACACTCGGCAGCTAAAGATTTGGAGATCAACCAAAATATGCTAGGATCCATTCCAAGAAGGAAAGAAGATATGCAATGATATGCACAGCATATATATTGTGTCATATATAGATAATAGTTGATTTCCTTCTAAATGATAGACTTAGGATTCTATGTTTAACAATTGTAAATGATTTCTAAAAGATTGAGCTGTGGAGATAAAAGGAGGTTGCAACATACATGTAAACTATTAAGAAAGAAAAGAAATAAAAATCAGGGAGGGAAGGGAGATTCTTGGGAGTCTTGTGTTCTTGAGTTGTTCTATTAATTTTGACATGGTATCAGAGCCTCGTTTCGAGTGCTAATCCAAACACAAAGAGAGATGTCAGAAGCTGAATCCCAAGAATCGACCACCACTGCCGCCTTGATTGAGCAGATAGCTAGAATGATGACTCAGATGGCGGCCATACTAGCAGCCACCGCTACAGCTTTGGGCAGCCGAGGGGCCAGCAAGCCACAAGCAACCAGAATCGGCCAGCAGCTAACAGCAATGAGAAGCAGCCAGCTGCAGCCAGAACCTTACTTGTATGATCAGCAAGCAGAAACCATAACCGAGCCACTAACAGAAGAAAATAATAATAATTGTGAAGATAAAAATGGTATTTTGGAATTAAGTATGGGTAAGTGCAATATCTCGAATCTGAACAGCAATAGAAAAAATGAAGGTTGGGTTATTGATTCGGGTGCAACCGATCACATGACACATGAAAAAACTGCTTTAGAAACATTGTGTACACCACGTAAAACCGGAATTATTAATGCAAATGGGGAAGTTTATCCTGTAGAAGGTGCAGGTGAAATTGTGTTATCAAATCAAATCAGGTTGAAAAACACACTTGTGGTTCCTTCCCTTGCAACAAAACTAATATCGGTTAGTCAACTTACAAAGGATCAAAATTGCGTTGTGCTTATGTTCCCTGACCATTGTGTATTCCAAGATATTCTCACGAAAAGGATCATTGGGCATGGTACTAGACGAGATGGGTTGTATTACTTGGATGAATCCAAAACTGGCAACAATTACGTAGTAAGGGGAGATCATATATCTACTAAGAATAAAATTTGGGTATGGCATAAAAGACTAGGTCACCCATCTTTTGGATACATGAAAAAGCTTTTACCCGATTTATTTTTGAATTTAGATCCTAAAGATTTTGTTTGTGAAACTTGTATCAAATCTAAAAGTCATAGAACAACTTATTATAGCAGTCCAAATAAATGTAAGAATCACTTTGATTTGATACATACAGATGTTTGGGGACCATCCTCTATAATTTCCAAATCCGGTTGTAGGTGGTATGTTTCCTTTATTGATGATTGCTCTAGAATGACTTGGCTCTATTTACTTAAAACAAAAGACGAGGTTTCTAAAGTTATTCAAGATTTCCATAAATTGGTAAAGACTCAATTTGGGAAAGAAATAAAAACCATAAGGAGCGATAATGGGACAGAATACTTGAACCGAAGTGTACAAATTTTTTTTAGAGAAAATGGGATTATTCATGAGACAACATGTGTAGGAACACCTCAGCAAAACGGCATTGCCGAACGAAAAAATAGGCATCTCCTTGAAATGACCCGATCACTACTACTTGAAAATAAAGTACCTCCTATGTTTTGGGATAATGCCATTTCATTTGCTGTATACCTCTCAAATCGTACACCCACAAGTGCAAATGATTATAAAACTCCTATCCAAGTCCTATCATCTCATATAACCATACCATCTGTCTTAAATTTGCCTCCTAAAATATTTGGGTGTGTTGCTTATATCCATATACAAAAACCATTTCGCACAAAGTTAGAACCTAGGGCTGAAAAATGTGTTTTTTTGGGAATGGGAGCAAATCAGAAAGGTTATAAATGCTATAATCCAGGTACTAGAAAATTTCATACTACCATGGATGTTACTTTTTTAGAAAATGAGTCATTTTTTAACAAAATCCAAGATCCGATTCAGGAGGGCAGCAGTCATGATGAATCGGACTTTGATCTAACCTTTTTATCCAGTCCAGGCTCAGCAGGTGATTCAGGTCCAGCAGCTGATTCGGGTCCAGCAGCAGCTGATTCGGGTCCAGGCCCAGCAGCTGATTCGGGTCCAGGTCCAGCAGCAGCTGATTCGGGTCCAGCAGCAGCTGATTCGGGTCCAGGTCCAGCAGCAGCTAATTCAGGTACAGATCCAGCAACTAATTCGGGTCCAGCAGCAGTTGACTCAGGTACAGATCCAGCAAATAACTCGGGTCCAGCAGCAGTTGACTCGAGTTCGGAAAATGATGAAGGTTCTGAGCAACAAAATCTAGCAGAAACAGGTCAGTCGGGCTCTTCGCCAAATGGAATTAAGCTATGGATAGATCTTACTGAGACAATATCACGAGAGGATAACAACGAGGTATGTTCTTCTAAAACCCAACCTAGATTTCCTTCACGTGTTAATCGTGGCAAACCACCAAGAAGATACATCCCGGAAGATGGGACGAGTAATGAAATAACTTATCCAATTGCAAACTATACCACAACAGAAAAATTACCACAACCATTAAAGAATTTCGCAAACCAACTATCTTCTATTGCCATACCCGAAAAGGTTGAAGATGCAAAAAAGAGTGAGAAATGGACTAGAGCAATGAATATAGAAATGGAGGCTCTCGAAAAAAATTGTACGTGGAAAATTGTTAATTTACCACCGGGAAAAAGGACAGTTGGGTGTAAATGGGTGTATTCAATTAAGTACAATGCAGAGGGAAAAATCGAAAGATATAAAGCCAAGTTAGTAGCGAAAGGATATACACAAATGTATGGGGTTGACTTCCAAGAAACATTTTCCCCTGTTGCAAAACTAAATTCGGTTCGAGTTCTATTGTCTCTTGCAGCTAACTTTGACTGGCCATTACATCAATTCGATGTTAAAAAATGCATTTCTTTATGGCGATTTGGAAGAAGAAATTTATATGGATCTACCCCCCGGTTACGAGCACATTGGACCGGCAAACAAGGTGTGCAAGCTAGAGAAGGCATTGTATGGCTTGAAACAGTCACCTAGGGCATGGTTTGGAAGGTTTCCGCCGGGCCATGAAGAGCTATGGGTATAGTCAGGGTGACTCCGATCACACCATGTTCTTTAAAAGAAGTGAAGGTAAAATTGCAATCCTTATTATCTATGTTGATGACATGATTATTACAGGTGATGATAGAGCTGAAATTGAAAGACTTGAAACAAAGCTCTCGAAGGAATTTGAAATGAAAAATCTGGGAGGTCTAAAATATTTTCTAGGAATTGAAGTGTCAAGAACTAAAAAAGGTATACTTCTTTCTCAAAGGAAATATGTTCTTGATCTCTTGGCTAAAACTGGGATGATGGAATGTAAACCAGTTAGTACCCCAATGGAACAAAATGTGAAATTTGAAATCTGTCCTAAACAATGTCCCACAAACAAAGAAAGATACCAGAGGTTAGTTGGTAAACTAATATACCTATCGCACACCCGACCAGACATTGCATATGCAGTAGGGGTAGTGAGTCAATTTATGCACAACCCGAGTGAAGATCACATGGGAGCTGTAATACGAATATTACGATACCTCAAAGGGACACCCGGTAAAGGAATTAAGTTTGAGAAGAATAAACATATAAAGATTGAAGGTTATACAGATGCAGATTGGGCAGGAAACATCATGGATAGAAAATCAACTTCGGGCTACTTTACATTTGTTGGGGGTAACTTGGTAACATGGAGAAGTAAAAAACAGAATGTGGTTGCCCTATCCAGTGCTGAAGCCGAATTCAGGGGGATGGTGAAAGGAATTTGTGAGCTACTATGGTTGAGAAAGTTGATTACTGAGTTAGGAGTGGAATACGAAGATGAAATGAGATTGTACTGTGATAACAAGGCTGCCATAGACATCTCGCACAATCCAGTACAGCACGACAGGACAAAACACATCGAGGTAGATCGACATTTTATTAAAGAAAAACTTGATTCTAAAATTATATCTCTACCATTTGTTAGATCCACAGAACAGGTAGCTGATATGTTAACTAAGGCAGTGGCAACTAAACCTTTCGAAGAAATGCTAGAGAAGATCGGAATGGTGGATATTTACTTGCCTTTGTGAGGGGGAGTGTTAAGAATACACTCGGCAGCTAAAGATTTGGAGATCAACCAAAATATGCTAGGATCCATTCCAAGAAGGAAAGAAGATATGCAATGATATGCACAGCATATATATTGTGTCATATATAGATAATAGTTGATTTCCTTCTAAATGATAGACTTAGGATTCTATGTTTAACAATTGTAAATGATTTCTAAAAGATTGAGCTGTGGAGATAAAAGGAGGTTGCAACATACATGTAAACAATTAAGAAAGAAAAGAAATAAAAATCAGGGAGGGAAGGGAGATTCTTGGGAGTCTTGTGTTCTTGAGTTGTTCTATTAATTTTGACAGTGACTCACTATTAGGCCTTTATTTCAGGAAAGATTTTTCTTTTTTTTTTGAAAAACTTGGCAGCGGCTGCCAAGGTCAGGAAAGATTTTTCAATAATGCAAGGGCTCTGTTGAAAAGTAGCATTTTTTTTTTCTTATGCATGAAGCCAAGGTTATGTATGCACAATAATTAGAAGAGGACTGGTGAATGGTGAAGTGATGGGGCCACACTAATGATCAATTTAAATACAAATGTTAAAGGTCGTTTTGTTCAAGTTCAACCAAAACTCTTCCATTCACGAAAAAATATTAATGGAAGAAGCCCACATAGTTGTAGATCTCGAAGCCTCTCCATCAGAATCAATGCAACCTAAACTCAACAGGGGAAAAAAAAAAATCAAGGAAAAGCACTTCACCATAAAGAAAAAAACCCAGAAAGTTGTAGATCTCGAAGTCTCTCTGCAACGTGAAGTTGACACATTATGGGGCAAGGCAAACGAGGCAGAGAACTTCACCATCTTTCGCACACCACATAACATTTCCCAAAGAAAGAAGAATCTCTTTCAGCCCTCTGTCATCTCCATCGGCCCATTCCACCTTGGTAAAAAGCACCTCCGAGTCTTGGAGGAGCTAAAAAGGCGGTTCTTGCGGGATTTCTTGTCCCGTGAGGACAACATAAGTTTGGATCTCTGTATATCAGAGATGAAGTTGCTAGAAACGAGAACACGGAGGTGTTATGGTGAGATGTTTGATGATCTTGACAGCAACGCATTTGTCAAGATGATGCTGCTTGACGGATGCTTTGTGCTCGAGTACTTCTTAAGAATTAAAGAAACCAATTCCTTTTCTATTGATAAAGTTGGCTGGAATTGTAATTTCATACCACGTGAGTTGCTACTTCTAGAGAACCAAATTCCCTTCTTTATAGTTGAGAAGTTGTACGAGATTGGTAATTTAAATAAAGCAGTAGATAGAACGGTTTTTGTTAAAGTAATTGCTTATGTTTTTTTGGCCCAAATACTAACCATGGAAGACCTGATAGACTCCATAGGCTCCTGGGACTCCTCAGACACCAAAATTCCAGACCCTCCAGCTGAAATTCATCATTTGGTCCATCTCTGTTACCACTATTCAGTGCCCAACCCAGCGATACCAGTTGTATTGAGTTCCAAATCATTTGATCTTACTAGAATGTTCAGCACCAATAGAATCAAAGGTTTGCTCACAGGAAGATTTCGTCATTCGACTTCACGAAGCTTGTCAGTGTCATTGCCGAATATATCCTCGATGGTGATCCCTTCTGCCACTGAGCTCAAACAAAAGGGTGTGAGATTCACACCAACGAGCAACCCGAAACATATGCTTGACATATCATTTGAATATGGTGTCTTGAAAATCCCTAGACTAGAAATCACCGATGACACTAAGCCTATTTTCGCAAACCTTATGGCATTTGAACATTCCAATTATGGCAAAGAGGGTTCACCCTTTACAAGGTTTGTAGTAATTTTGGATAATCTAGTCAACACACCAAATGATGTGAAAATATTACAAGAGTGCGGAATCATTGAGAACTGGCTAGGCAGTGAAGAGGACTTGGCTCATTTCCTCAACCAGCTCACCGAAGGTTGTTCTTGGGAGAGTGATCACTATTTGGCGGAATTAAACAGGGAAGTGAACAGATACATTGGATCAAGCTGGCACAGGAATCGAGCAAAATTGATTCGTGATTACTTTAGCAGTCCGTGGGCAGCAATTTCTCTCGTCGCTGCTTTCATACTTCTAGTTCTTACATGTGTACAATCTTTCTATGCAGTTTATGCCTACAAATTTCCCCCGAGCTCATGATGCTATAACTTTCACTGTACTATTCGGGGCTTCTAAATTGAACAAGAGAAAAGTGGCGTTACCATGCATGTTTTGAAGGAGTTATTTTTTCTTCCTTGTTTGTCATTACTTTTAGTGTTCTATCTTGTTTGTCTTTTGTTTTTATGATTTGCTACGAAGTTTTATTCAACAGTCCCTTGTAACTCCGCACTATATATATGATTGGTTTGCTTTACTTTGTTTCTTTTATTATTCAATTTCCAAGGTTATTTTTAGCACCGGTTACAAGCATGTATTGTCTTTTTTGAGAAATTTGGGAGTTGCTGCCAAGGTGATTTTATTGAAATTTAAATAAAGTGCATGAGTCAATACAAACCCATTCTCTGTCATCTCCCCTGACATACTTTTATTATTTAATTATTTTAAATCTTTATTTATCATAAATTTAAATTCATTAAAATATTAAATCCGAAATTAAATAATTTATTAAAAAAATATATAGATATTGACATTTGATTGGTTAAAGTCAGAAAACAGTTCTGACTCAGAACTGCAGACCTCCGTCGACTAATTTAAAAATAAATTTTTTGTAGAAAATCCAATCAAGATGAATTTGGATCCATCGACTAATTTGAAAGATCTTTGAAGGCAAAGTTTAACAACGACAAATATAAAATTTAAAGAAAATTTACCGTACTAAATTTCTATCAATAATCATCATTTAAACTATTGTTCTATCAATGTTAATATGAAAATCTAATTAATTATAAAAGAACTTATGAAACAAAAAAAAAAACATAATATGATAATCATGCTATTTAAAAATTATTCTAGAATTTGGATATGAGAATTTAATCCAATTGACCAATGACTTATCTTTCACTTCGAAATATAATTTTAAAGAGCACACTTTCTTCTATATTTTGTATAATACTGACAATCTGTAAAATCTATTAATTTTTTTTAATATGTTTTGTATAATGCTTTGTCCACGACTGGTCACACTTTCTTTTTTAATTTAAGGTTGACGTTAGCATCTATATGTCTTTAGGGGCGTGGCATTATTGTGTAGATGCCCATTAAATTATAAAAGAGCTGGCAGAACAATTAAAATTTTGTTCTAAAACTGATATATTAAAAGATAAATTTTGTAAGTGAGATCGCTAGGAAGATATATCAAAACACTTATGTTACATATATCTTTTTATGGTCATTTTAATTTTTGAATATATTTAAAACATACATCTAATTTCTAATGTACATTCTATTGTATCTACGACCATGTTCGGCACCATGGCTTAAGAGGTTGAGGCTTAACAATTTAATTTTCACTAAGGAGTTGGTGTTTGGTAACCACTCAAGCTTAAGGAGGAGGCTTAAGAAGGAGGAGGCTTAAGGAAGAGGAGGCTTAACGCTAAGGAAGCAAAATATCAAGCTTAAGATTCGGCTTAAGGAGGAGGCTTAAGTCCGTCTAAGCCATAGGTGTTCGGCCCGCTTAAGACCTTAAGAAAGGCTAAGGAGCCTTAAGCCATGGTGCCGAACATGTACGCAGTTGAATTTTAAGGGCACAATTTTTTTTAAAATAATTTATAGTATCAAATTGAGCATCAACTTTAATAACAAAAACTGTTTCTCATCAACAAATCGGTACAATTAGTACGTGATTTATCCCTCCTGTGTAAATTTTCAAGTATAATTTCTACTGTACCCATACAAATTAACTTCTATAATAACTAACTAGTATCCTACCTGTACGTTGCAACGGGGACATATTTTAAACCAGACATTGCGTCCCTTAGAAGTATCTCAATTTAAATCTAAACTATATATGATTAATTACCTTTAATTTATACCCAAAATTAGCCATATGTTATGTCTCATTATCATTTTTTTAAATCGGAACAATGGCCTAGGATTGTTCGAATAGTTAGATACTACACCCATAATATGGGCTTAAACTGTACCAAACTTCAAATAAGGCCCACTTTGGTCAATGGGCTTTAGTAAAAAAATAGTGAGCCTTTTCAGCTGTAAACTATTTCACACCTTTGTGATTATTTTATTTTAAATGAAATTTAGTTTTATTTTTCTTAGAGCATCTCCATTCTAGCAAATGTTTAGCAATTAATTTGAATCACGTTACTGAGTTTAGCAATTAAAGAGATTCATAATATTTGTTTTGCTGGTCTCGGATCGCGCCAATGCCCACTGCACATTCTAGATTATTATGGAGTGACACGGGATGAGTTCTGGGGACAAAATTATTAGATTTTGCTGAATACGTTGGGCTTCACATGGGCTTGTAGACTACTGGACCTATATCCTAGATGAATTTTGCTCTAGCAAGTCACACCTACCTTTAGCCCTTTAACGCACCTGATATGTCCGATTAAATGCGTCACTACCTTCATCCTTCATCCAGATAAGGTTATGAGTGCGGATCTTAATAGCCATATTAAACATCGAGCAGTGGAGTAGAACTATGATGTTCATAAGCTCATCAAATATTTTTGGTGAGCTTAATTTTAAACGATGGATTCGAACCGTTGAAAAGGATTTACTTCATAAATGATGCATTTACATTTTAAATTTATATATATTGAAATTAATTTAATATAAAGTCAAGTGGTAACAACACCATAATTTGAAAGGTTTGAATTTTCCATTTGAAGTTAATTCCATATAATTTGAAGTTGAGAAAAAACTCACCAAATATTAGTGAGATTAACAACAGCATAATTCTATGGAACCGAATCCTCTACTTTTCTTAGAAAAAAAAAGCGGGTCCTGCTCTCCTCTCTCTCTCATCTCTCTTTGAAAAGAAGGATCCTTCATGAATTCAGATCCAGTATGGTACTGGACGGTCGAATTTGGAAATCTAGACTGTTATTTAACCTTGCACGAATCTCAAAACAGACCCCTATATCTACAATAGGCACTGAATTTCAATCGCTCAGCTGAGATTGTGTTATATTTATTTGTATTTCGGTACAGTAACGGAAAGGATACATACTCGCTTTTCTTAGAAAAAAGCAACGGATACGGTTCCCTAGTTCTCCCCATAAACCTCTACGGACAGCAAGCTGACACCAATAATTGTCCCTTTGCAATACCTCATGCCTTTCATACCTCATCATGCCCATATTTAATATCTTTGTTTTCAAAGTCCAAAATGTTGATCCGAACCGCTCAACACAATATCCATACCAAAATATGCTTGGAGATCAAATTTTATAATTTTTGAAATTTTTTGACTATTTTTTTAGTTAGGTACAAAATCACTGTTTTTGAATGGTCCAAAAACAGTGATTTTGTATCTATCTAAAAAAATAGTAAAAAATTTCCAAAAATTATAAAATTTGGTCTCCAAGCATATTTTAATATGGATATTGTGTTGAGCGGTTCGATCGACATTTTGGACTTTGAAAACGAAGATATTAAATATGAAGGATGATGAGGTATGAAAGGCATGAGGTATAGGAACCCTCCTCTATTGACAATTATACAAATATAATATGAATCTGATTTGAAATGCTAATTAGGTTTTGCGAGTGCAAATTGGGCGGCAACATAGTTTCTGTTTTTAGAATTCACAAGTACAAAAATTATATTATTTTTCTTACTATATTGATTAAAATATAAATTATATTATTTTTTCTACCATAATGTGATATTAAAAAAACCAGGTACCCTAATTTCATATAATTATAGATAAAAATTTCTTTATAATTCAACATCAACGGACTTAGAATTTCTTTATAATGAAACACAATGAGAAAACGCTTGTTTTGATTCGGAAAATTTTGTAAATTGCCTTACCTTCCAAAATTATCAAATGAAATATTTTTCTTTTAAGATTATTAACAAAGTATGTGCTGAACTCTCATTTCTCTCTTCGTCTACCTCGTGTTTACTAATTTTAAAAGAGAAACATTAGTTTGATAATTAGAAGGTAGAATAATTTATAGAATTTCTAATTTCATAGAATCCGTGCGTTGCATGAAGTTAAAATTGCTCTGTTATAATCATTATCCCTGAAGGGGATGGTGGAAATGTGGACTGGCCATATTTGAGACAAAGAAGGAAAACTCGAGCAACAACAAAAGTTTGAACCTTGCACTCTCTCAATATTACCTTTTATACAAAAAAATATTATAGACTCGTAGATAAAATTATAGAATTTTGTAAAAAAATTCAATAAAAAAAATCAAAGAAAAATAGAACAAGAGAAAAAGAATTGTTAGTAGAGTGTCCGCATACAATTAAAGGAAATTAGCTCCTTAAACTCAAATTTTGAAGGGAGACAAGACGAAGAGAAAAGAAAAAAGAGAGAAAGATAGGCAACTTTGTGGGTTAGCTTAAACATGAGACTAGGTCCTTTTTCAACTCCATTGGACTTCTTTGAATCTTTTAAGCTCTTGCTCAAATCTTCCTCATCAATTTTCTCGAGAATGTTGACATCCAAATAACTTGTAATTTAATTTGGATGAGGAAAAAGGAAAACATAAAAGGATTAATTGAGAGAGGAGACTCCTTTTCCAAGGCATGGGAAATTGGGTATTTAACCATATATGAGAAATGAGTAAAAAATCACTGTTTGTTGAGAATCTTATGAAAGACATTGATTTTGTACCTATCTAAAAAAAATAAAAAATAGTACAAAAATTCCAGAAAAAAAAGTTTAATTTGGTCTCCAAGCACATTTTAGTATGGAGATCATATTGAGTGGTTCTTTGGACATTGAAAAAAGAGATAAGGATGTGTGGCACGATTGACGCAAGAAAATAATGCGGCATTTTAACCCTACTCATGAGTAATTGAGCAATGAAGGTGTGAAGGAAAACGAACAGTGGAACTTTTGGTGCATAAACGAGGAATTATGCAATGAAGGAGGTTAATATTATTCTTACCAGCAGTAATCTCTCCTTCAGCACCTTTTTTGTTTTTGTCATTGTCCTTGTCTTGTTTGCACTTGATTGATCTTGCGGGCTTGATTGGTTTCCAGTGTAGCCCCATTTTAAGTTTTTAACCTCGCGTCCTCGCCTTTGCTAATTTTTTCTGAACTGGTTCCCGAAGTATTAATTGGATCATGCAAGCACATGAATTGTGAAACTTGGTGCTTAAAATTGGGCTGAGCTAGCGAGAAAGTTGTAAGCCTCAAGAGGCTTAAATTTGGGCTATTCAGTGGGCCTGAGTCCGGCCGAAATCATTTACAATTTTGGGCTCGTCCTCGGGAAAAAAGAAAAATCATTCAGCCCAGCTGCCTGCATCGCATCTACCTAAGCACAAGTCAAATGCAAAAGAAGATTTAATATGTACCATATATATATATATGAGCAGGAATCCACTAACATTCTTTTTTGGTGACACTGAATTATACTCTATATTTTTAAAGTTTTCAAAGTCCAAATAGTCGATCCAAACCATTCAACATGATGGATATATTAAAATGTGCTTGCAGATCAAATTTTACATTTTTTTGAATTTGTTTACTATTTATTAAGTATTTTACCAAATCGCTATTTTCAGACCATTGAATTTTTGAAACTCATCTTAATAAATAGTAAAAAAACTTCAAAAAAATGTAAATTTTGATCAGCAAGCACATTTTAATATATCCATCATGTTGAACGGTTTGGATCAACTGTTTGGACTTTGAAAATGTAGGATGTAATCCGGTGTCATCAAAAAAAGGTGTAAGTGGATCCCTCCTCTCTATATATATATACCCAGTTACTCTCACTAGACAAATATATATAGTTTTTCAAATAAAAACTTCATAGTTGAAGAGTTGGAACTTAAATTACACGTGGTTCTGAGTGATAGGCAGCTCTGTCTTAGGAGAAACTAAAGAAAGAAGGAGGTGAAACTTAAAATGCACAGTACCTGGTAGGTGGGATTTGAACTCAATTAAGACTCTACAACTACAAAGTGAAGACCTAACTATTAGGCTACAAATAAATATTTAATTTTTTTACAAGAGGCTGGACTAGATAAAAACCATTAAAAAAATTTTAATTTAATTAAATTTCAATATATATAATTAAACTTTTAAAATCAAAGAGGTGATTAAGCATCCTATGATTAACTGTGTAGAGAGAACTTCGATGATGGACTTTCAATATATATATATATAGAGAGAGAGAATGGCTAAGCTCAAAACGTTTGTTCCTGGGCTCAGGAACAAACGGGTCGGTTCTCCAATTTCCGAAGTTCAAACAACAAATCCAAACCGTTAGATGTTCAATCTATATTAAAATGTGCTTGGAGACCAAATTTTACATTTTTCTAATGGCACAGAATTTTAATAAAAACAGCGATTTTCAAACCAGCTTAATAAATAGTAAAAAAATTCCAAAAAATGTAAAATTTGGTCTCCAAGCACATTTTAATATAGATTGAACATCTAACGGTTTGGATTTGTTGTTTGAACTTCGGAAATTGGAGAACCGACCCGTTTGTTCCTGAGCCCAGGAACAAACGTTTTGAGCTTAGCCATTCTATATATATATATATATATATATTTTTTATATAGGCCTCTGCAACTTTTCAACGCTTGGTTGCTACCATGAAAGAGCCATTATTATTTTTTTGGAAAGACCTTGGCATGCAGATGCTGCAGCAGGTTTGAGATGAAAGAGCCATTATATGGAAATATTTAAAATTTCTGCAATTTTTCTACATTTGGTGACGAAATTACTAGTAGGTGGAGAACTTGTACTAATTAATATTTATACGTAATCAATAAAGAAAAATTTAACATTTATTTTGGAAATATAGTAGTAGGATGAACACTTAATTAGTAATATTTATGCATAATCAATAAAGAAAGTTTACAAGGACATATTTCATACAGAGAACATATAGTGAAAAAGGAAAAAAAATTGAAAAGAATTTTAATATAGAGATCATGTTGAAAAAAAGGGAAAAAAAGAAAGAAACAAATGACATATTTCATCTAAACAGTTGATTCAAGCACATTTTAATATAAAGATCATGTTGAACAATTTGGATCGACTGTTTGGACATCGAAAAATCATGTTGTAGGATGTTATAACTATATAATATTGTAAGTGGATTCCTCCTATTTGTATATATATTTCTATTGTATAACTAGAAATATATTTATACTTAGTTATTGTCTACTTTCTTTATTTTATTTTTCTGTGAATAAGCCAAGGACTATTATTTTTTGGGTCAAACACTATGGTTCTTGTTTGCTCTCATTATTGACTAATATATGATTATTTAATCAATTCTTAAATTAATCACATTTAAAGAAAGTGATTAAAACAAACTTTCAATCTCCACGACAACGCGTGGGCACTTGACTAGTTTACACTATGAATTGCAAGGGTGATCAGATGAGTGTGCATAGATATGTGTTACTCTTTGTACACAGTTTGTTTTTAAAAATCATGTATGATTTCTATTTTTTTTTATTTATAATTGACTAACATCCATATTTGCTAGGCATTAAACATACAACATTGCACATCAACAATTCAAGAAATATATATTTACAAACAGACAACAAACTCAATATCCAATATTTTAACACACAAAAAACAACATTCAATACTCAACATTCAACATACATATACATCCATAATTCAAAGAAATATTCAACATCCAATAAAATCACCTTGGCGCGCAGCAGCTGCTAAGTTTCTCAAGAAAGACAATACATGTCTGTAACCAGTGTTGAAAATAACCTTGAAAATTGAATAATAAAAGAAAAAAGTAAAGGAAACCAAAGTTATATATAGTGCAGAGTTACAAGGTGCTTTTAAAGTAAACTTCGTAGCAAATAAAAAAACAAAAGACAGACAAGATAGAACACTAAAAGGAATGACAAACAAGGAAGCCTCGAATAGTACTGTGAAAGTTAAAGCATCATGAGCTCGGGGGAAATTTGTAGGCATAAACTGCATAGAAAGTTTGTATACATGTAAGAACTAGAAGTATGAAAGCAGCAAAGACAGAAATTGCTTTCCACGGACTGCTAAAGTGATCACGAATCAATTTTTCTCGCTGCCTGTTCCAGCTTAATTTGATCCGGTGTGATTCAATGTATGTGTTCACTTCCGTGTATAATTCCGCCAAATAGTGATCTCTCCCAATACTGGCACCTTCGGTGACCTGGTTGATGAAATCAGTCAACTCTCTTTCACTGCCTACACAGTTCTCCATGATTCCGCACTGTTGTAATATTTTCACATCATTTGGTGTGTTGACTAGATTATCCAAAAATGCAACAAAGCTTGTAAAGGGTGAATTCTCTTTTCCATATTTGGAACTTTCAAATGCTATAAGGTTTGAGAAAATAGGCATAGTGGCATTGGTGATTACTAGTCGAGGGATTCTTAAGACACCATGTTCAAATGATACGTCGAGCATATGTCTCGGGTAGCTCTTTGGTTTTAATTTCAGGCCCTTTTGTGTGAGCTCAGTGGCAGAAGGGATCACCATCGGGGATATCTTGGTGCTGGACATTCTGGACCTTCTGATAAGATCAAATATTTTGGATCTCAATACAACTGGTGTCTCTGGGTTGGGCACTATACAGTGGTAACAGAGATGGGCCAAATGATGAATTTCAGCTGGAGGTTCTAAAATTATGGAGTCTATGAAGTTCATCTGGGCCAAATGAACAATTGAATTAACAAAATTCATTCTATCTTCGTGTTCTAAACCAATCTCGCACAACTTCTCGACTATAAAGAAGGGAATTTGGTTCTCTATAAGTAGCAAATTAAAATATATGATACTAGAATTCCTACCAAAATCAAAAATAGTATTCGACGTTGGTTCGTACAGCTGTAAAAAGTACTCGAGCACGAAGCATCCGTCAAGCAGCATCATCTCGACAAATGTATCGCTGTTAAGATCATCAAACGTCTCACTATAACACCTCCGTGTTCTCTCTTCTAGCAACTTCATCTCTGATATACAGAGATCCAAACTTATGTGGTCCCCGCGGGACAAGAAATTCTGCAAGAACCGCCATTTTTGCTCCAAGGCTCGGAGATGCTTTTCACCACGGTGGAATGGGCCGATGGAGATGACAGAGGGCTCGAAGAGATTCTTCTTGTTTTCGGAAATGATATGTGGTGTGCGAAAGATGGTGAAGTTCTTTGCCTCGTTCACATTGGCCCAGAATGTGTCGAGTTCACGTTGCATTGATTTTGACAGAGGAGAGGCTTCGACATCAACAACTATCTGGGCTTCTTCCATTAATATTTTTTGGTGAATGGAAGAGTTTTGGTTGAACTTGAACAAAACGACCTTTAACATTTGTATTTATATTGATCATTAGTGTGGCCCCATCACTTCACCATTGGCCTCCTCCATAATTAATTGTTGGGGGACAAAGTTCTATCACGCTGAAATATATGTCATTAATTAATAGAAAGATAATTAATTGTAATCTTTGTTGTTTATTTTTGGTTCTTTAATTCTTAGTTCTTATGAAATATATGTCATTAATTAATAGAAAGATAATAGTATGTTTACTTTTCCATTTCGCATTAAATTGTATGAACTTTTCTTGAGTGAAAGAATGGACTTTTAGCCATGTTTTTTCGTTTTAACTTTTATACTTGGGTAGAGTTTGATTTTCCACACAAAAAATAATACTAACTGAAGAGTATACATGGCATGAATCTCTAAAATAAAGAACCTCGAGATCTGTCATTGAGCAGTGGGCAGTGCGCCGTGAAGCCTAAATTAGAATTAAACATAACAAAATTAATGCTTGGATTATGTCGAAATATACACCATGACATGAGTCACAGAAGATCAAAATAAGAGTGGCGAACAAAAATTTATTTACTTTCAATGTAATATTTAAGTAATCTTAGATCATAGAAATAATGAGGAAAATGAAATGTTTTATTAAGGCAATATGTATATGCTAGGAAATATGATTTTAAGGCATGATAGATGAGTAATAAAAAATATATATGAGGGGGATGCGGCTCATGAAAAGGATCATCTGAAAATAATCTATATTTCTATTTTGAATTAATAAAACATAGGGAGGGAAGGGAGTTTCATGGGAGTGATTGTGTCTGTGTTCTGTCCTATACAATATTAATATTTTGTCAGATTCTTTCACAAAAACGGAGTTCTCATGCTGTGCCGCATAGCATACAGATGACTACATTTTTAAGAGAGGTTTTTGAAAATATGACCAAAAAAGGGAATAAGAAATAAGAAGATAAATTATTTAGAGGTAAATTTCAAGATGAACCGAAATTTAAATATAGAATATAACCTGTGCTCTATAAATACTACAAGTTTAGGAAATTGGAATTGCACAATACTTCTGGTATGCATGAATGTGAAGATTGTGAAGCATGAATAATAAATGAGAAGCTTGTAAAAAAACATGGTTATCGATCTGAGCAACCTGGAGAAACACACACGAGTTGTCAACAACTGGCACAAGAAAAATGTAATATCTTATTAAGCTTATAAATTAATAAGATAATATGTGTAAAACTTTCTCTCTGTCACTGGTTGTACACAAGAGGCATGCCATTCAAGCGGATACTCGCTATCTTCACTATCTCACGTGATCTGTGAAATGAACTCGAACGATTCAACTAAATTAAACAAATGAAGTTAGTAGACCTCGAGATCTGATATTTTTGAAGTATGAGCAGCTGAGTGCAGATCATGTGATATGAACTCGAACAAATCAACTTAATTAAACAAGTGAAGTTAGTTGACCTCGAGATCTTCCATTGAGTTTGACAAGTGAATTAATTACAAATAAACTATATATTAATTAATGATCAACTGAATTCATTACATAAATCAAAATGAATGCATCTCGATCAGATCTACCTCGAGCATGCATGGATTGCTAAGACGGTCTAACTTAGATCTTACCCTAAAAGACTCAACCAAATACCAGCTAGAAAAATGGCCAGTACACCAAATTCTATTTCGGGCAACCAAAAAATTGGTTGCAATAGGTATAATTTGGTTGCAATAAATTGATTTTGCAACCAAAAAAATTGGTTGCCGGTGGTTGCAATAGTTTTGGTAGCAATATATTTACAACCAACTCTTTGGTTGCAATAATAATTTATTTATTGCAACCTTCATTTGGTTGCTAGACCGATGTATCAATAAAGTATTGCAACCAAATAAACTGTTGCTATTATGCATTTATCGCAGCCAAAAATGGTAGCAATAAAATAGTATATCGCAACGAAATCTATAGTTGCAAATGTGCAATTCTTGCAACCAAATTTTTGTTGCATGAAATTCGTAGCAATAATCTATTGCAAGAAAATAAATGGTTGCTATTGCGCATTATTGCAACTGAAAAATAGTAGCAATAAGATAGTATATCACAACGAAATCCGTAGTTGCAACATGTGCAATTATTGTAACCAAATTTTAGTTGCATGAAATGCGTAGTAATAAATTGCGCATTTATCGCAACCAAAAAAATGGTAGCAATAAGATAGTATAAGTGATCTGTCTTCCCTAGGTAAATAATCTCCAGCACCGTCTGATAAGTGATCAGAATCTCAATCCCAGTTCTAATCATCACCCGTGTCCATTACTTGTTCCGATCTGGCATCAATCCTTTCACCACCAATGTCATCATCGCTCCGGGTAACAACGGGTAACAGTATAAGTTTTAACGGTGGTACAGATGTAAATCTGGCTTGGATTACGTGTCCAAGAGGAGGTAGTGGTGGTGGTGGTATCTCGGTGGTATAATCGTCCATGTTACAATCAGTGGTATAATTGTCATGAACTGGTGGTACATACGGTTCATACGGCGATACATGACCCGAGTTTTGGTACCTCGAGTTGTCATAACCCGAGTTGTCAAAACTCGAGTGGTGGTGCACCGGGTTATCATAACCTGTATTGTCCCTAGAAGGTCCAACACCGGATTGACGCGGAACCCTTCTGGAATATAAGTCCATTACCGGGGTACCCCTAGACTCAAAAGTATTGTAAACACCTCTCCATAAATTCTCATCTATTATTGAATACCTTGTAAAGTAAGGTTTACTACCCCCCCTTACTGTGTCAATCCGAGTAGCTAAATTTATGTCATACTGGTTGGGGTTTACACCAGTCTTTTCATATACCATTTGCTTAAGTTCCAGAAATGAGATGTTTTCAGTAACCTCGAAGCCGTAGGCTGCATCTTTCGTGTAATGTGCTCCCTCCGCACCCCGAACAAACTTCCCGCCCACATACAGTGCAACCAACATTTTGAGAGCTACATTAATAAACAAACTTTCATCAGATACAAAATAATAATACAAAAATAAATTATTAATAAAAAATAATAATAAAAAATATTCATAAATAAAAATATAAAAAAATAATAATAAAAAATATTACTAAATAAAAATATAATAAAAAAAACTAAAAATCGTCAAAAACCTCAGCTGCTTGGATGAGAAGTTAGAATATAGAGTGAATTGTGAGTGGGGAAGAGAGAGAAAACCCTTTTATAGGGTTTTTATAGCAGACTGCCCCAACAGGGGGGCTATTTTGTATAGGAAGTAGACCGCCTCCCTGTGGGGCGGTTTGGTTTGAACAGTGGACCGCCCCATAGGGGGGCGGTCAAGGTAGTTTTAAAAAAAAAATCGAGGGCAGATTTGAGAATTTCTTTTTTTGAGGGTATTAATAAAAGTGTCGGCTGGTTTCCTCCATAATTAAATAATATATATTTATTGATATTTTATATTAGAAATCAAATTTTGATAAAGTGACAACATATATAGTCAAAATACAGAACAGAAGTTGTTCATTTTAACCTTATTACTAAATTTACAAATTGAAAAGAAAAAAGAAATTATCTTTTAGTCTCTTAGTTAATTGGTCTTCAAATAAACTAATGGCTAATAAAAATTGTGATCTGGTTTGCCGATACAACCATTTGGTTCTAATTGACAAACAACTTAAATTTGATTAGCGGATCGTTTATGTACCTCTTGGCTGCTTCTCTAAATTTTTAGTCTTGTTATGGCGATTTAAATTTATTTTTATAGTCTTGTTATGGCATTTCCCTTTTAAATTTGAAATTTTATTCCAGAAGCAAATTAACGTTTGATTTGATAAAATGAAAAACATGGGAAACCGACATACCATTCGAAAGCATAAATCACATGTGATAGCACATATATGGCCACATGTCCGATAGATGTGGATTAATTTTTTAATTTTTCAAATTAGAAGAGCGCATTTATAGGATCTTGATGTGAAGTCAATGTTCTTGTTTTCCCATTGCGAATGCACGGTTCATCGTTTACAAAGTTGAACCTTGACAGCGACTGCAAAGTTTAAAAAAAAAAAAAATAATCATTTACAAGGTTGGGCAACTAACTTGTTTGGAGCAATATAAATAAATTGATTGCATTAAAATAATTTTACAACCGAAAATATTTGTTGTCAATTTGTTATTAATTATTTACATGTTTATTTATAACCAATTCAATTCTAGCCGTTAGGTTATTCTCTAAATTGATACATGCTGGATTTGTCTAATGAAGTATACTAAAATAAACCTTAACGGTTATTTTCTGATGAGTAGCCAAATTTCTTTCATATTGTAGTCAATGATAATTTTCTGAAACCTAAGTTCTATTTCTCAATAATTACAAAAAATATGATGATAATAATATGTAAGTATATTACAGCGAAATTCATATTTACATGATTAATTCGTCAAAAGAATGAAGATTACTACTTCCTCATAAAAACCTCTGCTTGTTCTTATTCTTGTTTAATACACATGAGCAGCTGGGTGCATATATGCTTGTTCTTTTTTTGGGCCCGTAGGCAGTTGTATTGATTAAACAAACGTGTGTTATTGAAAGCGTTACAATCTAGCTGTTACATAAGATTAGACAACGTGTGTTATTGAAAGCATTCAGCCGTAAACAAACTAAAACCGCACACTGGTATGTGCATCCTGTGGACACAAATTTGATAATTCTTGTTTGATTGTAATGATAGGAGTCTAGTAATTTTTTCCTTACTCTATGCGCATATGTTGTTTTCTTCCTCTGATAGAAGGCATTGAATCAAAGTACTAGACCGGAAACTAAATCAACCAGATCAGGACAGTCACCACTCAAAGGGATATGCTGCCGAGAAGGCAATGATCAACCGGACAAGGACAATTACCACTCGGAAATCAGGAGGAGAACGATAGCACAAATAAACAGACAACAACATATAATATAATTAACTATATTCACAGTTCATTCCACCTAGTCTTCTATTGTCAAGGAAAAGAAGAAATGCTCGGAAGAAGTGGAGAAGAAAAAGAAACCCACATGTCTTGAAAAATAATGACCCTCATAATGATGAAACGAGGCGATGAACGAAGTGAAGAGCGGTGATCAAATTCCCTAAGCAGAAGTATCTAAAACGGTACCCAAATCCACTTGTTGTTGGAAGCAAATACTCGGAGGACTCAACTTAATTAAACAAATGAGGTTAGTAGACCTCGAGATCTGTCATTGAATTTGAGAGCATCTACATCCCTGGTACTATGAGAGTTTCTAATCTGATGTGGCAGTTTATAATCCAGTTTCAGGGATGTGAGAGAGTTTCTTATTTAGAAACTATGCATAAAAGTTTCTTATTAAGAAACTGTTTATAAACTTCATGCTGGCCAAATGATTGGCTCAAATTATTTCTTCTTTTTAATTTGTTGCTGACGTGGCTTAATAGAAACTCTAAAATTAATTTCAGGGATGTGAGAGTTAGAAACTTTAGAGACCTTAATTTCCAAAAAGTGGTTGACAATTATTTAGAAACTAATGTAAGTTGCTGGGATGTAGATGCTCTGACTAGTGAATTAAATACAAATAAGCAGCTGGCAGTGCGACGTGAAGTGTGAAGTAGACTATATATTAACTAATGATCAACTGGAGCCTCATTCTCTGGCGCACATCCTGCATAGAACGAAATTTTAATTAATATCACTACTACAGAAATGGTCATTGTACACGGACATAAATAGGGGAGCTACATGGATTTCCTGCCGTGTGGAGTGCGAGGGTGTATAATCCCTGAATAAATTTATACACGGATATTCACCCGTGTGCAATTCTTGAGAGCTACACGGATCATTACATAAAAAACCGTGTTCATTTCCTTGCCAAGTGGCGCTCTCCAAAGCCGAGCTACACGGATTGTAACATAAACAGCCGTGTAGGATTACTCTGTCTACACGGCCTTTTTAGGTTAATATCCGTGTAGAAATAGTTATTCTGCACGGCTTATTACTTGAACAACCGTGTCCAATTCCTTGCCAAGTGGCGCTCTCCAAAGCCGAGCTACACGGATTGGAACATAAACAGCCGTGTAGGATTACTCTGTCTACACGGACTTTCTAGGTTAATATCCGTGTAGAAATAGTTATTCTGCACGGCTTATTACATAAACAACCGTGTCCAATTCCTTGACAGTGGCGCTCGCCGAGCTGATTATTACATAAATATCCGTGTACGATTACTCTATCTACACGGACCTTTAGGTTAATATCCGTGTAGAAATAGTTAGTCTATACGGCTCATTACATAAACAACCGTGTACAATTACTGGAGATCTATACACGGATATTTAACTAAACGGCCATGTACGATCATGTTTCTGCACGGACATCTATCTAAATATCCGTGTAGAATAACTATTTCTACACGGATCATTACATAAGCAGCCGTGTAGCTATCTTATATTTTTATTTGCTCTTTATTTGGCTTTCTACACGGACTTTTGTGAAATATCCATGTAGAATGATTATATTTTTTTTTCAATTTTTATTTTATGTTTTGTCTAGCCTCCAGTTTGCTAGCCATTAAAAATCAATTCCAAAACAAAGAATTTCCAATATATCAGAATACAATCCCTAAACAAAATTCATGTACACTAAATTATATCAAAAATTCACGCACACTAAATTATACAAATCCATAATCTGGTTTACAAAATTCATGTTGAAACCACCTTGCCCACATACATCTAAAATAATCTATCTGGTCCTTGGTGTAATGCCCTGCCTGTTTCTTCGATTTATGCTGCCAAAAATTCAAAATATGTAGGTTATTAGAAAAATACAATATAACAACTACATCTCTGTTTTGCTTTATAAAAACAAATATTGTAATTATAACAATGCAACTAATAAAACAAATTTAGTAGAATAAAATATTAGAGGAAATCAATATTAATTATATGGACAAGTCAAGGCAAACATATGAATTACATACCGGATATCGTGGCCAATTGAATTGCATGTGTTCGACAAAGTGAAACATATAAATCATCGTGTAATAACCGCATTCCCAACCCTCCAACTGTTGCGGGCACTGAAATTTTCATTTAGCGGCCTATTTTAGAATGACAATAAATTTTTGAACAAAAATATGAAATTATAAAAATTATAGTGTGCTCACCGGCTGCCACCTGAAACACAACTTATTTTTATCCTTCGGATTCGTGCTTTGCATTCGTCCATCTTTAATATATTGCAGAAAAGCCCTTACAAAATTGAGTGAATGTAATTAGCAATTCCACAATTTGTTATATATAATTGGGAAAAAATCAAACCAAGTAAATTACTATTGCTTACTCTCTTATTGGAGTGCAGATCATTTTGGACTCCTGAGGAGTGATACCCGGTGTGGGCTGTGAAGAATCCATGATGAAAACCAAATTTTCAAGTGGCACAATCACAATCAAACACCAGTGGCCCCTCTGGTGGTATGGCAGGAGAATAAATCTCTTCTTTCCCGAATGAGCCTTATGCATCGCTGAACACAAGTACTCGACAGTATTTTTCGGATGATATTGCACCATCGTACCATTAGTTTTGCCGGGGTCCAAGAATGCACAGGAGTTCACCTTATCTTTCCCACAATCCACAGACTATTTTCGTTGTAACATCCTGAAAAATCATCATTTCACATTAGAATATATATTTGAGTGCTATACACATGATATATATGATTTTTGGTCACTAACATGAGGAAAACAGTGAGGACTCCCACATCGAGCCATTTATCGCTTGATGAGGCAAGTAGAAAGTCCTTGAATTCTTTGAAAGGCAGCAGGACCGTCCTGCCTTCGTGTAGGAGAACCTCGGGGGGGACATCGAATATTACGTCCTCCATAGAATTTGGTGCCTTAACCAGGCAAGCGTGGAGATTCCGCAAATCCTCGGGCAAACGGCTAACCTCTTCTTCAGAGAGCCCCGTACGGTCTACCCCCACAGCGGCTGGCGCAGCCGCTGGCGCATCAGGAGATTCTTGCGCATCAGCCCCGACGACTACTTCCAAGCCTTGCCGTACCGGTGACAAAGCTTCGTCCGCAGCGTTGGAAACGCCTCTTCGGGTCTGTATCAGATTTTGAACCTTTTTTCAAGTATTTCAAAATAATCATTTGAATGTAACATAAGATATCCGTGTTTTATTTAGAGATTACCTGATCCAAAATAATCTAACACTTGGGCCATTGGACAATCTGTCTACGGGCTTCATCAAGCACCAACATGTCGTCGGTAGGGACAGGAAGAGGTATGCGGGCAGCCCATTCGGCCACAATCATGTCAACCGTTACGGGGAGATGGTTGGGCCTTAGCTGAGAACCGGCTGGAGGATGTACAATGCCCTTAGCAAGGGTCAGAGGAGTTTTATCGTGCCACATGACGAGGTCGCATGATGTGGCCTCCTGCAATAATTATCAGAAATTAGTTAATGAACAAGTCAAAATTACGGGTAGATTATGGACAAGTAGTGATTACCTGTAGATTGTCCAACACGCCCAGCACTTCGGTCCCGGATGCTTGACTGCTTCGTCGAAATCCCGGCGAAACGGGAGGTTGTTGCTCGGATTGCTGCGTAAGAGATGTAATTTGGTTCATCCACCTTGATTCAAAGTCAGCCATCCTTCCATCGTACTCCATTCTGATCTCCTCGTGTACCTCCTGGCGTACCTGCGCCAACCTTGATTCCATCTCGTCCGTGCTAACTTTGGCACGCGGTCTTCTTTTTGGTTTTGGTCCGTCGTATACATCCTTCCAGCCACTGTAGACCGAGACACCCCTAACTCGACCCATGTGTTCTTTACTCCCGAGCGCTGCGGACAAGGAATCATCCACTCTTTCGACAGTCATGGAGCCCGAATTTACCTCCTCCTCCACCTCCAACTGTTAAAAAAAAATTAGTTATAGCAAAAGACAAAGTAATGTACACAAAGTTACTACAAAGACTCTTACCATTTTCTGAGCCACCGGTTGCACGTCATTTGGGAGTACTATCCTCCCGTCAGCGGTTACCTCGGATCTTCCCATGAGCCAGTGTTGGCCCCTAGGATTTTGGATCCTAACCACAGGTGAGTCAGAATCTTTTTTTTTGTCAAGTACTGCCGCCCATTCGGCCGACTTACCCTCGTAACCACCTGACCCTAATTTGTGCGGGTACTTGTTCAATTTCGCGATCCTCCTGCCCTCATCACTTTTTATCTTCACACATCAAAGTACATCAAATAGTTTAAGGAAGATAAGTACATATCGAGAAAGAACAAAGACAAAGTTGGCTAAATTTATATACCTTGAACTCTTCTGTGGACTTCAAAGCTTGAAACTCCTCCCAGTCCTGTTGTTTCAGCCATTTATAGTAGCCTACCGGATTTCTCCCTTTCTCCATGAAATCCGTCTTCAACGTGCTCTTGAATTGCTTCCAAGCTTCATTCATTTTCCTCGGAGTCTTTTTCTTTTTCGTGGACTTTGGGTCGTCATCCTGGATGTTCCAATGAGCCTGCATGATTGACAACAAAATTACTGTATGTAAGTTCATTCAAGTTTTTAGGTCAGGTATAGACATATATAACTTGCAGGAAGACAACTACATGATGCATAGCAATTTAAAAAAGTTGTTATTTACTTATAAAAGCAAATTCCAACTATGCTAAGGTTAAGACATGCTAAAAAACTTGTATCCAACAAAAAAAGAAATAACAAACAGAGAGAGAATAGGAAAAATGAATATATAATGCATGTACAGTTTTATAGATTTTTTCAATTACTAAATGGTCCTGAAAAATATAACTCAAGAGATTAAAGAAAGAACTACACGTGAAGGTTAGTGAGAGTTCCAGTCAAGGATAACGCAGCCATCGTTCCAGTCAAACGAATTAACCAATTACCGATCATGGACAATAATCAAAATAAGGTTTATAATTGTTAGGTACTTTACCTTCACAATGTTCCACCATTCGTTCTTATCTTCGTCATCGAATTTGTCCCACCTCTCAACCAAGATAGATGCCTTCTGCTTCACCAAATTGTTACACCAATTTGTGTACTCTTCCCTACGTGGACCCTTCGGACATCCGATTTTGTTGAACTCGATTTGCAAATCCTTCGCCTCTGAGGTCTTCGTGCACATTGTCGGACCTCTTTTCCTCTTTTCTGTCTGAGCCTGCGGGTCCTCTTTTTCCACTACCATATCTGCCTGCGGTTCCACTGTTTCCAAAATCATATCTGCATTCCCACCTGACTGTGACATGGTTCTTTCTACAAAACAGAAACATTATTACAAAAGCTATGAAATGTAAAATTTAGGTCTAACTTATGTGTTGTTGGGTCCTTTGTTCAATCATAGTGTTGGTTTTGCAATTTAGTCCCTGTAACATTAGGTGTCCATGTCACCAGAATAGGTCAGTTGAGGAAACTTTTCACTTAACCAAAATACAATCAGAGATAAGGGTTTTGATTTAACCAAGATACAGGGAGCATTGCAACTTAGAGAGAGAGAGAGAGAGAGAGAGAGAGAGAACCTTTCAAAGAGAGAACAGCAACCGCGCGAGAGGAGCTTAGAGATTCAATTGGCGAGTTCAGAGGAGAGCGACAGAGGAGACCTTGCTAGCACCGAGAGAGAGAACGATGGCAGCACCACAGAAAGAGATAGGAGACTAGGGGGTTTAGGTTTTAGGGGAGACGAGGGGATTTTGAAAAGATCGAGCGACAGAGACGAGGCGCGCATTTTATTTCGCGTAAACTAAATCTACACGGACATTTAACTAAACAACCGTGTACAAACGTAAGAGAGCTACACATTTAATTAAACACCCGTGTATAATAAGTTTACGCGAAATTATGAAATGCGCGCCTATGTATGGTTTTTCTAGATTAATTTTTTCAAATTCAAAATTTCATATTTTTCAAATTCCATATTTTTCAAAATGGAAAACATAAAAATAAAAGGGAACCTGATTTCAGTTTTATTTAGCTTGAAAACTATTTTATCCATGTATCTTCGAGTATCTAGCAGAACTTAATAATAAATGCAAATAAATATTCCCATTTCTACACGGGCGTTTAATTAAATATCCGTGTAGAAAACCTTTTGTACACGGATTTTTCATTAAACGCCCATGTACGTTTCTTAGAAAGCGAAACAACTCTGGAAAATTAAACGGCCGTGTTAGAAAGCCTTTCGTACACGGATTTTTAATTAAACGACCGTGTATGATTCTTAGAAAATGAAACGACTCTTCAAAAGTAAACGACCGTGTAGAAAACTTTTCTTACACGGATTTTTAATTAAACATCCGTGTCCAATTTTAAAATTAAAACGTTTAATTTGAACAGGTTATTCGGAATTCGAGAAGTTGCCTTATCTTTTTAATTCTGAGAAGACGAAACGACTCTTCAAAATTCAATATAATCTGAGAAACTCCCCCGTTTCGATTACTTTTCTCTGAGAATAATTTTAGGAGAATAAAAATACCTTTCTACACGGATGTTAATTAAACATATGTGTAGAAATGTATTTGTACACGGATGTGTAATGAAATATCCGTGTAGCTCCCTTTGAATTTCTACACGAACATTGAATGAAACGTGCATAAAAGTATTTGTTTACGGATGTTTAATTAAATATCCGTGTAGCTCCCTTTGAATTTCTACATATTTAATGAAACATCCGTGATTAAAAGATTTTTCTTAGAAAGATGGATTTTTTTATTTAAACAAATAAAATATAAAATTCACGTACACTAAATTATATCAGAAATTATACAAAAATTCATGTACACTAGATTATATCAAAAATTAATACAAAAAATCCTACACTAAATTATACAAATCCATATTTCTGGTTTACAAAATTCCTGTTGAAACCACTCTGCCCGCATATCTAAAATAATCTATCTGGTTCTTGCTCATGATATGCAAAAAAGAAATATTAGAAACGAAATAAAAATATTACAATGAGACAGAAATATCCAGAGATTGTAAACCGGCCTTGAGTCTTTAGTCTGACTCTTCATTGGGCTCTCTGAAATATTATAAAAGAAATAAATATTATGCATTGAATTTTTTTTTTCCAAATAAGAAATATTAAAATTTTCAAGTTTAAAAGGAGTAAATATTATACATTGGATTTTTTTTTCTTTTTCTCTTTTTTTCCACTGTTTAAACATCTTCCCATAATCCTTCATTGTGGTCAGATCTCATTTAATTTGCTTCGTCTTGTTCTGCAATTGTTGCTATCTCAGCTTGCACATCGGTACAAAATTGAGGTAACTCTTCGAACTGGTCGTACTCTTCTTCGTTGGTGACGTTTTCTACCCCAACAATCCTTCTTTTTCCGGATAGGACGACACTCCACCTATCATCACTCGGTTCAGTGACATAAAAGACTTGGGTGGCTTGCTTGCCAAGTATGTACGGATTATCAACATAACCGACTTTGTCAAAATCAATGAGGGTGAACCCGTCGTTATCAACTTTAACACCCCGGTCTTCGACCCATTGGCACCGAAACAAGGGAATGGTAAGGTGAGGATTGTAAACGAGCTCCCAAATTTCTTCAATAATGCCGTAATAATACTTTGATGCTATTACAGGCCGGGCATCCCCCGATCTACTGAATTCTTGGGACGTCGCAACCAACGTCACCCCACTATTTTGCATCGTGCTCTTATCACACTGTAATTTAGTGTAAAATGTATATCCGTTAATCTCGTATCCTTGGAATGTTCTAACAACCATTTGGGGTCCTTCGCCCAGCAATCTAACAGTTTCATTTACGGGGGACCTTTCGGGGTGTGATTTCACTCTGTCTTTCATCCATCCTATAAAAGAACAGTTATGCTCGTCAGTAAGCCACTTCTGACTTCTCGTGTAGTTCTGTTGTCGAAGGATTGTCATGTGCTCATCTATATATGGAGCAACATCTGCCATGTGCTGTAGTACAATAAAATGTGCCTTTCGCGGGTCATCGTTATCAGCAACTATGGCTTTCAACCCTATTGTCCCTACTCCTTGGAGCCTTCCCTCGTATCGAGATTTTGGAACGCCAATAGGACCCACACCGGTCATGTAGTTGGTGCAAAACTCAATTACCTCTTCTGTGGAATATCCTTCCACAATGCTACCTTCGGGACGATGTCGGTTCCTTACGTAACTTTTCAAAATACCCATGAATCTCTCGAATGGATACATATACCGCAGGAACGCGGGACCACAGATCTTAATTTCCCTCACGAGATGAACAACAAGGTGAACCATAACATCGAAAAAAGATGGCAGAAAATACATCTCAAGATGGCAAAGGGTAACGACGACCTCCTTTTGCAAAGCGTCCAATTTGAACGGGTCTATCACTTTAGAATTAATTGCATTGAAGAAAAAACAAAGCTTCGTAATGGTTTGCCGCACGGGCTTCGATAAAATTCTCCGAATTGCAACAGGAATCATATGTGTTATTAAAACATGACAGTCGTGGGATTTCGGGCCAATCAATTTTAGGTCCTTCATCGACACCAGCTTCTTAATATTCGAAGAATACCCTGATGGGACTTCAATACTATGAAGGCATTTACAAAAGCTCGTTTTCTCGATCTTCGACATTGTGCACATTGTGGGGGGTAGGTATGCCTTTTGCTTCCCTTTATCCTGCGGTGCAAGCTCGGGTCGTATTCCCATTAATTTCATGTCTTCTCGAACTTTAAGACCGTCTTTAGTCTTTCCCGAAATGTTCAATAATGTGGCAATCAAACTGTCACAGACATTTTTTTCAACATGCATGACATCTAGGCAATGTCTCACTTCTAAATATTCCCAGTATGGTAGCTCCCAAAATATGGACTTCTTTTTTCAAATATTTTTCGGTGGTTGTTTGGCACATTTTCTAAAAACAACAGCAAGGTTTTTAACCCGCATGAAGACATTCTTCCCATCTAACGGACAACGTGCCACTCCAAGCTCAATTTTCCCGTTGAATACCTTCTTCTTCTTACGGTATGGGTGATTAACAGGAAGAAACCTACGGTGCCCCATAAAAACATTCTTTTTACAATTTTTCAACCTCAGCACCTGCGTGTCATCTTCACATATAGGGCACGCTTTTGCTCCTTTACAAGTGTAACCCGATAAATTCCCGTACGCGGGGAAATCATTTATGGTGCAGAATACCATGGCCCGCAAATTAAATTGCTCTTTGCCGTACGCATCCCAGACCGGGACGCCATCACGCCATAATTTCTGGAGGTCCTCAATTAATGGTGCGAGATACACATCTATGTCATTTCCGGGTTGTCTGGGTCCTTGGATTAGTAATGACATCATTATATACCTGCGTTTCATGCACAACCAAGGAGGAAGATTGTAGATGCATATAAGAACTGGCCAAGTGCTGTGCTGACTGCTCATGCTTCCAAACGGACTCATTCTGTCTGTGCTCACCCCTAACTTAAGGTTTCGTGATTCGCCACCAAATCCTTTGAAATGTCTATCAATGTTTCTCCATTGAATTGAATCAGCCGGGTGTCTTAGTTTACCATCTCTTTTGCGCTCTTCTTCATGCCAACGCAACAATTTCACATCTTTGGGATTTGCAAATAACTATCTGAATCTCGGTATTATCGGGAAATACCACACCGCCTTAGCCGGAGGCCTTGCCTTTTTTCCTTCATCACAATCGTCAGTGTCCTGGTCCTTACGTTTATACCGTGAAACACCGCATTTAGGACAAACATGCATGGCCTCGTACTCTCCACAGTACAATACACAGTCATTCGGACATGCATGTATTTTTTCAATCTTCAAACCCATTGGACAGATCAACTTCTTCGCCTGATATATTGTACAGGGTAACTCGTTGTTATCTGGGAGCATCTCTCGTAAAAGCTTTAATAAGGACGTGAAACTCTTATCGCTCCAACCATTGTCTGCTTTTAAGTTCAATAATTTCAACACAACTGACAGTTTTGTAAATTTGGTACACCCAGGATATAACGGCTTTTTAGATTCATTAGACAGATACTGAAATTTTTTATAATTTTTATCACTAATTTAATCTTCCACATCACGTAACATGTCCTCTAGATTCTCAGTAAAATCGTATTCTGCATTTTCATCAGTATTCATCTCCACCTCATCATCCTCGTTGCAATCAAGCCCAGCATTATCGAAATTTTTGACATTCTCAAAATCATCGTTGCATTCAAATTCAAAATTATCAACAGTTTCTACATTATCATCATTCTCGTCCAAAACATAATTTCTATTGGTTCCACTACATTCCCCAATTTTCTCACCATGCATAAACCAACATGTATATCTTTTCTTAAATCCCCGACAAATCAAATAAGCTCCAATTTCTTCCGAATCCGCAAATCTTATAAAAATTTTACAATCTCTACAAGGGCACAAGATGTCGTTATCTTTTGTGTCCACTCTATAACTCTCAGCAAATTTTATGAACTCATCAACGCGAGCCAAATATTCTGCACTATCACGTCGCAATTAGTACATCCAACTTCGATCCATCTGTAAATTAAAGTAAAAAAAAAAATTCCAATTAAACATATATGGTGGTCAACATATATATTGTTCCAAAATCTTGGCTTATAAAGGGCCGGTTTACAATCCTAACCCACTCTTTGAATATTATGCCTCATATGTGAACACATATTAGCGGGATTTAATTAGTATTTGAGAAAAATTCGGCAGCATTTCTCCTTAACTCCCCAAGTATACGTAAAAACCACATACTCGTAGGAGCAATAAGGAGAAATACTGTCAAACTTTTCTCAAATACTAATTAAATCCCGCTAATATGTGTTCACATCCTAAATGAGACACAATATTCAAAGAGCAGTCCCAAACGGGGGGCCATCCAAAATTAATCCCTCTTGGATTAATTTTGAACGGGCATGGACCTAAAAGCATCAGTAGGTGGGTTATTGGACCACAATACACTAATTATTTACATTATCTTAACAAATCAAGCACACATGCATTAAATAATAATTGACAGAAATAATTAAGCAATATTAATCAGTAACAGAAAATTAAATAAAGAAAAGAGAAATATATATTTGTATGACTAACCTTGGCAATAGAGAGGAGAATGCGAATTAACTTCCAAGCTAGATCTCAGATCTGGCCTCGTTCCTTGTGCGCAGAAATCAGACCAATTCAATACAGAGAGAGAGAGAGTGTATTAATTGATCAAAACGGCGCCGGAAGAAGGCCTTTTATATAGTTCCAACCCTAAAATAACCTATCTACACGGATAATTAGCTATAAATCCGTGTGGAACGCTTTGAGAGAGCTACACGGACTTTTATATAAGTAGCCGTTTAGATCTTGAGAGAGCTACACGGATAATTATACACGGCTGTTTATATAAATGTCAGTGTAGAAAGGTTAATCTAAACGGCTACCTATATAAAAGTCCGTGTAGCTCTCTTAATGTTTTTTACACGGATTTATAGATTATTATCCGTGTAGAAAGATTATTTTAGGGTTGGAATTGTATAAAAGACCTTCTCCCCAGCACCGTTTTGATCAATTTATACTTCTCACAGTTAACAATTGGGTTGAGATCTAGGTTTGTCATTTATGTCGGATCGCAACTTATACCAATGAGGTACTGTTTATGGAGCTCCCAGATGAGCGGTCCGATATAATTGATAACCTACATCTCGAATTCCCATGCGAAGTGCTTCATTTCCCCAATTATTTGTTCTGATTTCTGCGCTAAAGTGTTTTTCGAGGGTAATATGATGATAGATGTTATAACTGGAGGCCGGATCTGAGATCTTGGAAGTTAATTTGTATTTCTCCTCTAGATCTTGCTAAGGTGTTTAGTTTAGGACATATGGAACTAACCAAAAGGCTACTTAGGTTAATGTAACTAAAGTAGTCCTTACTTTGGTTACATTAACCTAAGTAGTCTTTTGGTTAGTTCCTTGCATATCCTAAACTAATTCGGGCAAGCAAGATCCAGAGGAGAAATACGAAGATTTCTGACAAAGGCATAATGTTAAAACATTTATTTTCATATTACCCTCCGTAAACATGTATCTCCATATTACCCTCTGTAAACCCTACTGGCACTTTTCATTTATTTGTTTAGCAATTGATATTTTCATCTTACTCTGTTTTGCTAACTGAAAACAAAGAAAATACTGGCCAGCAAAAATGGAGGCTAGCCAAAAAAAATAAAAAATAATTAGGAAAAAAAAGAGAATTCTACACGGCTGTTTATATTATTTTATTTCAAAACCCTAAAATAACCTTTATACACGGATATTTAGCTATAAATCCGTGTAGAAAGACATAAGAGAGCTACACATACTTTATATAAACAGCCGTGTAGAATTATTTTTCTACACTGTTAATTAAACAAAAATCCGTGTACTATTTCTCGTTTCTACACGGCTCTTTATTAAACGTCCGTGTAGCATTTTTTTTTTGGCTATCAACTAGTTTTGTTTCTATGTTTTTCAGATAGCAAAACAAACAATTTCCAAAACAAAGGAAGACATTCAAAATCCAGAATTCCAAAACATAGCAATTTAAACTAAAAATTCATGTACACTAAATTATACAAAATTAAAGCATTACAAAAGTTGGAATAAAAATTCATATGTAAACTAAAAATTTCCATTAAGGACTAGAATAGGGTGGTTCTTTTCTTTTGGTGCCAGTAGGGTTTTACTAAAGAAAGAGTTGAGTAAAAAGTTGGATGAAGGACCATCAAAAAAAGGGAAGAGGTGGATGAAGGACCGTCAGAGCCAGATGAAGAGTCGAATGAAGAGTTGGATGATCTCCGACTCTTCATTCGACTCTTCATCCGGCTCTGAAGGTCACATTCACCTCTTCATCCGGCTCTGAAGGTCCTTCACCCAACTCTTACTCAACACTTCGTCCAGTAAAATTGATCAGAATAGAGAGATAATTTCTCCTCTGGATCTTGCTTGCCCGAATTAGTTAGGACATGCAAGGAACTAACCAAAAGACTACTTAGGTTAATATGTCCTAAACTAAACACCTTAGCAAGATCTAGAGGAGAAATACAAATTAACTTCCAAGATCTCAGATCCGGCCTCCAGTTATAACATCTTTACCCTCGAAAAACACTTTAGCGCAGAAATCAGATCAATTAATTGGGGAAATGAAGCACTTCGCATGGGAATTCGAGATGTAGGTTATCAATTATATCGGATCGCTCATCTGTGAGCTCCCAAAACAGTAGCTCATATCGATATAATTTGCGATCCAACACAATTGATAAACCTACATCTCAACCCAATTGTTAACTGTGAGAGGGGAGAGTATAAATTGATCAAAACGGCACTGGGGAGAAGGCCTTTTATATAACCAAAAACCTAAAATATCCTTTCGACACAGCTCTTTATTAAACGTCCGTGTAGCTCTCTCAAGGCTTTCTACTCTGTCATTTAAACAAAAAACCGTGTACAATTTCGTCCTTTCTACACGGCTCTTTATTAAACATCCGTGTAGCTACTACAGGTTCTCTACACGGTCATTTAAACAAACATCCGTGTACAATTCTTACCTTTCTTCACGGTTCTTTAATTAAATATCCGTGTAGCTCTCTCAAGGCTTTCTCCACTGTTATTTAAACAATAAGCCGAGTACATTTCCTAGTAAATGCCCGTGTAGCTCTCTCACGTCTTTCTACACTGATTCTTTTATAAATATCCGTGTAGAGATCCTACAGATATTTCAGGCATCCAAAAAATTACAACTTCTACACGGTTTTTCTATAAAATTGTCAAATCCGTGTACAATGTGCCGTGTACAATGACCATTTCTGTAGTAGTGTATCCTCAATTAAAATAAATTACATAAATGATCTCGATATTTTCTGTTTTACAAATACTCCAACTGCCAAAATTTCTGACGGTTCACTATTATCATCAAACATTACGGTACAACAATATAACACAACAATAAAATCATATAACAAAGAAAACAATGTAAAACACAAAAATTTGGAAAAAAAAAAAAAAAACATATCCACAAAATTAAAAAAAATGCATAATAACCCAAACCGCTAGAATTCCTAGCAGTTCTGTAGCGAAGTGAACCGTTAAAAATCCTGGCGATTGGGGCATTTTTAACCAAAATACCGAAGGCATTTCTAGTGTAATTTTTAATTGAGGATATTACTAAAAATTTTGGTACCGCATGCTGCGTGACATATGGATATAGATGGACTTTAAGAGAACTTTTTTAATTCTATACATATCAAACAGTTCAAAAGTTGCTAAGCAAGTCTTGATTTAATTCTATTATCGACTCTATCATCGACTCAATAATTATATTTATAAAATAATAATTAATAAGGAATGTATGTTATGGTTAACTTATTTTATTTAATTGCATTATTTATAATTTTAATAATAAAAATAATTGTATAATATCAAACATTTTAGAGAGAAAAATATGATTTTTCACAACTAATCTCGCAATAGAACCGAACATCTATTTCAACACATTCTTATAATAAATTCATTTTGTATCCGTAACTATAGATTTTCGATTTTTCAAAAGTGAATTCCAATTCTGATCAAATTTCATCCCATAAAATCTCGTGACAAACACTAAGTAAATACTTTTAATTTTAAATTAAGTGCCCGATAAATTCATGGCCATAACTCGAAAAGACTTGAAAAAGCGGCATACCATTTGAAAGCATACATCACACATGATAGCACATGGCCACATGCCCGATATATGTGGATTAACTTTTATAATTTTTCAAATTAGAGGAGCGCATTTATAGGATCCTGATGCATGCATGTGAAGTCAATGTTCTTCTTTTCCCATTGCGAATCCTTGCTTCATCATTTACAAGGTTGAACCTTGACTGCGACTGCAAAGTTTTTCAAGAAAAAATAAATCATTTACATGGTTAGACAACTAATTAACTTGTTTGTTGCAATATAAACAAATTGATTGCATTAAAATAATTTTAGAACCGAAAATATTTGTTGGCAATAATTACAGTTACAATTTGTTATTAATTTACATGGTTATTTATAACCAATTCTATTATAGCCGTTAGTCTATTTTCAAAATTGATACATGCTTAATTTGCCTAATTAATTATATGTAAGGATTTTATGATAGGTACTAAATCAAACCCTAACGGCTGTTTCTGAAGCCAACTAAATTTCCTTCATTAATTGTCAATGATAATTTTCTGAGACATAAGTTCTATTTCTCAACAATTACAAAAAGTTTGTTTGCAATATATTTGCAGTCAAATTTGTTGTTGTAACTGGTTACGTTTATTAATTTGTAACTATAATTCTATTATAAAAATGACGTGATAATAAATTATTGCAATGAAATATATAGCTATATTATATATATCCATACACAACTAATCAAAACCTCTTCTAGCTATATATATAGTTCCTATTCTAGTTCAATACATAAGAGCAGCGGGGTGCGGATATGTGATAGATATGAACTCGAACGAACAAATCAACTTATTAAACAAATGAAGTACGTAGACCTCGAGATCTGCCATTGAGTTTGACTAGTGAATTAAATACAAATAAGCTGCTGGTAGTGCAACGTGAAGTGTGAACTAAACTATATATTAATTAATCATCAACTGGATACTCATTATCTGGCGCGCATCCCGCGTGCTGCATGACATATTGATATAGGGATCAAAATCTGTTTTGTATTACTAAATAATAAGATATCTCTTCTTGTTCTTTCTCTCTTTTTCTTCTTGTTCTTTCTCTCTTTTTCTTCTTGTTCTCTCTTCTTGTTCTTCCTCTTTTTTTCTTCTTTTTCACTCTTCTAGGAGAGATAATAGACACGAAATGAGAAGATGAGGGTCCTCTTATTTTTTAATAATAGAAGGAGATTTTGATCCGACTTTAAGATAACTTTTTTAAAATTTATGCTTCACGTACGCTGTATAAATTTAAGAAAATTAATGCAACACAATTGAAAATTTTAATTCAAAATAATTTGTTTTGACAAAGTATGATGACATGCAGGTTCCTCTGTGTACTTTCCCCGCCTTTTTATAGCATGATCTTGGTCTAGGATGTACCAAATGGATTCATAGCACATGCCAGAGCCTTCTTTTTCGACCTCGTAAATTGGAAAGACGGAGGGTGATCATGATATCAAGGACAATTAGCCCTTAATATTTGAACCATAACAATATTGTCATCCTAACTTTGAGAGATCTAAAATTATGTGGAAAGATTAAGAAAATATTTACAACTTTGATGTTTGCAGTTTTACAAAATCGGAATCCATTATGGCTAGAGCAATAAAAATAAAAATATATAACATTTTTTTTCATGTCATATATGTTGTCAATCCTCCTATGACATGTGAGCGATCCATGCCTTAAAACTGCCAGAAGATTCAGAATATTATGAAGGCACAAGCGGTGTACAAATTAAAATTTCTTGCAATATGGTGTACTTTAATAATTGATTTTGATAATCCACATATTTGAGTATGTTGTTTCAAAAGTATATACTGCAATATTGTTTCAAAACTATTGGTGGAAGTGATAGGTTGTGCTGCTAAGGTGTGGGACAGAGGAAAGAGGAGCACTAGAGAGGAAGAGCATGAACTCGAACCGGGAAGTGTGATAGCTCATCCTTTGTCTAAATTCATGGAGCCTGGAGGTGAATATGTGGCAATGCGTTCTAAAGCAAAGAATGTTGCGGTCTCGGCATTGGCTGCCATGCAAGAGGGTGGGAGTTCTCATGGTGACATCAAGAATCTGGTTAATGATCTGTTTGGATTAATTCGAAGAAAGTGATGAAGACTAGCTAATTAATTAGATCAATTTTCATTGGAAAATTAATAAATCTGTGTGATTTTGAAATGATTTTTGAGTAGTAGGGTTGCAATTGTCATTATTCAAATTATCACTGATGGGTCACTGTACTGATGGGCTCTTAGAGAACTATTGGATCTAGATTCATTATACCCGTTTCCAAATTCAGATCTCCACTCGTCTCCCTCTGCCTTGCTTTCAGCTGCACTACTCTCTGATTAAGAAAAATGGCATGTGAGCAGTTCAGATTTTTTGCATTGTGAAAAAAATCTTACCTTTTGAGGTGAAGTGCTGAAAATCACAATTTTAGTACTTTACAACCTCATACAGTATCACTGTACCAGAATGTTATATATGTGGAAGTATGGAAAATTTGGGGTAACTACAAATCATCTGCCTCCAACACAATCTAAAAGATTCATAAAATGAATCATATGACACATGGATTAGAAGATTTAAAAAGATAAGTTTAAATGCATCTTAAAAAAATAAAGGAAACACTGGTACCCTTTTGACATTGTTGAGTTCAAAGTGCCGGTCCAGAGGAAGCTGCTTGATTCTGTTTGGGAAATTCCCCTCAAAGCTAGCAACAATTTTATAACCAGCACCCTGCATATTAAATAATTTAACGCTAATTAGACTACAATTATGAAATTAAGTATAAGACCAACTACCATAATTTACTATTAGCTGCAGTATAGATTTACCAAATTTATTTTATGTCCTTGAATGCCTCTAAATTCCTTCTGTTCCCAATGCATATTTCAGTATCCCGATTAATTTTTTCTGAATTGGTTTCCGAAGTATTAATTGGATCATGAAAGCATATGAATTGTGAAACTTGGTGCTTAAAATTGGGCTGAGCTAGAGAGAAAGTTGTAAGCCTCAAGAGGCCTAAAATTTGGGCTATTAAGTGGGCCTGAGTCGGGCCGAAATCATTTATAATTTTGGGCTTGTCCTCGGGATAAAAGAAAAATCATTCAGCCCAGCTGCCTGCATCACATCTACCTAAGCACAAGTCATATGCAAAAGAAGATTGATAGTGTAACAATACAGAACGTACATGTATAAGCGCATATATATTTTAGATGGGTAAAAAGGTCTAAATGTAGGAGCTAGCTCTTTCGTTATATGTATCTACCATATAGCCAGCTACTCTAACTTGGAAAATATATATATATAGTTTTTCAAATAACAGCTTCATAGTTAAAGAGTTGGAAGATTAATTTAAGACAAGTACATGTGACCTGAGTAAAAGACGGCTCTGTCTTAGGCGGAACTAGAAAATAAGGGGATGACTCTTAAAATGCACAATATGTGGTAATATGTGGCAAAAATATAGCGAATTGGATTTAAGTAGCTAATCGGGTTCAAATCTATTAACTAATCAGGTACTAGATAAAAAAACAATATGCTTTAACTTATAATTCTAATTACTAATCATATTCAAGCTTTTTTTTTTAATTTTAACTCTAAATTTAACCTGAATGACAAATTAGAAATCCAGAGGGGGGCAACAATTTTTTTTTAGGGGACGGCAAAGTCAGTTGGGACCGATAGATCTCTATAAAAATTCAAAATCCAGGGAGGACACTTTCTCCCTTGGTCATATGTGGGTCCGTTACTAGGTAGGTGAGATTTGAACCTAAGACTCCATAACTACAAAGTAAAAATCTAACCACAAAACTACAAGTAAACATTTATTTTTCATAAGAGGGTTGGACTAGATAAAAACCTTTAAAAAAAAATTCAAATTCAATTAAATTTCAATAAACATAATTGAACTTTTAAAATCAACAAAGAGGTGATTAAGCATCCTAGCTATGAATAAATGCAGATCTGCCCCTGATCACCTGATCATTGTAGAGAGAAGTTCGATGATGGACTATTGAGTTGGGATTTCACTAAGAGAGTGAGTGCCTTAATTTGTATATAATTGACTTGGTGATTATATAACACACGGTCTTCAAAGCCACTTTCAATATATATATATATATATTTATATATAAGCCTCTGAAACTTTAAGTGTGCATAGATATCACAAACTAATCACACAACTTTGAGACAATTTGAATTCATTCTTAAATGAGAACATGTGTCACATGCAGCGAGATGATATGTTTCTATTATTATCACATATATATAAAACACTTAGCCCGAAATATTTTACTTTCGTTGACCCTAAAAATAAGGTGTTAATCTTGTTGCTATGTCAAAAATCAACAAGTAAACAACTATAATTCACACTCACTGTGTGTGTATATATATAATATAAAATATTTATAATAAACTAAAGTATATATATTTAATTTTTATAATATATTCCACTTGTATGCTCTTATATTTGAAAATATAATTTAAATATATTAAAAAATTAAAATTGTACAAGTATACAAAATTCGAATAATTTTAAAATTTAATTGCTCATTTATTATAAAATCATTAATAATTCACTGTCAAGATTTTTAAATTGTTTGATGGGAGACTAAATGTCTTTCAAATCGACACAATATAACAAATATAATGTACACCATGTCTAAATAATTGAGACACATTTATAATTTAGATAGTCATTTCTAAGATTATCAATGATTCACAAAATAGTTCTTATTTTTGTAATAGTGAGTTATAGGCCATTGATCAAATTTCAATTTTTTTAATTGTTTTACTATTTATTAATTATTTTACAAAACTCTTTTTTCAAACAATTTTGGACCACTGAAAAACAACAATTTTGTAAAATACTTGATAAATAGTAATTATTTAAAAAAAAAAAATTAATTTGATCTCCAAGAACATTTTAATATAGAATCATGTTGAACTGTTTGGACTTTGAAAATAATTTGATCTCCATGCCCCAATCGTACCCCAACATCTTTATCTTTAATTTCAAAGTTCAAACAAACAATTCAAACAACTTAACATGATATCTACGTTAAAATATGATCGGAGACCAAATTTTATATTTTTTGAAATTTTTTTACTTTTTTTTAAGATAAGTAAAAAATTACTGTTTTTCATGAAATTGTAGACCATATAAAAATAATGATTTTGTACCTATCATAAAAAATAGTAAAAAATTTCAAAAAAATATAAAATTTTGTCTCCAATCATATTTTAATGTGGATATTATGTTGAGTAGTTCGGATCGTCTGTCTGAACATTAAAATTGAAGATAAAGATATTGAGGTGGGCATGGAAGAAGACATAAATTCGCAAATTCCAGCAATTAATTGTCTGAATTATGTCTTCTGCTTCCTCCACACAGATCGATTCATGTCTTTCTGATCTTTCTGGTGTAAAGCATTCCAGAAAATAGTGAGAAATTAATATCATGAAGGGGGTGGGGGCAAGACTTAAAATCAGGAAGCATGCTAATAGCGAGGGAGCGCCTCTTAATTCAAAAATTAATATTATGAACAAGTCAGCTAGAGAATGTGAATGATTTAAACACGGCTTAGTTAATACGTAGTGTTTGAAAATTGGGCAAAATCATGCATGGTGTATATTATTAAAATCATGGACATAGGGTTTTAATTATACACGGTTTATCGATAAGAAACAGTGCACAAATAAAGATGACTTTTGGACATGGTTCAAAATTAACGGACCGTGTGTGTATGATTGACCTCATTTTCACGCAAGCGTCTTCTCCTTTTACACACTGTTAATTTGAATTTTTTTGAATCTGTGTATGATATGTCATGTATAATTAACTTTTTTTTTAAAGAAATCAAGCATTCATTTTATTATGTTTAATTTTAGAGATAGGAGTAGGTCCGATGGCATCAGACCTACTTTTAGGTTCAATTAACTCTAGCACTGTACGATTAGCATTAAATTTGTGCACACAGAAATTGATACAGACTCACACGGATTTTGATGCAGAGTGCACGAATGTTGATGCTGATCGGATGGTCATTACACCCATCGAACCAAAGTAAGTCCGATGGGCATCAGACCTACTCTGAATTCTTAATTCTAGTTTAGACTTCATGGCGCACTGCCCACTGCTCAATGACAGATCTCGAGGTTCTTTATTTTATTTAATAAATTCACATTGCACACTGCATGCCAAGTTGCCAACTGCCATTTGTATTTAAATCATTCGTCAAACTCAGTACCAGATCTCGAAGTCTCACTACAGTTGTTTAAATCAGTTGATTTACACAAGTTCAGATCGTATATCTGCATCCAGCTGATCATGTGTACTAAATTAAACAATAAATGAGATGATCGGTGTCAAAGTAATATAGTTGTTAGATGGGGAAGCAGAGGAAGGGAAGGAATGGAATGAAAAAAAAATTATTTTTCGAATCGTGTTTAGTTGGAAAAATTATGTCGGAGGTGAAGGGAGGGGAAACGTTTAATCTTGCATGATTACAGGAGAAAAAATGTTTAATTTTGCATGATTACAATCAATATAATTAATTGAGTTTGCACAACCCGATCAAAACTTTGAACTAAATCCAATCAATTTAATTCAAGGCCCAATTAAATTCCCATAGAAGTTAAAATAAAGAGCTATTTTTTTTCGGATTGGGCCTAAAAGCCCATATAATTAATTAAAATAGTTAATGGTATTTTATATGCACATTTTGGCCGGCTCCCTTTTAAAATTTCAAATTCTCAAATTTCCATATTCAACAGAGGGGTAACAAAGGGGGTCGCTGATGCCCTTTTTATTTTACCAGTAACCGGACCACACCACAAAACAGCAAGGTGCAAGGGCAATAAAGGCTGGTACCAGTGGTACGATCATATCAGAGCCGTAATACCAGTCGCAAACTTTCTCCCATTAAAATTTCACGAAATCGCGTTGAGAAAATCAACAACTCACACGCGACATTTATCAATTCGATTCTAAGCCATAATCCAAATTCCATCAAGGCAACATTTAAATTTGGGTCTAAATACACGAGCTCAGTTACTGTCAGTGCATACCAGCACCGAGAAAACTCAAGAAACCAAGAAAACCAAAACCGGACATTGGCCTACATTCATCACAGAACAATTCAAAGGGGGTGGCTCGGCCATATGACATTATCGAACCTTCACAAGGAATCAATTCAAAGAAAGGGTGGCTCGGCCACCATTCAAAATTCCCCAAATCACATCAATTCAAAGCATTCACAGAAAACAAGTCAAAAAGGGGTGGCTCCGCCTCATGCCATACTCCAAAAATATTCACAAAAACAGAGGTATAATGGGCCTTACCCGATTGACAGCGCTCGTCGGTACCAAGGTAGCTCTCTCGTACCTCGCCTCTCGACTTCCTTTCAAGCAACACGCACCACACAGCAAGATCACCTTTAGGCACCAAATCAGCAACAGAAAAAGGGGCTCCCAAATTGCACAAACCACAGCCACAGAAAGGCAACAGACGAGGAGGTATCGCAAATCCGAGCGAAATCAAAGCCTTAGACTTTGATAATCAATGAAAATCAGTGGAAAACGGAAAAGAGAGGGAAGAGGAATAACAGTTCTCAACACATGAGATTTCAAGCAAACAAAATTTCAAAACCCGGTTAGAGAGAGCGAGAGTGGTGGTATATATAACCGAGCGAGAGTCGTGCGCTCAACAGTGAAGTTCAACGGTCATAGCGACATTAGTCACGGGGTGGGTGCGCAAGAGTCGTTGCCGTACAGGGTTTTCTGACGAGGGAAAGACAGCGGCGAAAAACAGCGCCCACAGCGCGTGGGAGAGAGAAACGGAAGAGGGAGAGGGGTTTCCTTCTCCAGGAAGCAAAGGAGCGGGTCGGGGGTGGGGTTCTCTAAACAGCGAGAGAGAGAGGGGAAGAGATGGGGCTGCAGAGTCAGAGAGGGAGGGATAGGGAATAAAAGGGGAGGGCTTCTTCAAGATCCGTGCAGAACAATCTGAACGGTTGACATCACTCCAAAATTTAGAAGGAAATTTAATTTGATAAATATCTAATGGATTATTTTCCCTCTAATCATATAACAATAAAACAGGTTAATGAGACTCGCGTTTAATAGCTAATACAATTTCTTCAATTACTTGCGGTTTAATTTATAACTTTACTAAATTTAATTAACAACATTTTATTAACATTTATATTTTTTGATAATTTACTTATTTCCATTATTTTTGTAAATTGTTATTTTGAAATATGAAAATATCCTTTGTAAAAATTAATTTTATAATTTTGTGAGTTTAAGTTGGTTTAATAATCAACATTATAATTTATTTCATTTCTTAATTAGCTAAAATTCTAATTTAAGTTTTAATTAAGCATAAATTACAATTTGCTAGTTAATTAATAAGTTTAAAATTTTCAGACTATAACAAGAACGATACTGAATCTGTATGGGTTCCCAAGTAGACTGATTGGATGGATAATGGGATGTGTTGAGTCAGCCGAGTTCTCTGTGGTGCTTAATGGGCGAGGAGACGGGTATTTCAAACCTCAATGTGGCCTTCGACAAGGATGTGCATTAAGTCCGTACCTGTTTATTCTTGGTATGGATCTGCTGTGCCGTGATCTTAACCACCAGGTGAGTATGGGTAGGATGTTGGGGGTTAAGCTAGCACCACAGGCCGGGCCGCTAACGAGCTGTGTCTATGCGGACGACCTGCTGCTTTTTGGGGCAGCAAGGGAAGAGTGAGGCACATTTGTTAATCTCTGTCATGGACCGCTTCTCTGGGGTATCGGGTCAGATCATCGGGCCGCAGAAGAGCTCGATGTGGTTCAGCAAAGCCACTGAGGAGCCTCAAAGAGACAGAATACAGCATATTCTTGGGGTTCCGCCTGAAAATGGGCCTGGTAGGTACCTGGGAGCACCGATCTCCACATCTGCGGCTTCGTATGACTTCCTGCTAGACAAGTTCGCAGCCCGGCTGCAAACTTGGAAAAGCAAACTCTTGTCACAGGCAGGCCGGGTGGTTTTGATTAAAGCCGTTTTGTAGTCTATCCCGATATACTTCATGGGCACAATTAAGGTTCCTACCTCTGTCACCAAACAGTTAACCGGGCTTATCAGAAGTTTCTTTTGGGGGGCACCGGGCAAAAAGCACTACCTGGCATACGTGGCATGGGACCGTATCACACAGCCTCTTAAGAATGGTGGTCTTGCCATCAGAGACCTTGAAGCGGTTAATGATTTCCTGTTGTTGAAAGCATTATGACAAGTGGCTAGTGGGTCTGAGGCACAATGGGTTAGCATAGTGAAGGCAAAATATATACCAAGGTCAGAACTTTGGGCATCGAAAAGGGCATACAACTGCTCACTGTTGTGGAGGAACCTAATGCGATTGAGGGAGAAGCTCGGTCCATTAGTACAATGGAAGATTGGGGATGGGGAAACATGCAAAGTGTTCTCGCAACCATGGATACCGGGGGGACTAAGCCCGGCAGGTAATACTTCGCAACAGAGCAGGTTGCGAGTTAAGGAGCTGGTCAATCAAGACACTGGTCTGTGGGACACTCACACACTGATCGATCTCCTTGGCCATAAGGTGTGTATGAGGGTTGTGTCGGAACTAATCCCGCCTAGGCCATCAGCAGGTCAGGACACCCTCGTCTTTCTCCCAAACAAGAATGGCCAATTCTCTGTAAAGAAGGCATATCGGGTCCTGAAAGAGCAAATGCACATGCCAAGCATGGGGCTGGGTCCGAGTCAGACACAAATTGGGAGGTTAATATGGAAGAAACAAGGTATCGTGCCTCGGTTGCGTTTGTTCCTATGGAAAGTGCTAAATAAGGCACTGCCATTGGGGCAGATAATTAAGGCACGAACCTCGAAGGGAGACCCAGAATGTGCGAACTGCGGATGTGAGCAGGAAGATATGTTGCATATGTTGCTCTCCTGCCCTTTTGCGAAAGCATGTTGGCTAGTTGGTCCGATGGCAATGAGGACTGGCGAGTTAGGTACGGATGTGGCAACAATTCTCTGTGAAATAGCAGACAACGTAACGGATGAGCAATGGGTGGGAGTGGTGAATACAATGTGGGCGATTTGGCGGTGTAGGAACGGTAGGAGGTATGGCAGACACACGCCCTTATTTGAGACGTTTCTCAGATACTATAGTGCGATTAAAACAGAATCGGTCCTTGCGACCTCCAAGAAAATGAACCTAGCACGACAAGTTGATATGGGGAATTTAAACTAGGAGGAAACAGAGTATTCTTGTTCGATTGATGGTTCGTGGATTCATAATTGGATAGGTGGTATTGGTTTCATCTTGAAAAGGGGCGAAGAACTGGTGGCCTACAGAACAGCGGGAGTGAATGTTTGTTGCGCTATACAAGCTGAGACGCAAGCACTGAAGGAAGCGATTCTGTTTGTAAGAGAGGCTGACATTGGGAGTTGCACCTTCTATACCGACTGTAAGACTGTGGCCAAGTTAAGCATGGAGTTACAACAACCCATTGATGCTGACTGGCGGGCTTACAAGGAGATACATGATGTATGGAGACTGCTCAAGGAAACAGGATATAAATGCCTGTATGTTAGTAGACGCAGCAATGATGAGGCGGATATACTGGCAAGGGCAGGAAGCAAATTTGGGGGGTCATATACAGGATACACGTTCCCCTTGATGGCTTTGTGAATTGAAAGGGTCATAGGCACTTGTTAGACTTTTTAAAACATATATGTTCTGGATGTAGGAGATGTATTTGTTCCAGCCTACCGGTATGCTTTATGCAAAAAAAAAAGAAGAAGTTCCAGTTCCAATTCAATTCCTTCAATCCTGTGTAAGTCTAACCATGAGTAGTCGACCCAGTAGTTCTTCCAGGAAATACTACATGGTACCCGGAATTACCCCCCTAGAGGTCTCAATTGCGTCAGAGGAGGCGTTTCAGAGGTATCAGAACCCCGATTTGAAGAGAAATGGCAATGGGAATGGGAATGGGAATGGGGTGGTGATAGTATGGTTCAGAAATGATCTACGTGTACTTGATAATGAGGCACTAATCAGAGGTTGGGCTGCATCGGAATTCGTGCTGCCGGTGTATTGTGTGGACCCGCGCTTGTTCGGTACCACGCATTATTTTGGATTTCCAAAGACTGGAGGTATCCTGAATTGTTCTTGTAAATTTCCTTGTAATTATGGTTGATGGATTTAATTTAGTTGATTTGAATTGCTATAATATGAGGTCAAGGTAATGCTCAATTTTGGGTAAAGATTTTAACAGAGTAGTTTTGACTTCATGCAGCGCACGGACAATAGAATCAAAACAGAGGTGCATATGGTTCGTGCGCTGCATGAAGCTAAAACTTCTCTGTTAAAATATTTACCCTCAATTTTCACAGCAAGTTGCCCTTCATTAAATCAACTTTAAAGGACTTACTATTACAAATATGGTATGAAGATTGTGTGCTCCATCATTCCTGGTGCGAGATATGGGAATCGATTGGCGAATGGGTACTGAGTGGTGAGTTACTCATCTAATTGTCAAACAAATATGTTAATTGAATTCTTTTGTGTCTTTGAAAGAACAATTTAACTAAAAGCTGTTCTTTTTTTATCCCTAGTAGGAGTTGGTAATGACCCAAGAGAAGATCGTTATTTCAACATCCCTAAGCAGGTAAAATATATTACAACATGAAAGTTACCTTCCTCATTTAAAATATAAATCTCAAACAAAGAATTAAAATTTTAAATGGATCATCTTGATCTACCCATGAGCGATGCCTGAGCAGGAAAAAAAAAAAAAAAACAGTTCTTTTAGTTTGTAGTTTACAACATCAAGAGGCCTAAAAATAATAACACTCTAAATTGATTTGGTAATTAAACTTCAGTCCATAAAATTTAGGTCTTGATTCTTTCGTAAAATGAACTGAAAAAAAATATTGGATGTGCATGCAGTGTTTCATGTAGATCGAGATTATATCAAGATTTGTTGTTTGGGCTTGAAAATTATTTATAGTTAAAGGTCCTATTATAATCACAATGGTAACTCTAAAACTAACCGTCTTTTTTATTTTGCACATTTTTCCCTCGGAATGACAAATAAAGAGTCCGGCTACTATACCACTAGTGTCATTTGAATCTAAATAACACCACATCATGAGCCGTCTAATATGCTTTAATATACGTGCATGATGTAGCACTGGATCAAAAAGATATCCTGCACGGATATTAAAGCATATCAAACGGCTCATGATGTGGTGTTATTTAGATTCAAATGACACTAGTGGTATAGTAGCCGGACTCACAAATAAATCCTTCCAATAAAATTCTTTTCATTTTATCCCCAGCAACAAGAGGCTTCTTATATATATGTTATAAGCTTTTTTATGATAACTATGAGATATTGTAGAATTCTAGTAACTAATTACAACGAATATATTTATTTGGGAGTAACGAAATTAGCTGTTGTCAATTTGCTTGGGCCAAATGGTGTTTCATGGATCATACTAGCAAATTAAAAATTAAGTTTTTACTAACAATTAGTGAGCGCTGCTTAATCATCACACGGTTTCAATAATAAAATGGCGTGGGCCTAATGGGCTTTTCTCCGGGGCCCAATATTCATTAAAATTAAAAACCAGGGTTCTTGCATATTGTCTTATTTATTCATAATGGGCACATTAGCAAATAATAACAAAATACTGAGTTGAGATATATTGTAGAGTGTGCATGATCTAGCCCACCGATTTCTTATTAATGATATCACAACAATGTTTACTGGTACCACCTCTCTCATACAATACACAGTTACAACCAACATAAATCCTAATAAGCTCTCGTATTAAAGGGAGATGTGAATTTTGTGATTCGGATCAGACCAAAGACAGCCAGTGATGACAACTTGTCTAGAAATCTAACAAAAGCAAGTTTCAATTTTAGCAGAGCCGAAGGAAAATGTCCTGTCACATCATTAATTTTTTTATTATGAGAAGCTCTTTGAGAAATGGATTTGAGCCAACATAAACGATACTTATAATAGCCAGTTTCTTTTCACATGAAAATTTAAAAAAGTACTCTTAAAAGTCATGCTGTACCCATGTGTCGATGCACGCCAGACAATGAGGCTCCAGTTGATCATTATTTATTATATAGTACTTAGTTTACACTTCACGGCGCACTGCAAGCTGCTTATTTGTATTTAAGGACAGATCTCGATTTCTACTAACTTTATTTGTTTAATTAATGTGCTCCACTAATTTGAAATTTTTTAAAAATATTCCACACATCTATCGTGCATGTGGCCATGTGCTATCTTGTCTCGTATATGCTTTCAAATGGTATATCGCTTTCCCATGTCTTTTCCAGTTATGACCATTAATTTATGGGAGAGCCTAGCTATCCCCCAGCATCCATTCCTCATTTTTCTCCCGACTTCAGATAAGTAGGGGACCACAGTAATATGCGGAGATAAGTGGTGAAATTAGTAGGGGACGATTTGCAAAAAAATATTCACACTTAACACGAGTTGTATTCATCCATGTAAATAAAAGTACTCATTTTTGAGAAAGAATTATAAATGGAAATCTTACGACATTAAGAGCATTAATTACGCGTTAATTACGCGGAGATAGTAGGGGACCACAACTGACGTCCGCTAAAAACAAAATAAAACGCGTAATTAAGTGGGGGGACCGCACAACCGCCATCACTAACTACCGTGGGGACCGCATAACTGTCACCGCAAGTGGAAATAACATCAAGTATTCATCTATAATACATGAAGTATTCACATGTAATACATCAAGTATTCACCCAAATATATCAAGTATTTTTAAAAAAACTGGACATATCACAACCATCTTTTACACGTTTTTAGAGGTGGTTTTTTTTTCTCCGTTCAATCTAACTAATATTTCTGACAATCTGTGAGGAATTTTGCAAATCTAAAACCACGAACGTCTTCTACACAATTTTCTCTTTCAAATGAGATCCATGATGACATACTTTCGAGTTATCTGTTGCACAAGTATTCACCCTCGTCATTCAAGTATTCATCTATCATTGAACAAGTATTCATCCTCATCGTGTAAGTGTAAATAGTACATGACAAATGTAACAAAGTATTCATCCAATAAAGCAGTCTTACTATTCAAAAATACTGGTATTAATACACACTGACATGATAGTATGTATTCATCCTATCATATTAAGTATACATTCCTAATGTAAAAAGTATTCATCCTGTCATACTAAGTATATATACCTTATGTAAAGAAGTATTCATTCATTGATTTCCAGTATTAATGAAGATTTATTCTTTGCAAATAACTCGATACTGACGATCTGTGAGCAATTTTACAAATCTAAAATCACGAATGTCTTCTACACAATTTTCTCTTTCAAATGAGATCCATGATGACATACTTTTAAGTTGTCCGTTGCACAAGTATTTACACCTTGTCATGCAAGTATTCATTTATCATTGAACAAGTATTCATCCTTTGCAAATAACTCGATACTGTATGAGGAAGAGAAACATAGACACGAAAGGAATTAATTGCATCCGGTGGAGGCGGAGATGGGAGAGGGAGGCAGAGGTGGAGGGGGAGGTGGGAGAGGCGGAGGTGGGAGAGGGAGGCAGAGGCGGGAGAGGCGGAGGTGGGAGAGGGAGGTGGAGGCGGAAGTGGAGGTGGGAGAGGCGGAGGTGGGAGGCGGAAGCGGAGAGGGAGAGGCGGAGGTGGGAGTGGCGGGCGGAGGCGGAGGTGGAAGGGGGAGGCGGAGGCGGAGGTGGGAGAGAGAGAGGGAGGGAGAGAGAGAAAAGAAATAGAAGGAGAAAATCTACTAATTAATTTGTAGGGACCACTAGTTAGTTAAAATTGATAATTATAGTTAGAAAATGAAGTTAGTTAGTTGGAGAAAAAATGGAGAAAGGAATCAAGAGGTAACATATAATTACCCTTAATTTATTTGTGCACTGCATTTAAACCTAGAGGCATATTTACTTAATATATAACAACCAAGGTTCTAAATAGCGTTTATAGCGTCGTAGCGGGAAGGCTAAAAAAAAAGTTATAGCGTCGCTATAGCGGAAGCTATTCCAAATAGTGTTTTTTTTACATTTCATATATTCAATATTTGTACTAAATATCAACATTATCTAAAGCCTCATAGAACAATAAATAGCACCAAAGTAATTAAGAAATTATAATATTCATATTGAACCCGTACAAAGTCCAAATTGCGTTTCAAAATATCCATAGTAATATCATAAACTATTGATTTTTCCTATTAAAAATATCTTAAGCATCATGATTCATGACATAATCTTTTTTTTTCTATTCAAATTTTAATTTCGGTTTGGACTTTTTTTCTATTCAAATTTCAATTTCTATTCCCAATTTCAAATTGATTTATCTGTAGCAAGTAGCAACAAATTCAATTTCGGTTTGAGATTTTTTTATCTTTATTTAAAACCCATATAAATTGCTTTAAAAAAAAAACTCATATTGTATAGCGCAAATAGCGGACCGCTATAGCGCTGTAGCGGCCACTATAGCGGCCGTAGCGCAAATAGTGCATTTTGATGTCATAGCGTAGCGTTTGGGGTCCAAAAACGATATAGCGGCGCTATAGCGCGCTATTTAGAACACTGATAACAACTAAAAGAAAAATATTTTGCTACGGTATTTTCTTTGAGTATATATGAAAGCTAATGAATAGTAATGCAATATTTACTATTGTTGTATGTAAAAGTAAATTAATTTTTTTTATTTTTGAAATTTAGTAATAAGGTTAATTGGAACAACATTTGAAATATACTTTCAACTGTATTATAACTATATTTTAAATAACATGATTATCATATTACGTTTTTTTTGTTTCATAAGTCCTATTATAATTAATTAGATTTTCATATTAACATTGATAGAATAATATTTTAAATGATGATTATTGATAGAAATTTAGTATGGTAAATTTTCTTTAAATTTTATTTCTGTTTGTTCTCAACTTTTGCCTTCAAAGAACTTTAAAACTGCTCTAAAAAAAAGATCTTTAAAACTGATTTTATGTGTTCCGAATTTGGATTCAGGACGAACATGAAATTCGTAGGACTTTCTATTACGATTCCAACGGATCCAAATTCATTTTGATTGAATTTTTCAGTGAAAAAATATGATTAATTTAGTCAACAGAGGTCTGCAGTTCTGAATCAGAATTATTTTCTGACTTTAAACCAATCAAATGTCAATATCAAGATTTTTTAATAAATTATTTAATTTCGGATTTAATATTTTAATGAATTGAAATTTATGATAAATACATATTTAAAATAATTAAATAATAAAAGTATTTATTATTTCGATAGAATATTAATTAAAGTTAGTAACTAAATAACTTAGGTTCAGTCTAAAGATTGAGAAACGTGACGAACATGAAGAATACGCTCCAGAAACATACAAACTTTCAGATGTGGTGTACTTATTCCGGATAGTTGTTAAATTACTTTACTATTTTGGTTAAATATTTATGTTTATTGTAGTTAGATGAATTGTGCATATTGAAATCCAACAAAACATTTTGCATTTGTTTAGACCAACAGTAAATCAGATACATAGATAGGAGCATATCGCATTGACCAATAGATTTTGACTTGTAGAAATCTAACAAAAGATGTGATGAATGTTGTTGAAATGGATTTTGGAAAGGAACAAAATATGTGTGATTGAAAAGGATAGGATACTATCAGTGAATTAGGGGCCGATCGATATGTTTAGATATTGAGATGTATACATTAAGTCGTAACACTGCTCACGTGTCGTCACGGCACGTCACATCACGTGTGTCGATCAAGTAACATGACTCGCGTGTTGCGTGACATGATCATTCGCGTGACGTGACTGTCCTCCACCATCTTACTCACGTCACGTCACGTGACCAATACGTGACTAATATTTTCAACATTATTTTTAATTATAATTTATTTTGTAATAGTTTCTTATTTTATGGTACATTTTGTTATTATTTTCTTTGAACTAACTTAACCATGAAAATAATAATTAAACACAATTAGTCACGTCACGCGAATTGTCACGTCACGTGTGGTCATGGCGTGACCACACGTGACATGATTATCTTCCACCATTTTCGTCACGTCACGTCACGTGAAAATAAATTTTGGTCGCGTGACGTAACGTGACGTGACCAAGTCACGGCGTGACAGTAACGTCATGTCACGTTTTTTCTTCTCTATGATCTACCCATGAGTGAAGCTGGTATATTAAAAAAAACAATTTTTTTGTTTGTAATTTACAACATCAAGAGGCCTAAAAATAATAACACTCCAAATTGATTTAGTAATTAAACTTCAATCCATAGAATTTTAGGTCTTGATTCTTTCGTAAAATGAACTAAAAATTAAAATCTTGGATGCGCATGCACTATTTCATGTACATCGAGATTATATCTAGATTTGTTCAAGATTTGTTGTTTGGGCTTGAAAAATATTAATATTTGAAGGCTATATTATAATCCAAATGATAACTCTAAAACTGTCAGTGAAAATAGATACATGAGAGTCTTCCAAGAGATAAAAGGAATTTCCCAGCAAATAGATACATGAGAGAAAATGAACCCGAAGGGACGGTGATATTTATTGTTTGCATGTTTATTTTTCACAGAATTTAGTAAATATGTACTGATTATCAAATAAATCTTGTCCTAATTTTAATGAAAAGCATCAGCAAATGGTGGAAGATCGGCCATGATGCACCTAGCTAGTGCTTAAGGTGGCTGGCTAGTTTTGTTTTGTTCATTTTTATATTCAATCAGTTACTTTTGTTATTTCTAAGTTAGATTACGAAGAATTAACTTGATATTTAGTCTGTTGCCGATTGGTTAAGTGGTTAGCAATGAAGTTGCAATCAATAACAGGATGTATGTGTTTCTTTTGAGGCTTCCCTGTTTCCTCTTTTCTTTACTATTTTGCAAATTGGAAAAAAAAGTTGCACAATTAGTGTAGAGTGATTTTGAGCTTTTGATATTGTTTTATTTAAAGTGGAAAGAAGCGTCGAGAATTTTTTTTGGTTGGTAGTTCGTATGGAATCTGCTTTTAGCTCATACCTAAGTTGCATGAATTAATGCGAAACAAATATTCTTTTTTCTGGTACAAAGTGCAATTGCAAACCACCTATCGTCCATTATAATTGAAAATGAAGTTTATTTGTTTACGCAAATTTGGGGTCACTTTCCAGCCAAGAAGGTTCATACCGCATTTTGAATTCATAGGTGGTTTGGGCAAGTCGTCCCCTTTTAATATTATTTTTCTATTTATTTGCGATTGTTATTGCTTCGTCTATAGTGGTAGATATACTCTCGTCTCTAGTGCTTGGGCGGCTGTTAGGGTTTTTATTTAAATCGCTAAAAACCAAATTAAAATTCTTGTTTCACACCGCAATATCAATTAGAAATTATAATTAAGAAGAAAGAGGCCCTACGATGTAAGATGTACCATAATCAATTTCCTAGACCGAGCAAAATTAATTTCCCTCCCCACCAAATCTTATAATTAACAATTAGTCATTTTCTTAATTAGGTAATTTCCTTCTCCCCAAAGTTTCGAAGAAGCTGCCAATTAAAATATGGGTCCAGATAAGAAATTTTTTTTAAAACCATAACTATAAAAAAATAAAAAATTAGCAAACCAACATGATTATTTTGATTTTTACAAAAATCATAAGAACCGAGATGCCAATTCGGTCCCCATTTTTTTTTTCTCCCTGGAACCGAATTGGCATTTCGGTCTCCCCTTACATTTTATTGTGTGAAAACAGAGGGAACCGAAATGCCAATTCGGTTCCAGGGAGAAAAAAAAAATAGAGACCGAATTGGTATCTCGGTTCTTATGGTTTTGTAAAAACCAAAATAATCATGTTGGTTTGCTAATTTTTTTTTAATTATAGTTTTAAAAAAAAAATCTCCAGATAAGGTCGATCTGAACCCGACAAGATTGAAATTATTAAATAAATGAATGAATGCATGCACCTCGAGATTTGTTTTTTACTAATAATTAATAAATGCACGTCCATCATTTTTTCATAAACAATATAAAATGAACACACAATAATGACTCACAATATGTCGTGCATCAATGACCAATCTCTACCAATTAATTAATCTTAATTAACAATGCATTTAAAACTAGAGGTCACTAGTGGAAAATATGGAATCAGGATCGGTTATATATGCATATTAGTATCGGAATGCAACCGATCCTGATGGAGGCGATACTGATACTTACAATAATCTGGATCGGTTAAATAACCGATCCTGATAGTTACTATCAGGATCGGTTGTTTCAACAAAACCGATCCTGATAGTAACTATCAGGGTCGGTTGTTTCAAAACAACTGATCCTGATAGTAACTATCAAGATCAGTTTGTTTGAAACAACCGACCCTGATAGTTACTATCAGGATCGGTTTTGTTGAAAAAACCGATCCTGATACTCTTTTTTTTTTTTTTTTTTTTTTTTTTTTTTTTTTTTTTTTTTTTTTTTTTAATAATGTTGGTTCTGAAAAAAAAAAAAATCAGGATCGGTTGTTTTGAAATAACCGATCCTGATACCTTTTTTTTTTTTTTAATGTTGGTTCTGAAAAAAAAAAAAAGAATCAGGATCAGTTTTTTTGAAACAACCGATCCTGATGTTATACTATCAGGATCGGTTGTTTCAAACAACCGATCCTGATGTTATATTGGATCTAAAAAAAATATTTTTTTTTATTTGGCCAGCTTCCATATATATTTGCTGGCCAGCATAAATTTTTTTTTTTTATTTACCATTGATTTATTGGAGCCCAAAACCAATTAAGAACACAAAATAAAATTCATGAAATACAAAAAGAAGTACAATAGTTGAAGAAATTTGGTGCAATAGCAAAATAAAATTGAAAATACAAATGAAAAAATATAGTTGATCGGTCGGATAATTAAGATAAATAAAAAGATAGTTTCAAAAAGCCTTGCTCAAATGAAAAAAGACAAATAAATAAATTGAAAATACAACAAAAAAAATGTGTTTTAGAAGTATAATAATGAGAAAATTAGAT